>NDFF03000383.1:0-585961 GCA_002150815.3 Grammothele lineata | reverse complement strand
CTCGACGTAAGTATTGACTTGGAGACCGTCGCGCGCGCACCGTAACACACACACCGCCGTTCGTCCTCCGATCCTCCACTTGTTTTAGTACAGACAGTAGCTCAACGAGAGCATTGGACCACGATACCGGTCGATACATATCTGGTAGCGATGCACCCCGACCGAACGGACCGTTTGCCTTCTCCTAAGAATCTCCTTCAAGCTCCTCCAAGTTCAAGTTCGAAACACGCGCTGCCCGTGATCCCACCGTCGGTCTTGTGAGTACGCACTCTAGGCCCGGTCTCGGTAACGCTACGATCTATGCCTTGACTTTGGCTGTACCAGGATACCCGTCGGCCAAAATGGGCGTTGATTGCACGGCATGTGACGACTTACATCATCGGACGCAACATCTGATTTCCTAGCATAACCACATAATGCACGTGTGTTCGCCCGTTCTTCGTAATCGGTACGCCTTCTTAACAGTCCTCGGGACTGGTCTTCAGAGATCAGACAGTACCAAGTCTGATGAACCACCAGCTACTCGTTGAGTCCCAGTTTGTCGCGAAGCTCACGGACAACTTGGGACCATCTGCAACTGTGGCCAGCCAACCAGTTGCTCGGGTACACGTACTCGTATGTTCTTCGCTCGTCTCCTCGTTTCGTGCTATGCCACTGTATGTTAATGTCGTCGATGTTTCAGCTACATGCGCATGCTCGGTCCTATACAGTGTCTGCGTCGATAAGGCTGAGCATCGGTTCAACATGTTCTTCCCCGCATTCGTGACCTACGCATCGCGATGCGTAGGTCGGGCCAGTTTGCCAACAACGAAGATGTTCCCTCATCGTCGAGTGATGCGTCCCGCCAACCTCCGCGCAAGGGCCGTCGCGGCTCGTCGACCACCGTACCCCTGCATGGCAACACTTCGCCTCTGGTATTGGGCGCGGTCTGTTGCCCCGTTATGTTGCCCCGTTATGGAGTTTTGCTACGAGGAATCATAGGTACGCTTTCATTTCGTCTTTCCCCTGCTGCGGTCGAGGGGTGCGTCACGCGGCTCTAGCATAGCCCGCCCGTCAACGCAGCGTACCCGTCAACATCTGGCTCGGCGCCCCGCCCGCGGTTCCTGCCCAACCCAGGCAACGCGATCCACAGTAACGGACATGCATTGCAGTGGTATGCCGTGTCGTGACCAGGGAGCACCAGCGACACGACTGTGTCGGGTCTTCCCTACTACCCGACCCACCATTGTGATGCGTTGTCGCAACGTGACTGGAGGCCGCAGCGCCCCGACTCAATGAGCGGACGCACCCTGCCCGTGCATTGACGTCACGATGTGTCCCCCGCGCTGCCCGTCTTTCAGTACGGCACATCGCCCGCGCTCCAACACCGTGGGGTACGATGTCGTGGAGTGATAAGTTCAATCGCGTCGGTGCACCGACACGGCACCCCCTACTGGTACGTATCAACGTTCGCGTACGTCGAACTGCGATGCGGTGGCGGCGGCATACGATCTGGCCCTTTCGTGCATAATATGTCGCACTCGCAGGCATGATGGCTTGCCTCTCGCCATGTGATAGCTCATGACTTCACGCTACCGCCTGACATTCACGAATCACGACACGGAATTCACAGACACCACGATCTACCAATGCGCTAAACCGTGCTGGGGCCCATACCCTGGACCCTGCATGTCGATGCAATGCGCTGATACGCCTTACTTACTTCCTAGTATCTCAGTTGATATGTGTAGTTGTATGGGATGCTTTAATTTTATGAAGACTGTCGTGTATAACGAGTGGATTGAGCAGTGTCCGCAACTGGTAAGTACAGATCTACGTATGGGTCTCGCAGGATATGGACTCCATCGCCGGATTAGGCTCGCGTGGCCAGCCTCTCCGCCGGATACGGATCTTGTCCGGCTCGACCTGCCCCGCTCGGGTCTGGGTCTCTGTGTACGGTTCGCTTGCAGGATACAACCTGTACGGATGTAGGTCTCGGAGGCCTATCGACCTAGGTTCAGGTCCGGATGTTCTGTGGGTCGATCTGTGCTGAGCCTTGGGATGCGTGTGGTCCTGTTGATCGTACCTGTATCAACATACTGTCGACATGCGACAAGACTTCGTCAAGATACCAGCCAGAGGTAGGGATGCATAACAAGTGAATCGGATGCACAAGCACAAGCAAACGTAACAGTAAATGAGGAGGAATAATGAGCATGTATTGTATCAGGGAATGATCACTAGCCATCAAGTCTACAAGCGCAACGTTGGGTACCCTAGGATTTGAGCTTCTTGAGTGAATTATCTGTATCCTGCCCATCGTGCGGTCGCTTTGCGCTCTTGGAATGGTTGCCAGTCTGTGTTGTGAAAAGCAAAGATCAATGTCAGGTCCGTAAGGCTAGAATATTACCCAAACACTGACATTTTCGACGTGGTTAGCATGGTCTGAGACTGATAACCACGCATACCATAGTAGGGTCCCCAGCTGCAGGACGTCCTCTGGTCCGTCATGTCGAATGCGATGCAGACGCTGACTAGGAATCATCTGCTTCACCCGTTCGAGATTCTGGACGGACACAAAATCACAGGCAACCTTGATTGTGTTCTGAACATTGAGGACCTGTAGAATACATTGAGCGAGGATCAGAACACTAGAGCTTTCATCACCAGTACCTGATGCGCACAACCAGCAGGTATGAGGACCATTTGGTTGACATGCTGCTTGATCACCCAGGGCCGGACATTGTACTGCGAAGCGAGTTCTTCCAGCATTGATGGCGAGATGTAGACTGATTGAGATAGAATGGGATCGAGGTTGTCACGTTCGAATCTGGGGTCTCGAGCACGTAGATACTGGCGAATTCGGTCATTGCAGTCGTATGGAAAGATGTGCCAGACAGCAGCATGTCTCTGACTGTCTGTCGCGTAGACGGCTACATTAACTGCGTCAGTCACATCCAAATGTAGGTTCGTCGTCCCATGGGGACTGTCGGTAGACTGGAAACCAAATCCGAGGTAGCCCTTGGGCCCTGTATGACGTATCAGCTATGGAAAGCATCGCCGCGCCAACATGGAAGATGGGACGACATGATGGAAGCAGACTTACCCAAATCAGGAGAAATCCCATTCAACGGGTAGTGAGCAGCCAGGTTATGCGATCCATCCAAGTGAATCATGCTCTGGCAATACGGCGGAAGGCTGCGAAGATAAGCCTTACACAGGTCTGGAAACGCCTTGTTGAACTCCGTGTCTGGGGGCCAGTCCTATAGCCCGTCAGTGCGAACCTGACGGTAAATGACGCCATGATACTTACCTTCAACTTCAGAACCCTGCCGCTCGACGATTGATCCTGGAAAAGTGCGAAGAAATCGGCCGTGGACATTGGTGGGAGCACTTCGTTCGTAACACAGTCAATTGGAGCCACCATCATTGACCCATAATGGCAAGCGAACGCTGTAGGCGTCCAAACTCCCTGTATAAAGCGCTTCATGCCGGTGATGAGAAGGGGTGTTCCATCCTTCCAATGGTGGAAAAGATCTATCTCAGAGAAATTGCGGCTCGCTTTGATGATCGTGATGTTTGAGTCGGATGGGGGAAGAGTCTTACGGGGCCTCCTAAGAGGCCTATTGAAAGACTCTAAGTAATACGGAGGCTTTGCGGAGGTGTACAGCACTTACGGGTAGGCGATCGCCTTCTTCATAGCAGAGATGTGTTGCTCTAACTGCTGTGGGGAGAACCGACTAATGGGCAGGAAGCTCCGTGGTTCATGTGGGACAGTACACGTGCAAGTAGAGTGCCTGCTCCAGTGACTGGGCTACGTTGCTAGTCAACGCTACTTGAGCCTCGTTTCGTATGCATCTACTTACCATGTCAACCGGATAATCCACGAGATCTTGTTGGCATTGGCCACAGATTTCCAATGCGCAATCCGGACAAAGCCACGCGGAGGAGAACAGATCTGTCGAGCAAACATCTATGATTTAAAGAACGATCAACATGAGTAAAACCGATTCAACGCGATCGTCAACTGTCATTCAACCCACCACATGTGAGCCGGTAACCTATCTCTGGCTGCTTGATGACGGTAGAGCCTTGAGTTGCATGCAATAATTCGCTTTCCAGCTCAGGAAGGAGGATACGAGCAATGCCTCGCTGGCACCACACGCTGTCAATATAAGCTCAAATGATGGGGTAGGCCACTGACCAACATCTCACTTGCAACCCGGGGATCTGGCTTAACATTAAAGACGGTGGGTAGAAGCGGATCTTGTTGTATTCCTCTGGCGAAAGACACCACACCAGCCCCATCATTGGAAGAGGGTTCTAGTTGTCGAAACCCTACGACCGCTGTCACAAAAGACGCGACAAAGAAATAGAATACACTTACCACGGAACCGACATTCGTTCGTAACTCCATCTGCACAGCTCACGCAGAGTGGTAGGCACCTGAATCTTGAGTGGGATTTCGCCCGAGATACGCAGCTTCCACTTTGAATGATCGGGCTTCGGGATACCTTAGCGGCTTTCATGGCACAAGACCAAATCGACGCTATGTCGGAGTTGGTACACTAGGGGTAGATGTCGCGGACTGAAGAGAAGGTCCAGGGCCAGGCCATCGGAAGGCATGCAATGTACGAGAGGCCGGAGCAGCTTCAAGCTTGAACGCCTACTAGTACCGGCCCGGGCAGGCCCGGGGCAAATAAACGCCACGCCGCGGTTCGTAAACAAGTAGTATATGGACACGGTTGCACGTGCCACCATGCCCCGCGCGCTAGTCGGTCTTGTACTTATGATCACCGTCTCCTCGAAACGAAGCCCCAACGTTGTGGCGGCCACTCCCCGCTCGTTGGGGCCTTCTCCAGGCGTACTCCCTTCCCTGTCAGTCGACGCACAGCTATCTCTATCGTCGGTCTCACGGCTACGGAAGGCCTATGTCCGGACCCGCTCTCAACGCCAGGACGGCCTCTATCCCCGTCGCGGCCTTCGCAACGCACGGTCATCCAACGAAACTTCTCTCGTCGTGTTTGGCCTTCTTTGCTATCGTACGTCTCTTCGTCTTGTCCTGGCCTCGGCCTCTCAAACTCACTCTTCCTGTGCCTCTCGCGATCTAGGTTGAACGTCGTAGCAGACGATCACTTCAATACGTCCTCCAGCCTCCTGCATGTCGCTTAACTTCGAGGCTTCTCCCCCCGGTCCTCGTGTTGCCCCTCAAAACGCTCTTCCGAGCGTGTCTTGGCCTTACGACAGGGCTGCCTTCCATTAGTGCTTTCTGGTTGGCGGACTCGTAGGACCTCCGAGTTCGGATACGTAGTTCCCTCCGACGGTCGGACAATTCCAAGTGATCGGACGAGTTGTACGTTTGCGCGTTTGCTTTTGGAAGAACCTATTGGGCTTTCTTGCGTACGTAGATGTGTGTAGTACGTCAATCAATTCACGTGCGTGGTAGACGTTTGATGGGCCAGTCGTTTTCTTGGATGCCCGCCACAATCGGGTTCGAAGAGCGCGTTAAGCCAATACTCGTTTGTGCTGCCTGTCGTATTCTGGAACGCGCGTTGTTTCAATGGTGATGAGATGCGCTCACGCCAACAAGCCAGGCTTGCACGACACACGCCTCAGCATCCACACGCCGACGAAGATGAAGGGCATAATGACAACTAAAGATACAATCGAGTGCCATGATACATGTCCAACATTTCTACAATTTACCTTAGTACGGCGGACCTCGGCTCTGACCGGCACCGAACTGCCTCACCGTCACATAGGAGAGAATGTTCGCGTTCTACATACCGCTGAGATGCCTGTTGTCCGGGTGCGCGCCTGTCCAGCACCGTCCGTTAGCGCTTAATTCTCGACACTGCGCCCAAACAAAATCGTTCAGCACTCACCATGCGCGACGGCCCGCTCACGACGCATGAGCGCCTCCTTCTCGAGCCGCTCCGCCTCCGCGATCTCCGCGCTCTGCATCTTGAACGCGCCCGCCTCCTGCTCCTTCTGGAAGCCCTTCTCCTCCTGGGCTTGACTCCCGACGAGCGAGCCCACTGCCCGCTCCGCCTTCCCCGCAGGCTTGCCCCCAGCACCGCCGCCGGTCTAGGGGTGGGTGTTGATGTGCGACGCGGGAGGGACGTGAGGGTTCGAGCCTATGCTGCTCAGTCCAGAGCCCGGCCCGCCGGCCATGGCTTGCGAGTTGGGGTCAGGGCCGTTGAGTAAGGGTCGGCACGGAGGCCAACGCCTGGGCCCTGGAAAGAAGACATGATGACCAAGAGGGTGATTGAGAATGAGGAGAGGGAGGCGTACGGAAGTCGCGAAGTTTTGGTTCCCGTCCTGGTTGGTGCCATAAGGCTGGCTGCCGAGGGGCTGCTGGCCCCGAGTAGCGATATTGGGGTCTTGGGTATCGTTCAGCCTGACGACCATCGTGGGTGCGGTCGGTATCCTACAAAGTGGAGATTAGTGAGCATGGCGGACAGTGTTAAGGAGGGTTGGGACCGCGTACATGGTGGTTCTTTTTGAAGAGAGGTATGATATTCAACTACAAGGGCGTAACAAGTTCGAGAGGCGTTAAGTGTAGTGAGTAGATGACACTGTGGCAGCTTTGAGGCGAGTTAGATTCTTAGGAGAGCTGAACCTCTTATAAGACAGACGTTGTGAAGCGCGACGTAGCTCGTAGGATGTACGTGCGTCATCCTCTTCATCTGCGACACAAGCACCAAGATGATGGAGCCGCGGCGCTACTCTAACGCGGTATACGTGAGCGTTCTATATGTTGGTACACACATAATTGTTATGATGGGGAACGACGTGGGGCTTAGAAGTCCGTGTTGCGGGGATACCGACGTCAGCACAGTGAGCCTGAGTCTTTGGAGCCTGCCAACGGCCTGGCGAAGGCAGTATACAACTTGTATTGGTAGAGGTGGCGTCATAAAAACTAGAGCTGCTGTACGGCACTGTGGGAGTTATCTGCAAGTGCTCACGCAATGGGGGAAGAGGAGGGTGGAGTTAAACGTTCCGTGTCGTCGACTGCGCCGTTTGGCGGTGGGTAGGCGCGCGGCTCTGCACGGGCCGGCGCCGGGCTACGTGGCTTAGGACGCTACGGGCACGGGCATCAGCGGCTCTTCACCCTATGTCCCCCGATTATTGCTTGCCCTACCCTGCGCTCGCGACTATGTCGAGGATCCGACAGCGAACCGGATCACCGCCCGTTGAAGTGCATGTCCGCCCGCTGAAGAGAAAGGTTCGTCCATTAGGCACGTGACATTTCGTCGGCTTAAGTCGAAAACATGTATACGTACAAGATACTAATAATATACACCCTGTTTACATTGCTACTTATTTGATCATGCAAAACGACTTCCGCGGCGCGCGCCCGAGCTAGAGGTTGCTACCAAACACGAAATGGCAGTGCGCATGAGGAGTCAGCGGGGTGTTGTAGTGCGTCTTCGTCGAGCACGAGTGCGCCTGCGCGGCCCGCCTCTCAATGCGTACAAGACTTGTTTGCGGCGCACACCATAACAGAGCTGTATTCGGGTGGGGCTAGGCGATGCCGCATAGCAACGTCATTGGGCCGCCCTATATTGCTCAGGTCTGTGCTGCCTCTACATGCGTGGTGTTAGCAGGACTGGCCGTGGCCGTGGCAGAGGTGCTCACCGTCGCCAAAAACTTTAAGTGCTAGCTGAATGGATGAGCGGGAGGGCGTAGTAGGTGCGAGCCTCCTCGCTTTCATTGTAGCCGTGGCAGAAAGGGGCGTCTGCGGCGCTTGCCCAGCCTGCCCCTCTTTGTACGCCAAGGAGGCCGGTTGCCCATGAGCGTAGGGCGTGCCTAGCGAGAGGGGTGTGGAAATGGATCAGTCAATGAGCATGGTCAAGGCGCAGGACGTTGGGTGGGTAGCGGACAGGGGTGTGTGTATCGACGTGCTGCTATCGGGGCATGTCGTCGTTTTAGAGACTCCGCCTGTATGCGTACCTAGCGGGACGCGAGCAACCTGCGAAGAAGGGAGGGAGGAAGGCATTATTTGCGTACCTTTCACCTGAGATCCCATCCCTTGAAGAGCCGCACTGACGGCCTGAGGAGCGCAGCTACAAACGGAGCTGAACCGGGAGCCGACGGTACGAGAGTAAACAAATCCCTGACGCGATCGTGATCGGAAGTGCGCGGGCAGGATGGCGGGGCCCAAGCAATGGTGGTTTCGCAACAAGACGGACGAGTGCGAGGAGCACGCCAGGCGCAGCTCGGCCAGCCGGTCTCGATAGTGCGGAAGCAAAACATCGGACTGTATCTGTCTGGAAAAGTTAGTAAATGTCGGCTCATCATAGCATAGAAATGCGGGGAGGCAAACGCACCGCAGGAGTAAGGGCGTTAGTACAAATGTTGAACAAGCGGGGCGGCCACGTCGGAAGCGCTTCTGCGTCCTGTGGAGCCTCCACAACGCACGCGCACGTGGGCGCCAAAGCCGCGCCGGCACGTGCATATACACACGCATCGTTGAAACTTGACTGCCCACGGCCGTATAATACGACCGGTTACTCGCTGCCCGCTCCCCGCCTCGTCCTCTGCCCATCCCAAGAAGAACCGTTCTTGCACAACACGCTGCGCTTGCTGGGTCCGCCAGGCCCTATAAGTCGCCGCGCTTTTGTGTACGTCCGGTGATTCCCTGGTGGCGTGTCTGCGCCCCCTTGCAAGTCTTCGGCTCCCCCGTCCTCGCCACGACGCTCTCCGGGCGGTTGCCCTGCGCTCGACTATGCAGGCTCCTTCTGATATGGTGAGTACGCGCTCCGTCTCTTTATCAACGCGTTCTCGGCCTCACCACTCGTCTCTTAGCTCAGCCACAGTGGCCGGCCTTCGCGCCTTGACCACCAACATCAGCGCGGAGGACCTTCTCTGGGCTGCGTTCGAGAGTTCCCTCCAAGCCATCGACGACCGCGCGGCGGAGCTCCTCACGCCACTTCCCACGCCCTACCCGTCTCCGGCCGCGTCTCCCGTTTTCTCCGCCTGCACCGACCGTCCCCCGCTGCACGCCCTCGACGCGCTCACGCCATTCGCCTCCCCCTGCCGCTCACCTGTTTCTTCGGCCATGACCCTTGAACCCTGGGACCCACCCATCTGCCCCCGCCTCACCCACCGCCTCCACGCCTGACGGCCCCTTCACTCGGCCAGGCGCGCCCCTGGCCTCGAAGAACGTGCAAGACGCCGTCGTCGTCCCCCCCCACCATCAACTTTCGCTGACAACACCCCGCCGCCGCCGAACTATGCGAAGCGGCATAAGCAGGAGGGGAAGCGCAAGCGTCGGGCCAAGCAGCGAGCGGAGGAGGCTGCTGAATCCGGAAAGAGGCCGCGCTCGACCGCGTCGAGCCGCCTGTCCGAGGTAGGTACCTTGACTGAAGACCTCTGCGCTGCCCGAATCTCACATCGCACGCGGGGGCTACGTCGAGAAGATTCGGCGGAAGGAAGGCTGCGTGGTGGGCACTGAGTGGGTTCTGGAGGAGCTGCGACGCGAGGGCATCCGCGTTGTACCATGGGATGGCCGGTGAGTTCCTCCATCTCCTAGACCCCACCTCCCCCTTATCCGCTGTAGGTCTGAGATGGCCATCGAGGACGGACATGGACGCGTCATTGCGCTGTGTGCCTGTTCGAACGGCTGGGGTTCACGCTGGACTTCCGTAACAGCATGTACCCCGCCATGACGATGAATTTCGGGCCCGCCACCGTCTGCCACTCGCATCTCGACGTCGCGAATGACCCGTGCAACTGGTGCCACATCACGGCACTTGGCCGTTTTGATGCCAGGAAGGGTGGGCGATGTTTACTACTTCGTTAAAAGGTATGTTCACCCCTGGGCTGGACGCGTGATTTGCACTGACGTATGTTTCCTAGGATGGTAGCCTTCAATCCCTGCTTGACAGCGCGAGAGTCAGCCCTCGGTATGTGTACACAGCCGTTGCAAGCACGGCGTCAAGCTCCTGATGAGTGTATTGTATGGCATGCGCTGAAGTGATGTAGCGCATCGTAGTATCCGGTTGCGCGGTCATTGGTCTCGTCGGACACTGTAGCATCCTGTAGCAGCTATTATTAGGTTTTTGAAGCACTGCGATTAAGCGTGTTGTACTCTCGAGAGCATCTCAATATTGCAGCCGCTGTAATATACTTGGAGAGCGCGGTTGCGCTGTAATATAGTAGTTGTTTTGATAGCATGGCAGGCGTCGTGAAGGCAAAACCGCGTGCAAGGAATATGTACAGTGTTTAGAATTGCAACGTTGCTGTCTCGCAGCTTCACGCCCCCTATGCCGCAACACGCAACGCAATCCTCCATGCTGCAGTGATCATTGCAATTGCGACCGTTGCAGCGGAAACCATCGCCGTAACAGGTTGCTGGGAATACTGTGTACATGCGGCGTGCAAATCATCAGTTGCAATGATGTACGCACTCTACAGCCCTTCTGAAACTCACCAGGGCCATGGGATTTTTAGAAGGCGGGAGCTCTCCCGTCCTTGAATTGATCTTGTGGTCTAGAGGTGCCGCAGACCCACCGCATGGGCGGCCGTTGGCGAGGATGCGAGGAGATCGAGTGAAGGATGCCGGTGAGATGAAGTCGGCGTCAATCATCTGTACCATGTTTGGGCCAGACTCTTCGGGTGTGTTTGTCCGGATCGTCCTCTCCTTAACTTTTGCCTGAGCCTGAGTCAGCCGCTCACTCACTCCTTGCGTGCCAAGCAGCATACGATCCTGCATAACCTGAGTATTGATCTTCACCCCCGCCCTGCCCACAAACCACCTGTGCTTCTCTCCGTATCCCCTTGCCATCGGGGCGGCGGAAGCGGTTGGGGGGGCGTCGTGAGGAGCCCCCAAGGCTGGGGTGGGATCGTGCTGTGTCCGCAATCCGTTACCTAGAGGGCGGACAGGGCGGACAGGGCGGACGAGATCCTCGATATTGTCGGTGAGACGGGCGGTGGTGGCCTCCAGCTCGCCTTGCATCAGCTGCCCTGAGACAAGTGCAGCCTGGAGTGTCTGCGAGATTTCCTGTACGCGTTGACTACATCTTTCGATGAGAGCAGAGCGTTGTTGGTGGATGAGTATTTGCTGTTCACCTCTAGACACAAGCTCCCGGTCCTTGACCACCTCCACGCGCGTGGACTCGTGAGCGATGGCGGTCGAAACAGTTTCCGGGCAGTCGCAGTCGTAGTCATCGCCGACACCGTCGTCACCATCGCCGTCTAACGCATACTCGCTCGTGATGTTCTCAACCACTGTGCAGGACTCCTTGGCCAAGTCCGTAGGAGACCAGTGATGTTCTTGTGGCTACTCGCGATAATTTGTTAGAAGATGCTGATACAAGACTGAGACAGAGGCAAGTACCGTACCTGACTATAATCCATCGGGTGACTGGCCTGCGTTCGGATGACTTGGGGGACTGCTGGGAGGCACGATTTGAGGTTAGAGGGCTGTGTGCGTTGGTCAGTGAATGGTGGGAAGGAGCTGTTGAGATTACTTGCTGTGTTGCAGCTCGTAGTCCCCGTCGAGCTACCGTTAAAAAGGTGCAGCTCGTCTTCCATCTCGCCGCGCTCGTGCATCCGGTCGACGAGGTCTTCTACAGAAAAGAGATGCTGACTCATACCACAGATATCGTCACCCATGCTAGATACGGCGGCCGACCGCCGGAGCGGTGACGCCAAGCGATGTGGCGTGCGGTCCTCTACCACTCTTGACCTTCCTCGATCCCGTCTACGGGTATGGCCGACGTTCACATAGCTGGGCTCGTCATGGATGTTGCATTGGAGGGATGTTGCCGTGTCGTCGATGCGAAATATATGCAGCTTGACGGAGAGGCGAATGTACTCATACTCGTCCTGATACATGTTTATGCAAAACATCTAAAGGGGTGAAGCAGGGGGACAGAGTTGAGGCGATAGCGACAGGAGGTTAAAGTAGAGGGGGTAAAGGGGTGGGGTGGGGGGCACAACGGAAGAGACGTACGAAGTCATCGTTGACCTGATATTTCAAGTTGTCGCTTTGTGACCTGCTCAAGCGGTCTGCGTTTCTAAACACGCCGGTACACTGCGTATAAAAATACCTCGCTCAGCGTAACTCAAGACAACCTCAGGATTGACGGCACGAGCTGCACAACTGGATGTGTACGCACCGGTCGAAGGTCCTGCCCACCAACAGGCGGACGCCCATCACCGACTGTCTCGTCCACTCGTAGCTCGGCCTCAACCAAAGAGACAATCACGCGGAATAGAGCACCATCACCGGAGAAACTCCTCATCCAAGTCGGGAACGATGCGTCCTGTTTGGATCCCCTAACACGATAGAGCTCCGAGGGGCGTGTGGACACCTCCAAGAGTTCGATTCGTACATCCGTATAGATGCGCTGAATAGAGGTTGTCACAGATTTTTCATCTTGAATATGCACGTATAGAACCTACGGAGAATGCGAAAGGTAGCACAAGCAAAACGAGAATGATTATAAGTCGAATGCATGGTGAAGAAAGAAAGGACGTACAATTCTGTCGTCCTGTATTACCCTGCTGTTGCCTCCGAGGTGCGCGTACTGAGACTGAGACGAGTCGGGAAATTGAAGATGGTCCTCAGGAATCGTGCAGCAGTACGTGATGCTGTCAGCAGAGTACTGGGACAATATGGCAACAAATTGGGGGAACGGGGCAACTGGACCAACTCCAGATTGTAGCTTCGAGTCTTCAGAAAGGTCCAGGTGCGGTGGCCGCATTGCGTGAAAAACGGGCAATGAAGACAGTAGCAACTTGAGCCTAGTGGGAAGGAGAGAAATGTGCGAGAAAGGAGAGGTTCGCGTAGGGTGCTCCAATGCGACAACCGGCTGGGGACGGAGCAGATACTTACGAAAGAAGAACCGTCGGTTACGGATTCCGTGTTGCGGCGGAACTTTCCCTATATAGCGGCGGCGTCGAAGACGTACTACGTCAGCGTCCATGAATCTATCCAGTCCAGTACGCGCGTAACTTGAATGTGATCACTTGCCTCTCGAACTTGCTGAGCAGTGCTTCAAGAGCCTGTGGTTCCAACGCCCTGAGCCCGATGTCATTCAGAGGGTCCGACGAGCACAACACAGTCACTGCAACTTCGTGTACCCACGGATAGAGAACGTCTCAGCGACTAAGATACCTATGCCAGGGACCCTAGGGATGGCGAAAGGTCGCTCGGGCGCTTCGGACTTTGTGAGAGAGCGGCCCAGTGACTGCCAGAGCTCGAGAATGCTCAGCAAGTGGCGTTGATGCCGCCGCCGCCGCCGCCGATCAGGAAAAAGCATTCACTGATGCCAGTAGCACCGCCCCTACTACGTAGCGCCCGTAGTTCCTGTAGCTGGCTGTAGATACCGGTAGTACAGAGAGACTCTATAAATCACGTACAGATGGCTCAATAGGCATAAAATAGTATCAGAGGAGCTGCGCACACACTCTTAAGCCATCATTTCGACGGATGAGTGCGAAACGCATCCCGGAGCGTTCGCTTGAATTAGCGCCTGTAGCACCAGCACAACACGAGAAGTCTCACGCAACTTGCCCTAAACTCTGGCCGCTCGAGCGCGCAACGGTCGTCCGTCCGACACGTCACGACTCTCTCTCCTCCTGTCTTATACCCTGGCTATGCGTCCTTGCTCTCTTCAAGCCCCCTCTCACCTTTCGCCCCCCTGCTCCATCACCAGAGCCCATTCTCAGCAAGCTAATATAACTTCGAGCAACATCCAAGGGCCCTACGCTGCCTGCGTGGTAATGCTCATGTGAGTTGGGTTCCCAACGGCACTTGTGGCCTTGGTCCCTTTATAGGTCTTCAGCTCGTGAGTGACGTTTTTTGATCTGTTTCTTGCCCCTTACAGTATGGTATAATGTGACGCACGCATCAACCTGCAACTTACCCTATTCCAAGTATGCGCGCGTGAGTAGCACTGTACCTCGACAACGTGCCACGTCTTCCCTCAGAAGTACAATCTAATCTGATCGTCTACTACGTATAGCTCGGAGTGAGCAAGTGCGGTGAACGAAGTGTCGGCATAGAAGTCATATGCGATGGGTATGGGGAGTGTGGTGAGTCCGATATCATCCCGGACATGATGCAAGCTGCCAACGCTGTACCTGTCAGCGTCCAAATGCCTATCTTCCAAGCACTCTGCCCCTGTATGTCCTCCTTTTCATTGTTTTTGACTCTTTCTTTCGATCTAGTACCACGGAACACGTTGCGCAGTGGAGTTCCTGTGCGTTGCGACTTTCATTTTGATGCGTTATATCTCTTTATATTAACCACGGTTTTTGCTGACGTTTGTCGGTGTACAGTGATCGGTATGTACAACGAAAGACGAATCCGGTTGCATGGAGTACACTCGGTATCAAGAGGCACTTGCCGTCCGAGTCACGAACGACATGGTTTGGGAAGACAGCCCAACTATTTAGTTTTGCTTGCGCCTGACCGGGACCGCCCCGCATGCACATAGCCCGCTATCCTGCCGTACGTCGGTCATGCTGCTGCTGTTACGCTGTCATACACTGACAAGACACGACCTGCAGCGCTGCACCAAGGACCACCGGCGATGCGGCTGCAACGGCCAGACCCATGGACACGCCTCTGGGTATGGGATCGCACAAGGTCAGGCGACCGCGGCCCGTGACGATGGGCACCGTCAGCGAGGGCTTGTGCAGTGATGGACGTTAGGTGGTAGGGTGGGGTGATTGGTTGCCTCGAGCGAGGAGTGTAGTGACCAACATGTATCGTATATACCTTCGGAATATATCTCTTTCGTTCCTTTCAAGCGATATCCGTACAATAACGGGTACACGGGATGATCTACAAGTAACTACGGCTCGCTACAGACCTACTACAGTGGCTACGTAGTTGGCCGGTAGCGTGGCGATGCCTACAGGCGTCTACATAGAAAGGACTTGCTACTTACCTCTATGTAGACAACCCGTTTTTTCCTGATCGGCGTCCCTCACGAGCCCGCCCGTGCCCTGCCTGAAAAGGCAGGCCCGATGCATCCTGTGCCGCGCCGCCGTTGCACTGCGTGCTCACTGACGGCACGCTCTCGGCGTTCCACAACATTTGGAGTGATCCGTGCATCACAAACTCACAATGTACCTTCCTTCAAGTACGCATCGTGGCCCGGAGTGCCGCATGGTATTGAAGTCCAAGTTCGCGCGAAGGGAATCCAGCGCTTGCGGGAGGTGGCGATGCTCTTGATCGACGCCACCGTTGACGTTGAGGCCCCTACTACTCCGACATCCGGTGGTGGTATAAGGGCAAAAGCGCGAGGAGCGGGGAACATGATGGCGAGCGCATAGTACAACTACATACCACGTGCTACGCGCGAGCTCGGCTCGGAGTGCACCGAACCTTGCGCGGCGGCGCGCGGGGTCGCGACAAGAGCACTCCAACATCAGCAGAAATGTAAAATTGTAGTACTAGATCCTGTAGTATGACCATAGAATAAAATGCCCTGAATGAGCCCCGATACCCAAGATCTATCCCTTTAGACTAGTGGCTGATAGTTATGTATCGCGAGGATACCCAACGCATGGCTATACGGGCAGTCCTATCGCGATGCATGGCGATGCTGTGCGATGCATTGGAGGTATCGGCATACATCGGGGCTATTGGCGGGATCGCCCCTGATTGGACTGAGTTCTCAATACACAGCGAATCCGTTAAATGGGTAGGAATCTATTCATTGCTAGTAATCTATATACTAGTATGTACGTAGCGAGAATCTCTGCATCTACCGCATCTGCTGCGAGAGTGTCGCCTATGCTCCCAGCTGCATCGACTACATCCGCGAACGGCCTAACGACGGGCCGACGGGGCATGCTGCAAACACTGTCAGGACGTGCGCGATCAATATGTCAAGCTCACCATAGAACGAGCATATTTGAACGCGCGCCGAAGGTGTTACCGCTGACATAGGTGTGCGCGAACATAGCCCGTGCTAAATCTATCAGAAGCGGCAGTGATAGGAGCCGTAGACTCTCGCAATAGAGAGGGGGGGAGAGGGGGGCAGCACCGAGGTTGAGACAGGGTAAGCAGACGCAAAGCCAGCGGGAAAAGCATGGACGGACTCACCAAGTGAATAGGACGCTCAAATAGCATGGCCGAGACGCTTTCGGCTCAATGAGAGCATTGTAGAGCAAATTATAGGGATTGGAGTGTGCATATACGAACCCCAGGGTGAGAGAGACGACGTACCTCAAAATCTAATCGCCTCCTGCCAGCTGCCCCATACCTGTTGCAGTCGAACCTTCCCAATAGCCTACGAGCTAGTATGCCAGTCTGATGGAGCGTAGTTGAGGGAGCGCACTAGGAGCGAGAGAGTTGAGAGGAGTTGGAGCGGGCTGAGCGGACAAGGGGGTGGCAGGCTGTCGAAAGGAGAGGGGGGAACAGAAGAACAAGAGATGTCGACGTTGGGGCCCCGGGAGTGGCTTTTTATAGCCTAGGCCTTCCAATCCGGAGAAAGCCGAAGGAGGAGGCAATGATGTCAAGGTAGGGCAGAGGGCGTGGTCGGTGCGCGGAGACGAATGGGCGGACGACAAGGAACGAGTAGAGAGCAGCCAAGAGCGAAGGTACTTTGGCGACGTGATGACGTCGCGTTCGCGCGTCTGTCACATGACCGTATCGGCCTCTTCATCCTGCTCGCGACTCGAAGTTCACAACTCGACGTACGAGTGTGGCCGCACTCTGACCCGCGGTGCGCTCTTCGGGCTACTGTAAGTAGCCAAGTGCATGTATATATCGATTTAAAAGCCCGCTGATACAGCCTCAGAACGTGCAAAACCCCGCCGCGCGCATAGTAAGTCGTGCGGAGCGCAACCTTGTCAATCGGGCGGGCAGGGCCATGACTCGGACGCGTCGCGTGCCGTAGTACATACTTACTAGGTACGTGTCCCAGCGATCGCCATGTTTTGCTACAACCCCACGTGAGTCTTCATACATTGTTATACAGCCACCTATACATTCATCTATCCCCATAGGGCCACCTGTATCGCAACGTATTGCATTGTATCGGGATACATCGCGATAGGGCCGACCCAATTCCCATACATCGGCAGGCATCGTACTACGTGACAATATCGCGCCGCTATCGTCATTTGGTCCGAGGTGCGCGATCTAGTATTACAATTTTACATTTTTGCTGATGAAGCCGCGGCCGGCGTCTCCGACTCATATCGGACTGGGCCGCCGCTACGCTTGTATCGCGTGTTCCAGCATATCCTGTGTGTCTGACTCCCCTTGAGACTGATCAGTGGCCACATACATCATATCCCGCAAGCATAGTACATTGTTATTGAAAAGGGCGTTCAACGTGGCCGGATACCCTGCAAGGGGCACAACTGCCAACTACATGCAATGTGAAGTACTATTGTCCAAGTTGGTATACACACCCTGCGCGCTTCTGAGCGAAGTAGTACTTCTCCGCAGCGTCACGCGACGCGAACTTTTGATACATTGAGTACTTAACGCCGATAACCGTTTTGGAGGCCTCAGTCCAGTTGTCAAAGATGCCGACCCGCGTTCCAGCTGTCACGACGTGCCATTCTTTGACATTGACCCCACGAGGGTCGGACAGGTACTCATCTACGTACGTAAAAGTCAACGACGAACTCATCTCATCTCATCTCTGAAAGTAGTACTCACTTGCCCTGTTCCACAGTCGCTGGTTGGGAGGGCCTCGTTCATGTGTAGGCCGCGCCGTGCTTAGCTGGGGGGCCTACGAGGGAGTATATACAAGACAGCGCATCAATATACCGTGAAGACGTATAGAACCTATACGTACCGCTGGAGCTACCGAGCCAGCGTGGCCTGAATGCACCGATGTCTGAGAGATGACTGGACTAGGGAGATCGCGGGTTGCTTCTTCGATCTGACGCAAGCGACAACGACGGGCTCTCGCTGCGGAGTCCTCTGAAAGAGACTGCACTGCGGAGTGAGCGTGATTGATGCGCTAAGAAGAGACGGCGTCTGAGCTTGCCTGAGGGCTGTCGTTAGTGCTGGAGCGAGCCGGGGTCGCCGGAGACGACACGTTATACCCAATGTTGATTACGACAGGCGAGTGGTGAGCATTGATGGTGACACTTGCTGTACCAGCAGGAGCCTCAACAGGAGCATCGGAGCCGGGGCGGACTTGAGCGGCAGGGTACGCGTCGTTGATGTGTAACCGGCTGAAGTCTGGAAGAGGGTCATGACCCTGCGAAGCGGGCGACACCAATACATGTGGTCCCTCAAACTCGCCATCTAAAACGCGTTATAAAACGAGTTGGGGATGAAGACGGTTACTACGAGCTTACCATCAAAGACATCAAATCCTTCGGAGGTGTCTCCTTCATGCGATGATGGTGGCGCATCCTGGACGTGAACTTTCGTAGGGATCTGAGGGGCCATAGTACGACGCGGAATGAGTAGTAGATGCCGGGTAGGCGGAGGTAGTACTCGTCAGTACTAACAATGGGGGAAAGGGTAGATCGTCGATATATATAGGCCGAGAAGTAGAATGCTAGACTAAGGATCCCGGCGGGGAGTTTCTTATCTATAGGGGCACGAGGAGGAGGACGAGGAGGAGGAAGGGGGGTGATTACGACCGCCTGATCCTGCGGAGCATCCACATCCATGCAATGGACCTTTGCCGCCGGCGGAGGTGGCGTCGGCGCACCGCATCGTCGGATTAAGCGGTCGTAATCCCCCCCCTCCTCCTCCTCCTCCTCGGACTGGGCGTCTCCCAGGGCCACCGCATAGATCTTCTGAGATTATCAGCCAACGTTCTCTTAATTAGTAACACTAACCTTCTCGGCGTTACGCACGCCTCTCCCACGCTCACAAGAAGGTTGCTGAGTTCAAGGAACTTGTACCCAGCAGATAGTTGTTAGAAGGGTAAACACGCCACCACAGCCCGCTTCACGACTTTGCCGACCGCTGACTCTTCGTCGCGGTGCATCATCAGGATGCTTAAACTTTACTCCTACTCGAGAGCTGTGATGGCCGGTCTCGAGGGTGTGAGGGTCTCCCAGGGAGCGCCTACAAGCAATTCATGGACGAACGGGTTTCTCTGATGACATGGCGTAAGGGCTTCTAGAACAGCAGTTAGATAATCAATTGGATGTTAGACCGCTTGATCCTAGGAAATTATGTCACATCGCGATCAACGGTCGCCCTACCCACATGTCATGTTTGGACAAATGCCACTCTATTTACTGTTCCTTCCACAGCTAGACAAGAAGTTGCGGCGTATCGTAGAGTAGGAGTGATATATATTAGTTAAGCTCAAGCCTGCAAAGATGCACGGTCTTTATCTAAATACTATCACAGAAGCGGCCTTGAGATTGCTTTCAAAACAGCCGACAGATCGGAGAAGCGGACTTAAGATGAAGAGAATGAGTCCAAGTTAGCATTGCCATTGCTCGTAAATGTTGAGCAGACGCACGCCGCTGACAACTTGCGGCGAATGATATTGATTTACTCACTCTCAACTGATGTCCCAGGCGATTGTTGAGAACCGACGGAGATCGCTGATCGACCGCGAAGGAGAACGTCGTTGTACTCCACGGCATCGCAATTGTTCAGCCTGGGACCGCGTGAGGGGTATACGACACTGTTTTTATCTCCCGTCAACATGTCAATGGTGAAAAATGTTGCATTGTTCTCAGCCATTGAATCACCAGTGGGAAGTAATTCAGGTTGAACTATATAACGAAGTTCTGGGGACTGCGAATCCCGTCAGGGAGTGGATGATGTTCCAAATCTAGGACAAGGTTCAGGCCCGTCGAACACGTAACGTCAGGAAGAATCGGAGCCGGTAATATTCACCATTAAGGTACATGACAACAAGGCTTCGTCTAGCGTTCAGTTCACCGCGGCTTCGAGACTACTATTACGCCGGCGGCTCTACTGGACCTCAGGAAGAAACGGCATCAATAGGAGAAAAAAGTAACCGCTTGGTTAATACAAGAAGCCGAACGAATCACTCAAATGCTGACAACTGCAGGCTCTCTGAGCGGCTTTCCGAAGCGGCCTAGATTCTGCAGAAGCAGCGCGTTCCTCGTGTGCCCGTAACGTCGTTGACTACTACGGCGACATCGGCCATTGGCCGCGACCGATGCGGAGGGTCGGCTTCAAGCCCGAAATCCCAGGTCACTTGCCCCTGAAAGGCTCGGCTCAACCAGGCCGCACGTCTGTGCTTAGAACCTACGCAGGAGAATAATCCGGCATCCATTGCTCGCCAACCTTGTGCCGATTGCTCAGGGTCCACTTCGATGTGCGAGTTGACGTTCGCGTCTCTCGGTCACGCGCGCGGTACGCTTACAACAAGACGGTTATCTTCGGGCGAAGTATGCGTTGGACCTTGGTCCGAGCCGTTCTAGTGAACGACGACTGATTGCTTCGGCAGGTGGCGCCAGTTTCGATCACGTAGAGCTATGTGCTGTATGGAATGACCTGCTCTGGGAGTGCGTCGACTCGAAGTTCCGCAGCAAATGTCAACGTCGATCATACAATTGCAGCCAGTTACAGCCGTTCAACCGTCAAAACTGCGCAAAATCTGTGAGACCGCGGAGAGACCAATCTGTTGTGTATTGTGCATGCTAGTATGATGGCAATCCCCCGACAACGGGAAAGGACACTTCTTCGCAACACAATGTCCGAAGTTAAGGTATGAGAGCTGCTACGTCGATGAGATATCGTTGAAGAGTAAAATATCGGCGCTCACACTGATCTGGTTACACTGTGTTCGATGGTGTGAAGGCGGTACCACAGGGACACATTCTACCGTCGCTCAAACTTCCGTCCTCGATAACCACCGGGAGCACAACAACGCTGAAACGGGCATTGGAAGTGTAATTCCACAGCTGCGGTTTCCGTATGTAGGAGCGTGCGACTGAGACAAAAGGGTTGAGCAGATAACATAACGAGACTAAGGCTGACCCATCACCACGCCTGACGGCTGCATAGAGGCGTCATCATGGTGTTCCAATGCGCCTAACTCCTGCTCTGCTAGGAGCCTTCTCAACCGTGCACACTCCTCCATACATAGATTGTACAGATTCGCATACCAGATGAGATATTCCTCCTTCGCACGCATGAGATCGTATGCGCATGTCTCGGCCAGTTGAGCGCGTCGAATCTCTTCTTTCAGTTCTTGAAGCTCCCTGAGAAGCTCACGTTGCATTACACCTGCATTTCGTCCTGTGAGTTGCATTTCAAGTTGTACATCGGAATAATGATCCTCGTACATGTCTGGTGGCAGGGGCATTGGGCGTCCCTGCAGTGGTCATAGTTTGAGACACCCCAAGCCCGAGCGTAGACGTCGTCGGGAATCGTTCTACGAGCGGTTGGTTCAGCAGAGTGATGCTCGCGGATGTAGCGTGCTTAGATGCTTACCTAGATCGGGCAGCCATGTTCATACACTGTGTGAACTCGGTATATCGGTAGATTGAATACGGGATTGCGTGAGGCAGGAGGAGGGGATATGGAACGGGACGATCCTGCCACGGCGCGTGGTCAATCGAAAAGATTGCGCGTCCCCGCGATCAGCGCTCCCACGCAGGAAGACTCAACGCGCGTCTATATCCCCACTCAGATAAACAGTTAATGCCCGGGAGCGTCTCCGGGGAGGGGCACCTTCCGTCTCCGTCTGGAAGCAGTGCTGTCCCGCGATCCCACACAGCCGTCGATCCGGTAACTCCGTACAATTTAGTCATGGCAAACAGTCACCGGCACAAATGGGGAAGTAGCGGTACGACAATGACCGCGTCAATCCTACCGTCCGGGATCCTATAGTGCGTGATTTAGAATGATGAACTATGGCTCTGCGACGGCTTCGGGCTGCACTGATTGAGTGGGGCTATTCTTCGCGGTAGCGCGATCGGAATGTGTGGTCGGTCAGCGGCAGTAGACGAACTTCAACCATACCCTTAGCTTTGCTGATATGTGATATGAAGTTCCCCACGAGCCATCCAACGCCAGGACACGAAAGAGGTTAGTTTGACATGTTTTGAAGGTCCGGATTACACATGCCCCTGACATGGTACCATAGCACAAATGAACGGGCTGTCTTGACACGTGATGACCATACGTAGTGCGCACGCAAGGCCTAAGGTCTATGGATAGACCACGTTAGAGGTAGACGTGCGCAACGTGATTACAATGTTTTGCTGATGTGGTCCTCCTGGTCGTCGTACTACTCGGACGCGTGCTGAGCGGTACAATGGAAAACATGGCGCGCACAATGCGGAGAAATAGAGATTTACCTAGATTCAGATGTAGCGTGTCTCGGAGATGGACGTTGCACATGCGCGATGGCATGCCAGTGGGCTGGTGGTGAATTAGGCAGAAAGACCAGATATATGCGCGAAGCACGTAAGTGAGAGTCACTCAGACGACCTAGAGGAGTTGCGGGCATCGTTTCATAGAAATCAGGAGGCCGTCCTCTGGCTCGTGAGCTGTGGGTGGGGCCCCGCAAGGGCGAGGACGCACCCTAGAGAACGAGTCTGTGCGTAGATGCAGGTGCGATTGCGACACGGTCATGGAGGGCGAGCGAGGAATTGGCAGGGTCGCGGTGCGCTGGGCAATGCTGCAAGTGTTCCGACGGTGGCGGAGGAGGACGTCGTAGACCAGGGTGAAGGAGATCATAGCCTGACCAGCGCAGTCCAAATTGAAACATCGTGCGAAATGCACGGGAAAACGCGGACGAGGGCAAGACTGTGGAAAAAGGCGGGCGTGAGTATTAAACGCGGTTGGATTCGGAGAGCAGCGAACCAGAGTAGCAATTTGAGAATGATCGGAGAGAAAGGAGGTCGTCGTAGATGTCGTCCAGATAAAGGAAGCTGTTCGTCCGAGTGCGACCTCGGGGGGAATTGGAGTGGTCTCGCTACCGTCTCAAGTTTCGGGCGACCAAAGTTTCCGGATGTAGGCCGACCGTTCCACCATTATTGCGTCGGCTATGGAGGAATGAACGCGTATGGAATGGATGTGTTGCAACTGATATGGCTATGAACGACAGAGTCTAAGGGAAAGTGCGTGCATCTCGGGGAGGCTAGGTATGCACGCCTCATTTCGCAGAAGCACATGCTTTCAACACCTGACGAATGGCGGCCAAGGGCCTCAACGTGCCTGTGTGGGAAGGCCCAATTGTGACTCGGGTGGGTAATGTTCTTGATAGGCAAACACATTGCTGTAGCTTGAAGGATGATGAATATGACAAACCGCCTATCACAACGGGGATCGCCACATGCGGCAGAACTTGAAGAACTCGGACACTAGTAGCAATACACGCAGTACATACATACGGTATACCTGTCGTCATCGGTTCGGTAAGGGCAAGGCGGGGCCTCGGGGAGGCTGAAAAGACGTACTCACACGCTAGGCATCTGCATCGAGTGGCAAAGCGAAGACGAGGGGGATCTGAATCCTGCGCACGCTCAGTGACTGAGCATGCGCAGGAATCAGATTTTCAGATCTGCAGAGGTGTCGGACGTCACTCATCGAAGGAAGCCAGTCTAAAGCGCCGTTGCCCAGCTCACCACTGTCATCTTACATCAGATTGATGATCTCTGAGTCCATCTACTCCTGGGCCTGATGGATGGATTCCCGTGTAACGGACGTATCACGGAGTGACCGCGTTACGGTTTCCCGAGACGCCGAGACGCCGAGACGCCGAGACACCAAGACCGGGCCGTGAGGTGGAGGCTGAGGGCGCTGTAATAACGGGGAAATTGGGACGGATATTGTGCGAGGTCGGAGGCGCAGTTCCCGCACGTTCCATTTTCCGGAGCTGTTACATCCCGCGTCCCTTTGTACGGAGGCGCCTCGGCAGCTTCGCTTGCACCGTCTTGAGCTCTGCTAGCAACCATGGTATAGTCTACGATCCGGTTGTGATTCTTCCCCAGTCTAAACACAATCCGATCGCCCTTGACGCGAATTCGCCAGCTGAGTCTCTCTCTTTCGAACTTCGAACTCGCTCCACTTATCCTTCGTATGCACTGCAGTGGTAGACTGCACCTACGACAATTGCCCGGCGACATACGTGGCGGTTGAGGCTCCCCAGCGCTATTAACACTTTCTCATGGCGTGCCCAATGCTACCCTCAGATTCACCCTCCGCGTCCCCAACGTCCCAACTCTTCCCCACTATGCGAATGAAGTCTCACACGACGTCGACTCGTGAAACCCATGTCATCAGCAGCGAACGCCGGCAATTGGAGCTCATTCCCTGCAGTATCCCTTGGGAGCCGAGATACTACCACCACGGCGCGGATACTTTGCCCGGCCCGGAAGGTGCACCTGCATTCTTCTGCTCGCCGAAGGGAATTCGTACCGAAACGGCGTGTAATAGGTGCCGGCGGCGGAGACGCAAGGTGAGCTGTTTATCACAAATATTGTCTCGCACTAGTTGACTCTGGTCCCGCTGCTTTAGTGCAGTGGCCAGCGCCCGACCTGTGCAAACTGCATCAAGGCTGACTGCGTTTGCGAGTATGATGACAAATCCAAACGCCGCTCACCACACGTTAACCAGCATGATGAGCGTGGGGGTATCGAGACGGCCAGCACCTTCAGCTCGGTCATGGGAGGCGAATCTTTTTCCACCTATCATCACATACAAGGCCAACTAGAGCCCCTCGAGAACGTGTTGCCGGACGGCGAACAGCCTGAGTTTCCCGTATTACCTTCAGGACTAGTGGGACAATCGGACGAAGGCCTTCGGCACATCCCCGCGCCATATGGCTATTTCGCAGGTGCAGCCGGATGCGACGATTGGCACGTCGCTGGGCATGAGAGTAGTGCGAACCCCTACATTTTGGAGACCGCCGTCAAGGAGTACGTCGAGCGATTCAGCTTTGCGCCCGTGCCCGAAGGCGCATATACTCTGGTCGATGAGGCTGACTCTGACTCGAACGTCTCCGGAATCCATTCGTCCAGCTGTTCAACGTTCTTGTTGCTCAACGAGTCAATCGACGAGATCACGCTCACGGACGAATTGGCGTTTGTGGGTCTAGACCTCGGTCCTGGCGTCCAGCTCATCTCGCAGAGCTCCCTCGAAGGGGCGATGGGCCCAACCCATACAAAGTCCGCCATTGAGTGAGTTCCATTCTCATCGACTTACCACCTGACTAACCGATGTTTTATCTCATTTGTCCGGGAAGACGTACACAGTTGAACTTGCGCAACAACCTGTTGGTACCCTCAGCATATGTTCCACAGCATGAGCCTGAGTACTACGCTTCGACCACCGAGGGACAGTGTCCTATTCCCCTACCGTTGCCTGCCGTGGACTCTGACGATATAGAGTAGACCATATTCCAGACTCAGCCCAACACGCCAGCGTGGATAACGTTTTGATATATATCCTTTTTTCGTCCACGCGTCTCTTGTTTCTGGCTTCACAAGGCCACAGTCTTCTCATGGTTCTTTGAAATCGCTTAGGTACCGCCCGTGCGTTGAGCCTCATTCAAATTCGTACTAGAGCAATTGGGCTATGCGAGCCCTGTGGTAGGGTAACATCATCTGAACATTTCCGCGTCAGTACACACTGGCACCCCGCGACTATAGTTTCCGATGCTTCAAACACTCGTTGCGACCGGATGTATTGCGCCTAATATACCATTCAATACCTATTCTGAATATACTTCTCTGCGGCGATTGTGGTTGTGGCGGTCGCGGGGGTGGCGGTGAGGCTCGGTCGCGAGGTTCACGGGCCATCAGTAATTCCCACCTTGTCTGACAAGATCTGACGCTCTGATCTGACGAGTCCAATTGTCAGACGCTCAGACACCTCAGACACCTCAGATCTTCAAATGTTCCAACTGCCTACTGTACAGTCAGAGGTTTTGCAGGGCATTTCACCCCGCAACAGAAGACTTATTGTACTATATACAAACATCGATGACTATTACTACGCGGTCATCGCCAACGGAGCTGCAGCGAGTGCGCCCCTTTCGGTGCGAGTAGGAGACGAGCTGACAATTGAACGCGAGTATCCAGCCGATCAGCCTTCCTGGCAGCGAGATCGATGTCCGGGTGGATCATGAGTCGCACCATGCATAGCGAGACGTCGTCTTCACGCACGCTGCGGGAGACGGCATCGAAGCGGTATGGGTAACGCGAGTCGGGACAGGGCCCGTTGTCATTCCCAAAGACAGACGTGCCCAAGGAAAGCCGCTGACGGGGCGAGCAATGGCGATGGAGGTAGCGCGCGAGGAGCAGTCGGCGGTGAGGCTCGTACTGCGCTGCTGCTCGCACCACTGGAGTTCGCGCACGACCGGTTTCAAGCGCGCCGGTTCGTAAATCTCACCGGAGTCGGCAGCACATGAACTTAGATGTACGGGGATAGCAAGAAATGAGAGAATTGGGAGATCAGGCATTGCCATACGGTGATAGCCCTAAAACGACGTACCTAAAATACGAGCTTGCGAGAACATCAGACTCGTAGCCGTGCAGGGCAGGCACTCTGGCGTCTTCCAATGCCAGTATTCATGCATCAAATTCGAGCCTTATGTAGAGATCCATGAGATCTATTCGGAGGATGATAGCGCAACTCACCTCAAGTACCCTGCTCTCCATCATGCCAAGCACACTTGTGGTCCGTCGCATTTGGGACCCCGTGACCCCGTGTTCCTTCGATTGTCGATCTTTGTTAGATTTAACAACTGCAGAGGTAAGCCGTGAAGAGGGAGGTCAAAGTAAGAGCAAATTATGAGCCGGGGGCATGGTGAAGAGAGCAAACAACCAGTGCGGAGCGCCGGGGCTCGCTGTGCTAGCTGGCAACGGAGGTTGAGCGCTTCGCACTTGGTCTTCGCCACGTCGTTTGGCTGCACCTGCGGCCTCTCCGCTTGCGCCTTGCTTTCGCGTTTCGCTCATACACAGGTTTTCTAAGTGAGTACTCGTCCTTTCCTACCTTCACCTTCCGTTCTGAATAACGATCACAGACACATGTAGTGTAGGCCACTCATCGCCCGCGCTTCTCGATGAGGCTCATGAGGCCCCCTGTCGCTCGTCCACGCCTCCACTACCGCTCTCAGCATTTCAGTTCTTAAGTGCAAGTGGAGAATGGAGATCCCGTTGCAGTAACGACGTGTGTGTCTGCTAAACAAGCTGCGTATGTTTCTACTTCCACGTGTCCAGTGCGCGTCCCCGACCCCCAAGCACATTACTTTGCTTGCGGTATGTCGTCGTACTATCTCTTTATCACATTACCTGTGCTGGTAGTTCCCCTATACATCCTCATACTTCTCTTGGCTCCGCTGATGTGCATGGTATGCGACCAACCACCACGTGTAGCCGACGCGACGCAACGCGATCCACGACCTCAACATGTGGCCGCGATACGCCCGCGACCCTCGACCCGCGATCCCGACCACTACCGCGGCCTCGCCATCGCCACCGCCAACGGATCCGCGACCGCAACTGTGACCTCCGAGCCAACCACACCGCGACCTACTCTCCGCGCCGTCCCTCGACGGCCTCGACGGCCTCCGCGCACGATCGCAAACACCTCAAAACGCGTCCAGACCACGTCGCGACCGACTCCCGACGCGGTGCGGCGCGCGCAGTCGGACCGCACTCAAGACGTCCCGACGCGACCCCTAATACGGACTCCGGCGTACGCCACCGCGATTCTCCGCGGATCCCAACCGCCGACCTCGCTCGGCCTTCGCCCTAGCTCGCGTCCTCCCTTCTCGTGTTCACGCTACGTTTATTGTTATTTCTATGTGTTCTTTCCTACTTACATTGTCTCTTACCTTAGTTTTACTATACTCTCGTCCGTGGTAGCCCCGCGGGCCGCACTCGTCCACCAGCACTGCTACCCCCGCATTCCCTCTCTCCGCGTCGATCCTCATTTCTCCCTCACCTCCTATGTGCTTGATCCGTGCCCGGCTCACAGTTTTCGTATGTTTCGTCTATTTTCTTATGTTCTAGCGGTTTCCGACTCTTGTCCGTCTCGGTGTATTTAGGCCAGGTGCCATAGCCCTCGAATCTCAGCTTTTGCTCCCTCGAATTTCGTCTCTCGCGCGCACTCGTCTCGCTTCGTTCGACTTCGCCTTCCGACATCCTATTCGACTTTGACTTATCGACATCGTATCTACTCCCGTGCGCGTACCGCTTGCTCATCGACTTCTCGCGCGACCTCCTACTTCTACCCTCTCCCTCTCTCCGCCTATCCTCGCTCCTCCTCCCCTCCGACTTCCCGCTACTCACGCTCAACGAGCTCGCGACGTCTATCTCTCGCACCCCTGTTAGCCCAGCCGGTTTGACGTCACATCACCGCACTGCCTCCGCTTCTCACAGTCATCCCGAAGTCCTCCTGTCTGGAAACTCGTTGAATTGTTGCCCTTCTACGCCGTGCTCATTTCTCGTACGCCTGGTAAGTCCTATATTCTGGCTGTTGTAGGCCCACTAAGTATAGTCTTCGAGCATACGCACGTATAGTCGCCTTACAGCTCGAACGAATCCGAGTTATGCACATGATAGCAAACTATGACCGAATGCGCGAGTCCTATGTCATGTACCCGAGGACGAAGCACGCCAGTAAATCGTATATATACCGTAGTGCAGCCAATAGAGACAGCAGTTCAGCTCGTCCAGGGTCATTAATCATAGGCGAGCGAATGTCTGAAACATCTGAGAAGTCTTACCTCGCCATAATGAAAAATCTGACGGTTGCCCCTCGAAAAGTCTGACATCTCACTCTCTGACGAGTCTGACGAGTCTGAGTCAGACAGAAAAATTGGGAATTAGTGAAGTTCAGTCGCGAGATCGTGCAATCGACCAGGTAAGCTTGCGCGAGTTGATGTCCTCAGCTTCTATTCAGACAGCGAAAATGATGACATATAAGAACGCTCCATAGTACACGTAGGCATGCTGCTGCGTTGCGCTCGTAGCCACTAACATCTCCCGGACTGCTCTATCGCTGCAGCTTGGTGCTACGTTTTGCTACACGTTACTATCCTTCCGTCCCACGGCCGCTCATTTGCCCCGCCCTCCCAAGGCCCCTCACCTAAGCACGTAGCGCTCGAGTAGTATGAGAGGAGCTGTCCGGTATTCCCGTGTATGTCAACGACTTGACCTGAGAGCAAGCCCAAGTAGTCTCAGCTGTGAAATTGGTGGTGTCGCAGAAAGTCAAGAAGCATCGAATATTGAGTTCATCGGGGCTGGGACACAAATCGATCAACTCCAAAACCTGGCACGGCTGTACGTCAACGAGAATGATATCCCGAAGCTCGGAAAGTAGACCGTCTCCCATTGCTGTAAGGAGGTCAATCCAGTGGTGATGTTGCAGCGTATTGAAGGCGAGGTAGAGATGTGTTATGTGAGGGAAAGAACGGAAAAAACTTCGACTCCGTTGGAAATCCACTGGAACGCCAAGTGATGTGAGAGTTAGGCGCTTCAAGGAATGTGTGTCTACCATCCCGGAGAGCGATAAGAGCTCCTCCTCGAACGCCGAGTAATGCCCCCACTCGTAGTTGGAATAGTATGGAAACCAAGGGAGATGAATACGGAGTTCTTGAAGGGACGGTAGACGGCAAGAACGCGCGAAGACGAAGGTTGCGTCAGAAGTAAGCTCGACGAGCGACAACGAAATAATGGATGGGAGTTGAACTCGGTTCACGGGAATGGCAGCATGCACGGACGTTGACTCGGAGAGGTTCAACTTGCATTGTAAGTGGAGAGATTGAAGTTGTGGGCATAGAGTCAGGGCCTCGATGAGGTCCTGGACATCGATGTTTGCGCAACGAAGGTCGACGTCGAGGTCGGTGAGAATGGGGGTAAGGACACGACGAAATATGTCCCAAGGCATGATGCATCCCGACAGGCGCCACCTGCTCGCATTGTACAAGAATGTTTCGTCACCTGTCGATTCACCTGTCGATGATGGAGCGCCATTCCACGGAAAAGAAGGCGGGACAATAAACCGATCTTCTTCGCGGGGGGTACGGCTGTAGTGTGTGCAGTCGCGGTCGCCAGATGTTGCGAGGACGTCCCGGAGCAGAGGGAGCCTCTTTCCACGAAGGGCGGGTTGTATGAGCTCCCAAACTTGCCAGACACGCCGACAATCGGAGGCGTACACATGTATGGATTTCCAGCGATGCGCAGCGTCGCTGAGAATGGCCAAGCCGCTCAACAAAATGCCCCTTGGCGAGACGTTGTGTTGCCCCGCAAGCGAAACATCGCAGTAAATGTTGATATGGAGGGGCCGGGAGCCAGCACGAGAGAGAGCGCGAGATAGACCGTCGAGATTTGCATGCGGTGTGATTTCGAGTTGCGTCCACATTGCGGACGAACTTGTGACGACTTCGTCCCAGTGCTTGCAAACTTGCCGTAAGGCATCGCGTCGATGTGTCTGTGTGGGCGTGGGCCAGGATACGATCGGATAGATTTCAACGAAGTAGTCGAAAAGGTCGAGAGACGGCACTGTGAGCGTTTCGCTGAATATGGCCTCCAACAGCTCAACGGGTATCGCTCGAGAACGAGGCCTTGGCTGCAGGTAGGATGTATGGCAAGCTGCGCAGAGAAAGTATGTGAGGAGGACGTTCAGTAGCAGAGACCGTCCTGTACCTACTCAAAGTTATGTGCAAGGGACTTGGTGCCGTGCCTGTTTGCTCGTCGGCCAAACTGCCTGTCACCCTAAGACATTGGAGCGGAAAGGTCATGAAGCGTGGCCTTCTTTGAAACAACTATATAGCTCCCTTACATCTCATTGTCACCAGGGACGGCGGGACTATACTCCACTCGCATTTTGCCTAGTTCTGCGACAATGTCTTTGTTCTCGGGTCTTTTTGTCGTAGCGGGTCTGGTAAAGGATTACTGCATAACCAGGAGTTCATCAATGCACGAACGGACCTGGAGCGTCGTCGAGATGATGAAGCAAGCGTCCCTGGTTGCTCATGAATGGCTGATGTTATGGCTGTGGTATTCTTTGTCGCAGCGCTTGTAACGCAGGGTAAGGCAAATTTCTACAATCCAAGCATACTCGCACTCACGAGTGGCTTCTAAGAGTCATCCCTGATGTCGGAGCCTCATAAATGGGCGGGGACGGTTGCGGATGGGCTTCCTTTGTAACGGTTCCTCCGTTGTATCTCACGTTGCTGAGATTCTTGTCAACGGTAGAGCCATACAAGACGTGAGCGAAAACATACCGCGCTGTTGTCTCTCCTCTCCCTTTTGTCGGCAGGTTATCATCGATGAGTGTTGAACGGTGCTTTATCCTACGAACGATGAGAGGAGATCAGGAAAAGAGAAATCTCGTGGAATATCATGATGACGACGAACTTTGAAGACACACTGTCCCCTTCCCCCTTCAGATGCTGCCCTACCTGTGCCATTGAGTTGGAAGACTGAGTAATCGTCGACCGCCTCGTTCTGTGCCGGGAGATAAATGATAAAACGTTCACGGATAGTCGTACAATCAAGCCTTACCTAGGTTTCCTGTTCTTAGTCGGAGCCATGGTCGCATGTAGGGCGGCCGAACTGGAGAGAGGGAAGCGAGAGCGAAGGTACCGAGTGCGCCGAGGAGCAGCCCCAGCCAACCGGGCCTGGCAGAAAGAATACGACCTACTGCGTGACAGCTTGAGAGTCCGCAGCAGTGCAGCCACAGCCCTCGGTGTGAATCGTGAGCCATGACGGTAGCACCCGATTCAACGGTGGGTAGGAAGAGCCTGCCAGGATCGCAAAATCTCGGCCCTGCGAACGTCGCATACTGGAACTTCGTGTGATCCCCGCTGATTCTCAATGATGGTAGTGGCAGGGCTTCGTCAGATTTCTCGACGAACGTTCTAAATCGGAGCGTGTATCAGCAAACTGACAGAATTTCTGCTACGCGAGAGTATCGCGGAGCACCTACGATAGAGATTCTCCGAGCACGTTAGGGTATGCGCCTCATCGTGAGATTCTTAGTCTCTCAGCCGTTAAAACTGAACATTGCTGGAGTGCTCTATTACTTCAGACGCTGGGATCGTACGTGCGAGAAACACAACCCTATGAGATCAGTCACATCGCCAATTCCAGTTCAACCACCACAGTGAGTCTACTGAACCGATCACATCGCCAGCCTGTGTCGCCATTGCTAGACCTACCAGACGATTCGACGATTAATGCCGTCTCAATGTCACATTTCTCAGGCTGAATAAATGTCGTCGAGAAGGTTCGCGGATCTAAGAAATTACCTGGAATCTTGGAATGCATGGAAGAACTCCGTAGAAGCGGTGGGAGCCCTGGAAACGGAGCCCTATCGCTGCCCTAGGGCTGCTTGTACTGTTTCCTGCTCTTCCAGGGACGTCAAGGTTTCGGTGGTTTCGGACGTCCGTGGCTAGCCATGACTGATGACTTTCGTGGCAGGGACGCACATTGCATGGCAATTCGTGATATCGGTCTAGAAGCATCAAAGCACCCTTTAGGCGACGGACACGCTACTCACATCGCCGCACTGTCTAGAAGAAAGATACACGAAGACTGATTAGTCGTAGGACAGCCCGCAGCCCTGAGCCTGATAGAATGCGATTCACCGATTCATGCTCAACCCAGCGGGTTTGACAGGGACCGTAGGTAGTGGGAAATTTGTTGCCGGTTGTCAATTGTATCTGTTTGCCCAAGCGTATCGCTAGCCGTGGATCGTTGGGAGTTCACTAATTCAAACTCATATCGGCACTTGCCGGAATGTGATTTTTCTCACAGTTCGGAACGATTCGACCACGTGCCAAGATGTGTACTAGGCACGATAGCACTAGTACTGCCCGTACTACCAACCCAATTTTGAACGTCTGCTAACGGCTGATCTACGAACAACGCTTAGCGGCAGCTCAGAGTGCGTTTAATCGTTCTACAGAGGTAGTCAAAAGCTGATTGATTGAGTTCTTCCATTGTCGTCCGCTAGATCGCCGTGGTGTTTGCCTGCGGCCCGTAGGGTCGTGTCGTTACTGTTGCACTTATGCTCAGGCTGATGACGGCGATTTGAACTTTCGGCCCTGCTGGACACGGTGAATTCCGTGCCGCTATGAAAGCGCCCAAGGATGAATACCGATCGGTCACCGCCACCTCAGAACATGGAATTCAGAATCTTCGTTAACTCCGAGTGAGCCGGCAAGTTTATTTATTGATACCCAGCCTAACTGACAATCTGAAGGTCTAGAGACTGTAGGGGGGCAATTCCACACTGCTACGTAGATATCCAATACTTCAGCCGCCTTTGACTCGTCTGGTAGCTCTGAATAGGTTTTCAGGTGTGACCGCCGCCACGACGGTGCCATATTTCACCATCACTCGCAAATATCCCGGTCTTATTCTCCATTTTTCCTCTTTAGATCCAGAAGGCCTCGTCTCTCATATGGCTCATGTACATATTTTGATTTTCCGAACGAACAGATTTGAGAGCAGTCCGAAGAACGGCAACCAACGGCGCGCAGCAAGAGACATCTGAATGTCAGGCTGACAAGACATTCTCTCCGTCACCTCCCCCAGGCCCTGCATTCCGGTCGCAGACTCGCTCTCATACATAAGGCGCTGCTATCCTTGCAGCTACGCTCACACTCTCCATCTTCCTTTCACATTTTCCATCCTTGAGTGGTCGCTGTCGCGATTACCTCCCCTCAAGCGTGTCGCTCTTATTGACCCAGCTCCTTGGCCGCCCTCTGTGCGACTACTTACGTTGTACATCCAACCCTGTCATATTTTGCTTTCGTTGCTCTACTCACTTACGCTTTGTCAGGCCGGCCAATCCTCCGTTCGAACCCGCCTATTATCCATTACCTCGTCCCACTGACCGCGCGGTCTGTCCTCGTCCTTCGCTCCGCCTTCTACGTTTGCGACCATAGACAACACCGCGCCGAAGACCCATACACTTCATCTGTCGAGTATGTTCCTCTCACAGCCCTACGTTGGCCTTCGTATCCGCTCACAAGCTTTCAACACCCGACACGTTAGGTCTCGTGCACCGACTACTTTCGATCGATGTCCAAGAAGGCAACGAACTCCACGAAACGCCGAAGAGGCCGTCCGCGCCATTACTTCAAGCCGCGATCTGCAAGTGACCATCCCCTACTCGAGGAGGCTACCGCAGCCGCTTCAACACCGGTACCCGCTCCACCACCACAGGCGGTGCCAGTCTTGTGGAGGGAGTTACAAGAACTGCCTCCTGAGCTCATCCCCCTCATACAAGGTGTTGTGGCGATGGCGCCAACAAGCCGGGATGGGCTAGCGACTTCGTTATCCCCAGCCGTTCTTAGAGAACGGAGGGTATCTGGTTGGGTGATGACGTCGACTATGAAAACGGACCATGTCGCGCACTGGCTGGATTGGCAAGTATGTGTTCTCGCATGTTATTTCAAACGTTGATAAGCTCACGAATCCTTAGTACAATGATTATCATCCGTATAAGTATTTCGCGGGCGACGCCGTCGAAGTCAAATGGATCGGTCATCCTGGAGACTCTCCGAAAGATCCTCGTGCACGTTCCTTCGTGGTCACGTGGAACAGCGAGTACGCTACACACGCCGGACAGAGGGCGGAGTGGGAGGAGAAGCGATCTCCCGTCGTACGATTCCAGCTTCGCTGCGCTGGAAAACACGAGCGAGTTGTGGTTGATAAAAACATAGAGCACGGGGGCGACTCCAGCTCGGACTCGGAGGTTGACGATGCCGGATGCGCATCGGATGAAGGGGGACCGAGTGGACGGAAGAGAGGCCACGAATGTAGTGGGAGAGTTCAAATTCTCGTACGTCCTTCAAGTCGTCCTCGTTATAAACATTTGACTCATCACGGTTTCAGATTGAGGTATACGCGCACAAACTCCGCGAGGCTACCATCTGGACGAAGGGAACCCATGCAGACGTGCAGGACGAGCAGATAGTGCACCTCGAGTACTCGCGGCGGGTTCGCTCCATCGGCATGTCTCGGTTGCGTCTAGGCGGAGCAAAGGCTACATTAGTCATGAATGGTACGGCCTATACACGTCGTCAGATACACGCACAGATACTCATGTTACCCAACAGAATTGAATCAAATGGTCAAAGTAGTCGACACGCCCGGACGGCAGTACGCACACCCTCCCCAAGATGGCACCATCTTGCTGCCCATGTTCCGCTATCCTTGCAGAAAAGACATCTACAACCTCAGCGCACCGAATCGTATGCGCGATCGTTTAGACAATAACCCCATCATCGCTCTCCACAAACTGGCCTGTAGCGATCCGCATCATTTCTTCTTGTAAGTGACCGCGCTTGTAAGGTGCGATATAACAAAAACTCACGCTATGTCTGCAAGGTACGTTCCTCACGACTCCCGAGTTCCGGCGGCCATATCCGAGTTCAAGGTGGGTATGACGGACGACTACGCCACGGACTCCGGGATTTTGTATGGCGACGTGAACGGATTCGCGTCCGATGCTACTCACCGCAAATTGAATGAAAATCGCGCACCTCTGTACGCCGTCATTACAGTCAACGAATCACTGCATGTAGTTCCTGGTGAGTCGAGATCTCGCTTACATGAGCATAACACTAATACCACCACGTTCCCAGTGTGTTTATTCCTTTCTGCAAACGTACGGAAAGACACCCTCGTTGAGCTGTACCTTGCCATGATGGTGAAGTTCCGAACGCGCGCTCAAGCCGTCGTGATAGGTCCGTATATTGTGCTATATGTTACAACCCTTCGAGTAGTTGACGATCCACAGAGGGTGCCGAGATCCCCGGGCCGAGGACGAACGCTGAAAGAGAGAAGATCAAAACAGCGTACGAGCGGCTGCTGAATGGGGAGTGGCGACCCTCTCATTGGATGGTCGACAAGTGTGTAGCAGAGATAGACGCTATCAAGCAAGGTGAGGATCTAGAATTGTCAGTACAATGAGTTGTCTTCTGACGAGTAAACAATCGCAGTTTTTGGGTCAGACTCTCTCATTCGAATCTGCCAGTTCCACGTCATCCAGGCTCTGGTCCGGTGGGAGACAGAGGACGGAAAACGTGACAATTCCGAGAAAATCTCTTCCCGTCTCAAGATCGTAATCGCCTTCCACTTTCGCATTCTGCAAAGATGTCGAACGTGGGAAGAATGGCCCGCCGCCAAAGAGAAGTTCTATGACGCCGTGAGAACGGCGATCTTAAGCGAAGTTACGGGCACCGAGACGTCCCGAGAAAAGCAGTCCCAGTTTGTGAAGCAGTATTTTGACGACAATTGGTTTACAGAGTACTGGATACGTGCGTCTTGCCTCATTTAGAACATTGAAGTCGAGCTGACTTAAGACGTCACGGTCTCTCTTCAGCAATGTTCACCGATATCGGGCTGCCCCCAGGGGGTACCAGAGATGGAACCTGGAACACGAATAACTGGATAGAACGGCTTTGGCGCACGTTCCACCAAATTTTCCTCGAGAGCAGAGAGAACAAAAGGTGACTCATTAACCTCTTGGGTACAGCTCCCCCGATTGACGATTGCGGGATATCAGAATCGACAGACTGGCCGTGATCATAGTACACGAATTCTTTCCGTTCTTCAGATTCTGGAAAGACGAAGACAACGACAAGAAGAAGAAGTGCAGAAGCTTTTGAATGCAGCTCACGCGATATGGGAGAACAACTTCATCATACCTAACACGGATGGTACTTACCAGGTGATCGCAGCCGCGTAAGTCTGCAATATTAGGGGTGTTCGTGAACTATAGCTGAAAACGCTTATAGGAGCCCCGAGACAGGGGGTCGCCCGTACGTCCTGCCACAAGTGTCCAGCGGCTTACAACCGCAATGTGGATGCCATGGGTGGAGGATGAATGGAAAAACATGCGCTCACATGAAGGCCGTCGAACTGTACCAGACGTGCGGTCCGATATCTGAATGGCAAGGTATGACGACGCTATGCAGAACATGGGCGACTCACTCATATTTTGCGTGTGCAGAGGAGGAAAGTCAGCTGGAGAGATTGCGTGTGACGAGCAACGACCTTGTCGAAGATACTAGTGGGACCGAGACCGAACCGACAACTGTTATCGTGAAGACCAAGAAGATGCCGATGGACGATCGCTTGAAGAAGAAGATCAATGAAGTCTATAAAGGGCTTCAGCGCCTGGACAAGGAAGCAGCGCAGAACGTTACGCATCCAGACGCCAGCAGAGCGTCTGTCGTTGGTAAGGTTGTAATGCCCATACTCGAGAACCATTGTTGACGCAAGACCGCACGGTCAACAGGAAAATCTCGCGCGGGCCGTCCGAGAAAGATCAAGCCTCTCCAGCCCCAGAGAGTCGTATTCAAGAAGAAGCCCGGTCGCACTAGGCAAGCACGCGCTTATAATAGCCTCTTTGATGAGGAGGACATGAGGGCCGTCATGCCTACTCTTCGAGAAGAGCCTCCCACGAACGTTGCGTCTGGGACCTCAGTCTACTTGCCAGAAGAATTGGACTTCACTCCTATGGCGTTTGTGAACCGATGGGCAAGCCCGACTTACACTGTCCGCTTCGACGAGATCCATTTCATGATAGACATCTGGAATAATTCCGAACTTGCCAAGAAGTCGCGTACCGCCTTCTGCTACTCCAATGGAGACGCTCCGCCGCCAGCAAACCTAGCGGGAATGCACGGGACGAATGTCTTATCTTTAGAGACGGTAGGGTTCCTGCTCTATTCACTCGCAATGTTCACTCAAGCTCGTCATTCTATCATCAGCTACGCCAGAACAAGATGGTAGCGTTGGCAGATCTCATTGAGTCACGCCCCGCCAAGACGCTCGACTCAGTGATCATGATACATCATCAAGGAGGACATTGGACCGTCCATCACTACGATATCTCCTCTTTCAACGTCATCTGGACCTTGTACGACTCGTTGAACTTTGGATACGACGATCGATATATTATCTCTCAGAAGCCAGTAGTCGCAACGGTGAAAGCGACTCGTCCGCCGAGCAGCGAGGTGCGTTTATATAGCTGCTTGTCGTGCGATGATCTCACACTCAGCTCGTATGTAGCCATTGGACCCGAGCCTCAGCGAACTAGTCCGCCGAACGGCGTTTACTTCGGCAGTTCAGTCTGACTTCGTCACGTGTGGCTTTTGGTCTGTTCTGTTTGGTTGGTGTCTTCTTCTGGGCATAGACGTTGCAGCGCATGCAGAACAACTGCGCAATCTTCCTGCTCGCCAATTGAAGGACTCCCTCACCATAATATGGACCAGCTGTTACACAAACGCGGCGGGTTTTACCCGTTCAGACCTTCAGCGCAGCCTTGCGCCGATTTTCCCTGACTTTGTTTGGCACGACTTGCCGGAAATCGTGAGTATTCGGCGTAGTGTCTATTACATATGTTCAAGTCACTGATTAGTGTCTTCGTAGATATGTCACCGGCTGAGTACATATGAGCAGAATGACTCGGAGCCGACCGACGATGCGAGCCCAACAGTGCCACACATCTCCACTATTCAACCTGCTAGTTCTTTGCAGCCTTCTGCAGAGAAGTTGCGCCACATTGTAGGACGCGCTGCACAAGAACGCTGGCAGATCCAACCAGGAAACTACGCGTTCACGGTGTCGGAACTCAAGAACCTCGTCGAATCACAATGGGTTTCGCGGGACGTGATTCTTCCATTTCTCGACATTTTCCGCTTGAGTTTGCTTCAGAACCGCTACGACTCACTTCCTGTTGCCCCACCTTCGTCGGCCGCGCCGAGGCCGGAAGGGATACACATACTAGATTACGATACTTACACTTATCTCTTTCAAGCAGCAAAGGACTCAGTGAACGGCTTAAAGCCCAAACGTTCCAATGGAAAGTCCTCGCGATGGGTAGCTAAGGTACGTGCGACGTATGTACGCTAGAGTCCACCCCCCATTGACTCGTTTACCCCGCATGGGATAGGTGGATATATTCTCAGGCTTCGACGTTGTGGTCTTTCCGCAATTCCATCACAATCATTGGTTCGCCGGGATCGTTGACTTCCGCCACAAGGCGATTCATGTATACGATAGTATGATGAGCGGATCAGGTAAAGGTCGAGCGAAAGCCTTCTTCGAGGTGAGCCAATCTCAAACATCTGAGCGAACTACTCTGACGACTAAGGGATATAGCGCATCTACCAGCTCCTTGTCTGGGAGTTCGCTGCTACCGAGCATGGCTCCTTTCATGACGAGGGATGGGATCCGGAGATTCCGTCAGAAATCTTAAACTGGGTGCGTGTCTCCAATGCCTATGAACAGGCTCTGGGATCACGGGTGAGACTGACGTACGCCCTATCAGCAAGCGTTCAAAATCCCTCAGCAGGAAGAGGAGCCGAAGACAGACTGTGCAATCTATATGGTCAAGTTCATCATGGAATACTTGTGCGGCCGCCCTGCGCACGAGCATCCGCTCAAATTCGGGGTCGAAGAAGCCAGAGTTCTCCGACGCTCTATGTCTCTTGCGCTAGCAGATCGTGCAACGTGCTCTTCCCCCGACAATCTGAGCCGCTCCGTGTCCGCAGAAGTCGAGCCGCTAAATCCTCAGCTTTCGGACGGAGGCCTGGAGCTCATGGAAGTCGATCCCCCATCGTCAACGCCTGTCAGAGTATCGGAAGTCATTCCCATCCGTCCAGAAAGTTGCCCGACAGCCTTGTCTAACATCAACCGTGCTCCACCATCTGCGCCTGCGATTGGAGACGCATTGTCAACAAGGAACTCACGGTGAGTAATGCCATCGAGCCCGTCATGTTTGCATATTGCTGACTGGCACCGTTACGCCAGCGTGCGAACGTGTGTGGGTTGCTGGGTCTCTGTTTCGCTAGATAGTCCTCTGGTACCCGGCTTGCCGTATCAAGTCTACCCCGCCATTGTTGTCTCCGTATCTCCGGACATCTCCGTCGTCAGGGTTCGCGGTCAGCCCGATATGATGTGGCTCGAAACCCATGGATGTGTAACAGTTGACCCGGAGCAAACGCACCTACTCCATCAGGTGCTCGCTCAAGAACGGGACGTGTCCACATCGCTACCGTTTCCTCTCTGCGACATAGGGACGAACACGCCTCCAGCGTTCGATCGGTCAACGATGGCTCGGTACGCAACGATGGTGGGACCCTTTCAGGTAAGTTTTGCGACTCCTTTGGTGCACGCGGGTTTGCTTACGGCGTTACGGGCGCGTTACATATAGGGTGTTCCGTTACGCTGGCCAGTGGACTTGGATTATCAAGGACAGCTCATGAAACCGCCGCGGTCTCAAGCCCAGAGCGATCTCCTAGCTTCTTTACGGGTCGCACAGCGCGAATGCTTAGTCTTAGCGCAGGCCGGCGGAAGTACTGGCTGCTTGGGAGAGCTCTGGGAGTCATACCCTCACCCTGACGGCAACGCCCAGACCAAAGCGGGGAAGAAGCAGGATTTCCACGACCTCAGGCATAAGTGGCGGGTGCAGCATACAACGTACATCGATGAGTGGAACCACCAGGTGACATTCCTCATTGGGGTCGACCAAGCTATGGTCGCAGTTCTGGCAAGTGAAGTCTCCGAGCACCTGGAGTTTCCTCGCTCCATGATTTGGGACTACAGACCGTTTTGCGAGGTCTTCTTGACGTATGCGGCCATAGCGTTCTACACAGACGTCATCGTAGAGACGGCAGTCGTAGCAGGGAAGGAGGGGCGTCTCAGAAGGCCGTTGTCTCCATGGGAGGATGCATGGAGGCGCTATTGCCGGGATGCGTTCGGTGACGCTAGGGATACGTTGCGGGTTCTTGTTCCGGGAGTTGGTGTTGATATCGAGAAGGTACAGATTGTATGACGTAGACAGTATAAATGCGAACACTATCAGGAAATCGGACGCGATATGCTCAGTCGATCAAACTAGATCAGAAGTTCGTGAAATCGCTTAATGTGTTTACTGTGCTTAGCAGAGGCGCTTGAAGTGACCGAAGGAAGTACGTTAAGTACGGGTCTGCGCCCCAATATTGTCATTCGCAACGCCTAACTTACATCTACATCTAACTCAAGCTCGATGAACGTGTACAGTACACGAGGGTATACCGTGACGGAGGTACTCAAGATGAGCCGAATTAACATGAATTAGGGCAATAATCGTTGATTCATAGCGTCCCATGCTACCCGTAATACTACTGGAAGCAAGTCTCATTGGGCTCATGCCGCGCCCTAGCGACTCCGAGTCCGATATCTCGAGCTCATTAAGACGTGATGGCCCCGGCTGCGGCGACTGCGGGCGGCAGGCATGGTGTATTAGGCAGCCCGAAACGATCGCAAAGGTGGAGGTGCAGCCTGGGTGCACCACCGCTTGCCTGGTGGTGGTGATACTAGCCGTGGATGCGGGTACGCATGGCATCAAGAGGGGAGAAACGAGGTCTCGCTTATGACAGGGCCGCGGCAGTCACTAAGGATGGAGTAAAGGGCGCGGCTTCATCGTGCTCACCGCTGTTGAGGTCGATACCGGTGGATGTGCGCGCACTGGGTGTGCTTGCAGTTTTTGCGCTCTTTGTAGGGCAGCAAGTTGATTTGTGCGCCTAGCTGGAGGGAGCATTATGATCTAGGGAATGTGAAAGAAAGCAAGTACTCACCTGTTGTAGTGTCTTTCGGAGGTGAACGGCTTCGCATCTCTATAGAAGGCCACTCCTTACACTTCGACGCACGCTTCACGCAGCGTCCTGTAGGGGTTTTGGTCGCGGACACGGAACATTAGGGTATCTAAAGCAGAAGACGAGTACGAGATCAGAGCCCACGTGCTTGGCAATAGAGGTGTGAGGTCTATCATACCGCCGTGTGAGGTGCTAGTACTTCATATAACTCCACAGAAAACGTTGCCAAGACATCTTGGTATGCAATAGTGGAATAAGAGAGGAAGGAGCCTACAGCGTCCGAAGGCGCGAGCAAGGGATGGGGATGAGGGTGGTGGAAAAGACGTAGCTCGGCAGGGGAAGATCTAGAGTCGCTCCTCCTCAAGTCCGAAGCGCCCAAACTCGGTCGTCTGGCTGGACCAATTTTGGCGCTTCATGATTGCTTCGCACGGAAGTTGTACGGAGGCGATGAGATTCGCGTTTGGACCGCGCAAACGCATACCGAACGACTACGTACACGGGAGGCCAGTATGCTCGAAATATAAGATGAACGGGAAACTATAGACACTATAGAGATGGTTCAACTTGAAGGTGGGGTGGATCGGGTGGGCGTGGAGACGGGGGACGTGCGTGAACTCGATACAGGATAATAGGAAACACAGAAATCCACAGATAGGCTGGTCGCAGCCTCTCAAAGTAACACAAAGCTACGCCGCCTCAGAGCCAGTCGGATAACCAGCGATTTCTGCCTTCTCGATGAGCGCCTCGACCGTAGCGACGTCACCACCGGGGCGCTTCCAATGGTCCCACTGTCGGCCTTCGACCGTCGTGACGCATTTGATCCCGCGGAGGTTGCACGACTCGCAATGCTGGAAGGCGCTCGACGGCCCCGGTCTTTTACACCGAATTTTTCGATCGCGGCAGTAGTTGCAGGCTGTGCGCACCGTTTTATGCGTGCGCCCAGCGTTTAGCGCGACGGGATTGATATCTCGCCGCCAGCACATGTAGCCGGATTGGGGAACCTTCCACCTCAACTGCGGAAGGCGGATGCCGTCTGAACCCGGAATCGCCGGGGAAGGCGAACGAGGCGGCGGGGAGGGCCGACGAGGCGTGGCCGATGGTCGCGGGTCGTGCGGGCGGTCCTCATGAACCTGTCCAGATTTGCTGGCAGATCGAAGCGCCATAGTATGCTGAGTAGTGGAAGAGAACTGGACAGGCCAGGTCTGGCGCACTATGCCCTTCAGAGGTTCGCATGCGCTTTTCGACGGTGTTGATGTCGATGCATACGACGCACATGTTGGGAGCGTTGACGGTGACGCAGCGCTGAGTGGCTCTATCGGGGTCAGTGCCCCCTCAAGGGTATAGCTACGTGTCGACAGTGTTGGGATATGGTGGCAAGGGAGAACTACAGGAGAGGGATGGACGAGACGGAATTGTTCGGGGCTTTCTGAGTCGTATACGAGCGCCGCAGTCACCAATGTCGGATCGGTGTGAAAGTGTCCTTCCGAAGGCTGCGGAGGGAATAGCTATGAGACATTCCGAGCCAGCTTGAATCAGATGGCTATCCGGGCACGTAGGATCCGAAGGGGTCAATGACTCACATCCCAAACGCTACCGCTGTCTGCAGGGAGCGGATCGGGTAGATCTTTTGGAGGTTCCACATCGATAGCAACAGCCTTCAGCTTGAGCATATTATCTGAAGGATTTGGACCCAAGCGCAAGTCGTGGAGGACCGGTGGGGCCGACGGCGGGAATCGTAACTCTGAAATAAAATCAAAGAGTTTTGGACGAGAGCGTGAGTGAAAACATGAGGCGAAAAGTATTCACCTGGCTGGTGGCCGTAACATTCATGCGGCGGTAACGCACAATCCAATAACTTCTTCTCACCAAGAGGGTCTGCGTGACGATTGTCGTCATCCCCTACCTTCACCGGGTACGGGCTGGCGCATCCGTTCGGCATGAAACCAGAATGCTGAACATAGATGAGTGCACGCTCCCGCGCGCGCGAGGAATGTTGCCCAACACAGTCCGACATGATGAGAATAGTGGTGGGTAGAGAAAGAGAGTAGGGTGGAAGAGTGATCATAGCTTGAGCTTGTTATATTAACGACGAAGGATGACCATGCGATCCGGACGTAATATGACGGCCAGCAGAAGTCAATAACGTGCGCACGGAGCGTCGCTGAGCAGCGTCAGCGGGAGCTTCAGAAGCTGATGATACGGGCTTCCTGCGGCTGAACTTTCTCACATGTCTACCAACTCAATCTTCTCAATCCTAAAGAAGGTAGTCCCGCACGCATCGGCTATTGTTCGAGCAGCGCCGAGTGCGGGATTACCCCCTTTTGGTTTGGAATACCGCAGTCGCCGAACACCGCGCATGCATTGTTGCGACGTCTACCGGGATATTGCAAGGAAACCAGGGGTGTGATTAGCGACGTTGCGGGATACACCATATTGAGCTGTGAGCCTCAATGGTCGGTGAGAGAGGAACGCCGAAGGAATAAATAGCATTGAGACTACCGGCATGGTTGGAAGGAAAGTATGGCACAACTATCTTCATGAATGCACCTCAGCAAGCAAATCCCGGGTTGTGAATTGCTTCCCTTCCTGTTGCGAATGTTCTCGCCACCCGCACCCATTCATCGCCTCATGGACATTATTGAACCCTCACATGGGCGACGCGTCAGCCAGCTCGTCGACGAAGGTACACATCCCAAGCGCGGCTTACATCCTACGTTCAACCGTCTTGAGCATGTCGAGAAGGGCTTGAGCCGGAGCAACCTAGCCGCGCTTGAGACATCTCGAAGACGGTGCGCATGGTAGTCAACGCTTCTTGTCAGCTGTTTCGTGCGCGTAGACCCATTGGACGAAGACTTACCGGCCGGCAGACTGCTGGGCGTACACCATCATGTCCGCAACGAGCGCAAATCCCTCTAGCTTGACTTGCTGGATGTACGCCTGGACAAGAACGTTAATCTTCGCTGTGAGATTCTCGACTGGTTCCTCAGCTGCAATTGGCACGCCCTCGAGTAGCTTGCCTAGCTCAATCTTCTCCTGTAACACGAAGGATAAGTTAACATGGACCACACAGGATAGGCAACTATGCGATCACTTACTTGATGTGCAGAAATGACATAAAACTCGTTGGAGAGCTCGGACGCACGGAACAGCTCAAGGCGAGACATCATAGGCCTGTGGTGTTGGCTGTACACGGGTGCTATCGAGCTGTACGTGACGTAGTAGACTAGTAGTGCCAGGCGATGTGGCCCAGCTTCGTGGTATGGAAGCGACCGGACGAGCGTTCATACCTGATAATGCGGCACTTCTCGAGCATGGCGGCGGCGGCGGGAACGATGTCAAGGCGCGTCTGAACGGGCGTCGGGTGGTCGTCGAGGTAGTCAACGCAGACGTTGTATAGGACCGAGCATGCGCATGTAGCTGAAAAATCGACGACATTAACATACAGTGGCATAGCACGAAACGAGGAGACGAGCGAAGAACATACGAGTACGTGTACCCGAGCAACTGGTTGGCTGGCCACAGTTGCAGATGGTCCCAAGTTGTCCGTGAGCTTCGCGACAAACTGGGACTCAACGAGTAGCTGGTGGTTCATCAGACTTGGTACTGTCTGATCTCTGAAGACCAGTCCCGAGGACTGTTAAGAAGGCGTACCGATTACGAAGAACGGGCGAACACACGTGCATTATGTGGTTATGCTAGGAAATCAGATGTTGCGTCCGATGATGTAAGTCGTCACATGCCGTGCAATCAACGCCCATTTTGGCCGACGGGTATCCTGGTACAGCCAAAGTCAAGGCATAGATCGTAGCGTTACCGAGACCGGGCCTAGAGTGCGTACTCACAAGACCGACGGTGGGATCACGGGCAGCGCGTGTTTCGAACTTGAACTTGGAGGAGCTTGAAGGAGATTCTTAGGAGAAGGCAAACGGTCCGTTCGGTCGGGGTGCATCGCTACCAGATATGTATCGACCGGTATCGTGGTCCAATGCTCTCGTTGAGCTACTGTCTGTACTAAAACAAGTGGAGGATCGGAGGACGAACGGCGGTGTGTGTGTTACGGTGCGCGCGCGACGGTCTCCAAGTCAATACTTACGTCGAGATGTAGAGACTCGGACGCTCAGTGCGGGCCGGGGAGCCGCACGCGGGGAATACCGGGCAGCGTTCCGGAGCGCCCGGAACAGGAGACAACGCGTTAGTCGCCGTTACAAGTTACTGCGGTTCGTCTTGATGAGTTACCTCCTGTTACCACTCGACACGACCTCGAGTTTAGCGTCCATGTCCTGTCCATTCCTCCTGCTTCCTGGTGGGGTTGGTCGTCGTGGCTTCTCGATGTGCTAGTCCATGTACGCGTGTCGGCCTTCCGACAGTACTCGTGGTAGGGACCAGCTTCGGTTTATCCGGGGACCCCCAACTAGACACAGGAAGTCATGGCGGTCAGTCTCTGCTTTTCCGTTTTTTCTTCCTCCTGTCTCCTTTCTTCCCCTTCCACTTCATCTCTTCCCCCCTCCTATCGGCATGCGAGACACATAGGTGCGGGGGACGTGGTATGTTCAAGTATTCAGTATCTTACAATCTGCGCTCATTCTGTCGACAGCCACGTCAGCGGCTCATCTCATCGTACGATTACAACGCAAGGTCTGAGGCCGAGCGACTGGTCCCCACAACTGTCACGCGGATAGCGTTCTCCATGGAGCGGTACAGCACCTCGAACGTGAACGTCCTCGACTTCGAGGATGGTCCCCGTTCTTCCTCAGAATACCAGCGAAGCACGTTGGATTCCCAGACTTCGGAACGAGCGGGATGAGGCTTCGATCGACATGTATGGATCAACAACGTGCTTCCATTCTCCTGCCCCTTGGGAAGAAGATGAAAAGTCAGAGGCACGCTTCAAGCTTTCGAAGAGATCGGATACGGCCAAAAGGGAATAGGGGTTCCGTGCGCAAGCGACGAAACACGTCAGAGCAACTTTCGTGCAAAGGCAAGGGATCCGTCGATGCGCAGGCTATGCCACCAGTGCCCCTGCGTACGTTCTCTCTCCCTGCCTTTCTCCTTTGCACCTCGTGCTCACGAACACCTCCGTGGCAGCGCGCTCGCTCAAGCCTGCATATTGTGTCCGCCACGTTCTAGTTGTGCATCAGTTACCCCATATTCGCGGGATCAACGCCCCTTCCCTACTTACGCGCTCGCCCCTCTTCCAGCGCCGGGCTTGGCGCGTTGGCTACGTCTACGGCCCTTCCCATCTCTCACACAGACACGCTGCCTCACGGGGATACCTGTGGAGACGGCCGCATGCTCCTGGGCCTCGCGTCGAGTCTCCTCCACTCCTCAATCCGGACCTAGTGCGGGCTGCCGAGATGATTGACCGCCACCGTCCCCTCATCGACCAGCTTTCGACACAATCCGAAGCGATTCGCACGCCACGCTTACGGATACAACTCCTAACAACAGTATTTTCCAGTATCAGTCCACCACCACACTTGGCATGACCCCAGCACGTCCGCCATTTCTGTCGATTCCAACCTTAGTGACGACTTTTCCGTCCATGGTCGCGTTGGAAGAACGGGTGTCTCAAGTCCTATGTCTATCGACTCTGGAGGGCCCATCGGTGATTTGCCGATGCGGGGAGAGACCGTTGTGGGGGTCGTGGTAGCACGCCCAAGTTGATCCCGCTTGAGGAGGCGCAAGCGCAGCCCCAGGTTCGTAGCGTCACTGTATATACGATGATCATCTCAAGCTCATACACCGCCTCAGAGTACATGGCGGTGGATATCGACACGGAATCAATACGAGGCCAGTGGAGGACGTAGTCGTATGTACCCCCGATGCCCCTGCCAGACTCTTCAATAGCGGCGAGGACGGACGCTGCCCTGTTTTCGCCTCCACCCATGCTAGTGTTCGGTCAAGCATTCGCGGTGTCGTCCTCTCCCATCCCCATTGCCCATTGCCAGGGCTCAGCCCTTCCCGTCTCGGTCGCCTATTCTCCCCAGCGTGTCAGCGGAGAGTTCTCGGCGCCAGTTGGCCAGCGAAGTCTCCCCCAGTCGCTGTCCATGGGTTCGCCCGCATTGATTGTGATTTGGTCGACCTCGATGAACCTCTCCGCGAAAGCGATGCGCACTGTGCCGCCATCGGCTGGCTCAAGACGTATGGCCACCGGACGCCCATCGTCGCGGTGTCCTTCCCGGTCCTACGATCAAACGAGTTCTTCCTGAGCGGCGCTCCTTCCGTGAAGACCGATCTCATGGGGCTTAACATTGGGCGGATATCCGCTCTCTTTTTGCGCGACATTAAGGAGCTCGCCGTGACCGATGACTCGTGCCTGCGCACGCGGCAGAGCCGCCGCCCCCAAAGAGCGTCTAGGTACGATGTTCCCGGACAGTATTCACTGAAATTCGTGTAAGACTAACGAAGTCTGGTTTATGCGCAGTCTATGCTACCGGGAAACGCTTGCACGCAGAACAGGAGCGAACCGCCGAAGGCTAACGGGCGCGCAATCGCTCACTCGATCGTCTCCTCGATGATGTTGTCCATGCTCTCATCGCTACGGGTCGTCCGTCGCTATGGGTCTCCCTCCATTGAAGGAGCAACGTGTATCAATTTCTTACTCACTGCCTGAAGTAAGTTGCCGGGTATCATTTGGCTTGACGACGTACTTATAATGTCTGATTACTAGGTGCCCCGATGGGACTTGCGGCGATGTGTCATCAAATCACGTCTTTGAGACAGCCCTGTGCTACTGGATGGGGCGCAAGCTACCCCCCGCTCCACATTGCCTCCCGACATCCCTCCCACTCTTCTACGGCGACATCATACATGCATAGTCCGGTCCCGCACAACCCCTATCCCGTTGTCCTGTCTGAGGATACCCATCACTCGGCCTACGTCTCCTTCGGCTATTTCGGTGCTGATTGCGACTTTGCGGTGCTCTCTTCCCTCCCGTTTCGTCTCAATACGAGTAGCCCGGGTAGTAATGCAGACTTTGAACCGTCACGCCCGCCGCGGTGCCTAGACCGCACACTTGTCCGGCTCACTCTCGAACATCCCAAATCCCGTAGCAATGGTTCTCCCGCCCCTTCCTGCACCCGTGCAGTTCCCGTTTCTATTGGCCGCCGACCGACATCCCGCTACCACATGCCATCAATCTGCCCTATACGACACCTCCGCCTCGAGACACTTCGCGCAGGAGTTTTCACGGCCTATGTCTGGCCGCCACTACTCATGGGCCCCTTCTCGTCGTTCTGCCTTTGGACGGCTCCACCGCAAATGGCGGGTCTTCGAGCTCGAACACAGGAACAGCCAGAATCGCAGCATCCAATCCCGGACGCTATCGACGTCGTCTTCCCCTGCCGATGACCATTCCAGCAGTGGCGTGATCCCACGTGTCCGGAGCATCATGCATCTCCCCTTTGTCGACTCGTACACCTCAACCTGGCGCAGGGCGATCTCGCGTACAGCCGACGAGAACAACGACCATGGCGCTGGTATGTGCAGCGGGATACCCTCGTAACCCGTGCGACCCATGAGCGGGTAGTCGTTGACTATGACGAGCTCTGCCACGAACGTCTCCCCGTTGCGGACAGCTGTGGCGATGGTGCAGCGGATGTGGACATCGCGTGACATGAGTGAGTAAGCTTGATTGAACGGCATTTGTCTCGTCCGGGTGTACGTCCTTCGTAGGCGTCCACGAGGGCGTGTCGAATGACCATCTAGTCGTGACTCGCGAGGGACGTCATTCTGACAGTGTCTGTCTTGTCTAGGTTCGCCTGATCGCGATTTCGTGTCGATAGACAAGTACCCACCCCAATCCGCTGAGGTCGGGTTGTCGGCCGCTTGTCCAGCAAAAGCTCGTGCAGACGCTATCCGGATGATACCGACCAGGCCACCCCGGGAAGTATTTGGTGGCCGTACCGTCCTCAGCCATCTGTGACCACGCTCGCCATGCCCGTCACCGTAACTACTGCATCGCACCACCAGGACGATATTGCCAGCAACGTCCCCGTCCGCTCGGAGTCGGCCACGCGCGCCACTCCTGACGGCGTACGTAGGCGGCGTGGACGACGATCGTCCCTTGCCCGCCCTCCCCGACATGCGCCGGGCGCACGGATCTGCAGAGCGTCACGTGCAGAGCGCCACGTGCAGCGCGCGATTTTCGGCGTAGCTACCAGCACGTGAAATTTGAAGAACCCGCAAGGTACACCCTGGTCACTCGGATGCTGCCTCGCGACCCGGGATGCCAGATCACTCTGTCTCTTACTCTGCGGTGCCACCACATCCCAACGACGAGCCGCCTCCATTGTTCCTAGCTCTCGCAGTGGGAGTGCCGGTCATCGTAGCCGGGCCGTTTCAGCTATATCCCTCTTACCGTCGTATTCTCGCCCGTCCAGTGGGCCGTCCGATGCAGTTCTCTTTGTATGTTAGTATGTATCGGATAACATATGCGTATTCACTCCACTACGGGACGCAATCGCAGCTGGAAAGCCCATCGTGCGTCATGCGCCTCTTCGCACTCCTACCCGCCTCGTTCGCCGATGTAAGTTGGGCTTTCTCTTCTTGACCTAATAGTTGGTCTAACGTTTATGGTCTTAGTCTTTCCTCTTGTGAAGTCGTGTTTCGCACGTGTCGAATTCGAATTCTCTTGCGGCTGCGAGGAAACGTGTGGTATGCAGTTTGAATAAGACTGGCGCCATTAAGACTAGTGAGTAAACTGTGATGCTCGCCACCGCTATACCCATTGATGACGCGGCGCCAGTATCAGGGCCTTCATACGATCAGTATAATGGCGTCATTGACTGCTTCGGATCTGGGACTCCCCGTCATCGCTGTTGTGTTGCCAATCAATCTTGGTCCTGGATGTGCCTGGCGAGTTGAGGAGCACGCTATAACAGCTACTACATTGCATTTGTGAAGATCGTGGGCTCGAATAACTGCTCTGATCTGGTATGCAACAGAGGCCAGTCTGCGTCGGATGGCCGGAAGTCTTAGACGTGATGATCGCTATGCTTGTGTGGTGGAGTCGAACTCTGATATTATCCATATGTTTCTCGGACGCGACCATGGCTTCCCATGTGAAGGTAATCCTACTGTCTTCCGATACCAATCACCGACGCTGATATCTATCCGGACAGAAACCCCCGCGCCCATGAAAACGGCCGAGTTCCGGGGGTACCATTTCCATCAGCTCCATGGAAGAATCGGACAAAGAGGGCGATTCACGCAATTCACCTTCTAGTGAAAGTCAAGGCGGAGCCTCTCGGAGATGAAATGGCAGCTGGTGCGACGACAACGACGATGACCGAAGCAGCCTACAACGAAGACGCCTTCACCGAAGGCGACTAGGGTAAAGCCAAGTTGTTGAGTTATAAGCGAGCAGAAGACGCCAGTGGTCCCGTAATTCTCTCGCTCCTCTCACGCTGCGCTGGGACCACCCAGTCGTCTCTGGCGGCGCCGCCTTGCCACCCCAATACGATGCAGCTTTGGTAGATCATCCGCCCTTGATCGTCCGTGGCCCCGTTCGCCTGGGCTGGTCACTGTCTCCTGCTCAAGAGGAGGCTCATGATGAATTGCACGAGTACTAGCTCCTGAGCCTCAGCTATTCGGATAACAAGTGGTTTGGTCATGTGACGCTTGCAGATTTTCCCGCCCCGCGGGCAGTTGACGAAAACTTCCACCTTCCAACGGAGGGACCGAGGAAGATGAGGACGACAAGCACAATGACAAGGAAGAAAACGAAGATAAGGGCGAGGGAGCGAACGAACAGTTGACGCTGTTGAGGAAGATGACGAGGAAGATGAAGTTCACGGGGCTCGACCCCCCGAAACCCGCTTGACTAAGACAGCTTGAGCGGCATGAGCCTTATGGAGTCTCTGGGCGTGCGCGAGAGACTGACCGATTCTGGTGAGCCAATTCTTGAGAGGCTGATAACCCGCTAATGTACGACCAGTGTTAGCGCAGCATGCCCTGAGCATCGTTCTCAGTCTACATCGTAGATTGTTCTCATTTCGTCACTCACTCCAAAATGAACGTGATGATGGCATGGCGATGCAACGTGTACGTTGTGTCGTGCGTTCCATGACGCAATTTCCTACTGTCACCCAGTTATTCTACCGGATGAGCGGCATCCACTTCCGCGCAAGCTGCCGATATCGACTCAGGAACATGCGAATGCCCTATGGGAGCAACTGCGGTTGACCTGCGGCTCAATTTGGACTCTTCGACGTGGTCCACAACGGGCAATGGGATCTCTGCCTCATGACTGGCGTCTCCATCATTGTCTACGGATAGATACGATACTTGTGCGCTCCCCGAATCTCACCAAGTGCTCTGCCATCCGAGCCTCCATGGATATGGCCGACGCCTGCCATTGGACCATCTGCTGAATCGAAAAAGGGAGGTAGAAGGCTACCTGATGCGCTGGACGTGCGGTTTTTCCGCTGCTTCCCTCATGTTCATTAGGTTTTCGCTCGCTCCAGATCGATGCTGACGGCTTCGCCCCGATGTACCCCCCTTCAAGTCTGATTCCTTTGTAGATACAGCTAGTTCTATGTTTACCAACCCTCCCCCCCCTATCTCTCCTTGGTAATCACCTTGGATTCCGTGCTCGCCCGTGGAAAAGTCATACTATGGAGTGAATTCTCCTCACTGTTGTCCAGCACGCCTGTCTTATTGTTGTGTTACAGAGACTACCCTGTCTTAGTTGCCTGTCTTAGGGTGAGTCCATTCTATTTTATAACCTAATCTCTTCGATACTGACTGTATTTATTCTTTCTTAGCGACTGGAGAATAGCTGCAATCCGATGCGACTCCATCCGCCGCCTCCAACACTCCTTGAAGACTTCGGCGCAAAGGACCTGCATTTCAGTTGGCCTATCTCTGTTCAGCGCTCCTGCGCCTTCAACGATGCTACCGAGGCGCTCAAGCTCTTGCGCTACGCTCAAGCTCTCGTGGTCTCGCGCGCCCGCTACTGCGCCAACCGAACTACTCGCCTCTGAAACTTCACACGCTGAGTCGAGCATCGGTTAGCGCGAGTCTACAGCTGTCGCGATCCACCTTCCGTGGTGCACTATCTCCCTCGCGCTTTCTGTCCACCCCTCAAGTTCATTACCTGGTAGTCCCGACCGCAACTCGAGCTATTCGTCAATTGAACGCGAATTCTGGTCGCCAACATCCCTGGCTTGCTTTGGACCTCCCGCATCCCTCTGCTTCATTTTGGGCTCGCATCGCTCCTCTCGCTCTTCGGGCGTAGCCCTGTCTACACGCTCCTCGCTGCGGATCGTCAACATTCTCGCGTTGCCTTAGGTTCGCGTTCCGGTGCGGCGTGATTCATCGGGGTGTGTTGCATAGAGTTTGGCTCGAGACAGGTGAGATTCATGATTCTCGTGTTGTGTGTTAGCACCCACCATGGTCCTTTTCTCCCATTTATACCGCGCGCACTTCGGCTTGTACGCTCGGCATCTTCCTTCGGCGTTCTGTTTCTTCATGGATCATCTATGCGAATAGCCTTCATACATCTTTGTCCCTCCCTCGTATGAATTACTGATCCTCGCACCTCCCACTTCGCGTCTAATCCCTTCGCTCGCAATCTTCCTTTCAACAATTTGAATCTCGTTCTGCGTTCGCGAGTAAGTTAACGTGCGTCCATCGACACCTTGCTGTGTTACTCAGTCCTTTGACAGCACGCCATCCAACAATCTAAGTTGCTGCCTGCATGTCTCGGAAGAACCTTGCTGTAAGTCCCGTCGACTAAGATTTGCTGTATCAAGATTCTTCAACGGATTGAATAGGTCTTCGTGTCCCTGTTTCAAGTCGACAACCAGCGTCGCGGGCAACTCGCCTGGTCCGACTTCCAGCGGGTAAGTCTCAGTTTCTGTTCGTCCAATATGAGTGCTCATATCTGGCGGAGGCAATGAATAGCCTTGGCTTCGAGCTGAAAGCTGCTGGTGGTTCCGCCTATCAAGTCATCATTCCCCAACGTTTTGGCGGTGCTACCGGCCTGCTTGTGCACAAGGTACGTGGTAACTATCCTTCCCACTGCCGCCGGAAACTCAGCAACCATTGCGATAGCCTCACAAGCCGTACAGAAACCTAACACCCATTCATCAAAGCCAGTAAGTTTCTGAACTCCTCTTCATGCCCTCCTGCTGAAGATCGACAGGATTGCGAGTGACCTAGAAGAATATTGCGGGCTCAGCAAGGCGAACGTTATGCGCTTCGTTAGATAGTAACAAACTGTCGACGAGAATGTGAAATGAGATAATGTGTTCTACGCGAAACCCGTGATCCTTCGCTCACCTGTTGTATGCGTCTCAGTTCATAGTATGCAACCTCTTCTGCTGCGCCACCCCGCTCATCACATCATCACATTCTTTAACGGGCGTGCGGAACCTCTGGGGTCCAAGTCATGGCATTGCTTAGCGATTCAACAATGCGCTCTCAAGCCTCCTTAGCTTCTTGCCTTTGTGTTTTCAAATCTTATGCCTTCGCGCCTGTCGTAGTCGATGACTTCTGTATGCAATCTCGCATGAAGGTACCGAGTCGTTGCTCTTCTCTAACTTTCGCAACTTTACCTTGGGTCTCCTCGCGCTCACTATTTCCATACTCTCTGATATTCCCCGGTTTTCGAGCTCACGCAATATCACGACCACGTTGCACCTCGCCTGACATGAGCGATTTAACTCGACACAGCGCTGCGCAGAACACGTCTCACGCCGCGGCGTCGTCTAGTTCCGTCACGATCTCGCGTCCTCAGCCGTAGCAAGCGGGTAACGATACAGTATTCCGCGGAGTCAGTCTCACGTGCCATCTGGGGACGGGCGCATAGGCTCGGACCCCATAACCCACGACGGGAAACACAACTCATACAACGAACACTATTCGATATATGTGACTAAACAATTGATCGTGGATGAGACCCCGTGGAGGTGCTACAGGGACGAGGGTCCGAGAATGTCTCCTATCACGGGAGACGGGAGAGGAAGGCCTCGCGCGTGTATGCTTAGACGTCGACGCTCATGCCGCCAGACTTGTGGCCGGCCCGAAAATGCTGGCTCCCTCGGACGTCTATCGTCCGGGAAGCATTGAATGCTTGGGACGCGTGCACGCTCACCATTCCTGTCCCCTTCCCTAAGGAGGAAAAGGAGGAATCGCACAGACTCTGCAGAGACGAGCCACGCGGGTGATGCCCGCGCGCACGCGCCTTAATGTGAGACTCGTGGTTCAAGACCAGCCTGGGCGAGCGGAGGGTGTGCATAGGTTCCAGTGGAATGGCTGTGCATGGGATGAGCTCAAGACAAGCCAAGTTAGTAAGGAGTGGGGTTCCCTTGAGAATTTGAAGACTGCTCACGCAACAATGACTTGTGACAGTTAGTACTGGAGTGGGCCCGCATCATGATGCACAGAAGGCGCCCAGCGAGCCATATGCATGAACGGGCGGTTCGACTCCAGCGACCAAGTGCCCGAGGCAGCCGGCCAGAGTCGAGCGGCGTGGGATGGCACAAGGCTGCAGACGCCGACAAACACGGCAAGAGACGGAAGAGATCCGGAGGCATCCGCTGCCAGCGCGCTCGACGCTTCCCCCATCTCCTAATGAGCGCCTATTCTACGGAGCGATTAAACGCTTGTGCTGCCAGACAAGCGCCCTAATTCTCTCGTGATTCAGATTTCCTCAACAAGGGCTGTAGGTACAGAAAAAAAGATATACGTAGTATCTGATTGTTTCAGAGATTGCATGTGTAGAACAACAGCTCTGTTGAGTAGATGTAGCTATGAGTGGGACCAAAAGGTGATTTCACGGGACCGAACGGGTTGATGGGGGACAAAATTGTGATTTTTGGGGACATTCTCACCCTTTGCGTAGTTCATAGCGTATGCAACGAGTGCACGTCTCTAATCTTTGACTGCTATCCATGCCAAAGGCCTACTGAGCTTATTCAAGATCACTTACTTTTCCGGGCTGCTGTAACCTGTCGGGTTGGCACCGAGCCTGAGTCAGGTCATTGAATTGCCGGCTTCAAGGTGCGACAAAGGCACGAGCTGTAAGCACGAAGAGGGATCATTCCATCGCAGGAGCGTGGCGCAACTGGAGTACTGTACAATCATGAGTGTACGTGGTCAGAGTCGATGACGACACCTAGCAGCATCATAGAGACGCTACTAAGGAACTCAGAATGACCACCACGAATATTCAAAAATCCGCCCGCCTTCCGTCGTAGTCGAGCGCATACAGCTCCATACCTATTGCTAAGACAGCCCCACTACCCGGCCCGAGTCGGCTAGTTGTGGGAACAGCTTTGCAAGGGGCATGGCGGTAGGCCGTTGGGAGGCCACGTAATGCGTCCTGAACACAAGCCTTTGCAGTTTGGGAAGCGCCGCGAGCGCCGCGTCGAACTGGCTGAAATCCAGCGCAGTGACCCCCGGACCAGTGAGAAAGGTGGACATGACGATCTCTACGGTCTCTACGGAGCGCGGCAGACCGAGAAACACGTCGAGATACGTTCCCAGAACGGCGTTGGGGTGGGTGATACGCCCGAAGTTCGGGAGGTGGATCTCGAACGTCTTGAGCCGAACGCATTCGTCTAGATGGAGAAGATGGGACGCTTGCGCACCTATGCATTGAGTCCATTTGTTCAGCCATCGTCATGTACCGGTACGTCAGTAAAAAGCGTGCGGCTGAGCGCACCTTGGGAATAGGGTAGGGTTCTGACCACGGTATCCCCAAAGATATCGGCCCGGGAGCGCAACGAAAGCTGATCCAGTGTCGAGCCGTGACGCATCAAAAACTCGCCAATGGTTCTGCTTTGCCCAGTGCTCATCCAGCCACAGCTCAAAGACTTCACCGTACCGGGCGCGAGCAAGGAGGTGAGTTCGGGTAAGATCGCCAAATTTGAATCCGTTTGTATGTCGATGTTGCGTATGATGGGGGGATTCGAGGGGCCAGCATGGATCAACGCCACTTCGTAGGGTGCCGGGGCCACTTGGGAGAGGCAGAGCTCGCCGATGTTGAAGAGAGAGACGAATCTGATCAAGAACGCGGTTGGAACCGCCCAATTGAGACAGCTTAAGTAGATCCTCTGTAAGCTATAGCGACATGCTTTGCTTCCGATAGCGGCGGGAGGCTCCTTCTCCGATATATCCTTTTTAGCGGCGATGGCAAAGTCGTCCAAAATGTCCGCATGAATAACCTCGAGCTCTGAAAGACGAGGAAGACCACGAAGAATGCGCGGTACGTCCTTCGGGGAGACTCGAAATCCGCCTTCACTCCGCGCCCCATCGAGTACGAGACGCTGGGTATGCCACCTTACGTCTGGGTGGGATGCGAGGAAGTCGATGAACTGGGATAGTTGCCGACGGTTGCCGACGGATACAGCGGAGAGGAGGTACGGACGGACAACCATCCACCAAGAGCGGCAGACGGCGTGACAGCTGCGCAGGGTTGTTCTGTCCATCTGAGCCACGACCGCCTCAAATACTTCTGCGGGGAAGTCTTGGATAGATATGGGAGAATGAGAGTGTACTGCTGGGCCCTCGTGGGTGAGGTATGGTGAGTCTGCGGCGGAGAAGGCCACAGCGTCTGGGGTGCTGGCCGCAGAATCTGTGGTTGCAGCTACTAGGCTAGTGTTAGCTAGCATATAGCTGCTCTATGAACGGCCAGAGAACGTACGTTCCGCAAAGGTTCGACCTTGCGCCTGCCTTACCGGGGTCTTGCGGTGCCGAGTGGACATGGTGGACGGACTGTAAGACTTTTGAAGCGTGTAGTTGGTATATAGCATTGAACGTTGACTCTGTTCTCACAATGGCAGGCCGCGGCACAGCACCAAACAAACACCGAAGCTAACCTTAAATTGAGATCGAACCCGATAGAAGAGACCGGAGTGAGGTAGGAGTCATGGGGGATTTGTTTGAGCTCAAGCGAGGACGGAGGGGACGAATTGATTAGAAAAGTCAGCTGTAGGATACTACATGACGGTTCTAGTTCACCATCATAAGACGAGTCAAAGTCGAGTCTGTGCACATTGCATACGAGATTAGAACTCCGACCGGAGACGCCCGAGGTGCGAGGCGTTCTAGATACTGAGCATAACCGTACCGTACATCAGGCCTTTCCCTAGCGCAGTGACATACAGGAAACACCGAGCGTAGCAATTGATGGGTATGCGGTTAGCACTAACCTGGGAAAAGCGATGCGCACTGACTCGAACTTGGAGGTCGACTCTGCGCAGCCGCCGCTGTATCTGTTGAAAGCACGCGGGGCGGATAACATTATCACGAATGTTGGTGGGTATCAGCATACTACATACCACACCGTACGTACTTACGCGTGCGTGCGCGGTGTCAATATTTCGCAGGATGTCTCCATCCCGCTCACCGCTCTCCAAGGAGACCACTGCGCGGAAGCCGAGAACGCCGACGGGGCAGCCACACTGTGCGCCTCTCTCAAGTCCCGATCAGTGATTGGATGGGCACGTCGTACGTAGGCGGCGGCCATCGTCCCGCAGAGGTCAAAGCGTGAGGTGAGGCGTCGAGAAAAGAGGCTGCGCCTGCGCCTGCTCTCGCCGCCTCCGCCGCCGGAAGAGAGTCGTCCGCGATGCCTGCCTGTCTCTTTGTTCTGGGGAAACAATTTGCTTGACCGGATTGCGCGCAGAGTCAGGTAGTACCAATGACAGAGTTTAGCATCTAGCCAGTCGAGCCCGCAGCGCAACGCCGCCCATAAAGCACAGAGACGTCCGGCGGGACGCGCTGCTCGACTGTCAACTGTTAGGACCTTGACTTGGCCGGGGACGCAGTTCGGGCATCAATTTATTCACCGCCGTCGTCTCTGCAGCGCCAGGAGCCGTGCCGGCGGAGGCACTCCCCGAGGCAGGGAGCGGAGGGGAGCGGTCGGCGGCGGCGTCGGGATATCGGGGGAAGGGGCGTCCGAGGAGCGGCGCGACATCAGGGCGCTTCGATGCATGCAATGAGCGTGGCGTGGCGGGATGAAGCGGTGGACGGTAGCGAAGAGGGACCTAATGTACATGTGAGCGAGTTGTGTATGTCTGTCTCAAGCTGCTACGTACCGGTCATGGTTGGAAAGACAGAACTATCAGGTGAGGGCAGTGTGTGTCGGTGTAGGAAGAACGTCCTCGCAATCGCAGCGTGCGGCGCGCGGTGTCGGGATCTCGGGCTTGCATCGCAAAGAGTCCTGCTTTCAAGCGAATAGATGCGGCTGGATTCGAACACTGGCAAACCGTTGTCCAACGTTCGCTGGTGCCGCACAAGGGCGCAAGCTACGCCTTGAGCCTCCTAGAGAGGAAAGTGCTGAGGCCTGAGGCGGCACCACACCTCGGCGAGCAAAACTCCGCGATTGGTCCCCGCCCGCCCATCTGATTCTCGGATAGACTGGCTGCGCCTCTCGGTGGTATCGAACTTCGAACGTCCAACTGACTCGGATTACGGGAGGGTGTGGGGAGCGCGCGGGAGGCGCGGGGCGGGCGGATCGACGTGGGTAGCGACGGCGATCAGCTTCGGGGTTCGCGTGCGCGGCCGCTGTCCGAGTGTGGGCGCAGAGCACGCGGACGCGTGGGATGCCCCAGTGTCCCTGCTGCACCCTGCAGCGTTAGATGAGGATAGGAAGGTGCTGGGGGCGGGGGGTGAGGGCATGCCGTGAGCGCGGGGAAGCGGTCTGGATTCTGAACGACGGGACGCCGGGGTACGTACTTACTGTACCTGTGCGAGTGCGGGGGAAAGGGTTTTGGGAGTGCTGCGCCCTAATCGGGACATCCGTTGTGCCCTCGCGCGGATTGTGCGCGGTGCGTCTTTGCTCGCCGCGCGACCGCCAAACGGAGGGACATATGCAGGACAAGGACCGCTGGCGCACGCTGCGCCTCGGTTGGGATCCGGGCCATATCGGGCACAGCGCACGAGAGCTTCGCGTGGGACCGTCCTGAGGTTTACCTACTTGCCCGATCTCCGAGCCAGCTCCAACATGGACAAGGATAGAGACGCGATTGTCGCCTTCGTCTCGTACGTACGCCGCAGAGCTCTATCTTGGGCTGAATGCTGGGGATTCTTGCGCAGCGTCATAAGATGGCGATTGACCGTACGTGACGTCGATGGCCATAACAGAAGGCGGCGCTTCGGGCACGGAAGGATAAGGCTGTGTCGCGGCCCCGCCGGCGGAGCAAGCGGCATGCCTGGCGCCACCGGCAAACGAGCAGGTCCCCGCGCGGGGGGCCCAATCCTGGTACAGAATGCTTCGCGTGTAGATGTGTGCGCAGGCTGAGGCTGCGGGACTCGAGCGCAGCATCCCAGCGCGTTCCTCATGCGGAGGTCGCAGCAAACGAAGTCGTTTTGCGCGTATGTCGGGCTGGGAGAGATAGGTATGTAGACTTTGGTGTATGTCGCAACTTTATGTCTAGAGGGTTGATTGTCTGACAGATCCGTTTCAGTTCGCGCGTACAGTACGCGTACAAGACGGCCAATGGTACACCCACCGTTCCACCGCGTCTCACTGCGTCGGACGCGGACGCGGACGCGATTGTCGGCGGCGCGGCTTGAGAGCTTGGGACGTTGATGCACCGATGAGCCCGGGGACACCTCGAACTGAATACCGCGCTACAAGCTGCCCCGCTTCAAGTTGGAGCTTGCTGTTGCGATCAGACCTTAGAGGCGACACCGTCCATCGTGGCGATACGAGCAGACTGATCTGTGGTGCGGCGTGTATAAGCAGAAATGATGAATCCAAAGCGTGATGAACGCCTCACTGACTTGACGTGGGGTGCGAGCGCGCTCGTCCGTTGGTGCTTGCAACTTGTTGAGCCCCAGCCTCGTCCCGACGGCTCGGCGCGGGAGCGGAGGGGGAGAGGGAGGGGGCGGCGGGCGCAGAGCGATATCGTCAGTCAGTCCGCGAGCGAAGCACGCCGCTGCGCGCGGGCCCGGTCCCAGGGCCTGTCAATCTGGAGACCGGCGGCGCACCATGATCAGTTGGCCACGTCCGTTTGGGCGTGCCGTGGCGGGGAAGACCTGAGGGGGCCACGGTGGATAGCCTTCAGCCGAGTGAGGCCTGTAGCGTGCCGCGGGAGCGGGACGGGTGCTCGGCACGCCGCTCCATATGGCCTGCGACAGAGTCTTGCAGTCCGAGTCGGACGTCGGGATCTGCGTCTGTCGCCTGCATTGCAGTTACAGAATTTGGTGTCAGCGTTCAGGACTCGGGCGGCGCAGATCTGTTGAATCTTCGCATCATCTGGCGAGTGGGGCACGCAAGCATTGCGAGTCTAGACCTCTCGCCGCTCGGAGCAGTGCTAGAGAGCTGCACGTCTTAATGAACTGCGACGTCAGCGGCGGCGCCGGACACCTGAGCACTAGTGCTGCAGAGCCTCGGACGCTCTCGCTTGATCCGAGACGGACGAGCATACATGATCGTCATTAATTGCCACCACCCCAGCGCTCAGCGCTGAGTGTTGAACACAGGACGCTGGACAGAAATCATGGACCGTTCAGATCGCAAGTGTGTCGACGAGGTTGAGACACGCACGTATTGGGATTCCTGAGCCGGAGAAGGGGCCTCCCGAGGCGGTGCTGTGCCCTGGGACATCTAGCAAAAGTTGAGAACGAGAGTTGTTGCCAACGGCGCTGGTCGACGACGGGCGGTGCGGGAGCTGTCGCCGATGCTATCAGCCGTGCTTGACGGCATCGAACACGGTGGCTACATACTACAGTGTATGCACATAGCATGCATGGCGGGCGTTTGGTGGCACCTGTGACGCAGATCATAGATGTCAGCTTTGCTGAGCGGCGGCGGTGGCGCTGAGCTACATACATTGTGGAAAGACGTACGCTTAATATCCGAGTACTTAGACTTTGGAGTCCACGCCGAGACCGGCGTACGTCCTTGAGGCCTCGAAGGGTGATCGCTAGTGATCGATGTATGTATACGTTGAGAACAACGAGGATGACAGGCGTCGAGATCTATGGAAGGCCGAAGTCAAGGTACGCCACGGGTGCGATCAGGCACGGCGCGCGAGGCGCGACGTCGCGACCGGATATGGGCCCTCAGGCCTCTCTGGGGCTTCGGGTTGTCCACGGACACCGGGGGAACGATACGGCCCCCCGGTGGCTGCCCCGGGAGAGCGGGGTGGCGTCGCGGCGGGCAACATACATCGGTGTGTAACATGGAGCTAGCTGTTTGTAATCCGGATACATACGCGGTGCGGGGTGCGGTTTGCGTATAACGCGGAAGAGAAGAGAAGGGCCACCTGCGCGCTGCGGGCAGGGCGCCCCGTTAACATTGAACGCGATTGACGAAACAAAGTCGAAGTCTCGAAGGAAGTGCTTACGAACGGGCTCGCATGCGCGTTGTAACATATATGGCGCGCGGGGTATGCGCCCTCGGGCTCGCTTGAGGGACGCATGATGCATCAAGGATGGGGACGCGCGGACGCGATTGCCGGGCGAAGACTGAGGGGCTTGGGCACGCTCGTGCGTCGCCGTCGCCGGCTGAGGGGGAATCTGATCGTGATACGGTACATAGGATTCGGGGGCTGGGCACGGCGCGTGGCATGCGCAGACGACAGACGCAGACAGACAGACGCAGCGACACCGATCTGGCGTGTGCAGAGATGCGGGCGACTTGTCCAGGGACAAAGAGGACAACATCTCGGAGGACATGGGTGCGGGTGCGGCGCGGGGCCGGAGTGCAGATCAGCGTGCGAACGCTGTCCGGGGTCGGCCGGGGAGACAGCGACGAGAGGAGGGGCCGAGGCGGTTGCGGGTGGTTGCCCTGCCTCCCGCACGCCGTTGCCGTCGAGACCAGTTGGCTGAGACGGCCGCGGCCGCTTCGGCGCGGGCAGAAGGCCTTCTCTCGTCTTTGGCCCTGTGAACTCGCGAGCCTGCAGCGATGGGGCTCCCATGAGCGCCTGCGAGGGTCGAGCGTCCGGCGCCCTGGGCCGCGCCGCGGGCGTCCTGCGCGGCCCAAGCATGCGGTAAGGGCGTCGAGTGGGCAACAAGATCAGCTCTATATAGCCATCCGCACCAGCCCGCCCGCCAGCCTTTTGTCTCGCCGCGTCCGTCCTCGCCGTCGACGCTCTCCTCCTCCTCTCCTCTCCCATCTCATCCCCTTCCATCCTCTCCTCCCCATCGCCGCCATGCCAGAGCAAGCGACCGCCGCGCAGCCTGCGGCCGCAGCAGCCAAGAGCAAGCACTCCCACGCCGCCTCCCAGGCCCAGCCCGCGCCTCGAAAAGTCCGCTTCAACGTTGGTGCGTGCGCCCCTCCGTGCAGCGTCGACCGACCCTCGCGCGGACGTTGCTGCGCTCGAGCTGCACGCTAACGTTCATCTCTCCTCTTCGCGCGCTGCCATGTTCGTATATTCACGCTCTGGTGCGTCCGATGCACCATGCAGGCACCCAATACCAGGTGCTCGACGTCGTCGGGGAGGGCGCGTACGGTATCGTATGTTCCGCGATCCACAGGCCGTCCGGACGCAAGGTCGCCATCAAGAAGATCGCGCCGTTCGACCACTCGATGTTCTGCCTCCGCACCCTCCGCGAGCTCAAGCTCCTCAAGTTCTTGTCTGAAGCTGGCGTCAGTGAGAACGTGCGTGTCTTCTCTGTCTGTCTTCTTTGCATCGCGCGATTGGTTCTTTGGGTGCAGCGATGCGTAGAGATGAGCTGTGGGGGTAGGACTCGGGGGCTGGGGTCCCCAACCGAAGAGTACGCCTCCGGGTCTGGGTGCGTTCGGCCCGACGCGCTCAACGAACCTTGGTCTGCGCCCAGTATAGGGCATGACCGCATAATGCTCTTCGAGAGATGCGGTCAGGGAAGCACACGCTGGCTCGCCTCCGCCGTCTATCCCGGACCATCGGGGATCGCGCGCGATGCATCCCGCTTCCGTTTCGCGGCGCTGACAGACGGCTGCGCCCCGCACAGATCATCTCAATATTGGACATAATCAAGCCGCCATCTATCGAGCAGTTCAAGGAAGTCTACCGTGCGTGGGACCCGTTGCCTCGCACCGCTCCCCGAACCACGCACACTGACGCTCCGCCCTCCCTTCTTCGTGCTCACGCTGTCCTGATTCATGCCGTCGCCTCCGCCGCGGCCGCCCTCACCTGCTTCTGTGCGCGGAAATCATCTGCGGCGCGTGCGCGCACGGGCCCACAGTGATCCAGGAGCTGATGGAGACGGACATGCACCGCGTCATCCGCACGCAGGACCTCTCGGACGACCATGCACAGTACTTCATCTACCAGACCCTCCGCGCGCTCAAGGCGCTACACTCGGCGGACGTCATCCATCGCGACCTCAAGCCGTCCAACTTGCTCCTCAACGCCAACTGCGACCTCAAGGTGTGCGACTTCGGCCTGGCGCGCTCAGTAAGGACCGCAGAGCCGTCCGGGACGGAGACGGGGTTCATGACGGAGTATGTCGCGACGCGGTGGTACCGCGCGCCGGAGATCATGCTCACGTTCAAGCAGTACACGAAGGTGCGTCTTCGCGAGCGAGCGCGCGTTTGCTGGGACTTTGATGATGCATCTCGTGTTGGCCGTCGCACGTCGCCCCCCTCCCCTCTACGCGTCATCCGCGTATCCAAGCATCCCCGCACCCGCTGTCCGTTCCCCCACTCCACCCCCAGCTTCCCTGTCATCTCCCCTTCGGACCCTATCCCGCCTTCACGTACGTCCGCATCCGCATTCTGACACCCCCCATCTGTCCACCCCAGGCCATCGACGTCTGGTCCGTCGGCTGCATCCTCGCGGAGATGCTCTCGGGCAAGCCGCTCTTCCCCGGGCGGGACTACCACCACCAGCTCACGCTGATCCTCGACGTCCTCGGCACGCCGACCCTGGACGAGTTTTATGCGATCACGACCAGGCGCTCGCGCGATTATATTAGGGCGCTGCCGTTTAGGAAACGGAAGCCGTTCGCGCAGCTGTTCCCGAACGCGAACCCGCTCGCGGTGGATTTCTTGACGAGGACGCTAGTGAGTTGCAGGTTGTGGACTGGGGAGAGGGGGTATGCTGATGGGTGAATCTCTAGACGTTCGACCCGAAGAAGCGGATTACGGTCGAGGACGCCCTCGCGCACCCGTATCTGGAGGCATACGTGAGTTCAGCCGCTCTCTTCCGCGTCGCGTTCGACGCTGAAGTATGCCGTCTCGCACACGCAGCACGACCCAGACGACGAGCCGGTCGCGCCGCCATTGGACCCCGAGTTCTTCGAGTTCGATCGTGAGTTCCCTCTCGTTCCTCTCAGCGCACAAGAAATGCTTATACGCCGTGCACAGTGCACAAGGACGACATCAGCCGAGAGCAGCTCAAGGAGCTGCTGTACGAGGAGATCATGTCCTTCCGCCCGCCACCTATCTCATGATCGCCCCCCGCCGCCCTTTACCTCCCTCCGTCTCCCTTTTCCTGTGCCCGTGTCCGTTTCAATGTGTGCGCCTCCCTGTCTCAACAACGTCCCCTCTCGATCGTCAATTGTCAATCGTGCTGTCTTGTCTCTCCCATTATATACGTGCGTCTCCCTCCGTCTTTGCGTGCGTGCTAGAAGGCTCATGCTTGGTCGGGTTGTAGCTCGTCTCACGGCTTTACTCAACGAATGAAAATGTACACTGCATGTCGCGCTCAGGTGTTTGAGGATCTTCCTACCCCCCGTTACCCTTCTCCCTTTCTTCTTTCTCTTTTCTATTCTTCCTTCCTTGCCTGCCTGCTGTACCAGCCACCTCCCGATCCAAGGCGATCGGCTGGATGCTGCCCTCGTCTTGGCTTTGAGAGCCCTCATGACTGAGGATTGGCTAATGCGGCGTAGAGGCACATGTAAGGATGGGCGTCGTTGGTTAGCTGGCTGATGGCATAGACACGTTCGGCCGGTCCTGGCCTCCCCCCCTTTCCTGTTTGTTTGCTTTTTCCCTCATTCTATACATTGTCGTGTACGTTACAATATCGCATCACGAAGCAGCAGCACGCTCTGAAGGACCTTGTCTGAGGTTGATCGGTGCAGTCGCTCACCGTTCGCTCCTCTCAAAGAAAAGAACGTCAAGACGAGACGAGACTGGGGTGAGGTCCGACCTTGCCAGAGACGCACGTTCCTGACAAACCGCGATGCTTGTGAGACAATATCGCGATAATATGTGGCAGCTGTCCACGCTGATCGGGGGCGTTCCGAATTCATATCTATAGTCTCCGAGATCTTTTTGGCGCCAGGTCCGGGGGTCGCTTAAGCCTGGAGGTCGTTCGTCGGCATGGCGATTTCTGGAGGGTCCTCTCGTAGGGATCAGGATCGTTATGCCAACAGTTCCCCTGTGAGGCACTTCCTGGACACCGGGTGTACGTAGTGCAGTATTGATGATACACGACGGGCAATGGCGCATGGTCACGGGCAGGAATATTCGCCGGAATATGCGCGTTAATGTTCTCCTGTCACTAACGTATCCCTGTCCGGAATTCGACCTGAACAGGTAACGTTTCCCGCACATATCCCGAACATATTCCTGACGGAATGCCCTGATTCGGCATTCGGGGAGTCCGGGCCGCGATCCAGATGGGAATATGGGCAGGATATGCCCCGGATATGCTTCCTGTACCGGTCGAATCCCTGACCGTGACTAGGCTGGTGACAGGAGTCCATCATATCGCCCGTTTCCGGCGCATATCCCGGTCCACCATTGCCCCTCGTGATAGACGGGAGAGGAGTCGTACGATTTTTGGCGACTCAAAAAGGTCTCTTTCTGGATGCTCATGAACTCCGTGTTTAGGTTCTCCTACATGCGCATTCGTGGAAGAGTCAGTCAATGTCCGACTGGTAGCTAGTAGTCGTTGTACGTATGACGTCATATCCACAAAAGGTAGCTTAGACGCCCGACCTTTCGCGCCATGAGTTGTGACTTCAACGAGTCTGAGACTTCGCCATTGACCATATTCCCCCCTTGCATGACCCTACCGTAGTGCCCGTCCGAGCCTAGGTAGGAAGCGTGGATGGATGTACACATGGAACTACAATTTCTCGCTGCTCCATCACGGTTACCCATGTGCAGCCGTCGAGAGCTTATGGCTTAGGCAATATTGGCAAAGCCCTCTTCAAGGTGGGCGTCCATAAGCTGATCAAACCTTCGTGGCGTCGAATATTCAAGAACTTGCTAGAGCATGATGGTATTGTCTAGATCCGTCAGGAGGGTTACCCAGCTTGTGAGTATTGAGCCGGCCTGCCGCGAAAACGGACTAGTGGCGTATCTTCTAATCCTAGCTTGGTGACGGGCAATTTTACTCGCCGGTTCAGGGCCAGTCTTGCATGAGAACCTTCCCCTCTTCCGCGAGGATATTGAAGTACAAGTACAGAGGACGTCGCTCGCGTCGCGTCAAGAGCTGCCACAATACCCTCGGTCAGTTCACTCCCCCGCGCTCACAGCGCTCCCCAGCGATAACTTGACGAGCTGATGAAAATCCTTTTCCTCCCGCTGCTGGGAGCTCATACAGGTCCCCGCCATGACCGTCATAGTGAAGCGGTCTGAGTTAACCGTCGCCCGTACGGTCGCAAGTTGTAAGCCGCGCATGCGGCTCGACTTCGACATCCTCCTCGAGGCCGGCAAGTTCATCGCGAACCCCCGCGACCTCGTCGCTCTCTCGGCCACCTGCACTACGCTGCGTCGCCCGGTAGTTCGGCACCTCCTGCGAGCCCATACCGTCACGGTCCGAGACGACGATTCCCTTCTCTCCTTCTTCGCCTTCCTTCACGCCGAGGTACGATTTGGCCTTCTCCGCGCCCTCAAGCTGCGACACAAGATCCCCGTCAGGCGCGCCGGGCTGAAGCGGCTTAGGGTCATGAACACGAGCGCCTCGGAGCTGGAGACTTGCCTGTCGCGCATCCTCGAACGGGCGATCAACTTGGAGTACCTCGACCTGGGCGGGCCGCGTGAGTTGTACACCCCGCGCCGGTCACAAGAGTACGAGCGTTCGAACAATGTGCCCTGGAGCAGCGTCGTCGAACTCCTTCGTGCCTCACCGGCACCGCTCAAAACGGTCAGAGGCCTCGTGTTGCCAATACGCCCAGCGGAAGACATGGCCCTGGACGAAGAGGACGACGATGACGATCTCGACGGTTTCCACCGGGAGCCCATCCTCCCCTGGGATCTTGACCCGTTCGTCGCACATGTCGCGGACTCCCTCGAGGACCTCAGCGTCGATTCTCTCAATGTCGACGTCGTAGCCGACTCCGTCGACCTCCGCTACCCGGCAGTTCGTTCTCTTCGCGTGGCCGGTCTGTTCGGCATGCCCCGCTTGGACGTCTTGATGCGCATGTTCCCTTCCCTCGACCTTTCCCTCGCCGTTCGCTTCCCTGGGGGATGGGACCATAGTGAACGTGATGTCGCCGAATGGACGGCAACCCGCAGGGAGAACATCGCAGCCCAAGAGAACTCGGACGCTTCGTGGAAGGGCATTGAGCGTCTTACTTGCGACCCGCCCATGCTCTTCCTCCTCGGGCTGACTTGCCCCATCAACCATCTCCACCTCATTATCGGAGACGACTTCTACACAAAGGGCCTGAAGGACCTTCTCATTGTCGCGCTCACAGTAAACCCTCCGACACGCCTCACATTCGACACGATCCCCATCGAGGTGATGGAGGACACCGACCTGTTTGAGAGGTTGTTGTCGCCTACGGTCGGGAGCACGCTCACCCATCTCACGCTGAGCATACGGTATGAGGGAGAGGCCTACTACAGGAAGTCCCTACCGGACCCGCGTGGCAAGTATCCCTTGTGGGACACGTTCATGGTGAGCAACATCACCGCTAACTCTCCGTCGATGATGGCTCATCACAACGCCTCGGCGACGTGTTCTCAGAACGCCCTTGTAAACGGCGTGCGGCACCTGTCCCAGCTCACACACCTCCACATGGTCGTATTCGACGAGTACCCGGAGCGTAATCGGGAAGGCCTCCCGTCGTCTGAGACGCTTCCCGTCTACATCGCTGCAGTGCTACCCTCCCTGAAATATCTCCTCATTACGCACAAGAGGAACATTAGGGGCAAGGGGAACCGGAGGATGTATGGGCGGTGCTTGGGCTGGCGTGTCGTCGCGTGCGGAGCACCTGACTTGAGGGCGGCTGGTACAGTTTCAGGTGGCACGTTCATGCTTGAGGAGATGAACAGTCGGGAGGCGGCGTCCTTCAGAGACTGCGAAGGGCTCAACGTTGATGGAGACTCATGCTCTTGATGTTGTGTACTGCTTAGATAGAAATTTCTGTTCTTCCTGCCTTTTTTCTTGACCTCATGGTTTTGTCCCGCGATTAAGTATACGTATGCTCTGATTGCGCTTGAGTGCTATGATGTCATCTCTGAAAATGGTATCGTAAACGCTCGCGTCGAGCGCGTCTTCCGGCAACTTGGTGTTTAAGTATACTGTACTATTTCACTCAATTCGACAGGCCCTGTGACGCGTGACACGAAAATCTCGGTTTCGATTTTCGACAACGGCGCCGGTGAGCCGTGACATGGGGCGGGATTTCGACAGACTCAGGGCGGACCAGGCGGTTTCGGGCGCGCGTCAGCGCGCCGCGCCCCCGACGCCCTTAAGCGCTCGTGGGCGAAATTCGACGATCCCGGAGGTGACCTGTGACGAGCGCCCAAATTTCGTTCATCTGAGGGTCTTGTGACAGTGACAATTCGAATTGAGTGAAATAGTACAGTATGTGACTCTATCCACGTCGACTACGTTTCGTCTCTACTACATATCTCTGCTGCTGCTGTTTATGCTCACGGGAACAGAGCAGGGGTGCACGCGTCCTCAACTCGGTTCCGCGGCGTGTCGTCCACGCTTGAATCTTCGAACAACTACTGAAGAAGTGTCGCCGCTAAGATCCGTAATGCGCCGGCGGAGACGTCTCAAGACTCTAGGGTCTCGATAGTCTTGAGCATCGTGGGTGATTGTACTCCAGGTCCAACCAGGAAGATAGAGGCATACGCACGGAGGTACGATTCCTTTACTCCATACAGTGCGGCGTCCGCCATCGTCAAACTGTCGTCGTCGAAAGCTCTTAACTTCGGCGGTAACAAGCCCATCTTTACTTGAACACGACGGGCATCCATACCCCGGTCAGACCTCTGTGGCGTCGAATGTTCAAGAACATACTAGAGCAAGAGTCCGGCCCGCCGCTTAAACGGGCTAGTGGCGTATCTTCTAGTCCAGGACGGTGATGGGCAATTCTACTCGCCGGTCCAGGGCCCGTCTTTCATGCGAACCTCTCCTTCTACGGGACCCCAAAGCATCGAAGTATAAGTATAGAGGATATCGCGGACGACGGGCCAGGAGCCAGTTACACCCTCGATATCCTCAGTCAGTCCACTCCCTTTATGCGCGCGCGGCGCCCCGCAGCGATGAACTCACGAACTCCATACCTATCTTCTCCCTCTGCTGGGGGCGCATATAGGTCACTATGCCTGCCATACCGACACAGACTCTTGCTGTAGCGTGTCCGAGGGGAAACATGCGGCTCGACTTCGATATGCTCCTTGAAGTTTGCAAGGCCACCCCTGATCTTCACGACATCCTCGCCCTCTCATCCTCCTGCTCTACCCTACGCCGCCCTGCAGTGAAACACCTTCTCCGTACCCATACCGTCACCGTCACCTTCGATTCCGCCCTCCGGTCGTTCTGCGACTTCATCTGCGCGGACAAGGGAGTACACTTTCGCCACCTCCGCTCACTTGAGCTGCGCCCCGGCAAGCCCCCAAAGAAACCATGCGTGTGGGAGGAGAAGGAGCAAGAGGCCATCACATCAGCAGAGCTCGATGCTTGTCTGCTCACTATCTTTGAAGGGGCGACGGCTTTGGAGCACCTCGATTTGGGCGGGCCATCGACGCTCCACAGCCTCTCGCGGTCGTTCGATTATCATCACGGGAAGAATCGGTGTATACGCTTTAGCGACATCGAAGCGCTCTTTCGGTCACTCTGCGTCCCCTTGAAGTCGTTGAAAGGGCTCGTATTGCCTGTCCGAGAAGCTATTCACGTCGAGCACGCCCCCTTGCACGGTGCCAATGAGTTTGCTCAAGAGCCGGTCTACCCCTGGTACCTCAAACCGTTTGCCTCTCCGTTTTCCAAATGCTTAGAACACCTCGGCGTCGATGCGCTCAACACCAACATAGCAATAACCCCTACCATACCCAAATACAAGGCCGTACGTTCTCTTCACGTCGCAGGTCTGCTCAGTCTCCCCCGTCTTGATGTCCTCATGCACATGTTCCCTTCCCTCGACCGCTCCCTCACCCTCCTCTATCCGCGAACATACAGCTACACGAATCGCAACGAAGTCGAGTGGATCCGGGTCCGAAGCCAGAACGTCCGTGCGCAGCAAGCCCGAACGGCCCCGTGGAAGCGCCTTGAGCGCCTCGTCTGCCATGCGCCCCTCCTCCTCCTGCTTGGCCTGCGCTGCCCCATTCAACATCTCTACGTCGTCGTCGAAGACAGCTTCTATGACGACAATATCAAGTTCTACTTTATTACCGGACTGAATGCCAACCCGCCTTCCCGTCTCACCTTCGACGAACTCCGGATCGAGATGCCGAGCGACCTCCGGCTGCTCGACGGGCTGTTTTCGCCCGCTGTGGGGGCGAAGCTCACACACCTCTCGTTCGGGGTGCGATACATGGAGCATCATCGTACAAATCGCGTCAGGCCCTCTCCAACTGGAGCATACCCCTTATGGGACTCGTTCATGGTGAGTAAGCCTCCACTGGCGTTCCTCACCCCCGTCGATGTCATCTCGCTCATCGTGATCTGACGCTAGGACGCGCTGGTTAAATGCGTGAAACCCTTGTCGAAACTCACGCATATACACATGACGGTCTTCGACGAAGACGCCGATATTGCCACGTATCGCCTCCCTGAGCCATTTAACGCCTTCTCCACCCGCATGGCCGCCGTCTTGCCGTCGCTGCAGTACATCGTCGTCACGCACTCTACGCCCGGCGGTTGGGATGACAAGGATCGGTGTGAGACATGTCACGGGTGGCGTGTCAACCCTTGTGGAGGCGGAGGAGAGGCATCTAGTCGCGCGTTCATGCTGTATGAAATGGAAAACTGGAGGGAGAACGTCAAGTCCTTCCGGGACGACGCGGGGCTGAACGTTTATAGGGAATCTTTCGACTAACAGCGACCTCTAGGCCGTTTCTTCAGGCGTAGAGTACTTAAATTTCTCTTGCCTCCGTTTTCCGCTCCCTGTAGCTTTGCCTTTCGCGTTTGCCGTAATTCTTCGACTCCTACGTTCAGACGTCGACACTGAGAGGAAGGGAATGACGTCATGTCTGGAAATGGTATCGCAAGCGCCTGTGTTCTTTGCTGGCGAGTTGCCCAGCGTCCGATCTGGCTCGACTTCATCCACTCCGGCCACGTCTCCTCTCTACAAGCAGAGCTGTGTCGAACGTCTACGGCGAGATATTCGTGACTATACAAATGCGCCTTGAAGTATGTGCCTGTTTCTTCTGGTTTCGATAAACGTCGCCCAGCCCCTGGTTGGGCAGTTTTTGAATGTCTGCCGCGCCGGAATGTCGCCGCAAGGAGTCGGCCTTCAATACGGTAACGTCTTAGAGGAGGAGAAAATTCTACCGGGATCTCGAATATTCGAGTACTATCTCTTGAAATGGACGGCAACCGGCCCGCCGCGACGTCGGGCTAGTGGCGTTTTTCGAAACGATCGTAGGACGTGGCCGTCGTCGGCGGGCGCCTGGCGGGGCTCCAACGTCTCCTTAGTCGCGACGTCGGCGAGATACTGAGAGAACGTGTGTCCAGTGTTGCGTTTAACTCGCCAGGTAGAGTAAGTCGAGCTTCCCCTACGGTTTCTGTTACGAGGCCCTTCCGAGCTAAAACATTGTTCTCACCTGGCTAGGGGCGCCCGGCATGTACAGAGCGCCAGCCATGTCCACCGTACCCGCACACCAATTTGCGGTGTCCCGTTGCAGGCCGTCCATGCGGCTCAACTTCGACGTCCTCCTCGAAATCTGCAAGTCTGTTACCGATGCTGCCGATGTCCTCGCCTTCTCTTCCACTTGCACCACGTTGCGTCGCCCGGCGATACAGTACCTGTTACGTGCTCATGTCATCGTCGTCACGTACGGAGACCCCTTCCCTTCGTTTCATGACTTCATCTTCGCGGACGGTGGAGTACGCGTAGCTCTCCTCCGAGCGCTCAAGCTGCGTACCAGAAATACCTTCGACTGGGGATGGGAAAATCGTATGTTGTTGAATACCAGCGCAGCGGAGCTGGAAGAATCCCTACTGCATATCCTCACAAACGCCGACAAACTCGAGCATCTCGACCTAGGTGGACCGTCAGAACAGATTTTCTACTGCAGGTCGCGTTCTTACAATGAATCTCCCACACTTTGGGTTCCCTCTGACGGCGTCCTCGATTCTATCCCGTCCTTGTGCCTCCCTCTCAAGTCCTTCCGGGGCGTCATTCTACCTGTACGCACGGAAGAAGAGATCGCGCTTGACGACCCTCAAGATGACCTGGAACCATTTGAACGGGAACCGATCTTCCCCTGGGACCTCGATCAGTATATCGGCTCTTTTGCAGGTTCCCTCCAAGAACTTGGTGTAGACGCTCTCAACACGGACGTAGATGCCGATGCAGTTGATCTACAGTACGCTTTAGTCCACTCCTTCCGCATCGTGGGGTTGTTCGGCATGCCCCATCTGGACGTCCTGGCACGCATGTTCCCCTCCATTTACCGTTCTCTCATTCTCCTCTCCCCTCGTGCGGAATACTATCAGGATGACGAAGACGACATCGATGTCAAGTGGGTCCAAACACACGCCGAGAACGTCCATTTTCAAGAAACTGCAGAATTTCCATGGAGATTCATCGACCACTTCGTCTGCCACGCACCCTTCCTCTACCTGCTTGGCCTACGATGTCCCATAAAACACGTGCATCTCGTCATCATGGACAAAATCTATACGGACGCCATCAACGTCAAACAATACATCGCCAACGCATTGTCGGCGAATCCACCTCCGCGTCTCACATTCGACCGCATCCCGATCGAAAGCGAGGGTGACTTAACCTTTCTCGACGGGCTGTTTTCTCAAGCACTAGGGAGAAAGCTCACACATCTGGCGTTCGGACTGGAATACGAAGAAGAGTACCGTCAACGCCGCATGCTTCCCGGGCCACTACGCCGGGGTAGATATCCATTATGGGGTGGTTTCTTGGTGAGCATCCCGACTCAGAACGTCGATTCTCTCCTTCACCATTGCCATGGCCTCTACTGACCAACGGTCATATTTCGTTCCAAGGCGACCTTTGTAGAAGCGGTGGAGCACCTCACCCAACTCACCCATCTCCATATGAAGATTCTACGGGACTCTCGCTTCACCGGCGAGGAGTGCAGGCTGCGGCGTCCGTACAACACTTTCCCAATGCGGATCGCGGCGGCACTGCCTTCCCTCAAGTACATTCTCGTCACACAGGGCAACTTCTGGGATGGAGAGAGCGAGCCGTGCTTTGGCTGGCGGGTCGCCGCGTGTGGGGTTCAAGACGGCGAGGGGTACGTGGCTCGGTCGAGCGGTATGTTCTTCTTGAAGGAGATGGACGAGGAGGAGGCTGAGGCTCTCCGGGATCGTGAGCAGTTGATGGTTGAATGGGAGCGTTTTTACTAGCTTCTGTGTCCCCTTCTACTGTCTTGTGGTGAGCGTGTTAACGGCTTAAGATGTACAAAACGTACAAAGCGCGCATAACCCCAGCATAATCTACCGGTACGATGTACTGTGACGTCATTGCGTTTGGCTTGACATGCACGAGACCATCCACCTTTCACATGAGTGTACGTAGTAGATGTACACGCTCAGTCGTTGTATCTAGGAACGAGGAAGGCGTAGTGCCTGAAACACCTAGCAGTGGACAAGCGTAGGCAGGAAAAGATGTCGGAGCGGACCTTCCACACGATAAGCCCCACCATGACCAGCCCTTGCAGTGGAGCGTCCACGCCCAAACCGCACTGCGAAGGCGTGGTGTGGCCAGGGACAAGCTCACGCGGGTTGATCGAGCGACGTAACCCCTGCAGACAGGCAACGAGCCTGGCGATTCTATATAACAATAAGTACACAAGATCTCCGTAATAACGAGCGTGCGGGGGGATGCTCCGTGATATAACCTTCTTCGGCCGCGCCTCGAGAAGAGGCTGCGGCGTTCGACTCCGATATTCCGATTCTGGTTTCCGATTTGAGTGTACAATGTATGGTAGGAAGAGGAGGCGATTACGAGCGAGAGAGAAGGGTGCGGAGCTTCGGGGATAAGACCATTCGAGGGTAGTAGCGGTGTGGTAGCGTGGTTGAAGGTCAGGGGAGGTGGTAGTGGTACATGTGCGAAGGCGGGGATTAGGAATATGTGCCGGCGAATAATATAGCTTTCTTTCGTAGAGGCGTGTACAGGGCCCGTGAAAAGGTCCGTTTGGGTGCAGGTGCGTGCGTGGGGAGGGAAAGGAAGCGTCGGGGACTGAAAATCCCCTCGGACATGAAGGTGCGTGGGGTGCATACAAGAACAAGAGAAGACAAGAAAATGGGAAGCGGGGGATGGAGAGAGCGACAAGGCGATTGCGATCGTAAAGGTTCAATCCGAACGGTCGACTATCGTCATCAGCCCCGGGACGTCGCGCACGTTCTCGAGCGCGACCGGCTTTTGGGGGTCACGCTTATCGGAGCGTGCGCAGTTTGCTGAGTAGACAATCTGCAACCGCGGGAGATCAGGAATAAGCGTAAGAAACGGAGAGCGGAAGCGGTAGGAAAGAGTAAGATCCACAGAGGGGGGACTTCTCGAGGATGGTAAACTAGCAAATCTCCAGCGGCATCCTGATCCGGCAGAGAAAAACACAGGGAGGGCCGTAATCTCGCTCCCACCGAAATGCGTCCGAAGGAACGAAGGCGGAAAGTTGAGAGGGAGAAAGAAGGGCGTGAGGTACGAACACGTCGCCCGCTCCACGCAACGTGTTCGAATACCAGCTATGCCCTGCCAGCCGTAGGGCAAAATGTAGGGACTACGACGGCTCAACGACGGCGTAGGAGCGGAATGCTGAGTGGTGTATGCCGACGGCAGAAGGGTGGCTTGTCTCAACTGGACACGGAGTCTGTATATGCGGGCCTGCCTCCGATGACTCCAGAGAGCTCTCCGGTAGTCCCCCCCTCTAACCGAACAACAGCGAATGGGAAAACGAAGTACTCACATGTACCCGGAACGTCCCGTCCGACCGATGCCTTGGCCCACAAATTGTGCATGTCCATCTGCAATAGCGTCCACCATTGAGTACACAGTGTCCACAGCCACGGACGCCCACAAACCGGGACACTCACCGTTCGTCGACAAGCACGTTCGCCCCCACATCCAACGCTTGCTGGAAGAGCGCGGCGCGGACAGCGCGGAGGAGCTTCGCGGCGTCGACGCCGTCGCGGCAGACGAATGTGACGTCCTCGGGCACCAGGGGGCAACGGCGCGCAGAGACGGCGCCCTCGGTGTTCAGCGGCGCGTGTGTGAGGGGCGCGTCGCCCGAGGCGGAGTCGATGTGGTGCGCCTTGGCGCGGGCCTTGTGTCGGCGCATCTTGACGATGAGGCTCGCGACGTCGGACATTCGCAGCGGCATGGGGAGGTGAATAGACGTGCGGGACGAGCGTGAACCGGAGGATGCGGAGCGGGCGAAGAGGGGCGAGGGGGGTGGAGAGGAGAGCGAGGAGGCCATGGCGACGGGCGGGCTGGGTGAGATAACGGCGTTAACGGCGAGCGGTGGTGGCAAAGACGAGAGGAGAGAATGAAGAGCAAGAGGATTGGCGGAGACAATGCACCTCGACTTAAGTCCCACAGCGCCCACGAGCCCACCCCGGCTGATCCCGCATGCATTTTCCCGCTTAGCGGGGGAGACTCGCTGCAACAAGCCTCTTCCGCGGGCCAACAGTGGTGCAACGAAGGTCTTGGAGACCAACAAGCATGAATGTTGCTCATCTCGGAGCCAGCACTACATCAGATGACTACGGCTACACTCGCTGCGGAGGTTGCTACACATCTTGCTTCAGGACCAGCGTCGTCCATATCCAGGCGCCTACGCCTCCGTCTCGCCCCCAATCCCGCCCCACTCCTCAAACTCTTTCTTCGCCGTCTTCGCCTTCACCTTTCGCTTCTTCGCCGGGACGAGGTCCGCGCCCGCCTCCGTCTTCTTTAGACCGACCATGTTCTCGTGATCTGCAATTCCGCGCCGCGTAAATACGACATCAAAACCGTTAGCGAACGTGCCAGGGGACCGGTCGACGGGGACCGGAAAAAAGGAGAGCGCGTACAGTCCCCGGCGACGAAGTCGTCCGCGATCGACCGGACACCGGAGGTGATATACCGGGTGGAGACGCCTCGCGCGACGAGGGGCTGCGCGAGCAAGGCTTTGAGCTCGGCCTTGAGCGCAGCCATCTTCGCATTTGCAGTCTTGCGCTGCTGTTTGCTGGGTGCCCCAGCATCTTCGCCCTCACTGTTAGGCATACGCATTATTACACTAGAAGATAGTGGAAAGAAATGTAGCCCAAAACGCACCTCGCCATGTCCGAGTCGAGCTCGATCTCCATCGCCTCTGCCGTCTCCCTGAGCCAGTTCCGTTCATGCTTCTCTTTCTTCGCCTTGTGCTGCGCCGAATCAATCTCGCGTGCTAGCTGGATGCGTTCCTTCAGCTTGTCCAGCATGTACAGCTCGGCAGGCATCTCCGCCAGTTCTTCCTCCTCTGTGACCGAATGTCAGCGACACCCAAGCCTCCGCGCTCGAGGAGAAGGAAGAGACACTCACGTCGCCCCAGGCTCCCAAACAGCGCCCTGACGACCCTCCGCTCGTCCGGGGCGCACATCAGCAAACTGAACCCCTTGCGCATCGCGCGCGCGGTACGGCCGTTCCGGTGCACGTACGCGTCCGCCGTGCGCGGCGCCTGGTAGTGCACGACGTGGTCCACCGCGGGCACGTCCAGCCCGCGCGCCGCGATGTCCGTCGCGAGCAGCACCGCGTCCTTCGTGCTCTTAAAGCGGTCGAGGTTCTTCAGGCGTTGGCGCTGCTCGAGCTGCGAGTGTAAAGGGAAGGCGGCGAACCCGAGTAGCTCGAGGAGGGGGAGGAGGCGGCGGATGCCGTCGATCGCGGAGAGGAAGACGAGGGTACGGCCGGGGTAGCGGAGGAGGAAGTAGTAGAGGTAGGCATCCTAGAGAACGTATGAGGGATTGTAATAGAGATGTCAACGGTGTGATGCACCTTGTCCGTAACCAAACATTCGATCTTGCTCTCCTTGAGCGTCTCTACGACGCTACCGACGGGAGCGATATCCACCACTGCGGGCTCGGGACCCCGGAAGTCAAGTCGTAATAGCAAGTCGTCCAACGTTGACGCGGGCTTTTCGTTCTTTTTCCGGTGCGCACGCGACCTCCGCTTCAGGTTCCGTTGTAGATCCTTGCTGAGCGTCGCGGAGAACACGAAGGTCTGCAGCTCCCCAGCTCGGACGCCTTCCTTGGTGTCCTCTGATTCCTCCCCTCTATCAGCGGTGACAGCATTTTCAGGCTCAATCACCTCGTCACTACAAATAATCAGGAAACTGATGGCGCATTCTGTGGACGGGGACGTACTCTTGTTTGCGCAACGTGAGCCGCAGGATGTTGTCCAGTTCCGCAAAATGACCCGTCTCGATCATCCTATCCGCCTCGTCAAGAACTAGGAAGCGCAGATTCTCAATCTGGCTCGCTAGCTCGTCGTCCTGCGCTCCAGTCAGCCCCCTTTGTAGAGTATGCAATTGTCAAAGTACGTACCTCCTGCAAGATGTCCCACAGTCGACCCGGGGTTGCCACCAGCACGTCGACGCCGCGCGACAGGACGCGGCGCTGCTTTTGCGCGGACATGCCTCCGACGATCGCAGCAACGCTCACCAGCGGGGGATGTTTCGGTTTATTATCGTCCGACACACCCACGTCTCGCGCCTTAGCCTTGCCTTTGCCCTTGTTCTTCCCCTTTTGTTGAACCTTCACATCCACATCCTCTTCCTCTTCCTTCGCCGACGCGTCGACGTCCACTGGGGTGATGAACGCGTTGAGGTGCGAAGACACCTGAAGCGCGAGCTCGCGCGTCGGTGCGAGGATCAACGCGCGTACAGGCCGGCGGGTCTTCGAGCTCGGGATCGGACGCGCGTACGCGTTAGTGAGGAGGTGGTGGAGAATAGGCAGACCGTATGCAAGCGTTTTACCGGAGCCCTGCACACGGTGTTGTGAGTTCGGGATTGCGGGCATGTGCCTAGGGGCGAAGGTGGGTACGAACCGTCTGTGCAACGCCGACGACGTCCTTGTTTTGGAGTGCGAGAGGTAGAGATTGCGCTTGGATGGGAGTGGGGGCCGCGAACTTTTTCGAGAGCAGCGCGCGCCCGAGCTGGGGGTGCAGGCTGAACGCGTGCCATTCAGGTAGGAGGGACTTGGCTGCGAATGTGCTTGAGGATTTGCACGCAAGAATACAGAGACATAATACGCACCATCGAACGTGACTGGGTCGGGAAGCGCATCCACATCCACCTTTTTCTCGACTCCTCCAGACGACTGGCCTGCAAGCCCCTCGCTCTTGGCCATCCCCTCGTCCTCGTCCTCATCCTCATCCTCCTCGGCCCGCACCTGAAACTTAAGCACGCGCCCCGCATCCGTCTCTTCATACACCACATCCACGTCGTCTACCTCCTCGAGCTCCAAAAAACCATCGAGACCGGTGCCCAGGTCCGCCTCGCGCGGCTTTACGACCTTTTTCCACGGCAGGTCGTCCGTCAGGACGTGCTTCGTCTTCACGCGCTTCGCGATGGACGAAGAGGAGGGTTTCGTTTTGCGTTTTAGACTGAGAACGCTCGATGTCATAGCGAGAAGAGGAGAGAACGGCGAAAGCGAAGTTGTCTGCGTTCGGGTACGAGGCTGTCGGTGAAACAGACGCTGCCAGACCAAATGTGCGGCGCTTCGAAAATAAGCCCCGGGTCGTATCAGCCGAGCGCCGGTGGGCGTCGGTTGAGTCCTCCTCATCCTCACCGCACGTTGAAACATTCAAACAGGTTCACGGCCGACGGCGATATTCATCGCGTGTAGACCTATACTCAGAGCGTGCCCCAGCACCGGATATCAGCACTACTGCTTCACGCGCTGCGATGGGTCGTATACCGACTACCTCTGATGGAAGGACTCGGGCCCGAGATCGGGTAGTCGAAATAGGCCTGAGTAGGTGGACACAACCTCGAGTACGAACAGAGGCGGTCTCACATGCTCCCAATACGTGCCGCACAAGGCTACGTATGTTCCCGAGCGAGTATTCTTCGCTTTATTATATCACAAACCCAGTACAACCAAAGAACCCAAGAACACAGAAAGGAACACAGACACCCCTGACATACTCGACCGCCCGGCCCCGTTCTTCGACGTCTGCGCAAAGGTCACAGGATGCCCAGTGACAACTTTGACGAGCTTGTTGAAGTCGGGCGTCCCAAGACCTGTTACCGGGTCCCAACCTTGGCGCGCTGAGAAGCCATTCGTGCCGCATCCCGGGTTGTTCCCCTGTGTAATATCGTTGAACGCTGCGGTGCCCTGAGAGTACAGCATCGGGTTGAGGAAGCCGAGCGCGCTCCTGCCCGCGTTGAGGAGCTCGTCGTTGAGGAGCGCGACAATGGCAGCGAACGTCGGCGCGGACGCGCTCGTGCCGGAGACGGAGACGGGCGAGCCGTTAAGCTGGACGACGAAACGCGAACCTTGGGTCGCGACGTCAGGGTACGCGCGCCCGCTGGTGTTGAAGCGGCCCTTGTATGTGTTGCCCTGGGCAGTGAGGTAGCGCTGCACGGCCGCGTCTTGGTATGACGGACGGGGAAAGATGTTGGAGAAGCCGCCAGAAGTGAAGGTCGCGGCGACTTCGGGGCCGGCGTTCTGTGTGCTGCCGACGGTAGTCACGCTACGAAGGTCGTCAACACTGCAATCCGGAGCGATGATGAACAGAATACATACTACGGGCAGCTGGCCGGGAAGGTGGGGACGAAGGGCTTGTCGGTGCAGTCGGCCGGGTTGCCCATGAAGGTACCAGCGACGCCACTGTCTCCAGCGGCGTAGATGACAGACGTGCCGCGCGCACCCAACTGCGCGTACAGGTTGCACAGTGTCCTGCGTCACCACCGTGTCAATCACACGTGTTACAGAAGGCACCCACATCCGGATATACTCACTCTGCGAGCTGGGTAAACCCGGTGTTGTTCGCAGGCTCGTTGAAACCATAGCTTGTCGAGAACACCAACGGTGGTTGATCCATCTTGAGCATAAAGTTGGCCATGTCGATGAACTTGTCGATGGTAATCGCGCCGCTGTCTGATGTGTTCACAGTGATGAGCGACGCAGGGACACCGGTGGCGACCCCGACCATGTACTGTACGTCAAGTGTCTGTGGACCCGGCCGTCAGCGCTCCCTGCCAAAGCCGGGCGACATGCATCACAACACATACCGCCTCCGTTGTCCCATGATTGGGTGGCACAAAGGTATCAACGTGCTGTGTGGTGAACTTGCTATCCTTGATATCCGGACGGAGCTGGGATAGGAAGCCCTGTGGAAGATACGGTCGCGGTCAGTTTTGCAACCATGCGGGCGAGAATACGGAACGCCCACCCCCAGATCCGACGAAATGGCGTTCTCAGTCCCGAAGCTGCTGACTGCGATCGAGTTTCCAGATGCAGTGGAGGGCGCCGAGGGGATGTTGTACATCTTCTGTAGGCACTCGGGCGTGACGACCTTGCCGCAAAACTCGTCTGGGATTTGGAGATTGCTCCCGCGAGACTGAAGTCTTCGCTTGGTTGGCTTCTCCGACGACTGGTCGAACGGCTGTGCGGCTGCGCCACCTTGGGACTTGGTGGGCGCGACGAACCTGTGCGTGTAAAGAGAAGCCAATCAGCCACCAGCGTCTCGACGAAACAACAGCTCCATGCTAATGCACGTACTGCGTAGTCGGATAGATGAAAGAGACGTGGTCGTGCACGCTTTCGGGAAGCGAGTACGCTAGCGTGCGGACCATCGTCGTGTTCGTCGCGTCATGCACGTACGACTTGAATGTCGCGTTGAGGAGCGTGTTCGCTTGCTCGACAGAGAGCTCGAGCGTGAGCATGTCGCCCGAAGCCGACGCCGACTTTGGCGTGACGCCGTTCTTGCTCAGCCATTTGTCCACCGCCTGTACGCTGTCCTGCGACGGTGACACAAGGGCCTCGACCTGCAGCGAAAGTAAAACACATGGCCGAGGCAGGCGCGTCAGTGGTGGGAAAGTGAAGAGTGATGAGGTCTGATGGGCGTGGAGAAAAGGCGCGTACCTCGGCCTTGGACAGATGCCGTCCGTAACTTTCGCTCGCGGGATCGCTCACGTCCATGAGCGCGGCGTGAAGCCCCGTGAGGTTGGCTTGCGGCATCGCCAGCATGAGCTGCAGCGTTTCACCCGGGAGAGGTGCACCCCCGCCAGCCGAGTACCCGCTGGGGATGGCGGGGTGCTCGTCGCGGACGACCATCTCCGAACGCGTGACGCTGGGCCGGCCGAGCGTGAGGGTCATGAGGGAGAAAACAAACAGCGCAGCCGTCGTAGAAACCATGGTGAATGAAAGAAGAAGTAAAAGAAGACGGCAACGAAAAAGAATGAAGGGGGAGAAGAGGAAAGAAACCGGAACCAAAGAAAGAGGGGAAGGGGGTCAAAAGGGAAAGAAACGACGCTGAGACCGACTGTGGTCTGTGTATTTGAGGCTATTCGGCTGTGGGAGAAGCTGATGTCGTCTCGGTCATAGCAAAACATCTGGACTGTCCTGGCGTTACCGGATGCTGAGCAGCAACTACACGAGGCAAGGACCCGGATATCATAGTCTTTAATCGATGTTCGCGAGAGCCGTGCTCCTTGTGGATGTTGATGTATATCCCTGAGATTCTTGAATGCGCAGAGAGGAAGCCGGGCCTTGAGGTCGGCACTACGTGGCTGGCGTCATGCCTGATTGGCTTGCGGACCATCATCGTCGTGGGATGATGCAAGATCACTGCTGCGACCTATCGAACCAGCGCTCCGGTCCCGAAGGCAGTTGCTGTGCGATCCGAGCGCCAAAGGCCCTGCTCGGAATTTAAACATAAGAATAGACGGATGTTAACGCCGACGAAACCGGGTTTGAACGACAGAGAACGTACCCAGACAGTGGTCTTAACAACTGACTGTTCTGCTGCTTTAACTTGGGGATACTGCTGGGCGGATGTATAAAGACTTAACAGCGCAGCGGCGAAAATGGCCAACGTCTTGACTCTTCGAGTCACCACCTCCGCGACGTCCGTCCAAGTTGCCGGAGGCACTGCTCGCGAGAACCGAAAGTCAGAAGGTTCGGAACAGAAGTTGTGGAAGATCCCAGTGCACTACAAAGCTACCATTCAGTTCTCATTGCAACGGCCTGATGTGTGGCCAAACATATGACAAACATGAGCTGCCTGAAGAAGTGTAATAACTCGATATGATGATGCCGAGCATGCCTACCCCAAGCATGAGGTTCTCAACATCGTCGAACTCGCGAGAACCTCAATAGCAATGGAAGGGTCACGCAATATCAGTGTCCTATCAAAATTACTGAAAAGTAGTTCAGTGTAGTTACGTCGTCTGAGAGTGCGATGAACGTACCACACCTTTGGAACACCCGTCCATGGAAATGGTCAACAGTCTAAATACCCTGAAAGCAACTTTTATACACTTTGGTACAAATGTTTCATTCCCGACTCTAATCTTGATCTTGTAGGACAGCCTACGACGGGCTAATGCGGAACTTGCGAAGGCTCTGTATTTGTTCTCCTTCGAGCCGCATGCCCATCCATTCCGACATCGCTTTGGCGCCAAGGGACTTCTCGTAGAAATCGATGGACGGCTGGTTCCACTAATGGAATTGACCAGTTAAAAGCGAAGGCACTAGCTGTGAAAATGACTCACTTTGAGGACAGACCAGTCTATGCGTCCGCACTCCTGTTTGGGAGGTCAGTTATCAGTTTGAAATGCAGGTGTCACATACAGCATGTACCTTTTCCTCTGCGACCTTGCCGAGCTCTCCAAAGAGCGCTTTACCGACACCTTTGCTTCTGAAGGATGGGTCCACGAACAGGTCTTCGAGCTTCGTGAAGAGCATGAAGCCCTATTTCCTCGCGATTTCAAAGGTAGGGCTCACATATACACCTGGTTTTCCCGTCCAAGTCGAGAAGTTGAAGAAGTACATCGCAATACCAATCGCTTTCCCGGGCGAGTCCGGAGTTCCTGAGATCGCTAGGAGCGTATGGGCGTACGGGGTCTCGAAAAGGTTCTTCCGGAACTAGAACAAACCAGTGAGATTTCGGAATGTCCACACATATGATAAACGCACAAGCTTCGGTGTAGCCTTCGCCGCGTCTGGCTCTTTCTCATAGAGTGCCTAGGTTAAACGTAGTCGGGTAAGTAGTCGCCCGTCATCAGTACAAGATCAGCGACGTACGAGGGCTTTCACCAGCTCCAGAATTGAGTCCTAAAAGTATGATTGGTACACAACTGTGCCCAAATATCTTCGACATTTTTCACGCACCACATCGTCCACATTCGCGGGACGGATGAAGTAGGCCATGGTTCCTGACTTGGATAGCTTTCCAAGCTGGGAAGTAAGATAGACGCCCGCATCGCGTGGCAGATGAGAGGCGTTGTATGCGCCTGTTTTGGCGCGAACCTTAATCTTTTCACGACGACGCCGAGTACCCAAACCGCGCCCGCGAGCTCGACCGCCCCGATCCACGACCATCAGCACCATGGACCCCGTAAAACTGGCCAAGCTGCAGGCCCAGGCTGCGGCAAACAGGATCGGTGTGTTTTTCTCTCTGAGATGCCCTTCGTTCATGCCCCCGCGACGCCTCAGGTGGAACCCCCACCGCTGCAGACGGGTAGTGCGCGCGGGGCGGACTGCAGTAGCAGGAGATTTGGGCTAACGCATGTGCGCGGGAAACAGGCGGTAAGGGGACTGTGCGCCGTAAGATCGTCCGGAAGACGAAGCCCTCGACCGCGCAGGACGACAAAAAGCTGCAGGGCGCGCTCAAGAAGCTCAACGTGCAACCCATCCCCGGAGTTGAGGAGGTCAACATGTTCCGTGAGGATGGCAATGTGCTGCACTTCAGCGCACCCAAGGGTGAGTGTATTTAAGCCTTGCGATGCTTAGTGCTGCCTTCCCCCTTCCCCTCTTCCACTCTCCGCCACGACAAGCGCGCATATCGTCTATACGCAAGGCTCCTTTGATCGGTTGTTCCGAGTGCGAGCGATTCGTATAGTTCGAGTCCATGTAGAAGATAACTCGCAGATATGGGCTTGAAAGCCCAGTGTCCGCTTCTGCCTGGGCTGCTTCGCGATCGCGTGTTTCCTACATCTTCGTCTTCGTATCGTCGAATACTTTTGCTCACATCTCTCTGCTTCGTAGTGCACGCGGCCGTTACCGCCAATACTTTCGCTATCTACGGCGCTGGACACGTGAAGGAGCTCACCGAACTTGTCCCCGGCATCCTCAACCAGCTCGGCCCCGACTCGCTCGCGTCTCTCCGCAAGCTCGCCGAGTCCTACCAGGCGATCCAGCAGAGCCAGCAGCGGCCACCGGCAGGTGCTGCCGATGATGACGACGACGATGATGTCCCCGACCTTGTCGAGAATTTTGACGCTGTCGAGGACAAGCCCGCGGAGGAGACCGCCGAGGAGAAGAAGCCCGACCTTGACTGAGCACGGTTTCATGCCCCGCTCAAAACCGTCGCGTTGTGCTATACCGTATCCCACCTCGCGTCTGTAGTCGTACTTGTACCCCGCTGTTCCTTCTACCGCCCGACCAGCAGTCCCCCTTGCCATATCCTCCGTCCGCCCTGTCCGCTCGCTTTTGCCAGCTACTGTCATTCTAGGTACCTGCTGTCTCCTGCATACGACTGTCCAATGACCGCATTGTAAATTGATCTCAAATGCTGCATGTGTGCTGTACAACCGTGTCCCATAAGCGTACCCCAGCCTTGAAGCTTGACCAAGTACTGTATCAGCCGAGATGTGCAGTTCACTAGTGTTACAATATGTCAACTTCCGTGTCCTTTCCAAGATTTCCCTTCACAATGCCTCCCTGCCATCAAGATGCTCAATGGAACGTCACTTCCCACTCCCTGACACAACCGTCCGCTCCCGCGCTCGCGAGGGTTCTCTCCCCCAGCCAGAAAACGGCGTTGACGCCACCAGGGCCGGCATTCTTGATCGCGACATATTTCATCGGCGTCTTCACGCTCCAGACGTAGACATGCGTGTCGAGCGAGCCTGAGGCGCAGTGCTGGCCGTCGGCGGTCCACGCGAGGCCGTTGATGCGCGCCGTGTGGAACGACCACCGGCTGGTGATCATCTTGCGCTCGCCCGCATCGAAAAGCACGATCTTCCCGGTCGACTAAGGATGGCGAACAAGAGCGGAGGGGGTCAGTATGGGTTGGTGTAGTGTGGTGCGGTGATATACTCACGTCGCCGGCTGCGAGGAGCCCACCGTCAGGTGTGAAGGCGAGTGCGCTCACAACGCCCCTGTTGCCTTCGAGCGTCGCGCTCTCCGCCAGAGCTTTGCCATCCCAAGTGTACAAGCGCACTTTCTGATCCTACACACAGACCGGAGTATTCAATACCGTTGCGTGGGGGTGACAACGGGGAAGTCACTCACCTCGCCGCCGACTGCGACAACGTTGCCGACAGCAGCGATCGCACTTGGGGCGTACTTCGTGGGAAGTTCGAAGACCTTCTGATTGGAGCGCACCGCCTCGACGCCGTTCACTTCCGCGATGAACACAGTAGAGTCGCCGCCAACGGCTACTGCTTTGGGTTGAGTCCCTGTCGAGAACGATGCCGGCCTGGATGGAGAAAAGAGTTGTCAAAGAGCTGAATGGACGAGGAGGGCAAGTGAAGGACCTACGTGTAGCTCTTGCCCTCAATCTCACGCAGCCGATCGTCTACGCCAATTGAATGTACAGTGCCCGCAGGAGACGCGCCAAGTCCAGTGACGAGACTCGCGTGCGCGTCTCCTCCAACATATTCATATTCATCCGAGAAAGAGAACACGCGGCCGTCCGCTGTACCGACAGTGAAGGTTGAGGCGGGAGAGGGCGTCTTGAGAGCCGCAGTGATGGACTTCTGTGGCGCCTGCAAATATACGGTGATGAGGCGACGGCAGATGTGGAAGGGGAAGAGTTACGAACACAGAGTACTCGTGCGGGCTTGTCAGCGACCCGCTTGTCAATGATGTTAAGATCTCCTGACATGGAGAGAGACACAATACTATCGCCTTCTGTCCACGTATTGCCTACTTGCTGGGCATCGACTCCCGAACCGATGGTCCAAGACGCCTGGGCCTTCTTCGTCTCGACGTCCCCTAAAACACATAATCATGAACAACCCGATCATGAGTCCGACGGAATGCATAACGCACAAAGCTTCACGGTCCGGTCTGCAGAAGACGTAACAAACGCCGTATTATCGGGACTCCAACTGCAAGCCATCTGTCGGGTTGTCAGATTTCAAATGAAACTGAAACGAAACGAAACTTACGATGCTTCCTGTATGCGGGCTATCTGTAATCTCCGCAATCGTGTCGCCCGTCTTGCCATCGTAGAGGAATACCTTGGCATCGGAGCCGACGCTGGCAAAGAAATCTCCGGAAGGTGCGAACCGGACGTCCAGAACGAACTTAGTGTGGGTCTTGATGGACTGCGAAGCTAATTAGATTGAATCTATAACCATAGGCTTTCAGAGCTGTGCTCACCTTGTCGAACTTGAATGGTACGCCTGAAGAAGACGTTAGATTGGGTGTGCGAATGACATACTTGCCGCCAACCTTGGTGGAATACTATAGTCGCATCGTCCGCGGCAGTAGCAGCACGGAAGGGTCGTTGTTTCCGGATACTGACGGCGTTGATGACCTGTGTAGGCATTTACATTCAGTCCCACATGAACTGGATTTTGCTCTACTCACTTTCGAGTGACCGATGATCTCTCCCGTGGACGACCCGGTATCCATCATAAATGCATGTCCAAACCTGTGATCAGGATATACCGCTGTCAGAAGTGACACAGCAGAGAGCACTTTTACGGATGGACTGACTTGTCTCTGCCGTCGCCCACAGCAATTATACGCTTGCTCTCCCCATCCCACTCCAAATCTTTCCTTCACGACCGCAACGAGCTCTTGTGAGCACAACGCAAGCACGACGTGCAAGAAAACGACGTACACCCGACCAGCAAGAACCTTGTATTCGGCCTTCAGTATTTGCTCCTCGCCCACGGTGTCCCAAATCCGCACTTCCACCATCATCCCAATTGAGTCTTGAGGCCGCCCCATCGTCAGAGAGCAGAGTGCACGCACCAGTACCAGTTGCATCTCCAGAGGCACAGTAGAAGCCTGACGGCGCAATCCGCGCAGCAGTTGCGTTCTGGACATGGCCGCTATATGCAATGGAGACAGCGGGGTCCTATGAAGTAGTCGAACTGTGAGGGTCGATGCACGTAGCGCATCAAGTATCTAGACGGACTTTCAAGTCACGGATCTAGAGTCGGCGCAAGCTCTCTTAACGATGAACAGTTGTAGACTGAGCGATAGAACTCTTACGATGACAGAGCGACCGTTGGTATACACCACCTTGTCCTTGCTTGAGCTGAGCTTGGTCGGTTCACCACGGGCTGTCGCGGGGGCACATGGATGCAAGGCACCTTTCTTGAAAGACATTACAGCAGTAAACGCGTCGAAGATCAAGCGAGAGGAAACGTGGATGCAGTCCGAGTTCGAGTCGCTGCACTTCTAATACTGCGATGCTGCGGCACTGACTTCATTGATCGTCGCGGGCGCAGGCAGTAGATGCACCCCGATTTGGTAGTGGGCGCGATCAGGTGACTTACGACGCGACGCGTCGCGTCGCATTTGCTAATTAAGTAGTGCAGGCAGGAGTCTCAACTGTGATTCGTATTGGTACAGTTGAGGAAGTCATAGCATAAAAGCTCTAAAACGCGGTACGTATACAACGGTGGGTCAGATTATAAAGCAATATTCCCAAGCAGCGTGATCCATGCAACATCCAATTCAATCGTCAGCTGGCCGCTCCTCCTCGCGGTAGTTCTTGAAGGGGTCCTTCCTGAGCGCTTCAGCCTCTGCGCTCATTGTAACATCCTTGACAGATGGTTTGGGACGCATAATGGTTCCGGGAACGGAACTCCCCGCTGTTGTTGGAGTGCCGGGCTATAGGCGCGTCAACACATCTTCTGTGGCCCAAACAGGCTAAGCAGACGTACCTCTTCTTCATCTCGGAAAGGAACAAACTTCGGCGTAGACGGTACGGTGGGGGTAGCCCGGGTTGTCGGCTCTTCCTCGTCTCGAAAGACGGAGATGGATCCCTTGCCCTTCACCTTCCCTTTCTTCGTCGTTGACTCTGGAACGGCCTCGCCCTCGTCTTCATCCTTGAACACTGCTATAGAACTCTTGCTCGCCGTCCTGCCTTTGCCCTTCTTGGCCACGACTTCAGATGGACCCGAGGGCGTAGAAGGCTCTTCGTCATCGCGGAAGACGGCGATGGAGCTCTTGCTCGCCGAACGCGTCCTGGATTTCGCAGCGGGCTCTGACGAGCCAGAAACACCGTCATCGCGGAAGACCGGAATCGAGGACTTGCTCGTGGACCGGGTTTTCTCCTTCCTCGCCACAGGCACGGGTGGAGGCGGCATCGTCGCTGCGTCGTCAGGCGCAGGGTCACGGAAAACGGCGATACGTGACCCAGACGGTGCACGCGTCCCGCGGCCAGCCTGACGAAGCGTGGTGCCAGCGGCCTTGCTGACTTCGATAGCGTTCTCCTTAACGCGCGACTTGCGCGTGCCGAGCTCCGGCCATGGCGTCGGGTTCGTCGCCTGGTCTGGGTCGTTCTCCGCATCGCCAGAGGGGTCCAAAAAGACTGGCATGCGCGCATTTGGACGAGGGGGTGCGGGCGCAGAGAAGACGTCTTCGCTAATAGAAGGCGCGCGGGTGGCACCGGTGCGGGTGGTGCGCGATGAGGGCTCACCAAGCACTTTGCGACGACTGGCGGAAGCAGCAGTTGTAGCACCGAGTTCCGGCTGGCTGAGGGTAGAGGGTATCGCGGGGGAAGCCATCATGCGTTTCTGGAACTCGCGGTGCTTCGACTCAAGGCGTTCGAGGGGTGTCGCCTTGCGAGCGATACCGAGAAGGTACGTCTCGTCCGCCTCGACGCGTCTTTGTCCCCATGAGCACAGCTATGGCGTGTCGGAATGTTATAGCTACTCACCTCTTAGCAAGTTCGAGCGCAATCGCATACTCCTCGTAGAATAGAGCGTGGCTCGTCCCGATCTCGTTCACGAGCAGATATTTGAAGATAATTGTCGGCTTGTCGACGTAGCTCGCGTACAGCACCCAGAGCTTCAGATACCGTAGGTCGTTCCTCCACTTCCCGCCCCTGTTATCCCTCAAAATTCGTGTCGCTTCCTCAAGAAGCTCGAGCAACCCGGACTCCGCGCTGTGGCCTTGGGGGTAGTTCTCCACTGTCCAGTTCACGAAGCGGGAATAAGCTTCCAGCGGATCCGCATCCTCATCCTCATCTTCCATAGCTATCTCCACGTTGGTGCGGTGTCTCTTGCGCGCGTCGGCGAGACGCGCTTCGCGTTGGGCATGTGGGGTGGTAAGGAGAGAGGAGAGTGCAGTGACGCGCCTGCCCGCGGCGAGTGGCTGGATGTTTTCCTTGGCAGCCTCGAGAACGTCGCAATCAACGATGGGGGGAGCAGAAGTATCGTCAGTAAATACGTCCATCATGATGAAGTGGTGGAGTGGCGCAGGGTGGTTGTATGAAACAAAGGGACTGGAGCCTGAAAGGTCGCCAGGTCGCTGCCTGTACTCGAGTTCATTAGTAACCCTAACCCTATAATAGGGCGAAGCAGTCGAAGCCGGCCCGATGACATTAATTCACTGGTAGTACTTCAATCACCCTCACGTTGTCTCTCCCTCGTACTACGACCTCCAAATTGTGGACAAAGATCAAGCATAGACGGTGCCTTTACTACCATGCGGTTCTCTACTACAGGTAATATCTGTACATTTACGCGGCAAGATGAGTCTCCGAGCGCGACCGTATTTATGCCAAGTGCTCAAGCAATAATTTCCATGGCTACTGTGCCTCCGTCGAAGCCGGAGCAGTTAGGCGTAGGCACACGATTTGTTTGTATCCGGCGAGACTCTCCTTGACGTGGTAGTGTTTTATTTCACTTGGGCTAACTGGAGTCATATTTTCGCATCTGCTACAGCTAAGTCGTGACCGGTGGTCATTGCACTCCATAATCCATCTGTAGTATGTATGCCGTTTTTCGGGGGGTATTTGAGGCACTCGTGCACCAAGATTCCTCGCGACGTTCACCACGTTCGCAGGTACGTACCTATCCGCATCTTTTTCTGCCAAGCACTGTTTTAGACGTGAACACACTGGCAGATGGCCGGTATTGCATCCTGCGAAGCTTCACGGCTTTAGCGATGTCCGGACATGGGGACTATTCACGCTAAGTAGTAGCTAGCTGTATTCGAAAGTTCAAAGCGAAGCCATCTTGAAATAGTCGATCAACGATACTCACTCCCGCGCCCGGGTCCGGAGCCAACGCTGATCGCGGACGTCAAAGTCAATCACACATATCAATGGCTACTGGCCCACGGGTCAACGTTAACGACTTTACGCACTCGGGTATAGTGCGTCCCGGTTCTCACTGCGCAAAAGCCCCCTTGTTTGGTGGTCTTCTCCTGAGGCTGTTCAGGCAACTTAACTACCAAGGCATTGCCATCTGTCATTCCGTAAGTTTGCTGTTCAACAGGCGTGTCCTCCGTCTGACTCACAGTGGGCGTACGCAGTACTTCAGTGCATCGACGCGAACCCGAGACCCTGCATCTTGACGGTCTCTCTCAACCACAATGTCTGATTATGGAATGGATGCAATAGCTGCGGCGGTACGCCTCCACTCAAATACCACATGCGGGGCCTAGTGTTGACATATCTCTTTGCTTCGAGACCGCCTCTTTTCCTTCCTTCTCTCCTCTTCTTCTTTTTTCCATTATGCATGCAGCTGTGCTGCTTCTTCTTTCTACCTTTTCTGCCGCACTTGGTCGGCCTACTCATGATCGAGGGCTCGTCGTCCATAGTCAGCTAGAGACGCCCCCGGTGGGCTATGTCGCCGCGGACGCACCTACGGGCGGGTCTATCAAGCTCACTGTCGCAATGCCTCAGAACAACGTCGCCGGACTCCACTCAGCGGTCTTGGATGTCAGCGATCCCTCTAGTGCTAACTACAGAAGACACCTCTCCAAATCCGAGGTGATCTCCGTCGCTCGCCGTAATCACTGGTGGAGCTAAGCCATGTTCTTCTAACAGGTTGAGCAACTAGTTGCACCTAAGCCGGAGAGTGTGGCCGCAGTTACCGCCTGGCTGAGCAAGAACGGCATCACGGCGACGCCGGCCACAGCCGCAGGTGACATGTTAGAGTTCACTGTCCCCGTCGAACAAGCCAACAGCCTCCTTGGCGCCGACTACGCCGCTTACATTCATGAGGATACGAACGCCATGATGGTCCGCACGTTATCATACGCGCTTCCCGCCGCGCTCCAGGAGCACGTCTCTTTCGTGTATCCTACGACCCAGTACGTCGACCGGTCACCTGCGGTCATTATCCAACGACGTACTGACACATTGCTTGGAGGTTTATGGCTCCGATTACAAAGTCATCCATGCAAGAGATCAGGCGCGCCGGGCAAGGACCCTCGCTTGCCAGTTCTAAGCGGGTTTTGTCCAAACGCCAGATCGACCCTCGCTGCAACTTGTCGATCACGCCAACCTGTCTTCAGGAGATTTACAACATTCCCTCTACTCCTGCCACTCAAGCAAACAACACCTTCTTCGTCTCTGCTTTTAACGACGAATTCGCAGATCCCACTGATACGCAGGTGCGGGCTTTTGTTCCTAGCTTCTCCATCTTGCTTTACATGCTGACAATCTTGTCGCAGCAATTCTTGAGCGTGGCGCGTCCGGATCTCAATCCTCAGCCTCAAGTCGCGTTCATTTCGGTCGACAACATTACGGACTTCTCTGGTGGGACGGTTGAGGCGGTGAGCATGTACGGTCTCCGTGCACGAGGACATTGTTGACCAGGTGGTCGCTTAGAGCCTTGACATCCAATACGCTGTTGGGATTGCGACAGACGTCCCAACGACGCTCATCTCACGGGGCAACCTGACGGGGAACACGTTCGAGTTCCTAGCCATGGCCAACTTTTTGCTCTCTCAAGAAACTGTGCCTGTTGTCTGGTCTACGAGCTACAGCGGGAACGAAGATCTGACAGTCGAAGGCTTTGAGGATATCGCGATGTGAGGATCTTTAGTTCTCTATCTGGGTACCCAGCATTGACGTCAGTCGTCTGGTAGCGCAACGTGCAACGCCTTTGCGCAGCTCGGCGCGCGAGGGACATCAGTGCTTTTTTCATCCGGAGACAACGGCGTGGCAGGTGGAAGAGGTGTTGCTCCCCAGTGCATTGGTGCAAACGGCTTCATGCCTACGTTCCCTAACTCGTGCCCCTTGTAAGCCAGTCCCGTCGTTCATACATAGCTACCACTGACGGAGGACAATAGCGTCACATCTGTTGGTGCAACGCAGAATGTTCCCGAAACCACTGCGCCTTACTCTTCCGGCGGGTTTTCTAATCTCTTCGCGCGCCCCGACTACCAGTCTGTTGCTGTCCAGACATACCTTGAAGCGCTCGGGACAACAAACCAGGGCCAGTTCAACACGACCGGGCGCGCGTTCCCCGACGTCTCCATGCAGGGCACCAACTTCCTCATCATCGTGGGGGGCGTCGAGCAACCCGTAGACGGCACAAGCGCGTCAACTCCCTCGTTCGCGGCGCTCGTGTCGCTCTTGAACGACGCCCTCCTCGCCGCGGGCCAGCCACAGCTCGGCTTCCTCAACCCGCTCATCTATCAGACCGGCTCAAGGGGCTTCAACGATATCACGACCGGGAGCAACCCTGGGTGCGGGACGGACGGCTTCCCGGCGCTGGCCGGGTGGGACCCGGCGACGGGCGTGGGTACTCCGGACTTCGAGAAGCTGCTCGCCCTCGCGATGTCGAACCCGACACGCACGCCTCCCCAGACGAGCACCGCTACTCCGTCGGCGTCGAGCACCGCTGCTGCCCCGCCCGCTACAAGCACGGATGCTGCGAGTCAGGATATTTCGGGCCTCGTCGACGTATTGCTGAAGATCCTGCAGTCGTTGAAGAAGGTGTGAGGAAGGTCATGCAATCCCGTGACAGCTGATAGTATTCGTAGAAGGGAGTCTGGGACGTGGACGAGTAATGTATTCTGTTCGTAGCCGAGCACATCCAGCTTTGAATCCGGCTAAAAATGTTCTCGTACTTCCACGCGACTCGAGGCAGCTAGCTGCGGGAATCGGGCCGGAAGGCACTCAGAGAAGGATTGTTGAAGGCCTGCGCGCGTCGTGAACACGAGTGTTCGTAAATTGGGGAGTGCCGCTAGAGCTGCGTCGAACTCCCCGAAGTCCAGGACAGCCATCTGAGTACCGGTAAAGGCGGACATGTATATTTCGACGGTTTCGACGGAAGGTGGTAGGCCGAGGAATAGGTCGAGATACGTGCGCAGGAAGTCGCTCGCCTCCGGGTGGTACTCTATCCAATGTGGAAGACATGTTTTGAATACCTTCAGATTGGCGCATGCGTCCAGGTGGAGAAGATCGCATGCGTGCGCGGCTGTATGCCCATGCAAGCTCAGCCGTCGTGCATGCGGGTAATCACACGATCGAGCGTACCTTGTGCTTCGGTCTTCTTCCTTGTGTCCACCATGAACTCGGTGCTTAAGGAAAGCTCGGACAGCGATGGGCCGTGACGCAGCAAGAAGTCCCCAATCGACTGGCTCTGCCAAGCGTCAATCCATCCGCAGCTCAAAGACGCCACGGTATCCAACGCAAGCAGAGAAGCAAGATGGGGCAGAATCGTCTGTGGATCTGTGTGTATGCGGATGTTACGTATGACCAGGGGACCATCTGCAAGGAGAGGCATTTCATCGCGAAGGTCTGCGACATAGAAGAGGCTGAGGTCATCGATGTGGAAAAGAGAAAGAAATCGGATCAAGGAATCGATGGAAACTTTGTATTCGAGACAGCGCAGATGAAGCCTCCCTAGGGTACAGCCGGAAAATCTGCTTTCGTTGACGCAGTATGTATCTTCCGAGGGGCCGTATTCAGCTCCTGTTTGCACGTCGTCCCAAACAGCATCGACTATTGTAAGGTCATTGAGACGGGGAAGACCACGAACGGCACCCAGGATGATAGTTGAAGAAATGGGGAATCCGGCACGGCTTTGAGAGCCATTGAGCTCAAGGCGCTGAGTGCGTCGCCCAATGTCGGGATGAAGTTCGAGGTGGCGGACGAACTGGACCAGTTGGCGTGGGTCACGGATACGTATTGCGGAGAAGAGATGTGGACGAATGATCATCCACCAGGAGGTGCAGACAGCGTAACAGCTCCGCAGGGTGGCCTTGTCCATTTCTTCGACGATTGCCTCGAATATCTCTGGAGGGATGTCTAGAATGGAAGCGACACGACGAGATCGCAGCGCTGTTTTGGAAGTCAACTGGCATAGCAGCGTCGACGTCCATGGTCGCATCTGCGATTCACATTTCAGCTCATGTTGTCTAAACTTGTACTCAACGCAAGCTAGCGTCAATGGGCGCACATGTTTCAAAGACTTAAGTTCGTGTCTGCCTTGCAACGGTCTAGCAGTATCCGTCGGACGGACGTGGTGCAGTAGTCGACTTTGAGTCGACTGGAGCTCTGGTGATCTGCGCAGCCGCGGCCCTTGTGGTGGCACGTGAGTCGACACGGCATATTAGCCGAAATTAAGCGACGAACATAGCCTGAATTCATGCCAGTAGTGACGACGGAAACATAGAGGATGCCATTGCACGCGCAGAACCGCCCAAGAATGACCTCCATGAATACATTTCTCTCTATCAAAGCTGACATGGTGCTATTTCGAGCTTTTGCCCAAGCGCCAGTCGCCCACTGCTGCGAGGGCGCGCTTACCGGAGAGTGCGGTGGGGATGCTAAGAATAGCACCGTACAGCAGGACCTGCCCGAGCCGTAACTCGACCCAATACCACACAAGGAGCGCCTCGAACGCACCGAGCGTGGCGATGAATGGGAGTATGCTTGGGGAGAAGAGGTGTGGAACTTGAGGACCAATGTGAGCCCACTATTCGGGGCACACGAGATTGGCATGTATCAGCTTTACAGCAGAGCGTGCTAGCATAAGTGCTAGGGACGTACCAGGCCGAGAAGGACGACCCAGGGTGCGGCGAGGAAGACAGTGAAGACCGCGGAAATGAACTTCGGGGGGACCTTTTGCTCCGCACGGAATGTGTGGAAGATCTCAGGGCGCGAATGGAAGAAGATCTCGTCAGAGTGTTGTGCTGGTGGTTGTGAGGGGGGAACGGCGAGGTCGAAGAGCTCGACTTGTAAAGGAGTGTGCACGAAGGAGCCGATGTACAAAGACACCTTTAAGGAATCTTCGGTCGTCGCGGGGAGAGAGGATGGGGGACGCGCCATGTTCTGAGACGTTCATCCAGTCAACGCACAGCGTATCTCCCAAGCAGTAAAGGACGCACCAGTTCGAACTTCGCCTTGCCACCTGAAGTCACTTTTACTGGCTGTACGCCCTCCTCGCCTGTAAGCGGGTCATAGAACCGGAGGAAAGTCTGGTGCGGTTGCACGCCTTTGCCGTCCTCATCCACGACCTGGAAGGTGAGTTTAAGAACATCGGTAGGTCCCAGGGTGACAGCAGGCGAAGGCTTGTGCGCCAGAGATATGCTAAAGAGAGCGGACGTGTCAGCCTGGGTATATGCGCGAGCGGGGGTGGCTGAAGCTCACGGCTCAGAACGAAGTTGACTGGCGTCGGAACCGGAGACAGTGAAGCGTGGTGACTGAAGGGTGAGAACAGAGGCTTGTACCCCTGCGACCAACAACGAGCACAAGAGCCAGGGGAGTGTGCCGACCATGGTGGACGTCGGCGAAGGAGTTCTGGAGCGCGTCTCGCGCAGCAGCGCGACGTGTCACCGAATTAGAACGGATAACTCCCCTTATCTGCCCTATTTTGGGCTGTCTTGCCAGATAACTTCTTTTGCCAAACGTTATCGTCCTTATCCTATATGGTCCTCCCATTGCGACACCAGGACTTCGTCTTTCCATGCAGACCCACTTACTCGCCCACTTGATGACAATGGGTCTCTAAGTCGAGGCATAGACATACGACGTTGTGTCCCAGCGCCCAAGTAACTTCAACCTGAGCTTGCCGCAATCAACGACAAATGAGGAAAGCTTAGCAGTCATTGGCTCCCAAGACGACTTCAAGCTTATAGGCCGACTGGAGGCCTCATGAACTTGGGGTTCCTTTCTTCTTCCGGCGAGTATCATATACTATGATCATAGAGAATTCAACCGGCTCACCCCCTGCAGATGTGGCTACTTCACACTACAACACTGCGGCTACATCATGTCGCTGACGCATCGCTCGCTCGATACGCAATCCTTTCACATGTCTGGGACAATGTACTTGGAGAGCCGTCCTTTCAGGTAAGCCAACTTGTGGGATCGGCGTATTTGAGAAGGAGTGGGAGCTTATCCATCTTCCAGGACGTGCAGCGTCTTCACGGCCAAATTTCTCTCACCTTTGGTCCTACCTTTGGGCATCATGACGTGCAGGAATATCTTCGTCGTCGAGACGACGTATCGCCCAAGCTCCTCCGCGTGTGCGAACTCGCACATACTCATGGTTTCGACTACATCTGGGTTGATACCTGTTGTATAGACAAGATCAGCAGCGCGGAGCTCTCTGAGGCGATCAACTCCATGTATTCGTGGTACACGCACTCTAATGTTTGCTACGCCTACCTTCAGGACGTCGACGACAGCGAGGACCCCTCTCATCCTGGTTCTATGTTTCGTGCAAGCAAATGGTTCTCAAGGGGCTGGACGTTACAAGAGCTCGTCGCTCCTCATCACGTCGTCTTCCTTTCTAAGGATTGGACCGTCCTTGGCACGAAGGGGAGCCTCGATGATGTCATCGCGGGGATCACTGGTATCAGCAAGGATGTACTCACTCACCAGCTTCCTCTGCATGCCGTTAGTGTCGCCCAGCGCATGTCTTGGGCAGCTGATCGAGAGACGACAAGGGTGGAGGATCGGGCATACTCCTTGATGGGGATCTTCGGCATCCATATGCCGACCATTTACGGCGAGGGTGACCAAGCTTTCATTCGACTTCAAGAGGAAATCCTCAGACGAATACCTGACCAAAGTCTGTTCTCCTGGGGTCGCAGGCTGCTTTGTTCCTCCGTCCAAGACTTCCAAACCTACAACGCGCGGCTCATCAAGAGTACTGCGCGCCGTCGCTACACGTCGTCATACCTCTTCGCTTCGTCCCCCAATGACTTTGGCTGGTCTGAAGCGATGTATAAACCGCTATCGCTTTCTCAGACTGCATTCGAGGGTGAATTGCCGCAGTATTCGATGACAAGCTACGGTCTTCGGGCGACACTTCCTACCGTGGTGGTCACAATGCAGACAGGCGTCCTAGTGCAACTCGCTCTTCTCGCATGCGAGGATGAAAACCAACGCCGCGTCGCTCTCGTTCTTTCTCCCGAGGACGGGCCCGGTCAATATCTCGTCGGTGGTTACCAGTTCCTCAGTTCACAAGGCGCAGCTCTCTTGTATACCCCCCGCATCGTCCTCCTCCAGACTCGCGACCCTCTTCCCAACGTTCAGGTACTTCCCATTCACATGCTCTATCGCCGCCCGGAACTTGTGGGGTCGCGGACACTCCGCTTCCGCCCCAATGTCGAGGTCATCACAAATACCGACGAGTTGGACGGTACAACGTATGACTCATTCACCGGTCCATGCGAGATAATCGTGCCGCGCTGGACTCTTGCCCGTCTCGCTGCCAAGGGCTTCTCGCACAACGTACACGGTCCGATCCTCTGCGTCAACCCGGATAGCTCGAGCATCATCCGCCTTCGTCGCCGCGCCGAGCTCGTCGTCATCACCATCTCACTGTGCGGCCCGCCGTCGCTCCCGAGTATCTGGAAGCGCGAATCAAGCCGCAAGCCGCCGCTCCACGTCGACGCTGTGCATTTCCAGCTTAGCTCCACCGGACTCATCCCCTCCTTCCCTGCGAACGGAACCTGCAGAGGATGCCATGTCGGCCAGTGGAACGGAGGGAAGAGCCCGACGAGGGTGTTCGGGAATGTGGGTGAATACAAGGGAACGCGCGTCCGCCTCAAGTTCACCGATTGGGACAGCGGCACGCGCGACCCATCATCGGAAGAGTCCAACGCCGTTATACCTTTCGCTCTCCACATCGATGTCAGCCCGTTCGACAAGCGGCCACATCCGTCCTTTGTACCTCTTGAAGACCAGCTGCCAGGGGTACACGCTGGCGCATCAGCTATAGAGACTCTGAGCAGCACATCTCTCAGACGCCGCATAATCGACCGACATCCGGAGTGGCCTCCTCTCTATGAATCCGAAGAGGACGACGACGACGATGACGCTGTCTCTCAATCCGATACCAGCCGCGAAGATTCCAGCGAGGAACGTTCTCACGACGGAGGAGGTTCCGTTCCCGATCATCGTTCCCGACAGAACGAGCATAGGCAAACGGTCGTGGGAGCTCTTCCATCCGACAGGCGGACAGTATCCTTCAACACCTTGGCGGAGTTTGTGGATATTCCGGACTCGGAGGAATCTGAAGATGTCGGCTTAGAGGGAGAGTGGGAAGAGGACTACTCTACTAGATTCGTGGGGTATCGGCCGGGCGTGGAGTTAGTGCCGCGGCGACGCGAGCGATCTCCATGAAACAGCCGTTCATGTACCACAGGGATCGGTGTCGCAATTCAATGTTTCCCTCATCGACCGACCGTTCGATCACTTAGTTGGTGTCTGTCTCGAAGCTTAACTGTCGTCAGCCGCACTCTTGTCAGTCACACACTACTTATCCTCCTCTTCAAGTCACATCTCTCGTCCATGGCGGCTTTCCTCGCCCCCATGTGCGCGTTGGAATCAGAGTAAAGGCGCTTCAGACTCGAGCTAAGGCCCAGTACTTTCACTCACGGTTTGCCGATAGTACATTGTAGTCTACATCTGAAGGTACAATCGACGTCCATAATCGTGCGGTCGTGATCTTAATCGTTAGGTGTCGTTGCGATAAGATCGCATGGCCGGCCAAAGGTATCGCCATCACAAATCGCAAGTGTGCGAGCCCATCTCGACGTCGGCGTACGGGCCATCGTGGTCATCGGTGTCGCCGACAAAAATCGAGGAGACTTCGCCGGTCGTGCACAGCTCGTCGTCGTTGTCTTGACCTGTGAATCATGCGTTAGTCAAGAGTGATGCTCCGTAGATGGGGAAGAATGCTTACCCGGGCACGACAGCCAGTCATCAGACTCCTGGATGTGAATCTCACCGGAGGGGTGGTGGAAGCCGAGGAAGCGCCCCGGGAGGATCGGCACCATATCCTTCTTGTTGTTGACGTGCGTGATTGAGACTGACTGGGCGTCGAGGTAGTCGGCGAACTCCTGGTTCCCGACGCGTGGGAGACCATATCCGACGAAACGCACGGTGACTCCGGGGATGTTCAGAGGGAGGTAGACAGCATCGAGGAGACTCAGGGCGGCACCTTCGGGGGGAATGATCGTTAAGTAAAGCGGATATGTTTGAGGGGAAGATACCTACCGAGAGAATGACCCGTAAGGGTTACCTCATTCGTCCCATATTTGGACATGGTCTTCTTGATAGCGTTCAGGACATCGACTGCTGATCTGGAGAAGCGCAAACTGAGCGTCTTAACAGCACATGGGGGAAAGAATTGCGCGCACTTGGCATGAGCGTCTGCAAAGCCGCTGTGCGCCTTGATGTCATCGCTGAGTCCGGGGAAAAGGTCTTCATCGAGATTCTTGAGAATGATGTCGCCGTCTTCGAGAATCTGGACGCTACAGAGTGAACGCGACGAACGCATCAATCAGTATGTCTGAAGGCACGTACACAAGAATTACGTGTGGTATACTCACATGTTCGAAGTGTCCGTGCCCTGATGGCTAACGATTACCTCTTTCAAGTTGGGGTCAAACCCGACATACCCTTACGTGCAAGTCAGCTCGCGACAGGTTGGCACCAATAAAGAAGTGCGAGACGTACAGTTCTGCACCGTGTCACCGTTTCCTCCCGCGGCCACCGGGATGAAGTCGGGGTTTCCATTGCAGTTCAGTCCACAGGTCCATGTGAGCGTGACGTTCGGCGAGCAATAACCCGTCGTGGCGTAGAACGAGTAGGGGCGGAATGCGGCAATCTGTGCGGTGCTGAGCGCTGTAATCGCCTGCCTCTTGTTGAAGGGCGCGGGGACCGCCGCCACCGGGATGGCCGATAAGAAACAGAGGGTAAGGAGGGCAAGGAACCCTTGGATCTTGTGCGCGAGGATCATCATGAGCTGCTGGACTTCCCGGGCCGTTGAAGATAGCGAGCAACTAGGCAATGGTCCAGGCGCAATCCGGGTCGTGATCACCAGTGGGCGGGAAGCTGGACGAGCCAACGAGCGAGCATTCGAGCATCCCAGCGGTATGGTTGATATAACCGCGACCACCGCACCCCAACGTGACGCGCGGACGACTCGGGACGAGAAGCAGACGAAGTCTGCTGAGCGCTGAGGGGACGGAGCCGAACCTCCATATGACCCGCATGGGCATCACGACCACGAACGTGGCGTCCGGATCAACCGGCGCTGCTGGCTGCGGTGCGCGGGGTGGCATCGCGTCCAACATATGCAGTGCGTGGGACAAGAGAGGGAAGGTGCTTGTGATTCTCCTGCGATAGATCGACGGTTCGAAGTCAGCGATGTGAGAAGAAACAAAAGGCACGCTGTCCAACGCGCGCGCACCATGAGTGTCGAAGCCCTTGGTCTGTTAGATAAGCTTGATTCTTTGCTGAAGCAGGATTGCTCCTTGAGGCCAGTCGACAGCCCGCAACTTGACGATGAGACGATCAGGCCCATGACGCGGCCGACCTTGGCCGCCAAGAGTGTCATCCAATCGTAGACAAATGCCCTACAATGAGACTGGCTGATTCTTTGGCTGATCTTTGAGCTTCAGTCTGACCAGGTCTGACCAATCCAAGCGATTTTTCGAGACGAGTTATGTTGGGGCAGGTCGTGGTTGAACATCTGAAGCGGGCGCTCTTCGCGTGAACCCAAAGCGCGGGGGCGTCGAGGCGGAATCTCTGATCGTATGGGGCACATGTGACGAGGTACCTTCTACGTCACCCCGCAGCGCAACCTCTCCATCGAACATCGCCAGTTTGGCTGTCCATGCCGATGTCGCATTAGCTAGATATTGGCTGCCATAGAGGACTCAACGTTGAACAGCCGTGAAATGTCTTATAACGCTCGTAAAGTTTAAGGTCGACGGTTGAAATACGAGTCAGGGCAAGAGAGTCTTCGGACTCAGGTCGATCAAACCCGGTTGATGTCGATGAGGGCCATGAGACAGAACGCCGAAAGTCGGAAGGTCAAATGATACATTCGACCTCAAAGTCAGATTGAGTACTGTGCTGCGCTTACTGATGAGAGAGCTCGACCTGCTGTACCCTCCGACCCGATGACGGATTCACGTCAATTAACAGACCAATGTCTATGTCTTACTAGCCACAGAACACCGATGAGCGGAATGGCGTACCGTGGCATGCCACGACGGTCGTTTCCCGCATATTGCGCACACGTATCCTGACTATCATCAGATGACGCCGATTCACGACTAAACGTTCACTCGTTGTGTCACCAGTCGGAGTCAAAGTGGTGGGCGTGATACCTGGGACCTCTACTCGACTGATGATCAACCTTTGACGAGCGACCACAGTTACAAACAGTGTTCACAAGAGTTGCTCCTAGTGGCGTTGGCAGAGATACTTGGGGTCGCACGGATGCAGGTCATACCGAACACGGAAATTTTGGCGAATATAGTAGTATGAACTTGGGAGATTTTAACTTCGGGTAACTGAGAGGGACCAGAGGTTGTGTCAATTGTTCGTCAGGCAGGCAGGTACAAAACAAATAGTTGTCATACAATGCCGTTCAACTGTTACTTCAGAAGTTCTGCTACAAGCTTGAGGTTTGGGCGCGGCGACTTGGCGTCCTCGACATTCTTCAGCAGGGTTTTACCCGCCGGGTCCCGCACTTGCCCTCTATAGCCCTTCTCGCGCATCCATCGCTCGAGCGTGTAGCCTCCCGGATTTGTTGCCCTTAGCCAGTCCCAATCGCGCGTGATGACGTCGTCGCGCCACTGCGACCAGAAACCTCTGAAGTTGCCTTCCCACGTCGTTCCTTGATCTCCAGCTGGTCCACCACGCCGCTCATTAGCAATAGGATCGTCGCGCCCATCCCAGATGCTCATCCAGTCGTCCAAGGAAAGACGGACATGCTCCGCGGGACGCCCCGTGACCTTCGAGAACATCGTTACCAGCTTGTCCCAGGAGACCCAGTCCGAACCGACCTCGAGGTCGCGCCCGGAAGTCTCTTCACGGTGGTCGAACGTGTACCGTGCGAAGAAAGCGAGGTCTTCGAGGGCAATCATCGGGATGTGCCCATTTTGGATGGGTGCAGCGAAGACAGTCGTGCCGTCAGCACGCTCCCCAATTGGTCCGAACATCCACTATTGGGAACGGGGGACAAATCCGATCAGCGCCATCAACTCAGGGAGGGAGAAGGAGCGTGATACTCACGAATGTGAGCATCTCCATGTACGGGGCCGAAGTGACTACGGACCAGGACATGTCATTGTCGCTCACAATCGAAGGCTGGGCCTTCATCCATTCGGCGACGCGTCCCTTGCCGTCGTAGTGCTCGACTCGGTACGTGGGGTTCCAGCCACCCTTCTGCTCTCACGATCATAAGGTCGAGTAGATAAAGTGTAATGGACACGGGCTCTGACCTTGAAAGAATAATCGAGATTGCTCCAGACATAGTGGCGGACGGTCTTGACCTGCTTCGCAAGCTCGAAAATGCGCATGCCGGCATATATCTCCTTCATCTCTCCTACAGTGAAGCCATCCGTATTGTTCCATACGCCCCAAACACCTTGCAGCGCTGCGAGAACAGAAGGTAAATCGTCGAACGCCCCTAGGGTGAATATGCTTAGCGACATGTGGATGCGTTCTTGTCTACATACACACCTTCGACAACCTCTACACCCTTATTCGCGAGGTCGAGAGCGCGGCGACTGCTAGGGTCGCGGGTGAGAGCGCGCACGGCATAAGGGGAGGGCGTGCAATCTGTTGCCGGGGCGAGGAGTTTGTCGATGACCGCGATGCCCTGTGCACCTGTGGCACCAAGGACGAGGATGAGCTTCTTGGACGCAGCCATGGTTGGGATGCCAGCAAGCGTATGCGTTGAATCTGGGGTTCCGAATGGAAGTGAGAAATTATATATCAACCTAGTGGCTTGCTTATGGCGCCTTCGGGCTTCACACCGAACCCCTCAGGGATCTTCGTCGGTTGCTCTTGGAATGGTTCGAGTTCGGCTATCTCCCGGTCATCTGGCAAAGCATTAGCGAAATAGGTCAATGTTGACATCGGTGACCGAGGGACCCCCGCATTGCCTGACTTCAGTCATGTAGGAATAGAGGGCACATAGAAATAGCAGGCTGATCAACCCTGTTAGAAACCGACCACTCTTGGCACATACAAATCGTAAGTTTTGCTGTGAGGGCGGTCGATACGATAGTAGTGGGAGAACATGGTCCGGCAGCACGTGCAGCTTGCGTTAGTCGTGACTTGCTACCACACGATGGATATTTAACGGGTACTGGAGGCTCGCGACACAGTTGCACACGCCACTTGAGGATCGGATCATCTATGGGAGACTCGCGTTCCTCCGGCCTCGGCGAGCCGTGGATGAAGGAGGGTTCCAGTGTCATGTCTGCGATCACCAATCACCGTTAGGATGTTAGATCATGTCCCACGAATCGTGCGGCATTCAGCCCATTGCCTCCAAAGTTCTAGTACCGGCTAGCAGGGAAGGGTAGGGACCCTTTCGAAAGCACGATCAGCTAGTGGTAAGGACGCGCATAAGTACGTCAGAGTTTTAGTCTTGAAATCTTGACCGTCGTTGCAAGAGGCACTAGCTTACAGACTTTTCAGATGTATCTCGTTTAACATCGATGGTAACAGCTCACAGCTTTGGGGATGGTCGCGCCGTATCTGAACTCGCAGTTGCGGCTTAAGTTTGACTTGTTTGATGAGCGTCAATGCTATTAGACTTTTAACGTGCATTGAATACCGGAGCTTCAACTTGCGTTTTCGAATAGCCGCCGTGGAATTAATGATCTCAACGATTTTGAAGTCGCGATCAGTGGCCACCGAGTCTCTGCTGCCCTGCCTCTGCCTCCTTGACCTCCTGCTTGATCTCGTCGTCCCTCGCACATATGGATCGGTCGTCAAAGCGGCCAAAGATCTCGGATTCGCAGATCCAAGATGGAACGGCCACGTCTGCGGTACCCAAATGCTACATGAGCCTGCTTCCGCTAGAGTTGGTCGCCGAGATCCTCTCGTATACGGCTTCCCCCCGCGATATCCTCGCCCTGGCACGGACCAGCAAGCATTTCTGCTCAGTACTAGTCAACAATCCCGCAGCGGCGTTCATTTGGCGTGAAGCACGAGCCCGCGCCTTCCCGTTGCCCATCCCTGATTTCACCCCTAACTTCACCGAAGCCTCCTACGCCGCCCTTCTCTTTGATAGCAAGACCTGCGAGGTGTGGCGGCTATTTAAGACGTTTGGTATGTGATTATTGAATTGCTGTACAGGTTTGCAAGTGCAGGGTGAAAGACATGTATCGTTCTTTCTCTCTGCGTGCTGCGGTATGCGGGAAGGTCCGTCTGCCTATTCACTGCCTCTATATCCCCTGCTCACGTACGAGCAGAAAGACTGCTGGAACACGTTCTAGTGAGTGTCACCTCCCTACGAAAGATTGTGAACTAGAGGCCGTAACACCGGACCTCCCATTCGCCATTCAACATCTGAACTGACTTAGAACTATGCAACACCCAGCCAGAAGACCCTTTTCAGACCTCGTGGATACGACCTGCTCAACAGATCCGGCAGTTTTTTGCATTGGATCCCGAGACAGGAGGGCACTGGGGGTATGTATCCCGTTCCTTGCTTCGGGGCTCAGTTATGGGCGTCCCTCTTCTCTGACATTATTCCTTAGCATTTGATGCAGTGGTGCGAAAGTCTGATTGGGACTTGGCCATTGATGAGCATAACAAAGTTCGCCTGCTTGGGCCTGCTGCCGAAGAGGCGTACACGCATAGTAAACAAGTACTCATCGATGCTTTTCCTATCCAAATGGAGGTGAGTCTATCTCGCAAGCGCAAACTAGCATATGGATTCAATGCTCCGGCGGTCAGTTCTACAAACGACTCCTAGATTGGAGTAAAGCGTACAACGCCGCCAAGGCGAATGCTGCCCTTGTCAATCAGGCATAGTACGTTTATAGTCTTATAACGTGCAGTTCACATTGTGACTGTATGTCGTTAGCTCCGCGGGCTTTGCGGACAACCTAGGTCTCACACTCCGCGACCTCCAACTGTCGCCCACATACAGTTCTATATATCAAGCGAAGAACCGCAGCTTGGAACTTGTGGGATCAGCAGGTTCGTAGGAACCATCTAGTCACTAGGCACGTTCTAATTGTACCTAGACACCGACAATCTCGGTGAGACTGTGAAGGCCGAGGTCGCCGCAAACAAAAAGAAGGCAGCTTTGCGCGTCAAGGAGGTAGAACATGTTGAGCGTTACAAACAAATTCGATCCACACGCGACACCTTGAAGTCAGCACAATCCTCGGCGATCATGCCCAATCTGAACGAGTTCCGCAAGTTACCTGTGGTGAAAATATACGAAGCGTCTGGTTCGAGCTCAGGCACGTCTTCTACCAATCTTCAAGATCCTTTCGTCGAGTCAGTGCTCCGAGAAAATCTCGACCAGTGGCGCGATGCCGCGCGAGTCTCACTCGCTGCCGTCCTCGGGTTTCCCGGATGGCGGAATCTCAGCAAGCGGAAGCTTCACCCGGTGGATCGTCTGACTGCACGATTCCGTTGCAAGCGATGCGACGCAAGCGCCGCGGCGGGACCTGCGAAGAAAGTTCCCGCGCAAGATGATGGCGGGATGGACTTCGCGCATGCTTGCGAGCATGTCTGCGCACACCTGCAGAAGAAGAAGAAGACGAAAGATCGCTGGAGCGCGGACCGCTTCTCAGTCGATCAAAAGGTTATTCTCCATTGAGCCTCCTCTGACCGTGACAGCGGGACACGACGCTGACTCCGTACTTTTTCCTGGTAGGCTGCAGATGCGATCTCACAAGTTCTCGCGCTGTGTGGCACAACCGCGGACGACGTCGATTCGATCAAGATCGCGAGCGAGCTGGGTGACCGCGTGCAATGTCAATCGTGTCATCTAGTCATGGATGTGGCCAGCGTCGTAAGTCGCTTCCACTTATGCTTGTGTGCACCTCACACGTATCCTCGATATCCTTCATTTTATTCCTAGGCCCGGCACTGCAAACGTCATGTCGATGGAAGCTTCATCCTCCTACCTGACGGGGTTCGTGCGGAACCGGAGGTTGAGCACGGCCTCTCCAAGAAGCTACTCCGCAATTCCGAAGCCGCCGCTGAGCGTGATGCAAAGGTGTTTGTTTGCCGCCACTGCACACCTTCCAAGTCTGTCACGGGTAGCAGCGATCTAGCTACGGCGAGCACAAACCGTCTTATGTCTTTCAACGGACTGAGGTCCCACTTGAAGGAGAAGTGAGTGCTCCTTCCTTTTATGGCTTATGACGCCATTCATCAGCCCTGATGCCGGCAATCCAGACATCTTATCGCTTGGATAGCGGACGAGGATTTCTTCCGTCAGAAGACCGCCTCCGCTGACGACGCTGTGGAGGTTGCAACGTAATTCTCAGCCATGCCCCGGTATCCCCGCTTTGCTCCCCTGCTCGTTCGTACGCTTCATCTGTTCTTCTTGTTTAATGCTTCCATCTATCGACCACGTGGTATCCGGTGTACTTATAAAGTGTTCTTGTCTCGTGGTGCCCGGCAGAGGGCCAGAGGCGCTGACGTTGACTTATCGTAATGTCCTTGTGCTGTTTGCAGATAGCGTCAGAGCGGGCCGCTCTGTCGACCCTCGATGTGCCCGACACGGAGCTCATCATTCGACTATCCGAAGCCGTCCACCATACTCGAGTGGGGGCTTCCTCGCTTCCATCACGCGTTCGACCTATCACGGGTTGCCTGCCTAGAAGCTACATCAAACTTCGGGACGCGACTACACATGGCTCTCGGTCGTGCAGAGGCCCTGGCGCTTGCCCCTTGGGCCCCTTGCGGACCTTCTCTCTCCACTCCCGGACATTCGCCGACCATACATAACCCCTCAACGGACGTAACGCGGAGTCCCGCGCCCTCCCAATTCGACACATCGACGTCCTTCGCGGCGCGCTCTGCACTAATAAATGCCATAAACGACCCCCGACGCCCCGCGCCATCGCGGTGACGCGATGGGATGCACCCATCAGAACGCGTCATGCTCTCAAGTGGTCGTCATGTGCGCCGGTACGCGTCTAGACGCGCCGCCGCGGACCTTCTGCACGAGTTCTGCCCCGCCGTAAGTATGACTTCCGCCTGGAACCCAGATTCCTCCACATCCTCTCGCCTCGAAAATAGCTGCCTCTGCCGGGTCACTCAGCAGGCACCTCTCGCGCACTTCGTCCACGGGGGCAATTATACATCAGGGTGAGCGTCAGCAGGGTCTTTCGCCGAGAGCGGCCGCCATTCGTGGTACAGGGAGCGATCGAGAAGCAATCCACCCTGAGGTCTCTCTCATCCCGTCATGTTCGCAGGGCGGGCGGCGGCGAACAATGAGCTAGAGTTCTCCGCCCGCGTGGCTCGGCATGCATATATAGTGCGCCCTTCCTCGCTTGAGCTATCCCGACGCGCCCCTCTCCCTCTGTGAGTTCGCCGTCGCCACTGCCTTTGTCGCATTCGCTGTACTCGCCTCCGCCCCGTGAAGGTCTGCGTCAGTCATGAAGGTCTCACTCCGCGTCTCGGTCGTCGCGCTCGCGTGCGCTGTGTCTGGCGTGCTCGGTGCTAACATTCAGAGCCCGTTCGTCACTCTTCCCTCGGACGCTGCAAAGAATAGGCAGAGCGTCAAGAATATCTTCTTGACGAGCTGGAACGCGTACAAGTACGTTTGGTTTCGCGCTCATCAGGCGTGGAGATCATTGACTTACATGGCTCGGACTACGTCTCATGTTCGCAGAGAAATCGCGTTCCCGCATGACGACCTTACTCCGATTTCGGTGTCTTTCACTGACGGCCGCAATGGCTGGGGTGCGTCGGCGGTCGACGCGCTAACGACTATGGTGCGTATACCTCACCACTTGACGAAACTGTCCCGGAATTGACGTGAGGGGGTATAGTTCGTTATGGAAGAAGATGACCTGTTCGAGGAGACTGTGAACTTCACGAGCGGCATCGACTTCACTATCTCGCACACGACGGACACGGCCAGGCGAGTAAACGCCGCATTTCCCGCTCATGCGCGCTCACGAAGGACGATTACAGTGTCTTCGAGTCCACTATCCGTTACCTCGGTTCCATGCTTAGCGCTTACGAGCTAAGTGGAGAGAAATACCCCGCCTTGATCAAGCAAAGCGAGGTTCTCGCGACTAAGCTGAGCGCGGCCTGGTCGGAGGTGAGAACTCACCACTGTTTACGAGCTGTTGACTGAAAAGGGATGTAGGGGAATGTTATTCCGTTCGGTGAAGTGAATATTAACACGACGACTCCGACGATCCAGACTGTAAGTCCGCCGAAAAGCCTATTGATACCTTGACTCACATGGCTGCCAGTCAAACATTGCCGAAGCTGGGACGGTGAGCACCACGTGAACGTTTGGGCGTCACTCGTTATTCTTAACTCCTCGAGAATAGCTCACGCTTGAATGGTCGCGACTCGCGTAAGTGTGCTATGTGCATCTTTGTCGGGGGACAATGCGTCTGACGCGCAACAGAAAATACACTGGCAACGATACCTTCCGAGCTCTCGCCGAAGACTCGGTGAGGAAGATGATCAGCAATGTACGTCCCGTCGCGACGTGGCAATTGTCCGACCGGTGTCTGACGATTCGGAGCCTCTGTAGCCCACTCCCATTCCTGGCTTCCCTGCTCAGGGCATTGACCCTTCAACTGGTGACCCCGTCGGTGCTTATATCGTGAGTGCGCCCAACGTTCCTCGGAAACACCGAAGCGTTGACCTATCGCCATGCGCGTAGACATGGGGTGGTGGTTCCGACAGCTACCTCGAGTACCTCATCAAGTACGCTCGCCTGACCAACACCAACGACCAGATCTTCACAGACACATGGGCGACGGCCGTCGATTCGTCCATTCACACTCTCCTCCGGGTGCGCTCAGTTTTCGAGTACGTTCCCGTGTGTGGAGGCTAATTTTGGCCGGGCAGACGTCGACTGTGGGCAATTGGACATACCTCGCGGACCTCGATGACAGTGGCACGATCCGGCATATCGGGTCGCATTTGGCATGCTTCATGGCGGGTAACTGGATCATGGGCGGAAAGATGATGAACAACGCTACGATCAACAGCATTGGTCTCCAACTGAACGAGGCCTGCTGGAACACGTACGCGAGCACCGCGTGAGTACTTCTTCATCTCCGTCTCTTGATCTCTGGTGCTGACGTCACTAGTACCGGCATTGGCCCGGAGGCGTTTGGCTACTTCTCAAAAGACGGTAACTACACCGGCTCCTCCCCCAGTGAGGGCGACATCGCGTTCTACGACAGGAACGGATTCTTTATCATCCCCGGCTCCGAGTACTATTACATGCGTCCCGAGGTTCTCGAGTCCAACTTCTACGCTTGGCGTTCGACGGGCGACGTCAAGTACTACAAGCGCGCCATCTCGGCGACGCAGAGCTTCGCAACATACCTGAAGACGCCGACTGTTGCATACGCGCCGATCGACGATGTCGACTCGACGGACTCCGACTTCATCGATGACATGGAGAGCTTCTGGTTCGCTGAAGTGCTCAAGTACCTTTACCTCACGTTCGACGACCCGAACCGCATCTCGCTGGACAAATGTAAGTGTTCCAGTGCTTCTAGCTCCGGCTTGTTCTGACTATTGACTTGGCGCGCCGTAGTTGTCTTCAACACGGAAGCGCATCCGTTCGTCGCGCCTGCCGCAAAGTCGTCATATGGCAGCGGGAGCTTGAAGAAGACGCAGGCGCCGTTCAAGACGACGCCTGGTCCGGTCCCGCTCGTCAGTTTCGCGCCTAAACTGCCCACGAAGGAGCCCAACTAGCCTATTGTCCGGGGTGTATTAGGCTTATGCAGCGATGCGTGTATCAATACGCTTGTTCCAGGAGTATCACGATAGATCTTGTTATCTGTTCTGAGGCTTCTAGGTGGGACTCGATATCATATGGCGGTTTGAAAGGAGCTTTCACAAGTCGAATCGTTGACACGAGAGAATGAAGCTAGTAGACCGTGCGCTCGTAGGACCCGAAGCTGCCTCGTGTCCGTCCGTGCGCACGCTCAGGCTCCACCGCTCGGAGTCGGGCAGCGTGAATTGAGGCCGAAGCGTCCGCGCTCCCCTCAACTCTCTCCCGCTGCTGCCAGGTGAGCGGTTTCGTCCCTCGCGCGCTGTACCTTGACTGACGAGCTGTCCGAGCACTGGTGATTTGTATCGCAATACAGTCCGTCCTGTCCTGAGTGTCAGTTTGATGGGCCAGCCAAATCAGGCACGACTGTACCCCGGCCCGTATCAGCGGCGAAGCAAGGCGTTAAATCAGATCACGTGATTCGACTCCTGTCTCGCGGTGGTACGACGGGGTCGCCCCTGCCGCGGGCAGGCACGCGCAGCATGTGCGAGTTGCACTCAAAGTGTCCACTGGATAACAGATTGTTGCAGCTCAAGGTGCAATGGGTTTGCAGGTTACTGACAAGTTGTTTTTGGTAGTCCAGTGCATGTTTATTGTATATAAACACTTTCAAATCACTGATCATAGGCTCTTATATAGTAGGTAGAGGCCTATTCATACCTGTTATCTGGTGGACTTACAGTAGTTGATATGTGACTACAAAATCCCATCAACACAGTCACAGTAGGTGTTGGCAACTGCTTCACCTAAACAAAAGGGCAACCCTTTGAAGGAAGCAGAGCACATGGTACACTATTGTGCTATAGCGCTTGCTTCTTATTGGCAGTAGCTGAGTCAGGGGCTCAGCACCTGATCCTGTTATATATAGCCCCATGACTACAAATTCATGACCTTGCCGTCTTTCATTCTCCCCTTCACTGATCACCCCTTGCACTCATCTCGCTCCTGCTATCTCTTGTCAATCATGCCACACCGCCCCCATATTGAGCTGATTGCCACACTAGCCGCTGGCACTGACCGGCCATGGTGCTGGCAACCTTGGCGTGTCCGTACAGGCATGCATATTCCCCCCTGGCACCCTGATGCAACTGCAGATATGTTTGATCAAATGTCATCATCAACAATCCTCGCCATTCGCTCCTTTATGGAGCACTACAAAATGGCAAGCCCTGCCTTACGCAAGACACACCTCAAGGCTACTAGTGGAGTAGTTGCTGAGGGGCGGGAGGCTCTGCAGACATGGTTGGAGCAGGTGTGGGAGCCTAGTTGGGGAATGCGGTCTTTATGTGAGGAGTACTGCAAGGAGGGGGGCCTCACTATATACAAGCTTGCAAAACAGGATTCAGTATGTGGTATAGCCATCTGCTCATTGAGTATGCATATCTAATCACACTCTAAACTACTTATCAGCTCACAGACTCCACCAAGGCTGCCTCTGATGTGGAGCCAGTCATTCACAAGCTTGCACTCGAGCTATTTGGCCCAGGGTGCCTGTCAGGGCAGTATGTCAGCCCTGATGTCAAGCTGAGTTCTTTGTACGGGGTCTTGTTTTGCTGTATTGGCAAGCCATGCGCAAGCAGTGGCAATCAGCCATGAAGAAGATCAAAACCCTTGAGACCAAGATTAGGGCTCTGCAGGAAGGTATGTAAGTAGTTTGCATGGCCTTGGCATATTTCAACCCCTATATTATTAGTGGCTCATCGCTGGGCTTACAGATGTCAACAACCATAACACTCAGGACAGTCTTATAGCTCTGCTTGAGGAGCTTTGCAAGGTGCTGGGAAACTTTGAGGGTCAGTGGGCAGTGGATGCACTCAACACCTATCAAGCCATGCTTGATGAGAGAAAGGTTGAGGCATTGTTGGATGGGAACAATTAGCAAGGTGGAGGCAGACTCAATGGAGGAATTTGCATTAGTGTAGGTACTCGGAATAGCCTGAGTCTAGTATTGTCAGCGGCTGTGTGTGAAAAGTAATGGCCCGACCCGTGGTTCAGCGTCCAGCGCTGGCATGAAAAAAACTATTATGGAGTGCCAGTTCATCGCGGAAAGTGGCCTCATAGCTCAGTGGTTAGAGCATGCGATTGCAGCCATTTATCGCGGGGCCGCGCGTTCGACTCGCGCTGGGGCCTTTGTTTTGTTTTTTTCTCCTTCCCCCGCCGCGGGCGTTGGACGTGTGTGTGCTGCAATGTTGACGACGGGAGGATGAGAGCTCGAGGCCGGGGCGAGGAAACGGCAGCTGCAGGCGCGCAGGGGCATTAGCGCCCACGGGGAACGAAGAGCAGCGGCGAAGTTGCATTGCTCTCACTGACCGCCATGTCGCGAGCACACCTTTGCGATGACTTCCCGTGCCGCTGCGAACTCGCGCATTGCCACCACGCTTGATCCACCCAATGGGAAACGGTCAGAACGCCTGTTGGTTCCTTCCGGCGATGAAGTCGCCGCGGCGATCTGTTGGCTCAGCCTGCATGACACCGAGCGGTCAGTACATGCGGGACGGAAACCATGGGTACGTCTATTCAACCTCGCTTCTCTGTCTCGCGCTGGAGCCTGAGCACGCTGCCCCATCTCGATGGTCTCCGTTCCCGACATCCTCCCGGCAGCCCGCAACCTTCTCTGCATGACGGTCGCAGCCACCAACAGTGCTAGTGAACACGTCTCCGCACACCCGGGCACGATGCCTCGTCGGTTCCCACGATCCCGCACGGCTCAGGACCGGGGCGTGACGCGAGGCCACCGGCTCCGTTCCAGCTCTGGCGGCTCCCCGAACGGCGTGCGCCGCTGCGTGCGGTGCGTATACTGTGTCCTGTCACCGTCGCGACCTCAACGTTAACAGACAACTTTGATAGAATGTGGCGATTTGGCACCTTTTGGCACTCGTGCGGTCGGGGGCTGGACGAGATCGCGCGCCAAATTTAGCTCCACCGTCGCGCTTCGGCTGATGATGAGCGCGCTAGGCTGCGCTAGGATTGCGGGGGATGCACAACACCCCTCGATTCTATTTTCAGATCCTGACGACCGCGCACTGCAGCCATGGCCCTGGGGTCAATCATTGCTCGACCCCCGGCTCGTTTATATACCTCGCCACCCGCACCAGGCCTCTCATCCTCTTTCTCGAGGTCACCGTGGTCCCCTTCGTTCCGTCAGTTCCCTTTCTCAACGCTCCCTCAAACATGGTTGCAGCCGGTCTGCTCGCTCTTTCTGCCCTTCTCCCGCTCGCGCTCGGCCGGCCCAGCGCGACGCACTCGGATCTGGTCGTCCGCTCGTCCCACTCCTCCGTCCCCCTTGGCTTCAAGTTCCACTCGCCCGCCCCGCCGGGCATGCTCTGCCTCACGATCGCCATGCCTCAGAGCAACGCCACCGGTCTTCAGGCAGCGCTGCTCGACGTCAGTGACCCGAACAGCGAGAACTACGGTCACCACCTGTCCAAGGCCGAGGTACGTTTCCCTGCCCCGGATCGACCGTCACACAGCCACATTTATTTCCGCAGGTCGAAGCGCACGTCGCTCCCGCAGCCGAGTCCGTCCAGGCCGTCACGAACTGGCTGAGCAAGAACGGCATCACCGCCAACTCGACCTCGGCCTCGGGCGACATGCTCACCGTCCAGGTGCCCATGGACAAGGCGAACACGCTCCTCGGCGCCAACTACACGACCTACGTCCACGAGGCGTCCAACACGACCATGGTCCGCACGCTCGCGTACGCGCTTCCGGCGGCCGTCCAGGACCACGTTGCCTTCGTCTACCCCACCACTCAGTAAGCGATCCTTTGCTTTTCGTCTCGGCTCCGTTTTTCATGTTGGATTGCAGATTCATTGCGCCCGCGAGCCGCAAGTCGACCGTCAAGGCCCTCGGCAACGTCAAGCTGTCGAGGCGCGCCCGTTCGCGTCGCGCGGACGTCCCCGCCCAGTGCGCGCAGGTCATCAGCCCGGCGTGTCTACAGGCCATCTACAACATTCCCGACACTCCGGCAAGCGCCGCGGGCAACAGCCTCGGTGTGAGCGGCTTCGGTGGTGAGGTGGCGAACCAGGACGACCTCACGGTGCGTGTCGTCTATTGATCATGGGAAAGTGTATCCTAATGATTGATTATCACAGGACTTCTTGTCGCAAGCCCGTCCTGACATCACAAACGGCACCTTCGCTGTTCAGGCCGTCGACGGCGGCTCCGACAGCGGCCAGGGGACGACCGAGGCGGTGTGTAGTTTAGCTCGTGGTTCAGACAATTGTGTCGCTGACGCCTTCCGCAGAGTCTGGACATCCAGTACACCGTCGGTGTCGCGACGAACGTGCCCACGACGTTCATCACTGTCGGCGACCAGAACCAGGACGGTGACCTCGGTGGCTTCCTTGACATCATCAACACCCTCCTTAAGCAGGACAACCCGCCCCTCGTCCTCACCACCTCCTTCGGTTTCGATGAGGCGCCCTTCGCCCAGGAGCCCCAGCTCGCTGAGTCCGTCGTTCTTTGCACAACTCACAGGATCTGCGACTGACCCCTCTGCAGGACCCTGTGCAACGCTTACGCGCAGCTCGGCGCCCGCGGTACCTCCGTCCTCTTCGCTTCCGGTGACGGTGGTGTCTCCGGCCCTCAGGCAAGCAATGCTTGCGATGGCCAGGCGTTCTCCCCGACTTTCCCCTCCGGCTGCCCCTTGTAAGCGTACCTACCCGCCATCATATGATCGCACGTGTTGACGAGATTTTGCAGCTTGACCTCCGTCGGAAGCACCCAGGGTGTCAGCCCCGAGACCGCTGCGTCGTTCACGTCTGGCGGTTTCTCCAACATCTTCGCCCAACCCGACTACCAGGCGGACGCCGTTGCTGGCTACCTCAAGACCCTCGGCAACACCAACTCTGGCCTGTTCAACCCCAAGGGCCGTGCGTTCCCCGACGTGTCTACCCAGGGTGTCCAGTTCGCGATCGAGGTCGCCGGCCAGCTCCAGGGTGTCGACGGCACGAGCGCGTCCAGCCCGACGTTCGCTAGCGTCGTCGCGCTCCTCAACGACGCGCTCCTCAACCAGGGCAAGAGCCCGCTTGGCTTCCTCAACCCCATGCTCTACTCCCAGGGTGCTGCTGCGCTCAATGACATCACCTCCGGCTCAAACCCTGGCTGCGGCACCGACGGCTTCCCCGCTGTTGAGGGCTGGGATGCTGTAAGCTTCTCTCTATTCTTGACTCGCGATATATTTGCTCACAGTCTATTTCTCATTTAGGTCACTGGTCTGGGAACGCCCGACTTCTCGAAGCTCCTCACGCTCGTGACAGGCTCCGCGAGCACGTCGTCGAGCAACAGCACCGACACTGGCGCTTCGGACACGGGCGCGGCCAACAGCACCGCGACCGCGACCGTGATCGACACTGCTGCCGCCTCGGGCACCGCCGCGGCCACCGGCAAGGGCAAGAAGGCGGGCAAGGGCAAGAAGGCGGCGCAGGGCCAGGCGGCGGCGTAGAGGATGACATAGGGTGGACGCTTTGCACGCGTGCGTTGAGGCCGCAACGACGTTTTTGGATTCGATCTTCGGACCCAGCGGGCAGATGTGTACTGTAATCTGTGTCGTTGACTACTACTGCAGAACTGGAGACCACCGGTGACCTCTTCATTTTTTCCCTTCTATTCTCCGCTTCCCACCGCGCCGTGTGCTTCCATCGCAGAAGAGAAGGCCGCGCGCTGCTGGGCGACGTCCACATTCGTTTGAGGCGGTGAGTTGGGGAGCTGATGATCTGTCAGGCGGACGGGAGAACCAGTCGTAGGCAAGGTATGTCAGTTGCATGCACCGGATCCGGGGCTCACGGTGAACGCAGTTGCATAGGCATATTACATCCTTTGATGTCTCGTCCGAGAATCCCACTGCGAACTGTGTGCTCTGCGGTACCGGGCGTGGGTAGCTCGGCGTTAACGCATTGTCTGTGTTGGTTACCACCGGGACGTTACCACACGTCTGGGCGGGAATACGGCGTGTCGAAGATGCTTAATCAAGGCAGTCGCCGTGGACCGCCATGTTCAAACATTCCCAAGGCTCATACAACACCTCCGTAACGACTGCGGGGGCCCGAATGCGGCCAGGAACAGCTTTCGACGATGAGCAAGGCCCCGAGGCGGAACGGCGCCCCCGAGACAAATCTCGTTGACTGCGGAACACGGTGAGTTCGAGTTCAGGCCCACACGTTCCGCCTCAATTCATTCGCATGCTGATGGGGACACGTGGCTCGCTGCTCGCCGCCCACTCAGAACAGAACGAGGAGGCGAGTCGAGAAAAGGCGGGCTCGACGAAGCGAGGGCGCGCCATAGCGACCGGCGCGGTCGGACGGCGCCCTCGACGAAGCCGCGTTCAGTTCGCCCGACGGATCCCAGATCACGATCATCGCACCGGTCCTGCCGCGCTGCCGTGCGGGGGCGTGCCAAGCCGCTTCACCGTCTGCTCGGCATGTCCGCAGCGAATAGGCGCCCGCATTTCGCTCGTGGCGTTCGCGATGGTGCACCGCCAGGGCAATGACCTTCGAGGAGTTGGTCCTCCGTTCGTCCAGGATGCCATGCCATGGTCCTATCCATATGTCCGTACGTCCACCGTGCACGTATTGTGTCTCTCACATGCGTTCTATAGTCTTTTATGTCAACGCGTTCTCGCTTGTTTCCCCGGACTTCAGGCACTTGCCATCGAGCCGGATCCGCCGAGTCTCTGCCAAGCCTGACCGTGCTTAATCCCAGCTTGTTGTCGGCTTGACGGTGCAACCAGCCACAATGAGCATCGCGATCATATGGCTGATCTGGCCTGACGACCGTCGGAGGCGCACGCATCTGCCTCCGTTATATACCGGCCGACGCACACCCCAGGCGCTGCTTCACCTTCCGCCCTAGAGGTCACCCGTGGTCCCTGTGTCTCCCTTCTCGCTCCTTTCGTTCACTCTCTAACCTAGTTTTTATACCATCGCTCGAAATGGTCGCAGCCGGTCTGCTCGTTCTCTCTCTTTTCTCCCTCGCCCTCGGTGCGCCCTCTGCCAGCGGCGACGACACCCTCAAGGTCTTCCGCAAACGCCATTCGGTCCCGACTGGTTTCTCGTACAAGCAGAAGGCGGACGAAGCCCAGACGCTCACCCTCCGCCTCGCGCTCGTCCAGGGCAACACGACCGGGCTCGAGACGACTCTTTACGATGTCAGCAATCCCACGAGCGCCAACTACGGCAAGCACCTCTCCAAGGCCGAGGTACTATCCATTCGATCGAGCTAGTGGTCTAGTAAGCCTCATTATTTTTTTTCCGACATGGATGTAGGTCGAGGCGATGGTCGCGCCCTCGGCGGAGAGTGTGGAGAAGGTGACCGCGTGGTTGTCCAAGAACAACATCACGGCCCAGACTACGTCTGCCGCGGGTGACTGGATGAAGATCACCGTGCCCGTCGCGCAGGCGAACACGCTGCTCAACGCCGACTTCAACGAGTACACGTGGGACGAGACGGGCAAGACCTCGGTCCGCACGCTCGCGTACTCGATCCCGGAGAGCCTCTCGGAGCACCTCGCGTTCGTCTTCCCCACCACGCAGTGAGTGTTTCCTTCTTGTACAACCGGCGCCTGTGGAGTGCTCGTTTTCTCAGTGTTATGCTCCTAGCTTCATCCCGCCCGCGAAGACCAGCCAGCCTTCGTTCCAGGTTGCAGACCTCCCGCGCACGAGCAAGCGTCGCCGCTCGAAGCGCGCAGCAGTCCCTGCCAAGTGCGACACGCAGATCACCCCCGACTGCCTGCAGGCGCTCTACAACATCCCTACTACGGCCGCGAGCGCGACAGGCAACAGCCTCGGTGTCGCCGGCTTCATCGAGGAAATTGCGAACGCTGATGACTTGACGGTGCGCTTCCTTGCGTTGGGGTAGAACGTGCACAGAAGCTGATGGTGCCGATTAGGAATTCATGACCGTCCTTCGCCCGGATGCTACTCCCGGCACCTTCGATATCGTCTCCGTCGACAACGGCATTGACGATGCCACTTCGCCTGGTACCGTCGAGGCAGTACGTTCTAGTCCTGTGCTCAATGCAGGCTAGCTCACAATACTGACGTGATGCTCGCAGACTTTGGACATCCAGTACACGGTCGGCATCGCGACCGGCGTCCCCACGACGTTCGTCTCGGTCGGCGAGAAGAACCAGGATGGCGATCTCGGCGGCTTCCTCGACATCATCAACTTCCTCCTCAAGCAGGACAACCCGCCGCTCGTTCTTACTACTTCCTTCGGCTTCAACGAGATCGGGTTCGAGAGTGAGCCTGAGCTCGCGGTGTGAGTGAAATGTCGCGGACCATCTAGGATTCGCTTTGCTGATTGTGATTTTCAGCAACCTGTGCAACGCTTATGGTCAGCTCGGTGCCCGTGGCACGTCCGTTCTCTTCGCCTCTGGCGATGGTGGCGTTTCCGGCTCTCAGTCCACCAACGCCTGCGACGGCTCGTCCTTCATCCCGACCTTCCCGTCGGGCTGCCCCTTGTATGCCACTCTCGATGCACTGAACACGACAGAATACTGATATATGACGCGTTTCTCTAGCTTGACCTCCGTCGGTAGCACCCAGGGTATCGATGAGACCGCTGCGACCTTCTCGTCTGGCGGTTTCTCCAACATCTTCGCTCGCCCGAGCTACCAGGATGACGCGGTCGCGGCCTATCTCGACAAGCTCGGCAACACCAACGCCGGCCTGTTCAACACCCAAGGCCGCGCCTTCCCCGACGTTTCCGCCCAGGGTGTCAACTTCATCATCGACGTCGCCGGCCAGGGCCAGGGCGTATCCGGCACCAGCGCGTCCAGCCCGACGTTCGCCAGTGTCGTCGCGCTCCTGAACGACGAGCTGCTCAACCAGGGCAAGAGCCCGCTTGGCTTCCTCAACCCGCTCATCTACTCCTCCGGCGCCGCCGCGCTCAACGACGTCACCACCGGCTCGAACCCCGGCTGCGGCACCGACGGTTTCCCCGCCGTCGAGGGCTGGGACCCCGTCACCGGTTTCGGCACGCCCGACTTCACGAAGCTCCTCGCGCTCGTCACTGGCAGCGCGGTGTCGTCCAACAGCACGGCGACCACGGCAGCGGCTTCGACGGCCGCGACTGCGACTGCTGCTGCGAACGCTTCGAACGACGGCGCTGCCACCGTCACTGTCACCCAGACCGTGGCGGCAAGCGCGACGGCCAAGGCGAACGGCAGGGGCCGCAAGAACCGCAACTAAGCGGCGACGGTGTTGGGAGGGCGCGTGTCGGGGTGCGAGGGATAGGCAGCCAGCTCAGGGTTAGCTCGCGACATTCTTTTTACTTCGTTGTAGTAGGTGACACGAAACGGCAATGTGAGAGCAGGGCCACCACGCGGATTTCCGACCTCATTCGACTGTTGTGCGTGTGTGCTTGAAGTGTGCTTTGTAACAGTCATCGTTGTTTGCATTCATCCCAACTTTGAAGGAGTGCTGACGGATTTGCTGAAGCCTTGGTCATAATACGCCGAACTCCTTCACAATTTCGGGCCGAGCCCTACACCATGGTTGATATAGACAACCAATACTTCACATCTCGTCTTGTGCGGCTTACGTCCCATCCACCACACCTACGAACTTTAAAGATCAAATTTTCCTCCACCCTCAAGCTCTCGATTGGACTATCTGTCGTGCCCTCCGTCAGTGATGGTAGTTCGATCCCGACCAAGGACGACATGGCATCTAGCGCTGTATGTGCCAGACATGTTGAATTCACCTGAACTTGGAGTGCGACTCCGCTCACACGAGTTTCTTGCTCTTCAGGCTCAATAATGATAGCGACCCGGATGTACGTCGAGATCCTCAAGGCTCGCCTATGGCAACTGGATTATCCTGTTCGAATCGAATAACCTGTTCGCATCCGATCGCCCAGATTCTCATCTAGAGATGATCGCAGAGCTTATCGTCACCTTTTGAAAATCACGACACCCTTCACGTCCTAAGGCTCGCCCGCTCGCTGACGGCTGACCCGACGCCCTCCTGGACGCCGTTCCTCATGTTCAGCCCTCCTCTCAGATCTAGTCAGCCTCTTCAACATAGTCTATCCTCAGCCTACAATGGAATCTATCTTCGCTTTTGCTTTCACCGCCAACTTGCTTTCCGCTCTCGCCAATATCGACCCGCCGCAAGTCCTAGTAGCTCTCAAGATGTCTCAAGTCTCTGGTTACAACCCTCAAACTTCCCATACCTCGGTCCATTCTTCTGTCGTTGTCTACGCTGTCTCTGCCGGTACGGTCCTCTTTGGCGTCTCCCTCATCACCACCTTCGCGCTCCTCCGCCGCTGGCGCAAACGCCGCAAGGATCGTAAGCTGGAAGCGGAGATAGACCAGCTCGTCGGGGAGAAGGCCTTCAGGCTAGGTTCTGCGTCTCGCGGGCACGCCGTAGTCAAATTTCCCCCATCGACGTTCCACGGGCAAGGGCGACCCATCTACCCCCTTCCCCTTCTGTCAGCCGCCAGGTCAACGACCGCAAGCTCCTCTGCCAGTACCAGCTCTAGCACTAGCACCCTTGTCTCTGCAGGCCCCACTACGTGCCGCCGCGCCGCCGACCAACGCTTCTCATGCGGCTGTCCCGACTGCCTCGCTCTCTCGCGGTCCACTACACTCGCGCGCGCAGCTTCTGGTCCCATTCCCAGCGCCGGACACCTTCACCCCAACGCTCGCCCAACCGTACGCTACACGCCCTCCGGGAACACCAGGCCCTATCGCTTTACGAGCGACTCACAGCCCGTCACTTCACGCTCTAACACGAACACTTCGTCGCTCTATCAATTCTCCGCGCCACAACGTGCCCGTCCTCGCACGGACGAGAACGCGCACCGAGCTGCTCGCCACACGCCGCCGACCTCACGGACTACGTCACCGCAAGAGCACGCGTTGTCCATTCAATGGTCCGAGCTAGCCGTCCCACCTCCCACTTTCTCCGGGGACGGAGGTGTGGGCTCCAGCATGAGCGACGCCGCCGGCTCCAGCGCCGCCGAGGCTCAAGCAGGACGCGCTTCGCCCAAGCCAGTTCCTACCAACACGGCTTTCGCGCTTCCGCAAGCAGGAAGCAGCAGCAGCAGCGTCTGTTCCCCGCGTACCGCCAGCTCTCCGGTGCTCTCGGACGACGCAGGCGCGACGGCGCTCGAGGACGGTAGTCCACTGCCCCACCACGACATGCGGTCTGCCTCGAGCCACACGACGCGCAGCGTAGCGTCTCCGCTGTCTTCGCTCCAGATCGCGGTCGCACGCGGGCAACTCGGAACCGCCTTAGAATCTGGGGACGGGGCCGAGGAGAGTGGAGATAGCGTGCGCGGTGGGGAGAGGGGGGCGAACAAGGGCAAGGGCCGTGCAACGTCGCTCGGACACTGGGACGAGGCGAACCTGGGCGCGGACGGAGACGAAGTAGGTCCGAGCGCCATATCCGACGCACGTGAGGGATACGGTGAACAGGGCCCCACGCCGTCCGGCGAGATCGCGGATAGAGGTTCGTACGAGCCTGAGAACTGGTTTAATGACGTGGACTGGTTCGGGGAGGATGGCCCTGGCACGTACTATGATTGTTACGGTATGGGCGACTCCAGTGAGGGTGGACACGCGGTCTGAAGCCGTATTGTACGGTTGAGAGCGTCTGGTGGCTTTTGTTGCCGTTTGCATCTCGAGCATTTATAATTGAAGTTGTAGCCCCGAGGCGTGCCTATCCTCCTACTATTCGAAGCCATGCCTAGATAATCAATATTCAGTCGAGTCCATTGTCGACGGAGGACGAGAGACCCACTCCGATATGTCGCGTTTGAATGCAAGGTGAAGATGTAATCCTGAAAGTTCGCCAAGTTGACGTTGACGTAGACTCCAAGAGGTATATTACGAGCCCTGCGCGTAGATTCCAGTATCATGCGTACTAACAGGGTAAATAGTTCACGAGTATACGCCCCTTGAGATAGAGGATAAAGGATGTAAGAGGCTGCCGTGAATTATACCGAGGTTATGGGGAAAGAAGATAGCAAGGATGAGGATGAGGTGCTATCTCGCTATTATGCCTAAGGATGGATGCTTCATGTTGCAGCCAGGAACCGTCGGACAGGAGCAGCATAAGTGAGCGGGCCATGGGATGCATCCAGACCTCCTCGTATACGGCCATTGGCCACGTCTGACCATAGACTGTAGAATATGACGTCTTGGCGCATCCTCGCATGTAGCGGCCTACGAGCCGTAGTACTTACATATACATGCCATCGCATAGCGTCCATCATAGCAGCCAATACTACTCGGGGGGGTGCTGCGAAAGCGAGGAGTCCGACGAGCCAGTTAGCACGAGGCATCCGGTGTGAACTATGATTGGACAGAGCCCCCGGCCTGAAGCCGGCGGAAGAAGACTAGTACTGGCAGAAGGCCCGAAGCTTTGAAAATTTGAAGCCCAACCGCGCGCGGTCACAGCGTGGTGGTCCGAATTGACGCCCATGATAAATAGGTACAAATATGAAGTCCTGGGGATCCGGCAGATTGGTGAGCGGGAACATGTACCACTCTCTCATCTTCCGACCCTGTAAGCTCTTTGCGGTCCCATCAATACAAGGATCTATCTCCTGGGCAGCGAGGACTTTGCGGTAGGCTGGTGGCCAAATCTGGATGAAACCTCCCTCGCTCGACGCTTCTCGAACACTCTGGCCTGAACACCGGCAATGCCCAATCTACGATACGCTCAGCTCGCCGAGTATCCACCTTCCAATGGCTCGATAGCATGGTCTATGATGCGCACTGAATATGTAGTCCTTGGTGGACAAGAGCGCATCTGGCTAGACGCTGTCAGTTGGGGAACGGAATCATGGTGCGCTTGAGCTTTTCGTGAGACCGTTTGGTTGATGTTGATGTTGTCGTGAACCACATTCTTCCCTCCGCCTTGTGTCCGCCGTGTACCAGTCTGCCTTTTCATGAATTGTGGATAGCGCTACTAGTATGATAACGCCTACGAGTCGAATTGTGAGTCGTCAGTCCTGCATAAAGGCTCATATGTCTATATGTCTATGGTGTCTTCGTTTTGGCGGCTTCCAAGTTTCGGCGCCCATTTAACCACGGAACAGCCAGAAGTAACACTTCTACTTGCACATGAGGAAGAACTGTCAGACATCCAGGGCCTATCAAAGCCCCCGCCCTTATCGATATCATCGGTCGGTCGAAGAACTACATGCCTCAACCGCATTTCAACCACCGACTCCCCTCTACCTCGACTCCACTATCTTGCATGTAGGATCCGCCGCTATTCTATGTCGGGGTCCAAGCCTCCGTCAGTCTATGAGCGGGCTTCAGTAAACGGTGCGTGACGAGCACGACCTCTTCATTAGAACGGAGACTCACATTCCTCGTGTAGAGCTACCGCTTAACCCACCAGGCCTACAAGCGTTCTGCGGCTCGCTTCCTGCGCCACCTTGCGGGTTCAATGCGCGGCCCCGTCCTCGGGTATCTGATTCTGTACTCATGAAACGCTGTCTTATCTATCCACTGCATCTCCGAGAGCTAACGGACCAATGTGTTCAGTCGATCGCCAACAAGGCCAATAGCGCTTCAACTGTCGCATCGCGGAAAACCGACATAACTGTACCGCCAGCGAACTTTCCTGGGTAATGAATCTTCCGAGTATTCCGCGCTTGCATTGCGCTGCGCCATCTTTCGGAGGTCTGATACGAGGCGACGGCCCGCTTATCCGCACAGAAAATGTTGTCAAACCACCAACATGTACAGCGGCTATTCCGATGGCGTAAGCGCGGTCATTCTAGAAAATTTGGTGTGTGTGCATTTGTGTTACAACACCCGCTGCCTATTATAACTGTACTTCTACTTTCAGGGAATCGCCCAGAAGGTCGAGAACGCTTTCCGCTTGCAAAGGGATCTGCCATTTGTGGAATCTGACTCATTACGCTCGATAGAGCGGCAAGTTACTTCGATGGCTGGACAGTGCCTATAGCATGAGGGCCTGCGTAACGTCCGAAAGGTTTCGTGGTCATTCCCAATACCCGCTGCCCAATCCCTCTGGTCATACAGTTTTTCGTCCGCTACAAAGGGCGTAGGGGAGTAACCACATTGGACAGCTGTGCAAAGCACAGCAGCTTCACCCCCGTGAAACTTTGATGCCGACCACACGACAAGCGCATGTCGTTCTGGGTTGGGGTGCGGTGTCGGAGACGTAAACACATCTCACGTCCCCCGAGTTATTCCAGAGTGAAGTTGGTGTCTCACGCTTTGTTCCAGATGAAACTACACTGCCTAGTAGTAGCTATGGGAGATACAAGTTTCTCTTGTTCCGTCTGGCGCAGATCACTTCGTCTCCGTGTCTCCAGATCGTACACCTATGCTCAAGCTTCATCTAACGGCATTTCGGATAGTGACAAGGCCGCTTTTGAATTCAGTGGGTCGTATGTCTGTGCTTTTCTTCGTCTGAATATACGATCATCAAAACCTGTATACATGTTCTTCACAGGACGCTAGAAATTGGCAATCTTCATTCTGCATGTCTAAGTCCCGCGCTCCGTTAAGGTTTGCGTTACCAGAGAATTTGACTGGCATAAGGATCACCTTCCTTATCTGCGCGCCAACTTGAACCAATGAATTCTATGCCTCGCAGAATCTGATTGAATCTCCGCTGCTGGCTACACGGGATGACTATTCAGGTCTTCCGTTGTCTTCACAGTGTGGCCACACATTCTCCTATAATGGATAATCAGATGAGATCTGCATGTGGGTTTGAGACGTTTGTTGCGGCTACGACTTTATTCTCTCCCTCCTGTGCATTCTCAGATAGTCGTTAACGATGATAAGCGTTGGAAAGTTGGCTATGCACAGACGATCTAACCTATGTTTCATATGTCACATGTGTACACGCCGCAAACTGGGATGCCCCGAACAGCGTACACGTTGGCACCCTCAAGGCCCTCAATGAGCCGCGTTTCACGGTCCGGATCCGTGCTTCCGAGTCCGAATCGCAAATTACGATTGCTAGATCCGGTAGCGCGTGATGTGCGTCGTACTATCACTGCTTACTCTCCACCCATCCGCCCTCCACGATTGTGACTCGTAGCACGGCGTCGTTGTCTCATGTACTAATAGGTCACCGGTGCCTGGCCGCTACAGCGCTGTAATATAATCAACTCCGGTGGCTGTCATGGCCGCCGGTCTCCTTCAATACTATGACCTTCGTGTCCAGAATTCAATCTGGAGATGTGCACCGCTTGGGAAGCGTCTTACCTTCTGGGCCCCCGACCATCCTGTAGGCTGGAGTCTGCATCCACGACATGTAAGTTAGAGTTGGGGTAATTGACTCTGCTAAGAGATGTGACTTGCGGGGTCAGCTTAACTCAGTGTGTGCCATATGGTAAGCCGAGGTGTATCTTTTGCACGAGGCTCGGCTCGGCTCGGCTCTATTGGGGGTGCCATTCGGTCCTCTTAGGGTTCCTACTATGCCCTGGCAGCGCACTGAAGATTCCGGACACAGAGCGAAGATTAAGTGGGCCCTGATAGACGACACCGTGCACTGCCAGTGCCCGTCATTCACAAGCAAGCCCACCGCACAGACTAAATCAATTCCACGGTTATCCGCACAGAGGCGATACCAGATCATGGTCTAGAAACCGGTCACCCAGGCTGATGCCACTGAGGGCGTATTTTACAGGACTGAACTGGGTCTGAAGGCTAAATTATAGACCACAAGTGCGTTTTCGCATGCCTAGCAGCTTGTAATCTCGTGCAGAGTCTACCATTAGCTACTATGAGACTCACTGAAGGCATTATCAAGTGGTGCGTCTCGGCCGGCGAGCTTTGGGGTGGATCGCCTGACAAGGTGGGTATCTCGAACCAGACCACGCGGAATCGGCAGCGAGACCCCAATTCCGATAATAGTTTGCATACTGCGCAATCTAGGAAGTGGCTCAATATCCGCCGGCCTCCCTTCTATTCGTGCTGGACCTTGGAGGAACTAGTATCGGTTTTTGGGATAATTCATAGACGTATGAAATTCTTTAGAGCGTTCCTTTACGTTGTCCTTTGTTCATGAGAGCAACCGATTCCCTGCATCTTCAATTTGCAGCGGCCCGGGCCTGCAATTAACAAACCTGAGATATTGTGAGAACTATCCCGCCCTGATGTTGTAATGCTGAGTCAAATTACTACACGGAGCTCCCATGTGCTCATTCGGGCTGTGTCATCGCTCCGAGTCGGACGTTTGACTCAGAGTTTGAGAGTTCGAGTCGTCTGAAAGTTGCGGATACAATAGAGGGCCCATGCGGGGATGTATCGAGGGTGCCTCGACTCTAAATGATTCTTATAGCAGGATACGAGCACGTAAGTGAGTCGATAGGTACTCCTGCGAAATGACTGATTCAGTCAGGAAGACGATTCGGCTGTGCTCAATCTCCATACGTCCGCCGAGTCGCCAGCTTGCGACGCACTGCGACTTTCCTTCGTGACATTGAATTGCGTCACGCACTGTCCGTAGCTACCGTCTGCCACCGCGCTCCTCCGTCGTGCGTCGGGCAGGTTGTGTCTCGAGGAACTTCCGTAGCTGTCTATAAGGCTGCGGTCGAAATTGAGTCTGAATGCTCATCATAGCGAGACAGCGATACTTTCGAACTGGGAGCGTTCATGGAGATGTTCGCGACGTACTGTACTGATCGCCGTGTTGGTAACTTTGAAATTTTGATCGCGCCGATCGTCGTGTTACGTCATTGGCCCGAAGAGGAGGAAGCGGACTTAGGCGCCTGATACGCTTACTCACCCTCCCACCTCCTTCCACTCATATATACACTGTAACTTTCTACTCAGTATATACACAAGTCTTCAGCGCATATCCGGTGCGAGACAGTTCGTTCACAGTCTCGAAGGCTACGGCGTCTTGGTTGGCGGTGGACACTCCAGCATTTTCGAGAGGCTGTCTCGCGGTACCGGCACGGTCACCAGCCTAAGCTGAGTCCGAGCAGATAAACAAAGCGTATCATCCGATACTCGGCGGTGCACCGCCTCATCATTGCTGCGCGCTGTTCCACTACCTATACCCCGAACTGACCAAAGCAGGCAAGCCGCTCGCAAGAGTAGTTTTTCAAATCTCAGTGTCACTGCCATTTGCCCATGCCAATAGACGTCAGAGGTGAGTGCACTACCTTCGTATTTTAGGAATACTACTCGAACAACTGAATTATGAGCAAACATTATCTCATACTTGTGCGCCAGCGTTTTATCTGAAATAGTGTGATAAGCACCGAAAAGAGACCCAGGGACACTAAGAGACCTATTCACAATCTTCTTACAGGCCCGGGGCGCCCATACGGGTGAGGCGTTTTGGAAGACGCTGCGAGCGAAATATCTGGATAGGGAACCCCGCCTCCTCACCGCTTTAGACTCGCAAGCCCTCGGCTTGTGCGCAGTCCGAGCGGTCACAGCACGGCGGGCTAAGGCCTTGGCGTTCATGCCGCGCGCAGCCAGAGCGGGCAGCGGGACTTCTCGTCGCCCCTCTTCAATGGTTCAAACGTTCATCGCCGCAAACAGCGCCAGGAAGTCTTACGCCCGCAGCGGCCGCTGAGCGAATGCGCAACCCTTGGACAATGGAGGGTGCGACGTGGCAGGTAGCGGCGATTTGACCGCTGTCTCGCTTCCTGGCTATCTGGCAGAGAATCCTCTAATTCCTCACCGCCTCCCTTCTATTTGGGTGAGCATTGTGCTCTTCGCTGTGTCATTGATAACTCCTTTGTTCCCTTGTTTCCATGTAGATCTTCTGGTCTCTTGTGTCGGTCTTCTTGTCGGCGGGCCGCGCCGCTTGAACGCTTTGGCTGTGAATCTATTGGTTCTGCACTGACACAGAAGACAGTTCTTGAAAAGAAGTTCCGTAAAATCGCAGCACTCTTGAACGCCAACATGCCATATGCCGTGAAACAAGGATGGGTATAGGGTATAGCTATTGCTGCCCGACATTTGACAGGTAGCAATGAGAAAATTTCGACGGGCTGCTCAAATGGGGTATGTATCTCCTGTGCGTAATTTCATCTCCCCATTCTTCGCGAGGCTCTTGATTCCTACAGCGCTCCATAAGGATATAGCACGCGATTATGGGAGTCCTCGAATCCCCATACCATCGTCTCCGCTTCATATTGCCGCAGTTATACCCTAGAAAGAGCGGAGGAACAATGGATCTCTGGAAATCGCTGGGCAGTGTCACAGGCGGTGGATTTCCTTTCATGCTTGTGAGTGGGCTTCATGGTTTCATACTATACGAGCTGTGTGAGCCTTTTTCGCTGAATACGCACCGGACAGCTTATCACACATGCAGCGTTGTTCGGATACAGCGCAGCCCCTTGTAGTGCTGCTCCACTTCCGCAAGTTCGTGGAGAGTCGTGAAAAGTGGCAGTGAGTACACCTTCGGCCATAGCAGACTTCCGCGCTCTATTGGAGCCATGCCACAGGCACCGATATGGAAGTAACTTCTTCAAAGCACACGTTCTAAGCCACGGAGCGCTCCAGGCGTAAAAACTTGTTGTTCAATGCTAATTTCATGACCGGCGCCGCACGACCGCAAAAGCTAATCTCTATAGCTTTTTTACATCTTTTCAAAACTTTTCAAGTTGCTCGGTCAGCCTCGACCACTCGAGACGTTAGACGGCCGGATCAAAAACAATCTGGCAGATGCACCGCCGCACAATCGTATCGCACAGAGTCATGCACTGACGGCGTTACGGCGGGACCGGGGCGATATATCGGATTGGCTTTCCGGAACCCTAACCAACATGACGTGCTACCCACTCGCGAGTCACGTGACCGCTCCAGAAGACTACCATTGACAGTGCTATACGGCGTAAGTCCGACGTGGTTGACTACTAAGCGGCCGTCAAGCCATGGAAATCATAGCCTATCCCGAAGCGCCGCTGGATGTGGGAGCTGATCATCAGTAACTCTTGCTAGTACTATCCAGAAGTTGGATAGTTGGATGGGCGACACTTATGTTACTAGACAACCGATATATGCTGTATTCGTTCTATCCAGATATTCTGCTGATGTTTACCTCGATATCGCCGCGATCACGGCTGCACTCGGTGGTTTTGCCAATAGACTTCCAAACCCAATATGCCTTAATGTACTTGTCATATATGTACAAGTGATAATGCTGACGCCCCTTGATAGATCGTCTAATGTAGTGAAACTTTCTTTGGGGTGCGATAGTAATCCGGATAGACACATCAATACGAGCACACAGTGGCTAGTAGCGGGCGTTAGGTGAATCCTGAACCCAGCCTGACAATAGCTCATCTTCAATCTCAAGTTAGATGAGCGCGAAGTTATCATGAAGCTGCCGGCCTTCCCAGTGTTCTCCCCCGAAAGGGTGATGCGTCTCCGGAACTTGAGGGATGTACCTGGAAAAGTTTTCGATACCGGCGAAAGTTATCACGCTCGACGTTATTGAATTCATTACTAACGTACAATCTAAGCACTAACAGCAGATAAAATACCACATAGTTAGTTCTAGACGCGACGGAAGGGGTATACTAATTACGTGCATTGGGTATTGCTACCAGTGACGACGAAGTAACCTCATACCCCCTGGGGCGCCGTTCCGGGGTTTGGGTATCTCCAGCCTGGTCAAAGTCTTCGACAGTCACGATTGGTATCGCTCGAGCAACCAGGTCCAAGCATAGGTGGGTGTGTGGGAATGTGTGAAAGCTCGGAAAACGGAACCACAAGACTATCTTACACCTTTCCCTGGAATATCCAGCTGCAGCATCAGCACTGTATGCATATATCTTTTCCCGCCCTCCGCCCAGGGCACCATCCCCTTGAAACATGGCTTGTTGTACCCTAGACCTTCTCGTCCGCGCGCTCAATCTCGCTGTACTCCGGTGGGGAGGCGCTGCGCCAGTTCTTGAGTGCGGACACCCACCGCGACCACGGAAGGCTTGCGATGAGGACCACCGCGGCCACAATTCCGAGCGCTTCTGTTCCGAACGTGCGTTGCGCCCAAACCGGCGCCTGAGCGGCTGTGAGCGCCGCCGCCCAAAGAAAAAACGCGCGGGGTAGAGCCCACGTGATGGCCGCGCGCGCGTTGGCGTCCACAGCGGCCCACTCGAGAAAGGGCACCTACATATGTGGACGAGCACATGAGTGAAACGTGGAAAAGGTGAATAGAAGACTGCGTACCGCGTCGTCGCACGAGCGGACACATTTGTGTTGGTGGCGCGACAGCAGTGTGATCGCTGCGCCTGCGGCGAGAGCGCACGCGACGAGTGAGGCGACAGCGAATTCAGCCGAGACACCCGGAGCGAGCAGGAGAAGGAGGTTGACACTACGAATGCAGAGTGGTCAGCTGGGTACAGGGCACGAGAGACGGGGGGAACGCGTTACTGACATTGACAGTCCAAGCGACTATGACGGAGGGAAGCATAACATGAGATCAACAAACGGCCTCGAGGCAGATGTGCGCGAGGGGAGCGACGTACCCATGTAAGGTGCTGCCTCCACTCTTCGAGGCTCTGCGACAAGAATTCGCGCCACACGTAGACGTAGACGATCCCGTCGCTCCAAGCTGCATCAAGCTGCTTTGCGTACAGTTGAGGAACATCGAAGAGCACTCGCGAAGCAAGGGCAAAAATTCGTCCACGCGCGGGTGCCAAGATTGTCGCGAGGACCCGCTGGGATCGGTCAAGCCGTGGCCGCTCCTGCGCGTACAGCGTCTGACGTCGGTGTCGGGCTGTGATAGGCACTACAATTTAGATCATCCGCGGGCTGGGATCACCGGACGTTGAACCTCACAGATGGTACTCCATAGCCGAGCAACGGTGCACACAGCATGGCCTGTGGACGGCTTCTCCTCGGCGTTTTGCAAAATCCGTATGAAGTGCTTGCATTGATCGGCGTTGTACGGAAAGGTAGAACCCGTGGAAGTGCGCTGGTCGTTCTCGCCGTGAACAAAGATGCCGATCAATTCGTCGATGGCTAGATGCAGCCTTTCATGTCTATGCGATGGAAACTGCTCCAAATGGTTCCAATAGAGTTCTTCAAGACCCGTACCTGATAGAGAGACAGCATGTATGAGCACACGCTGAAAATGGTGCAATACCCCGATATTTGACGCACGGAGATGAGACTCGGACACCACGCCGGTGTCGAGCAAATCTTCGCTGGACATCTCCTCCAGCCACCATATGGCATGGACGGCGTGGTCCACAAAGTAGTAGGAGCACGATTCATCATCGTCATCTTCAGAAGGTCTCAGGAAGAGCTCGGTGGATTCTGTGAGAACGAATTCCTGCGCATCTAGCTCCTTGCATGCGAGGGCAGTGGCACAATGGATCTTTGCCTGGATGGCGATGTCCCTCATGTTGGCATCTGTCACGACGCGTGGAACGAAGTCGCTCGCGAAGTAGCGCTGCCCTTCAGGTTGAACATATGTTGACCACCCGCTCGGCAAATGCGGCGAGCTGGAACTGTCGACCGTTGGTTAATGGTCAGTGTATGCGATCACTACGGTCGACTGAAACGAGCTTACAGATGACCTCTCGCGGGCGGTCCTGGGCGAATTGCAGTGTGCTCTGGGATGGCACTGGAAGCAGACGAGTGGTGAGTAGGATGTACGAACCAACACGGGTGTGCTGTGTGACATACTCAGGGGAGGAGAGATAACGAGGCGTCTCAGACGGGTTAGTGGGAATCAGGCGTGATACCGAATGCCGCTGAGAGACAGTAGGGACAACGAAACCGGACATTCTGCGAAAAGCCACTGGAGGACTCGGAGGGGTGAGCAGGGTATTGCATGATCGCGACGTGAGTCGACGTATTTATTATCAGGTCCAAAACCGGTGTTTGAATAAACGCCGCGTGTGTATCGCCCTGTCCAATAATGGACGTGAAAACGCCACGGATCCTGTGCGGCGTAGTCGGGCCTCAGAAGCGAAAGAGCTTCTTATTATCACGAACCCTGTGGCTCATCGCCTCACTTACGCTTTCCATGGATGCACAGGAATGGTGGATTGGGGCTAGCCGGCAATCTGGTTTATTCAAGGCCTTTGCATCGGATATCTTCGTTTTCGATCTCATCATACTCTATAATTGTCAAGAGTCCGGTCAAATGTTTACCTTTGGTAGAAATAAGCGCTCAAGTTGAAAGCGGCCCCAGAGCTGCATGTTAGCTCGGCTGAGGCCAACGTACACCTGCACACACCTGCTCACAGGACTGGCCACAATCGCCACTCTACATCATTCTGTCTCACGCTATTAGCTTTCAAAGAGACCCAGACGTTCGTCCCCATGGCTGCAACAGAACTGAGCAAGGCCGAAAGTGATAGCGAACCGAGGTGTGTGCCCACTGCCCACTGCCTCTTCGACGGAGTCAAGGCAGCGTATTCTCTGGAACTAGCACCATCAGTGCACTCACAAACATGTCCTGCACCTTTTTCATGCGGCTCCTTCCGTAGGCACCTTGTTTCGACAGAGGCCACAGAGCAGGCGACGACAACAGCTACTCCTGAGTCGGACATCTCACATCCGACCTCGACTCAGACCGCAGAGGCCGCTGAAACCGTCGAACCCACCCTCGAGTAAGCCCGCCACTCCTACCCACTGGTGCCACCCCTCACTACCCACTTGCCCATCGTCTCCCTGCCACGCCACAGGGACAACCCGGTGTCACCCACGAGGTGAGCTGTGCTTGTGGGTAGCTCAACTTCTCGCGGCGACGCTGATACACGCCCCTCGCCACCCCAGCGACGACGACGACTTCGTCCCAAAGGGCAAGTCGACCTCGGCACTCGCGGGAGGGAGCAAGAAAGGATCTGGCCGTCCCCGCTGATTATCTGGATAGATATGGATGCTGGGCAGTCGAATGTGTGTCCTATCGAATACTCCTGAGTGTCCTGCCACCCCCACGCTACTACCCCTTCGGCTAGTTCTATCCGGATCGATCCCTATCGCGCATTGCGGTCTTATTCTATGCAGGCTTCCCCTTCCGTTCAAGAGCACCATGTGGGTCGATGGGCTGCGATGTCATCCTAATCCTGTCTGCTTTGCTCGTCTACTAGTCGCCAGCAGTGCAATTGGGACTAACCATGTGTTTGTCATCGCGGCTTTCTGTGGTCCGGACTCCGTTCCATCAAGCTACACTCCACCTGGTCTGGTCTAGTCGAAGGCCGGAACGAACCTCCACAGCTTCAGCTTCCTGAAGTCGCTCAACTTCGTCGGACATTGGGGCGGACCGCGCCGGGTGCACTGGCCATAGCTATGCACGTACCGGTGCGTGGCGTGCAAGTAAGTGCTGTTACTTCATCGGGCCTCCCTGTGCACCAGTACGCCTCGGCCCTCTATGCTCATAGCATGTATCGTGGAAGGCCAAAGCACCCTAGCAACACGGTGTACCGAAAAGGTCTCTACGAAATGTGTTTTCTCACCCGATATTCTTCCGTCAATTGTTCTCCTCGAGGACATGTCGTTGTTTTTGTTCTTCCAGATATTCCTAGATCCATCCGCGAAGTCACACTGCCGCGTTGCGACGCTTTTTGGATGCATGACGGTCGTCTTGTACTAGTCTGTCCAAATATGATCATCAATACCGATATAGATGTCGCTGCGCATGCAGCCTACAGCGGTCAACGCTCAACGTTGAATGTTCAGATCTGTGACGTCACCTTCCGAATTCTGATCTCATATGTAGTCCGCGCTGTCTGCTCTCGAAGCCGTGATGAACTTTCTTTCCAGACACATTCCCTGCATGTGGCCTCATCTTGTCAATAAAATCCTAACGCGTGTGGAGGCGTTAAATATGAGCTTTGCTCCCATGCAACCATCCCAATATCGGTGGCGTTCCCTACGTCTTGTGATGGATAGCAGGAATGTCATTGCACTGCGACAAGAACCATTACCGGGTCCTTCGAAATAACGGATGTCTATGTACATCAGAATGGCGTAAATAACGCCGTGTGCCTCGAAGCGATTCTTAATACGCCTGTGTGCGCATGCGTACGTGTTGGGGTGCTCGTAGCTCCTCCGAAAAGGGCCGCCATCGCCTTAACCATGGCTGCGCGCAGCCATACTAAGCATCCCGGTACACGGCGACTCCCCCAAGCGGTGCAGGGGAACAGGGAGGGACCACGCCGCTTAAGCTTCTCCGACGCAGCGCTCGAGCGCGGGAAATCGACCAACCATTCCGTCGGCGAGCTCTCCGAAAGCTCTGTCCCGCCGCTGCTGTGGCCCGGCTACGTGAATACTGATAGGCATCGCGCAGACCCGGGCCCGGAGCTCCTTTATGGATAGCTAGAACGTACCCGAGCTGGCGCAGGGCGGCGAGAGCTGTACACGAACTGCGAGACCGTGGTCGGGCCAAGTCGCGACCGTGCGACCCCTGTGGCTCATACGACTTACATTTGGCAAGGTCCGGCTGCGCTGCTGCAGTCTCCACCCGTGCCCCTCAGTTCGTAATTTGTGGCGCTGTAGGTCCACACAATAACACACGAGTGCACATAAAGCGATGTACGTGGTTGGACCATTCCAGATATTGGGTTGGCATTTCTGTGAAGTGCATAACGTTATCAACGTGCCGTCTATAGTTTTTGGGGCAACGGCAACTCAACGTGAAGCACGGCCGCCGCCAACGTGAGGGTCGGTTTACTGAGATGCCGTGCCTCGTGCACAGTAGGCTGTCTCCCTTGACATAGGAACAGTAGGTAGTCTTACGTCCTTCTAGGAACACATGATCTAAACTGGCGGTTTCGAGTGGGCGAGAAGAAGCTCGTTGCGTCTTCGTCGGGTCAGTCACCGTTCGTGAAGCTCTAAGCTCGGCGACTTGGTTTCGGGTACACCTTCTGCATGCTGTCCCAAACCAGTGAGAGCGGCAATGAACTTCACTCTTTCACAAGAAGCCTAGCTTTCGAGATGCCGGTCACTCGAGCAGACGGTCATTGCTCGATTGCCACATGTGACATTTGGATACGGCGGAGGTGAACATGAGAAAACTCCACAAACTCACGATAGGATCAACGAAGACCTGGTCCATCTCCGCCACAGGTTCCACTGTCTACTGAAAACTTAAAGCCCAGCGTTCAATCTCCTGGCATATATGCCCCCCTGGTGTCGGCAGCTGTCGCCCTGATGTGCAGGCCACTCGCATCGAAGCTTAAGCAGCTATAATTATGTACAATCAGCTACAGGCCGGTGTTGTGGCACCTCTCACCGTGTCTTCACACAGTACCCGGAGATCCAAAGCCCCTAGAAGCTGTCCCCCAAGTCCGGTCCGTCATCATCGAGGTCCCCGCCCTCTTGTATCTCCTTAGCAAGCTCCTTCTCCCGTTCCCTCGCTCCCTCAGCAGCGGCTAGCTCCTTGCGGTGCGCATTGAGGGGGTAGCGCATTGCCTATACACAAAGGGTGTTTCATCAGTACCGTCGGAAGGTTGCGAAATGAGATAAAGGAGTTGATAGCAGTGAGAAAGGGGTAGTGCGCCGGTCAGACCGCAACATGCTAGGACACCGGGTGCTGACCAACCGCTCAACCAGCGCAGTTCCGTGCAACGGAGACGGACATTGTCTCCGGGAAGATTGCGTGGTACGCCACCGGAAGGTAGCGCAGGAACAGCGTTCACTTATCCGCTCTACGAATCTGACCGGGAACCCTCCTGTCGAACGCAAACATGATGGGAGCCGCAGTCCCAGAGCATCCGCATCCCAGTCAAACCGCATAGCCAAGTGGAGAGAAAGGGGAGAAACGGCCGCTGGCTTCCTAGCGCGTGTGCGAAGACTGGATCTCGTCCGTAGTCGAGCCACTTTCTCTGAAGGCAATCAACCACGCTAGGGACTCGTGCATCGACCTTCCGAGCAAGTGTCGCCGCTCAGATAGCATGGAGAAAATGGATAGACCCAGCTCCGGCAACGACGGCGCGAGGTGGCACTTCTCGCCGACGCACCGGAGGGTATCCATCACGACACGTGGAGCGTACACAGAGCAGGATGGTTCACTCACCTTAACGCTCTGGTTGTGAAGCTCGAGGCAGTAGGATATGCGACGAGAGAACACATCCGACACCTCCGGCCCATAACCGCTCTTCTGCCCGCCACATTCCATCCAGCCCTTCTCGTGCACGATGCGGCCTTCAATGACGCCGTCGCGGATGGCCTTCCCGACGATGTATTCTGCGTCCTCCTCGGAGTCGAGGTGAAGTTTGACACAGATGTCGCGTAATGAAATCCGGGAGTACGAGAGAGATAGCCTCCGGATACCGGTCTTGATTACGTTTTGCCGGAGCCGCACGATGAGTGTGTACGTCTTGTCAGCCTCAAACTGTGCGGCGTGGCGGGAGAGGGTGCTTTGGAATTGTGAGAGAGATCCGTTGCGAACGGCTGCAACGGAAAAGCGGTGTTAGCTCGTTGAGTCCGGATACCGGAAGACAGCCAGTCATGCTAACCTTTGACAATCTCGAAGTACCCAGCGAGAGCCTTCTCGAGGACCGGGTGTCGGAAGAGGCTCCGCTCCGGGATGTCGCCCATGAGCAGCTCGACAACGATGGACAGCTTATGTACCGCTTGGTAGAACCCGGGAGCGGTCTTCGCCGGAGGTGCCCTTCGGATAGCCTGTTGCAAGTTCGTGTGGGCTGCTGTATAGTTGAGCTGTACGGCCTTGATACGCCCGAGATAATAGTGATATCGCGCATGTTGAGGGTTACCGGCGGCGGCAGGGAAGGACGTTTTGGAAACCAACTTGTCGGCTTGGTCGTACAGGCTGTATTGGAGATAGCTGCGTAGGATCCGGTTGATGAGTGAAGCCTCGGTCTCATCGTCGTGCCGGAGAGCCGCTGTGCGTTGAGCTGCCAGAAAGAGGCTGTCCCATGCGTCAGGTGGTTAAGAAGTCCGACCGCACAAGGAAGCGTCTACTCACGGTCTAGCGTCGGCCAGATCACCGCCCAGTTCGTACGTACGCTCGACGGCGTACCATACCTTCGCTGCGATTGGATCCATGCTCCGGCGGTTCAGCGCCTGGATTTTCTCGATGGTCTCGTGGGCAAGCTTGGCGGCTTTCGGGTAGTTGGCAGGGGAGGTCAGGAGGTGGTGGATGATCAAGAGACGGAAGTAGACTTCAACTTCGGGAACGGGATCGGGCTGGGATTGCTTGGAGGGAGTGGGGGCGGGGTCGATGTCCATGGACTGCTCGGGCGGAGCATCGGGGAGCCACGACAGCAGCGTCTTCTTGGTGGTAGGCTCTGGTAAAGGCACGTAAACACTTGACTGCTCCAGCAGAGTCCTCCGGACGCGTGCTATGAGGGGCGCATGCGCGAAAGCTGAGATTGACACTCACCAGTTGCATATATCTGCGAAACAGAATCCCTGAGCACCTTGTCGTCGAGCTTCTTCCGGAGATGCGCGAGCGACCTCAATACGCGGTGAGTGAAGCGCGGCTCGAACGTTGAGACAGCCCTCTCGATGAGCACGACATTCGCCTGGATTTCAGCCACAGGCGTGAGCGGGACAGGTTTCTTTTCCGTTTCCGTTGTCTTCTCATCCTTCTTCTCATCTTTCGTGGGTTCTGCGGGCTTCATTTCGACGTCGGCCATGATGATAGTAAAGGAAGTTGCGAAAGGTTGGGGGAGTGAGATCGACGCGAAGGCGGAGGAGGGAACGCGCGTCCGAGGATGACGCGTACGCGTACCACGCGAGCGTCTGGATCACACTCTCTGCGATGTTCTGACTCCGAATTGTATGTCCTAATGTGTTTGAATCTCCGATGACATACACCTACTACAATATCAGCGGAGATCAATTTAGAGGAGAGCGTGCCATTCAGTACAACGCGACGCGGTACGAGTTGTCCGCCACTTGCGCGCTGCACATATGTCTTTCTTGGCCCGCTTATTTCGTCGTATCAGGAGTCCAGTATGTAAAAACGCCAACGTGCTTAGGTACCTGCAGAGAACTCACTTGAGAACGTAGACCGGGTTTGTGGGGAAGGATCTCCATGGTGCGCGCTACTAGTCTCTCTTCAACTGCGACGTTGCCGGACAGTCTATCCAAAGGAAACAGATTCTACGAGTATCCGAGTACTTCAGATGGTGAGAACTTCCGAAAGTTGCCTTGGCACCCTTCTCTAACGTCAGGCAAGACCCTCGTCGGACCAAACGCGTCGTGAAGTACGCAAAAGGCACTGACATGTTAGACTACATGTCTGGTCACCGAAGGCTTGCAGGCGAGTGTTTCTGCTTCCAAACGCGTATACCGCTTTGACGGTGCGCTGTCAGTTCAATGGACGTCATGGATGACGCATACGCGGACTGATCCACCGACCATTGAGGTGCGTATGTACACGATCTAGGGTCAAACTCGGATATTGAGTTTCCGCAGGAACTACTCTCGGACTTGGAACGTCGACGACGTATACTCCACAATGCTGCTGTTCTTGAAGCACAGGAGCGAATGCGGGTCGCTCAAATTGCAGTGTCTGAGAACCCTGTTGCACCTCTACAAGCCCCAACACAATCCTATCAACCAAAATCAGAGCAGTCTAACCTAGATATCGGAGTGGACATTACGACGCAGGATGCGACCAACTCGCCAATACCGGATACAGGGCGGCCAGAGACGCAAGCTCGAAGTGACCAGCAGACACCGCCCCCGCCTTCTCCTTGGAAGCCTCCCCCTCGTGACGAACCTCATAGCTGGAGCCCTCGTGCCACTGTACGTCGAGGCGGCTGAGTTGTTGGGATGCGGGCGCTGTTGGGTTTCGTACTTCTGTTCTCAGTGTTTACTCATCGCATCCACCAATGGAATTTCTTGATATCGATGATAACTGCCGTGTAGCAGAGCACACATGCTCACGTTGTGTCCATAATTATCGGTTAGAGACGCGCATGGATGATTTCGAAGTTCGAATGTACAGACATCTGTGTATCTAGCGGCCCTGGCCGTGGGCTGTTCAAGCGCCGATGCGCCCAGCGCCCGCCACCCGAGGCCTCGAGGCAAACCTTCATGAGCATGGATGTGCAGGTATGTATCCCGCCCCGCACCCTTCGGGCTTCCACTCTGTTCACACTGTCAACTGGTTTCATCCGTACCTTCTGACCTCATGCCATGCCCACGAGGACCCCTATACGTCTTCTGCGCACCCTTCTCTCTTTTCTCGTATCTATCAAGCACTGGAACGTCCCACTCAGCCACCGTCTCCGGATATTATGGAAGCTTTTCAAACGCATTCTGTCCGCGGGGTGGCTCGGTTACGGGAGACAGCACGCGAGGCGTGTAAAGGATCAAGGAGAGGATGCGACGCGTGCATTATCAGAGTTCACTCGAGGTGCGTGCTCAGTACAGCGGGCCTACAAGCTGTTCCTTAACATCCACCGCAGGAGCTGGAGGTGAACATTGTGCTGGAAGGTCGCGCGAGCGCATGCATTCCCCGGAGACAGACATTGTCACAATATGTGAAAGTCGACGGCCTCTTTCCGCGCTGGATCTCCATTTGGACCCGCCACATAGCCAGTTCCTCCAGCCAGGCGATGTCCCCTCCCGCCCCGTGTCCATGATTCTCCCCGGCCAGTCTCCGGCGCAGACAAGCGAAAGACTGCACCCGTATTCGTACACACATTCCAACGGATCCAAGGGTTCAAACATCTCCATCGACGTGCAGTCAACGAGCGAGTTTGGCCGCCGCGGCAGGCATCTAGAGGTCGCTCACCCCAGACCTGATGCACTCCCTACGTCTCGTGCAGCCGCGCGCGGTATCACGCGTGTCGCGTCGCGTGCACCATCTCGCGCGACGTCGCGATCACGGTCCCGCGCACCGTCTCGTACGCCCCTCCGCTCGTCTATAAACTTGCCCCCAAGCCCAGCACGTGTTCCGGTCCCAGTGGCCGCGCCAACGAACGGCAGCCAGCATACACTCGCGGTGCCAGACGGTGACCTTGCGCTGCGCACTCCTGAAAATGTGCCCCCGGTGTCCCTGGTCGAACACCAGGATGTATACCCCATCATGGCTATACCACGTTACGACAGTTATGCCACCATCGCTCCCAAGCGGGCGCATTGGACATTGCCAGCTGTAACAACAGTTTTCCCATTGTACGCCTGCCTTAACCTTTCGCGCATGCCCGGGAACTAACTCGTGCACCACGCAGAGAACGTTTACCCCCAGACTGGAAGGCATATACTCATCCTGAAGGCCGACTATATTTCTATCACCCTGCAAAGGTTCGGAATATATCTTGTGCCATTCCACACGTCTTATCGAGCATTGTCCCTAGCGTATCTACACGGACTCCGATGTCCGCGATACGATAATACGAGAAACGCTCGACACATTTGCAAAACAACTCGACGAAATGATTGCTGTAGAACAGCTCGTTCTACCGGAACAATATGAGCTTGTATTATTCCTCGAAAAGAGGATCGTATCCGGCGGCTACAACTGGTGCTACTATTTTGTGGATCATACCACCAGGTCCCTCTTTTGGATTCAAGACTGCGACCCAGTTGACAGTCTGGATATTACCGAAGTCACCGCTTTGAACGCACCTTATGACATCAGTGCGTTCGTCACTGCATTTCGTTTGCCTAGCGCTGATTTCATGCAGAATACGAGATTGAATCTAAGTACTGGCACGTATCACCAATATGAACGTCGACTCCGTGTCTGAATAGCCCCTTCAGGTACCATATCGAGATGTACCCTCACCACCATACTATCTCAGATGATACCTACACGGAACTGAGTGGCATGCTGACTTTCGCAAGTCTAGGTGAGGCTTAAAGTCATTATGTGGGAGGCAGTTCTCATTTCCTCTTCAGACGTTAACACGTCATTTACATCAACTGTCGCCTATCGCGCCGATGATGTACACCGAATGTTGGCTTTGGTCAAATCGGCGAAATGTTAGTCAAGACTTCGTCATTTATGAGATATGGCTGACCTCTCGCATCTCAGCTGTCCACGGCACTGATTATGCTACTGTGGTTGTTGGTGAGCACGATGGTTGATTGATAGAGACCAAGCTGACTTTGCTTAGGACGTCTCATGAGTTTATGGGGTAGGCAGTTCAGACCATGGAGCTATGGAATCCGAAGTTCATGTCTTCCCGCTGCAGTTCATTATCGATTTTTCAACTTATACGGTCAGACACATGCTCGACTCGGTCGCGACCAGAGTGTCTACAACCCGGTGAAGAGACACCGTACGCCCCTGATGCGGATCCTTGCGCCATTATTCTGGAATGCCCCCGAAGTGCACTTGAGAAGCCTCGAGAAGATCTACGTGGACGGGATCATCGCCCAGATTCCATGGGGCGCATTCATTGGCAAACTGCAGAATGAGTGGCAAGAGTTCGTCCTCTATGTGAGTGTATCTCCTCCTGCATCCTGTACGTGGACACTAACTGGCTCGTGTGTCGAATCCTAGGCCACCGTCTTGCTGAATGCGAACGTCGCTTTCCTCGCGATCCCGAGCGTCGACAATGGGGACGGCACGATCAAACCCGCGCAGATCAGCAGCTTCCTCTCCATCGTAGCCAGCGTCGGAAGCATCCTCCTCGGCCTACTGCTTGTTCGGCAGCACCGCATCAAGTCCAAGGAAACCGCAGACGAGGCCCATCGCTTCCTCGAGTCTAGGAAGCACAAGGCGCTTGGCCTCGAGACGCTCGCCATCATCTACAGTTTACCATATGCCATGCTCATGTGGGGGTACGTAGATGGCCTGGTCTTCGATGCACGCGGTGGCTGACGTGGTGTCCAGGATGGTCACTTTCCTCCTCGCATTCTCCTTCGAGTGTTTCTCCATCACGAGCCACGTCGCCATATACACCACCGCGGCCGGGTGGATCATCGTCGCGCTCCTGGTCGCGTGGACGATCATCACTGGCTGGGAGGGCGGCGAGACGTCCCTGTGGACGCGCACGAAGCAGCGCTTGCGCGCGTTGCGTGCACGATTCGCAGAGGACGATGAGGAGGAAGAGAGCCAGGGGAGCATTGGTCCTGGAGAGGCTGGCGAGAAGGAGTCCGAGAAAAGATGGTGGGCGAGGATACGAATGCTTACCCCGCATTCGCTCTCCCACTCTAGCGATCGGCCAATGACGGACTTGGGAGCTGTGTCGTCGCGTGTGTAGCAGTTGGGCAGCGCAATGGTGAGCGCGATGACATTGACTTCTTCACTGTTTTCTGATGAGTCGAACTATCTGGGCAGAGGATGTAGCACGATATGACATGATCACTCACGAGCTGTAGCTATATACGACTAGATTGTCTACGACGGATCTTTGCTCCAGCTGCATTCATGTGTGATTGTTCCAGCAGCACGGCCACCAAACTTTTAAACGCGGACCTCTCAGATGTGCCACCAGACCGTCCTATCAAGTACCTTCGCCGTCTCGCTCGATCAAGATGTGCTGATCACCTACTTTCTATCCTTTGCAGAATCGTGTCCGCGGCACCAGCGAATGCTTACGATTTCCTGCAATGACCATATATAGGTGTTCTTGATGCCGCGGCAACACGCAAACATCTCCCATCCAAAACTCTCTGATACAGGGGCCCTCCGGTGCTACAAACACTCTCCTTCCTCGCGTACAAGGTCAAGGCTGTGGCAGTATCAAAGGCTCCGCATGGAAGAAGTTGTTCAGTTGCGACCTTTGCGCGCACGAGCGTTCTCCGTGGTACTCTTTGAACCGTCGTTCGGCTGACAAAACGACAGGTCAGGAAATCTCTTGTTCTGATATATACAGGTGGGCCAAAGACGTACCAAAATCCCTTTTCAAGCGCGCTGACTCGTGGCGTCAGTTTTGGTTTGACCTGGGTCAATACGGCATACTGCTTACCAACCAAGGCAATGTGTTGCAGTTGAGAGATATTTCCGTAAGAAAAGTTTCCTTTCAGTGTATCAGCATAGGGACTATGGCATAGCAACTAGCCTGACCAGGCTCACCATTATACCAGTGTTGATAACACTTCGCTATTTCCTTCAGGATACCAAACATCTGACTAGTAAGATGCTCTGTTCCACACGCAGGGGAGATGCCCCCATATGCTGGGTCGAAATGTGAGCATACTATCGAGTTCATCAGTATACATGTACTCACATATGATGTCGAGTTGTAGGTCATGATATAGCTCATTCAGATAGGACATATAGATGGACCGTTGGTCGGGGAACATATAGACGTGATACCAGTACGCAGAATTAGCTGCCCAGTCTGATCACTCGTTTGTCAAATTGTTCTACGGGCGACAGCTGGGACGTAATCTTACGGAGATGTTGTTTTCCCTCGATGCGAATCGGACCAGATACTCCACAAAAGAACGCGGCCGGGACGTCAGAAAGCCAGTACACCTCTTCCGACGGCTTGTCGCATATGTAGTAGCACCCGAGAGTGTCGCCTTGCCCATTGACGAAGGCACGGAGTCCGACTTCTATCTGGTTCCGTCCCAGGTAAGTTGAAGTATTCCCAACATGCCTTTCCAACTCTCGCACGACCAACACCCGAGTGTCCTCGATGACTGCGAGTGTGGCTGGATCGTACAGATACGAGTTCGTACAGAAGTCCTGCATAGCAAAGACATCATTGTCAGTTAATTTCTCTCGTAACACAGCAAACCCGCTTGATATTACTTGGTATTCGTTCTGTATCCGTGCGGCTAATCTAAAATAGAGGGCTCCAGTGGGATGGACATGCGCTGACCAGCCGAACTGAAGAGGTTGTGTTCTACGTATGACATTGTGCAGCGTGCGAAGTAGTAAGTTCTGATGATAGTCGGTGTCGGGAAGCACCCACTCACCCAGGTATGTCGTTCTGCGGACCAATGGTGGAATAGCTAGAGGGACTGTCTTCCCAAGCGATTAATTTGAACTGTACTGAGATTCCTGAGGAGGGGTCGACGTACCGCGTATCTCCAATCTGTGAAGGTACAGAACAGAAGTGCACGGTCGCACACGCAAGTTGCACCCGACGATCGTTGCCTCCCGTCGGAGTGGCCATGCCGGTGCGTACGTGGGGACAGCTAGTTCAAGCTGGAAAGGGAGAGCTAGGGCTGCGCAGCAACGCGTCTCCGTCTCACGCCAGTCGCGCTAGACTCGAGGCTCTTATACGGCGTTACCGGGTGAGGCGCCGACGAAGCTCGTTTGGACTCCTGACCACCTTTGCTCGCGGTATGTATGCGTGTGCGCAGGGTCAGGAGACGCAGCATCTCATGCCAATGCCGCTCAAAGAAGAGAGTGCTGCGGCAGAGAAGGGGGAAATACTGTGTGCACGGAGCAGCTTCCCTCGCAAGGGTACGTGGTTCTTATTGTCATCCTCGAGCGCAATTCACACAGAGGTTCCAGCTAGAACCAGAGGGGTGTATGTCGGAAGGCCGCGTCTGATCAAGCCGTGCCACCCGAAGTTGGCAGTGACTGTCGACATCCCTCATCCCTGGCAATGCGAGCGGGGCGGTCCTTACTTGCATAAAAGATGCTACCGCCACACGCGGGCTTGGGCAGGTCGAGCCTGAGGAGATGGGGTGAAGAGCTATCCTGTCGGTTGAAGCTTGACTCAGGCCGCTGCTCAGTAGCACAAGAAACGCTCGTGCCAAACAAGGACAAATGAATCCCGGGTCCTCAGCGTAGATGACGCACGGCGTGCGCGTGAAGGTCCGATTACATTTACTTACTATAAGCCACCCACAGGATGAAGGTGCTTCAAGGTAGCGAGCTGTAACATGACAGCTTGGCCGTTCACTGGCAGTAAGTACTTCGAAACTTGGAGCGTAACTACTGTAGCGGGGCGCATCATACACCAACGGGCATCCACATCTTCGGGACTGGAGCTTAGATGTAAACTGGCATTACCCTTTGATGAACAGGTTGCAGGAATCTGTGTGACGTTGTTGCACCTGGAAGTCGCCTCGCCTGAGACAAACACTCCAATTGGACTCAAATGATGGTTCCGCTCGCGAGACTGTTAACCTGTCCCTGCAACTGCATCAGCAAAATCCCCACCTGTCTGAACGGTCTGAACTACATATTGTCAGACATGTCAGTATATAGGTCGTTCAGTCCATTCAGACTCCACATCAGCGACATACTGTAGGTGCGTTGAAGTTACTCTGGCTTTCTTTAACTATCTAAATAGTACTTAGCAACATGTAGTTTACTATTCAGATAGTTAAACAGAGCCAAAGTAACTTCAACGCACCTACAGTATGTTGCTGAAGTTGAGTCTGAACGGACTGAACGACCTATATACTGACAGGTCTGACAATACGTAGTTCAGACAGTTCAGACAGGTGAGGATTTTGCTGATGTGGAGAGCTGCCTATCTTGTCGAAGTAATCATCGCTTTGTATGGTACAATAGTGCTATGCATTCTCGTCTGAGTCCCAATCGCGATCGTCCGTCAGCGGCATCCTAAGAGGGTCGACGAAGCCGTAGGATGGCAAGGACGATTTGCGTGGGCAGCAGAGTTCGCCGTGATACTCTCGGTATCGCCGGTCCGCTATACAGGTTAAATGTCAACGTCGCTCCGAACAATATGGGGGGATGCAGCCCGACCAAAGTCTCTTTCCAAACGTGCTAACGTTCTGCGTTATCTTCTACTCATCTATCAATGAAGGCGAGTCGGACTCACCAACCAAAGCCAAATGCCACGGTTCTATGTAGGGAGAACTGCGGGTATAGGGACGAGAGGCTGCCGCTAGCACATCGGGTGTTCACCATGCTATCGTTCCACAGATGATGAATTCCACCCACCGTTATAGTATGCAATCAGGTCCTTGACAATGCTGAGCGTTTGGTTGGTAAGGTCTGTTGAGCCTGAGCAAGCGGGAGATCTACCCCCGAACGCTACACCACAGTTATCGTCCAATGCCTTGTCAGTCCATCGGCATCGCGGCTTACCGATAATATCGAATTGGACATCGTTGAGAAGCCCATACAGAATACCCCAGTTTACAGTATGGCCCGCAGGGAACATGTAAACGTGGTACCAGTAGGCGGCACGCGCCGCTAGACCTATTATACAAGCTTTTAGTCAGTACGGTTGTTCGATGAAGAGACGGCCCTGAGCAAGCTCACGAAGGTGCTCGCTCCCCTGGATAGGTATATTCTCGGCTGAGCCGTGAAAGAACGTGGCAGGGACGTCCGCCAGCCAAAAGACCTCCTGTGACTCCCCGTCGCATAGATAGTAGCACCCAAGCGTGTCACCGTTGTTGTCAATCGATACACGCACTCCAACTTTGATGGACTTTTTTGCTAAATCTGGGTGCTTCTGCAGCTCCTGCAAGACCATCGAACGAGTCTCTTCGACGGCCGTAAGGGTGTCCGGATCGTACAGGTACGAGTTGGTGTAGAAGTTCTAAGTACGTGATGCGCAATCAGCCCGCTGCCCCACGTTAGACGTTATGAAATCACACATACCTCACATTGGAAGTAGGGAGCGCCAGTAGGATGGACCAGCGCCGTCCAGCTAGGCTGACCGAGGGTCACTGTTCTACGGAAAGTCATGCTCAAGATAAACAACTTCTATCCCATGAAGATCTGCACAAAGATACCAACTTACCTAGAGGGCAGATTGTTTCTAGGACCAATAGTAGCACACTCAGTAGGCCTGCGTTCGATCGTGAGCGACAGCGGTAGACCATGAGACAATTATGACATACTGCGTGTTTCCGATCTGCGAACGCAGGGAACAGAAGTGCACGGTTGCACATGAAAGGTGCACGCGTCGTCGGGCACCCTCTGGAGTAGACATGTCGAGTCGAAGGTAATATCGTTTGCTGGAGAAGTGATAGACCAAGTGCAGGTATGAGAGCCGAGGGCTGAGCTGGGTACGGCGATCCTCGAATGGTTCTTATAGGAGAGAGCCAATGCAAAGGTCTTGCCAGCTACTGTATATCGTCTAGCTATAAGTAGTGGATGTTAGCATCCTGCTGAAATCCCAGCGGAAGGAGGTGCTGCGGCAGAGAAGATTCAGTATGAGAGGGATTACACATTTTCCAGCTTCGATGAGGGTACGTCGAATCCTGCAGCAGCAATGGGTTGTTCTCGCTCATTCCCATTTCGAAACTTTGCTCCCATGCGTGGATCCCACGCCGAAACATGTATAGAGGAGGTGCAGCAGCGACTTGCATTACGTAGCATGGCGCTCTTCACTGATAACTTGGGAGTCTCCAACATCCACATTTGTTCGTGGAAACAGACATGGGACCAACATTCAATCGGATACCACGGACAAGCCAGATTCAAGAGAACGAAGGTCGATTTGGACTTGAAGCAAGAGAACACACCGACGCCCAGTACACGCTACCTTCACCCCCATCTCCAGGAACCTCCAGCGACGCTAATCCCGGTGATTCGGAAGAGCCCGCGCTATCAGAGGCCTGCTGCCGGCATCCAACAATCAAGTCATGGATCTTCTCCACTACGGAGCCGGGGGAATTGAAATCGGACGGCGTCTGCGCCGAGTCTCCGCTTTGCACACGGCGATTGTGGGAACTTGAGGAGACTGTCGGCATTGAGTAAAGGTGCTGTGGAGAGGGAAAGGGATGTCCGGCAGCAAATGGGCCCCAGGGTCTGGTAGTAACGGTATCTGAGCAGGACGGGATGGGCGTTGTGGTATCGGAGAATCGGAGGCGTAGAGCAAAGGGTAGACGATGGTCAAGCGCACGTGGCCGGGGATGCGGTGCGGCAGACGCGCAGGGAGAAAAGGGCGAGGTGGGGACAGCGAACGACGCAGTAACTCTCTACCTTCGACTATCGCAGCGTCGACAACCCGCACGAGAACGCAACCCGCCTGGCAGGCCGACGATCCTTGGACGATCCTGCACTGCTCTCTGAGAGCTCTGCACCCACGCGACCCGCGCAACCCCTCCTCCCAGTGGCACTGCTCCGCACCGAATAGGCAGGTGATAAGTCATCCCCGCTCCCGCCGATCTCACACTGTCTCACGCCCGCACACCATGCCCAGATATGCCCGACGTCTCCAAGTCCCTCACTGTGCGTGATCTGCCCACAGAGCTATTTCGCAACATCCTCGACCACCTCGGCTGCGATAGCGAGGACACCCTCGCAGCCTGCACCCTCGTCTGCCGCGACTGGCTCGACGTCAGTCGTCAGCACCTCTTTGCTGAGATCCATGTCCTCCGCGGTGCCGATGAATCCTTCGACGACTTCGCCGCCTTCCTCGAGACCCATCCCGTCCATGCCAACTACATCAGGATAATCAACCTCGAGGCCCGCCTCTTCAGCATCCCTGTCAACGTAGCCTTCATGCCGGACCTCGACCTCGACCTTTTCGTGCGCATTATACGTGCGCTCCCCGCGCTCCAGACAGCGCGCATACGCCAAGTGCGCATACCGGCTTCTCCTTCGGGCAAACCCTTCGTCGCCCCCGCGGAGCGTTTCAATCTCGACCATCTAGAGTACGAGAAGTGCTTCGCCGAGATTCCCGACGCCTTTACCCTCCTCACCCTCTTCCGCATTAACCACCTCGACATGTGCCCGTACTTCCCGGACGTCGACGTAAAAGATGTACATCCCGGAGAGAAAAAGCTACAAGTTCGCTCGCTCTGTGTAGAGCCGGACACCCCGCAGCCGATCATCGCTTTCAAGGCGCTCGAGCAGGTCGTGCCGCCCTCCATGATCATCTCCTTCAGGTGGCCCAACTTTAGACCGTCCGATCCCCAGCTTCCCGTGGCCAAGTTCCTCATGGGCGTTGGCCAGAACTTAATCGACGTCAACCTCGGGCCAAGTATGTCTCTCTTGTCTCTGCACTCCCCATCACGACACGAGCTAACATCCTCTGGTAGGCGAGAAAGACGGCTACCTCGCGCTGCCCCACCTCCCGCGTCTACAGACATTCCGCTATTGCCCAGGCGTGACGCTCTTCGCACCTCCCTCCGCGATCGCCCGGCAACGCGCGCAGTTCGCCATCTTCCGGGACGACTACCTCCCGCGCCTCCCCGAAGACCTGCATGAGCTCGTTTTCTACTCCCAGTGGTGTCCAGAGGGGCCCGAGTCGGCGTGCCTCGTTCCCGGAGAGAACGCGGTGGCGATGTGGCACGCGGACGTGGCGATCGTGGCGCGCATCCGGCGGCTGAGGAGGTTCGTGCTGAACGCGCCTAGTATCCCGGGGGATGACCATGCGGCCGCCCTGGAGGTTGCCGGGGCGTGCTTCCCTACGGCGCGGGCGTTGGGGATCCTCCGTGTTGACGTTGTTGAATGGGCTCTTGAATGGTGAGCTCGTCGTGTACGAAATTCCTTGGTCGATACTAACGTACGACGCTTGACAGTCGTGAATATGATATCTACCACTACCTCCGTGATTGCTGACGGCCCTGTGGGCTCATCGGTGCTGAGATCGGTGGTGAAAATGTACAGGATCTACGTTGAAGGTGGCTATTTTGACTATCTAAGAGGCGATGTATATAGATGCTCCCGACTTTACTGTGTGGTATAACTCACCCCTCATGAACGTTCGGCAGGAATAACAATCTACAAATCTACTGGAATGATCCCCGAGGTATTTTGGTATACTAGCAATGTCCGAACCGCTGCATCGTGAATGCGTACGTTGCACTGTGCCTAAGCCTGCGCCTGGATGAGAGACGCTCGACTGCCCCCGCTCTGATCGACGTCAACGCCGCACGAGGGGGTGGCACGGTAGGAATGACTCCGTCAAACGTAACCACGCGTGGTGCGGGCGAATTTCGCTCGGCTAGCGGCCGCATCGGGAGATACGCGCGAGTCAAGTGGAAGCTTCGAAGCCGGCCAGTAAGCTGCATTTGGCAGCTCTTCCCTTTCTTGGAGCATACCCAACGCCGGCCCTACAGCGCTGTTGCGCCGCTCCGACTGACCATCGGCCTCGCGCATTGGCGTGGATTCCGTACGCTCTCACGCCTGATCTTTATTGCACCCCGGACGGACGCGGCGGTGGGTCTTTGCCTTCACTGAGCCTTCGGCTGTGGCACTCTGACTGATCAAGAAACAGTGTGTCCGGCTTGGCCTCCACCATTGGCAGCGATCCATGCATTACTGGCCGCCTTTGGCAGACCAGTCCCCCAGGGGCTGACGGTATATAAGACCAGCGTGTCTCCGCCACTGTTTGGTAACAACGCCTACTGCGCTCCTTCGACTCAACGAAAATGCCTCAGACCGAACAAATCGTCCTCTACTCTTTCTTTGTGAGCCGATCGTCCTCTCCGCCCTCGCTATATGCGTTGACCTCACTTGCTCATCGATGTGTAGGCATCGCAGTATGTGCACCGCGTCAAGCTCGCCCTCGAGCACGCCAAGGTAGAGTACACCGTCTGCGACGTCAACCTTCTCGACAAGCCCGAGTGGTACACTAAGAAGATTAACCCCGCCGGCAGGGTACGCTAAACCCCAGTCCTCGTACGCATCCCCCGTTGTGCTTCCACTGACAGTGGCGCCCTCAAGGTTCCGGCTATCCTGTATGGCGGCACTTCCAGCTCACCTTCCGACCCCTCTCCAGACAGCACCATCGTAGTCGAGTCGCTCGTCATCCTCGAGTTCCTCGCCGACGTCTTCCCCTCCTCCGGCATCCTTCCCCCAGTTACCGACCCCGCCGGCCGCGCCGCCGTGCGCGGCTTCGTCGCTTTCTTCGAGGAGGTCGTCGTGCCCGCCTACCGCGCCTCCTTCTACCAAGGGCGCTCGCCGCAAGTGCTGCTCGACGCGCTCGCAGCGCTGCAAGCGCGCCTTCCCCAGGATGGGGGGTACGCGTGCGGAGCGCATTGGTCGATGGCGGACATGGCGTGCGCGCCGTTCCTCGTGCGCGTGTGGATGCTGCTCGGGGACGACCTCGGCAAGTACCCTTCGGGCGAGGGGAAGGCGGCGCTGGCGGCGCTCGAGGGTGAGGCGAAGTACGCGCGGATCAAGAAGTACGTCGAGGACCTGAAGGCGCACCCGACGATGTTGAAGACGTGGGACGAGGTGCGTACCGGTGCGAAAGGCTCGGATTAGCGGCGTAGATGGGCTCATTGTGTGGAAATCTACAGAATGTTATGCTCAATGCTTCTCGCAACTACCCAGGAGTCATGCGGGGCCACTCATACTTCCTTCCAGCGTAGCGCGGGGAGAATTCATCGAAGATGCATGTCTCTAGGAGCGGTGCCGCTACTGGAGTACATCTGAGCCAATGCTTTTGTGTATCCATCACTCTGTTCTGGTGAACGTATATCTGATTCAACGATGACTGACACTCGGCTGGCACCCCGAAAATACACTCATGACCTTCGCCTCAATCGACTAAGCCGCGTTGCGCTCCATTCTCTCCACTTCGGATATCCACTGTTCGTGTATTGGCAGTGTACCGGTGTCCACTGCAAGTCAGAGTCAGAGATCCCCTACGCGTGACGTCAACATTTAGTGCGCACCTCAGGCATTCTGGACGAGCGAGAAGTCGCCGGGTCCGCCCACAAGCGTGAACTTGGTGAACCCATCGTGGATCCACCCAAAGTTGAGCTCGGTGCCCTTCTGCACAACCTCCATGGTCGGCCCGTACTTGACCGGGAAGTCCGTCAGGCTGCAGCCGAGCCAGCGGAAGCGGACCAGGAGGCGGAACTTGGTGCCCTGGTCGCGCACGTCGCCGACCTCGTAGTCGCACTCGCCCGCGTCGTCGCTGGCGGTCTTGCCCGCGCTCTCGTCGAACTCGACGTAGACGTTCACGGCGGAGAAGGGCGCGACCGTGTCCGGGAAGTTCCAGGAGGCCATCTGGTACGAGTGCTGGTAGGTCTTGAACCAGGTCTGCGCGGTCGCGTTGACGAGGGTGTAGTATCCGCCTTGGCCCATGGTTACTGGTGGATGTTGGGCGGGAGGCGTTGTGGTTAGCTTGTGCTGCCCTCCCAGGAGCTGATGAGCCACACTACCTGTGTGCTGTTGAGTTGTCTGAAAGAGGAAGAAGCGTTGGATGCTTTCAAGGAGCAACGATGGGTCGGCTTTTATAGCCTCTTCATGCACTTCCGCGTCTCGCCTCGTGCTATCCGCAGGACTATGTTTGTGACGCTGCAAGACATTCCCCGGTACTTCGATACGGCGAAACGGATACTGAGAAGTACCTCGGCCCGACGTCAAAAGTCGGTGGGGAATAGACGTCGGTGACTGGTCCGATCAGCAATGCCGGTGGGAGCGCTTCAGCCAAACTGACGTACTGCATATGTTGGGAGAATAGAGGTGTAACCAAACGGTCTTCATGTCTTCGCGAGTAAGGCGAGCGAGCATAAACACCTTTGGGCGCATAAGAACCAAGGACCGGCGTCACGAGACTGGATCGACGACGGGTGCATTATACTCGTGATTCGAGCTATTCAGTTGGAGGCTCGGGGTCTACGCCACTATTGTAACGGTTAGCCTTTGCCCGAATGTGAGTTGAAAAACGGCGGCGGATTGAGATGGACTCACTGGAAGGGACCCCTGGTTGTGCCATGGGAGCTGCACTAGTGCACGGTTCGAAGGCGCAACTGAGACTCGTCCACCACTGGCCGATGTGTAAGTTGTAGTCTGCATATAATGACGAGTTGAAAGGTGGACAGCGCTTCTCCATCTGGGCTGGTTAAATATGTATGACTTGTCTAGCTATTCACCCCGGGGCGACTCAGCATCGAGCGGCAGTGCGACATCAGGATTAAGAAAGTACCTACAAGTTAGGGAGACTGGTTTTTGAGGACATGTACAAACTTGACGTCGCTGACATGACTACCATGCGCATATGTGCCCTGGTTGTGTTGGAGCTGAAAGTTGTTCCCAAAGCCTGCTTGGACTCAGCTGCGCCGAGCTGGCAACTTCAATGAATCGCGGCCCCTGCCAGCGGCGGCATGGCCGGAGTCGAATGTTAAGCGCCTGACACGACGGGCATTCCGACCGGCTTTTCCGACACAGAAAAATCGCAGAAAAGTCGAGGCCCGTGGCTGCCTTTTCTCAAAATGGTCACGTGTAGGGCCCTTTCATCGTCTTTTCTTCGACTTCTCTCCTGCATGTGACCATTTTGAGGAAATGCAGCCACGAGCCTCGATTTTTCAGCGGTTTTTCTTCGTCGGAAAAGCCGGCCGTGTGATGTCGACCTGTTCCTGCTCACGTGATACAGTCCTCGGCGCCTCGGCCTCCAGTTCCACTGCGGCCACATTCGCCTCCTCCGCCTCGTCTTCCTCGTCTTCCTCCTCAAATGTTTTCGTATCGTCCTGGCCCCATTAGACCATTCTAGTCTTGCAACTTTCTCTGAAGATGTGCAGTCAATCACAGCCTCTAGCTGTCCGAAGTGTTGCATCTGCTCGCCGGAACTTCGTCGACATCCACGGTCCTACCTTCTAATTAAGTTGGCGCTGCTCCCTTCATGGCTACTATCACGTCCTCTCGTGATGTGCTAGATGTGAGGTCTCATTCACCACGCTAGAAGCTGTGAAGGTGTGGCTATCAAGCAATTTGAAGTGTCCTAATCTTGGTCCGACGGCTAAAACAAGCCCTCTATCTCCATTGAGGCTGGGTCGGCTACACATGGCCGACAGAGAGAAACAGTGCTTCCGAGCCGCCCGGTGAGATGCATGCCACATAGGTTTTCAATCTTCAAGGCTGTAGCGGTAGAAGGGCGTCCGCATCCCGCGATCGTAAAACGTGTACAGGCAAGGGCTAGAAGACCCACAGGGAAGCACAGGTCTTGCTCCGCTTGCAGATCCACCACGTTGAGCCCACGCTACCCCGAGTCTCCACGGGCTCATCGGCGCGAAGACTTCGAGGCGGCATCTCCCGTTCATTCCGGAGGGTGGAAGATCGCCTTATGCCTTCTTCAACTAGCTTGTGCCAGGCGCTCCGTGCGCGACGCTGTCAGGTGCGCCTCTCGTGGTGGACATTGAGCTCGGTGAGGGGCGCGCCGTTGAGATCGCGCTCCCGCGCCCGTCCACATTGCCAGATCTTGCGGGGAAGAGACGCGTCCGTCACACTATCGCTCATGTTAAATTTGGGGATGGAACTCTAGCGCGTCTCGGCATGTCTCGGCGGCGCCGTGGTGGCAGGCTAAGGAGCGAAGCACGACAGCTCGAGCCTCTTCGAGACGACGATTTAGGCCAGCGGCGCGGCGTCGCGCGTGCGCCGCACAGGCACGGACTGCCAAACGGTGCGCGATAGGCCGGGCGTCGCGGGGTCGGGAGGGCGTCTGAGAGGGGCTTGGGGATGCGAAGGCGGTGGCGGAGCCTCGCAAGACGGCGTTCCATGCCTCCATCCCATCGACATCACTCCCACATTCTGCTTTGTTCGTGCCGCAGCGTCGCGAGCCCAGGCGCGAACTCTGTTTGGGTGGGTGATATATACGAGACCCCGCGCGAGACGAATTCAACGTCGGTCCACGACAGCCCTCCGCCTAGCGCATCGCGCGACTTGATTTCGTCGTCTACCGTCTATGACGGTATTTCTGTACAAAAAAGTTTGGAGACCACAGTTAGTGGCCAAAACACAAAAAATCCTTGTTTTCAACAGTCTGCGTCCAGTGTTTCTACTCCGCTAACTCCAACTGAGCACCGGGCGCGCTCAACTGAGCACTGCGAGCGCCCATGCCGTCTGATCCGGCATGGCATAGCCGCCTGACTGCCCCGGGCTTCTAAGTCTGCCATTCTATCCTTCCACCCCTATGAGCATTATATTTTGCTCAGAGTCATTGGGATATAAACTGAATAGTACACGGGGTTATTCGATACATTGACTGGACGAGCTGCGATGGCAAAATCTGGTAAAAAGAGGGAGATTAGATTAGATATCCTTCGGCGCTGCCGAGAACTGCCGAGATGCCGGCAACAAGCGGTTCTCAACTGAGCACTCGGAAGCGCCAACTGAGCACCGGCGAGCAACAGCTGAGTACTACCGCCGAACGTCCCTTTTCCCCTAGTCTTACTCCCCAAGTAGCACTCTCATAGGGGAAGGCTGTCTAGCCGGAGCTTAGCCGAAGGAAAGTAGAACATGAACATACGAAAACTAACACGGGAAATTTTGTACAGTTCTACCATCATAACCGTCTCTATTGCTGAGATTGCTGTCGTTCCTGCCCGTGTTCGTGTCATCGACGACGATCATTGCTTACGACTAGATCGACATGCCCGCCCTCGTCACCTCAACTCCCCACGTGCCTTCGAAGAAGGCTGTCCTCGTAGGCATTGGCTACAAGACAAATGATAATCTCAAGGACTACGACTTTGAGGAGCTTCCGGGCTCGCGTGAAGATGTGCGGAACTTGCGCAAGGTCCTCATCAGTAGGTCGCTCTTCCGTGTGTACTATTCAGGATGCTGACTGTAAAGCATCAAATCCCCAGGTCGTTACGACTGGAAGCCGGAGAACATCATGGTCTTGACAGATGACGTCAGCACGCCGCAGTTCGACGATCAGTGGCCGTCGCGGGAGAACATCGTACGTACAGAGGTTGGTGCGCGAATTTGCAGCATCTTACCTTTGGACCGTTACAGATCCGAGCCATGGAGAAGCTAGTCGACGAGGCACAGGAAGGCGACTGCATTGTGTTCGCCTGTAGGTGTCGCCCCTCACGAGCCGCGCGTGTGGTACAGTATTTGCTCACATCATGTTCAGTCTCTGGACATGGAGGTCAGGTCGATGCGACCAAGGATAAGAACGAGGTCGATGGCTTCGATGAAGGTGCGGTTCTCGTTTCTTCATCGCTCTCCATGCAATGTACAGACGAGGACTTTCTAGTGCTTCTTCCGATCGATGCTACCTACGTACCTGACAACTTCAACGAGCACTTCACAAACTTCATCAGAGACGATGTACGTCGCGTCCAACCACGCTCATTCGAAACTGTACTAAAAACACAACCAGGAGATCCGCGACATTTTCGGGGATCGCCTTCGTGCTGGTGTACGCTGCGTGGTTAGTATCTCAGTGCTCGTGTCCATCTTGAGGGGTGTTTGCTCACTATCACTGTCTAGCTGATTTTTGACTGCTGTCATTCGGGTACTGCTTCCGGTGAGCATATCCTCCGGCGCCAACTCTTCGGATTGTTAATAAGACCTTAAGACATGCCTGTCATTGGGGAAGAGAACCCGTTGTCCCCGATCACGCCCTCAACCCCCCTCTCTCCCCTGTTCAGTCGTAAGTAACTGCCAGGTTGTTCGCGTTGTCATCCCAACTCAGACGCACATGCGATCTGCAGCCCCTCTCAACAAGTCTGGTGGCTTCGGTACGTTCCTGCTTGCATGACAACTCCACCGAAGCCGGATTCTAACTAGAGCCTTAGTCCGCAGGCAAGCTTTCCACGACGAGACGCAACCGGAAATGAGCGGCATCACCATCATGGAGACTGAGAAGGACGTGGTGAGTGACGTAGTTACTTTTGCGACTGCGAATTCTGACTTACGCATCTTCGTAGACTTCTTGGTCGGCTTGCCTTGACTCGCAGCTTACATACGGTACACGGAAGGGCGGCATCTTTATGAAGGTAGAGCATCCATTTTTCGGTTCCTTCAAATTGGTTCGCTGACATCCGTCTCGTCAATAGGCGTTTACCAAGGCACTGCGTATGTATATCTATCCCATAATATCGTCGTCTATCATAGGCTGACTGTGCGAGCAGTGGCACAAACCACCAAGAATCCCACGCATTCGCAGCTTCTGAAGAGCCTCAGGAAGGAGCTCGACAAAGCTACGCGTGATGCCAACGCGAAGCATGCTAAGGGGAACGGGATGGAGGATTGGACGCCCTTCGTCGCTCCTCTGCCTCAGGTGCGTCTCTTACTCTTACTGGTAAAGCTACCATACTGACAAGGCGATGAATGCAGCTCACCAGCTTGCGGAGCCCCAGCAACATCTGGCACCGGGAGTTTTCCCTCTGACCGCTTGACCCGCAGTTTGACGGTCTGCCGATCTGGATTCTGCTGTCTCTGAAGGGGTTTGCTTCTTATAACTTATTCCCCGGCTTTTCAACATGCTACTTAACCCAATCTATGATCTCGTGTCAAAGTAACTGACCTGTAGTCTGTACTGTATCCCGAAAACAGCGCGCGATATTTGTTGTCGTCGTGGCTGCCTGTATTGTAACGTATCTCATTCTTGAATATAATCACTGTACTATTCGCTATTGTCAATACCCCTCTTGTAGCCCTTTCAAAGCAACTTGCTTGAATTTCGATTCATCATTGACTTCGGAAGCGAATAGCGAATGTAGAGGTTCATGAGATTCCTTTCGGAGTGTGAAATCTAACACGAGTAGTAAGTACTCTAATCCGGCCACCAGCCGGTGACTGCCAGGCCGCCGTACTGGGTCGACACCGCACTCTGCTCTCGCCCTCAACATGAATTCCTCACCGGTCTCAGACGCGCCTCACAATACTTCCACGTCTGCCTGTTCCGTTTCTGAGGTTGCGTCTCAGAAGTTCCCCGCGTTCGACCACCAAGGGAGGGTCGTCTCGCCGTATGAGGATGAGGTCAAGCGCGACGCCGAGTTCAACGAGAGTGAGTACTGTCCGCCCAGCCGGCTCCCATTCCCCCCTGCACCCAATCTTCTGTCGCTATGTTCCCCGTATAGCGCTCTTGTGCGCGCATATACTGACTCTGGCACGCGCATATACCCACCCCAGAGCTCAACGCGATGCTGCTCGACCTCATGCTCGACTTCCACGCGTGGGCCGCCGCACGCCCCGCTCACGAGGCCGACAAGTGCGCGGACGCGCTCGAGCGCGAGGTCAAGGCCGTTCAGGAGACGGAGCGCGAACAAGGCATGTCGTCCCCCTCCCCGCCCCCCTCGTTGGCGGCATCCGCCCGCGGGTCCCTCGCCGGTAGGCGGCCCCCCTGGGCCTCGGTGGCGGAACGCTGACGAACTTCATGCCCTATCCTCTGGGGCGGTGCGCATTTTGGAACGTGCAGAGAAGACGCGCCAGAAGCTCGCCGAGTTCGTCGCGCGCATCAAGCTTGCGATCGCTGCGCTCACCGGGCTGGCGACTTAACGGAACCTCTTGCGGATGCGCGAACTAGGACCTCACTTGCTCTTGTTTCTTGGCCTTTCTGGTCGGCGGTCACCAAGCTCGGGGCAACCCTGCAGAATCAGCACTACTTGTGTTCTCGAGAAGACATCGTCAATGCACTCATCACGACGAACTTATACTGTACGAAGGTGCTGCTGTTGTCCTCTCCCCGCTCATGACCGTCACTGATTCTCGAGTCATGCTAAGATCCGGTAACATCTGTCTGCGTCTGTAGAAGGCGACATCTCTGGGTACAGGCTAGTTCACTACTCACCCTGCAAGACTCGAAACTCTGGCGATTGCTTCATTGGCAATGTCATGTTGGAAGATGGTGCTGTGGCGGCTGTGCTCATTGGTATTGTATGCGTTCGTGGACGAAACCATGTAGTACACTGTCCAGTATATGGGCCTCCAAGTAATGTGTATGGACATTGTTCCAAACTGCCGACTGGCAAATATCAATAATGTTCATGCACGGTCTGACTCTAACATACACCCGTACATAATTCGACAACAGGCGTACCGCCATAATTAATGGAGACATGGGGGCGGGACGGCCAGTGAGACGAGCAACTAGAGAGCACGAGTGACAGGCAAGTCAAAAATAACTATAAGAATGAGGTCACGACGAAGGGAATGCAAGAAAACATAAGCACGAAGTCCGTGTACATACGAGCCGTCCGCGGATGGACCCGAACTAACGATACAGGGAGACTGGGGGCCAATGGTGAATATCAGTACATACGAAGGTCGTTAGATCTCGTTGCGGATCATGATACTGAAACAGTGTTCGCAGAAGGGTTTGCCGTCGCGCTGAAAGAATGCTGGGTTCTCGAAGGGCCTGTCGCATTTCTGCAACGACCATGAATCAATCTCACATTCTGCAACAGGGCGAGCTAGGGCGCACTTACCGCACAAGTGAAGCACTCCCAGCACCATTTGCCGCCGAGAGCCTCAACAGCTTGCATGCCATCCCGGATGCTCTTCTTGCACTTCTTGCACTTGGGCATCCGTAGACGCACATGGCAGGCCTCGCAGTACGGATGGCCCTTGTAGACCGTGAAGCCGACGTCGTCGTCCGCGAACGCGCCGTCGCCCGCGAACGTCCGTGACGGCGCGCCAGGATCGGATGGTGGCAGGAACGGGTCGCCGCACTCGGCGCAGAAGAAGTGTTGCTCATGATACGTCCGCTTCCCCAGCTCGGGATCGTCGAGCGTGATGAAGCGCTCGTCGACGATCGTCGTCTGGCAATGGTAGCACTTGGGTGCGAATTGCTGGAGGATGAATCATTCGGATGAGCTTCTCTCGCGATGTCACAGTGAGCATGGCTGACGTACGTCGTGGTAGTCCAGATGACAATAAGGGCGCCCATCGTGGGCGTACGAGCTCAGGTTCTCAAGCAGCTCGTCGCACACGGAGCAGCGGAAACAGCCCGGATGCCACCGCATGTCCATCGCACTGACGATCCGGCCAATGATCGCCCCACCACAGCCGCCACACACGAGCCCCCCTCGCTTCGCGGCCTCCAATCTGGGGTTCGCCAGCCGCTCCTGCATCTTGTGCGTCTGGGCCTGACTCTTCTTCGGTGACGAACCGGGCTCGCCTGGTAGTGAGATCTGAGGGATGGCAGGCCCGTCGTCAGGTCCGCCGACGTTAATACTCGGAAGCCCGTCGTCACTTCCGAAGGAAAATTGAGGCAGCTGAGGAGGGCCTTTGTTCCCAGAATCACCCGGACCGGAGATGTTGATCACCGGTCCGCCATTCATGTCGTCCTCGTCGCTATCCCCATCTGCACTGGCAGGGAAGGAGATCTTGGGAGTCCGTGGGGCAGGATCATGGAATGAAGGAGCTGCTACTGGTGGTTGAAATCGCACGGGCGACTGAGACCTCCCCGAGAACTGAGGCTTGGTGGGGGAAGGTGGCTGAAATACTGGCTTAGCAGGAGAAGGCGGCCGAAAGGCTGGCTTAGTTGGGGATGGCGGTTGGAACGTCGGCTTCGTCGGCGACGATGTTCCAAAGCCGTTCTTCCTCGGTGAGGCAGGGGTGGCCATAGGTGGTGTCGGGAAATTCGACAACGAGAAGACAGATGTTGCATCTGACGGCGTCCGTTGAAGAGCCGAGTTGGCCGGTGCGGTCTGAGAACGGCCGTTCATCAGCGGAGCGGGAGGTAGAGGGGATGTAAATTTCCCAGGAGAGCGCGAAGGGCTCGACGGAGTGAAAGACGACGGTGGCATAACCGGCGAACGTGGCTGAGGTGCCTGTGGGAAAGACGACTGGGGTGCCGGAGACCGTCGCAGGGATGGCGGTGGAGCATCATCTAGATCTAGGTCAATATCCTTCCTCGGTGAACGTGGACGAGGGAACACAGCAGCTGTAGTATTGGCTCGTGTTGGACGTGGCAGAGCCCGGGCCTGCATCTGTGCAAAAGCTGACTGGGATGCGGGAGGCCCGTTCGTTCCAGGGGCCTTCGGTAGAGGGGGGAGACTCGATGGCCATCCGTTCTGCTGGGACTGAGCCTGACGAGGAAGCTGTGGCATCGGCCGTGACGGCGTTGTACTCGACGTGGAGTGCGAGGGGCTATGCCCTGGGCGGAACGTCGATAGTGGGTTGGTGGATTGGATACCCAGCGCTGCTATACGTGATGTCAGGCTCATCCCACCAGGCTGCGGGGAAGGAGGGCTAGGCGAAGGGAGCTGACGACGTGTTGGTGCTGTCGTCTCGGGTCGCCCCTCAAAGGTGGCCCGTTGATTCGATCGTGTAGGCAAGTCTCGTATGCCATACTGTGGACTTGGGGATCGGGGGGGACGTTCCAATAGAGCATTGGTGAGCTCTTCGTCGTCAGAGCTTGGAGGCGACTCGGCTATGGGCTGTCTAGTAGATGCCCGGGGTGAGGCAGGCTGAGGTGGGAGCGGACCGGTAGGCGCCGCGGCAGGTAACGGGAGAGTACGAGAACGCTCGCGGGCAGAGAACCTCGGGAATTGCTGAGATCCATTGGGACTTGGGCTGGCAACAAATGAGCTGGGAGGATTTGGTGGCGATTGTACCTGATTGCGAGCCTGTGACGTGAGAGGCGCGTGCTGTAACTGTAGATGAGGGGGAAGTGTTCCGGTTCGCGCAAGACTACTTTGTGTAACGTTGACGGAAGTAGCCGGTGGCCCAGGAGAAGGAAGTGGGCGCGCAGCGGCACCAGACACCGTGCTCCGACGTTCGATGGATGACTGGATCTGAGACGAAGTCGTAGCTGCGATCATAGAACCACCCGGTTGAGGCAGAGCACGTTTCCACATAGGTACGAACTTTTGTCCTGGTGCTGTGAGTGGTTCTGAATTTCTCGCCGGCAGTTCTTGGGTATTCAGCGGTGTGGGCGCGGGAAGGGCTCGTGTCGAAAATATATGCGGTTGTATCTGGGTACTACTTTGCATAGATTCCGTCGATCCAGCGGCATGGGGTAGTGGTAGGGGGCGGGGCGGGCTAGTGGAAGTCGCTGTAAAGGCGCTGGGAGTAGCCGGCACGTCTTGACCTGAGGGTATGCGAGTCGAAGTGTTTGGACGAGAGTGCGCCGGGAATGCGTTGGGAACCGATTGAGTGGGCCTGTGCGTAGCTACAAAGGGTCCTGGCGAAGGTGACTGTCGCGGTGAAGGAAATGCTTGATTTCCACCATTTGGAGGAGGAGGCAGGGTGCGGGGAGAAGGAAGGGGCCTCCTCGGAGACTGTTGGGCGGACTGGGGCGCTTGCGGAGAAACTGGGGAAGGGTAGGGATTCGCTGCCGGTGGCGCATGGTACGGCTGAGGTGATAGTGGGGGAAAGTACTGGCCCTGGTGTTGTGGTTGTGGAAGAGGAGAAGTCATTGGGCCGGCTTGACCAGGTGAATATGGCACTGGGTTGATACGAGAAGGAGGGCGCGGTATAGGCGCAGGCTGTTGGCTATGAGGATAGGCAACAGTACCGACGGTGGATGGCGGTCGCTGCACGGACGCGTGTTGACTCTGTGAATAAGGCAGGGCACCTATTGCCGAGGGAGGTCTTTGCGTGGGTACAGACTGCTGTGGTGAGTAAAACCCAGTATTTGTTCTCGACGGGGACTGTTGCGGAGGTGATGGGTGAGCGGGAGGGTATGGCGAAGTATTAACTCTCGATAAGGGCCTTTGGAAAGGTGGATTGGGCAGTGGTGCATGGGTTGGGGACGGCTGAGCGTAGGATGGTTGTTGGTATTGCTGCTGGTACTGAGGTTGTACCCGGGGATCGTATCCTTGCGGCGATTGGGGTTGAGATGGAGATGCAGGGTAGGAGTATGCCGCCTGTTGGTAGTACGTCTGGTACCCGCTTTGAGCCATGGTCGTGGATTGGATTGTGTATGAGCTCTGATCGCTCGGGAATGAGCGCACAGTCTTGCGCCTTCGCTAAGATCTATGTGGAAGACCGGAAGTGAAGCTCAATACGACAGGTCTCCGAGAGAAATCAATTAAGGGCGCACCTCAGACCCTCGGGAACGCGTATGCAAGCAGTCCTGCCGGTGCCACTCTGAGCTTTAACCTCAACCACCGTGTTGCCCACAAGCGCGATGTTGAACAGCGTTGATGTTCAGTTCCAGCCCGGAACGGTAGATCGCAGCCGTACAGCCTCCACTTCACGGCGCGAGAGTGACGGTCGTGTAGCCGTGCTTCGAGCGTCAGAGCGCAGAGGTCAAATGGCGAGAGAGAACAAGAAGAGAGGAAGGAGATATACGGCAACCCAGGAGAGAGCAAGCTGGAGATGGCGGCGGTCGGCAACCAGAACCGCGTCATTTGTTTGGCGCTCATTCCGTGTTTGTCAGACGTTGGGCAGAAGACGACGGAGACAAAACTCGTGAGGGCTCCGAGGTGACATTGCATCGACAGCAGCACATAACAATACAACGACAGCATGTATCATGAGGGTGGTAATTGTAAGGGGAGATTATACTAGAAAGAGGACGGATTATCCGCGAAGTAATTACCCGAGAGTGCCTGGCTATAGTCCAGGTCCTCGGCAGCGTACCTGCGGAGGTCGTACTTGTCTAGGGTATCCATAACTTCTTTCTCATTGAAAGCTCCCGACTCAATGAGCGAAGGGTCTGGTGGCGGGGGTAGCGTGCTAAATACTTCACGTGCAAGTCCAACTTGCTCGAGATATTCTTCAGCAGGTATCCGCGGCGGATACTTGGTCTCTTGCTCCAAAACACGCTCGATTGACCCGTATTGACGAATGAACTTCAGTGCACGTGCAGGCCCGACGTTTCTGATCCGCTGAGAGAAGTCGGTGCCAAGTAGAAGTGCGAAGTCGACGTAACCTGAGCGGTCGAGTCCCAGTACAGTCCGTACCTCGGCACCGGATATGAGAACGATCGGATCGTTAGTACTGGCAAGGTTACGTATCAAGGGCGCTTCGTAAACCAAGACATCCTGAAGACTCATATAAGCATGCCGGAAGCTGTGAAAGGGATCCAACACCGTACCGTGTCTTCGCTTGCGACGTAATCGGCCAAGCCGTTTATAACCATTGAGGCTGCTAATGCTTCTCCTTCGAACCGGTCCGTGGCTTCGAGGCAAGGGACACCCATATTGCGCAATATTTCCCTGCATTCTTCGTATGTTTGTGCTGTGGGCGCGTCCGTGCGTCGAACATAGGATTCAGAGAGAACGGTACTCTTCGTTTTCAGCGTTTCGGCGAGTTGAGTGGCCGTTTCAGTAAACCGATCGGACTCGGCGGAACTAGCAAGCTGCTCCCATAGCTTGCCCTCTTCTAATAGAAGCTCGTTCTGGGATTTGGAAAGAGCATAGTCAGCAGCTGCCTGCCCAACCTCAGCTTCGCATGCCGCTGGAGACGGAGCTCGCTCGAAGGGGTCACCGGTGGTAGATGAGACTGTGTTCAATGACGCAAGTCGGGGTAAACTTCTCCGGTATTCCGAGTAAAGCATAGCTAACTCCGCCTTAGTTTGTGTCTTTGGCATAGAGACATCTGAAACGAGCCTCCGTGAGATACGGAAAGGAGGAGCCAAGTGACACTGTACCAACGCGTGGTCTCAGGGGTTGCCAACGTCTCGAGTTGCCCGGAAGAGTCGTAGGAGACCGGCGTGTCCGAAGGAGAAGATGTTGAGTTGCGGAATCGGGCCCTGAGCGCGTGTATTGCTAACGCAGCGAGGCCCACAGGAGTCGCTATAGTAGCAGCACCAACCGTAGCTGCTGAAGCCGTTGCTCCGACCGGAATGGCTAATGCTGCTGCACCAACCGCGCCAATAGTCAGCAATGCGCCTCCCATCGCCGCTTTGAGAGCGTTGATCTCTTTCTTAGACTGTTCCGGACCGATGGCGTCAAGTTCCTGAAGGTATCCGGTGAGGCGACGTAGCCGAACCAAACGTTCCTGCTCGTACTGTCCTCGAACCATAGTCATAACGCGGTCCCGACGACGTCGTTCAATCTTGTGAAATTTGAGCATACGCGTGACTTGCTATGCAAAGTAGCATAGAACGCACCTCCCGTTCTTTCGCAAAGCTCCGTTGTCTCCCGTCAAACACGCAGATCGCTCGGATATTATGCCGCCTGAATTGTGTCATAAGACGGTACCACGACAGGACGTGGCGATATTGCTGGGGCATTTGTGCAAAATGGAACCGTTGAGTTATAAGTGTGCCATCACTGCAAGAGTGCCAGCGATGAACAAATAGATTGGGACGTGAAAATGAATGATCAGCGTACATGACTATAGTCTTCCCCGAGAATGCATGAAGTCTATCCGGGAGACTTCTGACTACCTCTGGACTATGGGAACATCGTGTGTCTGAGATGAGTAGAAGGCAGGATTATGAACTGTCGAGCTCACCATGTCCTCTGCAGAAAAGGCGTGAGACCGAGGACCCCCATCCGCGCAGCAACTAACAGCAACTTCCACCAAACTTGCGAGGTCGTGACAGATCCATGTAATATAGCGAAGGTGCAATGAGCGAGTGGCCAGCTGAATGATGGCGGCCAAGAGGAGAGCGTAAACGTCCATCAGTGGCTTGGGCAAATGATTAGTGCGCGTTGTAATGGAGGTAAGCGAGATAACAACTGGACTTACCTGGTTAAGCAACCGCGTTGATAGATCGTCGAATTAGACTCTGTCCAAAGTTCCACGTAGCCGAAGTATCGCTTTCCTCCCTCCCTCTTCTCCTTGCATTCTGCCGGTCACCCCCTCCCTTTCTCGACCGGAGAAGACGTCGTCATCATGTCGGTAATGCTTACGAAGTTCGAGTCCAAAAGCAATCGCGTAAAAGGTGAGCTTACCGTCACCCAACGATCCGCAATTCCCTCATCTCACGTAGTGCCAGGGCTCTCATTCCATCCCACTCAACCGTTGCTGGCGGCGTCGTTGCATAATGGGAGCGTCCAACTGTGGAACTATCGGATGGGCGTTTTGGTGGATAGGTTCGAGGAACACGAAGGTACGCGTCATCTGTACAGCGATGTAGCATTTCCGTCGACAATGTCTGGGCCTCGCGTTAGGTCCGGTGCGAGGCGTCGCGTTCCATCCAAGCCGCGCTCTGCTGGTAACTGGTGGAGATGACTATAAGATCAAAGTTTGGGGTGAGTAGCGGTGGTATCTAGTACAACCTGTCTCTCATTCCCCCCAAGACATTCGGCCCACAAATCGCCGTTGCCTCTTCACTCTCCACGGTCATCTCGACTATGTAAGGACGGTGCAGTTTCACCATGAAATGCCCTGGATTGTAAGTCGTTATACTGTGAACGCATCGCCCGGGTCAATACTCATGCGGCTACCTTCAGCTCTCGTGCGCCGATGACCAGACGATTCGCATCTGGAACAGCACCTCGCGAAACTGCATTGCCATTCTAACCGGCCACTCACACTATGTGATGTCCGCCCAATTCCACCCGAAGGAGGACCTCATTGTCTCTGCCTCGCAAGACCAAACTGTACGCGTATGGGACATATCCGGGCTACGCAAGAACACCCCAAACTCCGCACCAGGCACATTCGACTCCTTCGACAACTTCTCGACCGTCAAGTACGTCCTCGAAGGCCATGACCGCGGCGTCAACTGGGCGTCATTCCACCCCACACTCCCCCTCATCGTCTCAGCAGCGGATGACCGACAGATCAAGATCTGGCGGATGAGCGAGACGAAGGCATGGGAAGTGGATGCATGCAGGGGCCACTTTAACAACGTTTCCACTGCACTCTTCCATCCGAAGCACGAGCTCATTGTGTCGTGCGGTGAAGACAAGACGGTGCGCGTATGGGATCTGACGAAGAGGTCGGCGGTGCAGACGTTTAGAAGAGAGCATGATCGCTTCTGGGTGCTTGCGGCGCACCCGGAACTGAATCTCTTTGCCGCAGGTGCGCATTTATGTGCTATCACGGCCGTTGTCAGAGCTCAATCGCCGTAGGTCACGACAGCGGTCTCATCGTCTTCAAACTCGAGCGCGAGCGCCCCGCCTTTGCCATGCACCTAGACACGTTGTACTACGTTCGCGACAAATACGTGCGTGCGTACGATATCAACACCGGCTCGGACATTGGGCTCCTCAGCGTCCGCAAGTTCGGCAGTCCCTATGTTCCTCCGCGCACTCTCAGCTATAACCCTGCGGAGCGCGCCGTCGTCTTGACAATCTCCTCGGACAATGGCTTGTTCGAGCTGACGTCCCTCCCGAAGGATGCTGTTGGAGAAGTGAAGGATTCATCCACCGACGGGAAGCGTGGAAGTGGACAGGCGGCTATCTTCGTAGCGAGGAACCGGTTCGCGGTGTTGAACAAGGCGACACAAGTGCGCCCCTTATAGCTGCTCTTATCTGAACAAGTCCTAATCTTTGGTGGTGAAACAGCTCATCGAAGTTCGTGACTTATCCAACTCCGTGGTGAAGAGCATCAAACCTCCTGTGCAAACGAACGAAATCTTCTATGGTGGTACTGCGAGCCTCATTCTTAGCTCATCTTCTTCCGTTGTTCTCTACGACATTCAACAACAGAAGACGCTCGCGGAGATCACTACCCCCCCTGTGAAGTACGTTATCTGGAGTGCGGACGGATCTCTGGTCGCTTTGCTCAGCAAACATAGTGAGTCTATATGTCACGTGTAGAGGAGAGACGAGGCAAACATCTTTCTCTAGCTATCACCATTGCGAACAAGAACTTCAGCCAGCACACCCTTATCCACGAGACTATCCGTATCAAATCTGGCGCTTGGGATGATTCTGGCGTCTTCATTTACTCAACCCTCAACCACATCAAGTACTGCCTCGCGCAAGGGTACGCCGGATATTGAACGTCGTTTCCACAGTGTGGCTGATCGCACATTGCAGTGATCATGGTGTCATCTGCACGCTCGATAACCCCGTCTACCTGACGCGCGTGAAGGGCAAGACTGTTCACTGCCTCGACCGCTCCGCCCGCCCTCGCACGATCACAATCGACCCGACCGAGTACCGCTTCAAACTCGCGCTGCTACGAAACAACCACGAAGAAATGTTGTACATTATTCGCACCTCTAATCTCTTGGGACAAAGCATCATAGCATACTTGCAGCAGAAGGGGTTCCCCGAGGTGCGTCGAATATAAGACTCAACGTGCATATGCTAATGTCATCGCGTCATAGATTGCGCTGCACTTTGTCCAAGACAAAAATACGCGCTTCGATCTCGCAATTGAGTGCGGAAACCTCGATGTCGCGTTGGAGACGGCTCAGGCTATCGATCGGCCGGACTGCTGGGAGCGCCTCGCGCAACAGGCTCTTAAGCAAGGCAACCACAAGGTGGGCTCATCACACATGCAGTCCTTTTCCGTTCTGATTAATGAAATTCACCCGGACTCGTAGATCGTGGAGAAGGCATACCAGCGCACCAAGAACTTCGATCGCTTGTCTTTCCTGTACCTCGCCACCGGCAGTACGGACAAGCTGACCAAGATGCAGAAGATTGCGGACGCACGTGGCGATCCCATGTCACGCTTCCACAACGCACTCTATGCTGGTGACGTCTTGGGCCGCATTGCTGTGTTGAAGGACGTCGGGATGTGTTAGTATACTCTATTCCGCCCTCTCTAAACCCTCTGATTAGTCCCGTTAACAGACTCTCTCGCATACCTCACCGCAAAGACCAACGGCCTCGATGAAGTTGCTCTCGAGATCCTGGAGACCACCGGTTTGACTGAAGCGGACGTCGATGACGTTCCCTCCTTCGGCACCTCGACCCTCAAGCCCCCACCTGTCATCACCACAACGACGAACCTCAACTGGCCCACCCTCGCCACTGCCGAGAGCTTCTTCGACAAGGTACTCGCCAATGGTAACCTTGAAGGTGGTGCGGACGTCCCGTACATGAACGGCGTGGATAGTGGCGCAGCCGCGTCCGCCGCACTCGATGACTGGGCCAAGGATGAGGAAGCAGTGGAGGACATTGCGGCGGAGGAAGGCGCGTGGGATCTCGACGCCGACGCTGAGGAGGCAGTAGAGGACGAAGGCGAGGGGGAAGTAGCTGAGGAGGAGGCAGATCTTGGTGCCGGTGCCACGCCGGGCGTGAGCGAGGCGGAGCTGTGGACGCGCAACTCGCCATTCGCAGCAGACCACGTTGCTGCCGGCTCGTTCGAAACCGCCATGCAGGTACGTCGCGTCCTTCGGTGTGCAGGGACTAGAACTGACAACTTTCTCGATCAGTTACTGAACCGCCAGTTCGGAGTGGTCAATTTCGAGCTCCTCAAGCCCACGTTCATGTCCACATACCGGTCCGCTCATGCCTACCTCTCCCCCATGGCGACTCTCCCTCCACTCCAACTGCACCTCCGACGCAACCCGGAGGAATCCTCGTTGAGCCGTGTCCTCCCTGTAGCCGTCCGCACGCTGGCTTCGATCAAAGCGGAACTCGGCGAAGGTTTCCGCGCAGTGTCTGGCAACAAGTTGCCTGAAGCACAAACCGTGTTCCGCTCGGTCCTCCACTCGCTCTTGTTGGTGCCGATCTCGTCTGATGCAGATGCTAAGGAAGTGCGTGCATAGAATCGACGTATCTCGAGCCGAAGCTGACAATCCCTCTCCTATACCAGTGGCGTGACTTCGTCACACTGGCGCGCGAGTATCTTCTCGGCGTGACGCTGGAGATTGAGCGTAGAAAGGTCGCTCAAGAAGACCCTGACAACGTCAAGCGCAGCCTGGAGCTGGCTGCGTACTTCACTCACTGCAAACTTCAGCCAGCCCACCTTCAGATTGCACTTCGGAGCGCGATCAGCGTATTCGCCAAGGCCAACAATCACGCTACTGCAGCGAAGTTCGCCAGGCGGCTGCTCGACCTCAATCCCGATCCCAAGATCGTGGCACAGGTATGGGGTTGATTTTGCCCTATCCCTACGAATATTTCTTGCTGACAGGTGCTGCCATACACAGGCGCGGCAACGCATCGCAGCGGGGGATCGCAACCCGCGCAACGCGGTCGAGATCGACTTTGACGAGTTCACCGACTTCGAAATCTGCGCTGCCAGCTTCACACCAATCTACAAGGGCTCGCCCGCGGTCCGCTGCCCATATACCGACGCGGCGTACCTACCTGAGTTCAAAGGCGCGCTTGACCCACTCACCGAGCTGACGGAAATCGGAGCGTCGTCTGCCGGCCTCCCTGCACCCCGGTCATAGTGTATTTTACTCCTTCAGACCGTCGTGGTGGCTCTTACTTGACACTCGGACCGGCGTGCTGTAAGCGATCGACTGGATGGATGACGCTGGACGATGTTGCACTATTCGCGCCTGTATCGTTGAAAAATTTCAATCTCTTTCGCGTTATAACTAGCGCTTGGAGTGCACGACATACATATGGGCGCTGGAATGTGGTCGACCAGCGCACCGAAGACTCGAGGCGCGCTAGTCGAGGCGATGCGTGTGGGAAGATGCGTCCACAAGCCATCGATGACCCCCGCCATCCAGAATAGGTCGGCGAGACCAGAGCGGCCGCTTTGTTCTTGAACGCTTGTCTACCACCCACACTGCAATGCGACGGCACATAGCAGCCCATAGGGCACCGGTGAGTGGCTGCTTGATTGCTAGCGTGGGCTGAAGATGTCTGTTCCAGGCCATATATAACCCCAGTCCTAGCTCACCACTGTCGTCAAAATCGGCAATACGGGTGCAGGGTCACGGGTGATAACGCATGCAGCGAAGACTACTTACGTAGCAGGTCCGGTACCCCGCACTCGAAGCTTCGCAGTGGAAGTGCCCCCGGCCTCGTGTCGAGTCCGAGGCTGTCCGAGCGACAGCTGCTGGTAAAGACTGGCCGTGAGCGTCCTAGGTTTACGAGGACTCCGCCACATTCCCCCTCTTCACCCCACCCTCTCTGTCTCTCCTCCTCCTCGCAGCCCGGGATGGCTCTTACACCGCCAGCTATCCAAGTATACCCTACCGCGGACAGTGGCTGTCCTGACACCTCCGGAATCTTGGACGGGCTCTCCGCAGACGACGTCAGGCCTTCACATGTCTGTCCGACCGCGTCGGAGACGTCCTTCGCCTCGTCATCGCCGCTTAGTGCGACACTTAACATTCCTAACGACGACACTGCTCATCCGAGACCAAACTCTGCTGCATCGTCCTCTTCGTCAACAACAGCTGTGAGCTCGAATGGTACTCCAACTCCAGAGCCGGCGGTGCCAGAGACCATACTCGGGGGCGTCCTCACCGCCGAACCTGTGGAGATTTTGAGTGAACCCCCGGCAAAACATGAGAAGGTAGTGAGCAAGTGGGAGGGGACTACGGTACCGGTGTATTTGGGCGCAGCTCCGATGGACTTCTTTACCAAGAAACGGTACAATCGAGACACACTGTGAGTATCATCCCTGAGGTCCTAGATATTACGCTGACATAGCCTCTCAGGAACATGATAGAGGAAAAGTATGATACGATACCTCCATTGAACCACATCCCGCATAGGTACGATGTTGCCACGTATTTGTGTCAAACTCTACGTTAATACCTGCATAGGGCAATGTCGGTCGGAATTGGTTGGAAGCCGTACGTGCACCCAGAAGGCTCTATGTACTTCCGATACCAGGTACACCTCTAAGTATCATCCATATCGCCACGCGCGTACTCATCATGGAATGCATTAGAATTTTTATACCAATTCATACCTCTATGATGTCGACGCCCTCTTCATCGTTGAGAAAGCCCGCCAGCGAGTGCTCCGGGAACTCCAAGACTTCTCGGATCGTCTGGATCTCAAGAATATTGAGATTTGCTTGCATGATCATATCGACGAAGATAACGATCTGGTGGGCTGCTACTATATCTGTAACATGAAGACCGAAGAGATTTTCTGGCTCGCGGATGTCCCGTCCGGTTTCTTCAATGATGGTGCGGATATTCCGATTGTTGGGAAGGAGCACTTGCGTAAGTGTTGCCCCCCTTTATTCTCCGCGCGTCGTCGCTCACGTTAGCATAGATTTCGCTGCCCATCAGTTCTATTGGCAGCACCTATCGATGTTCCCCCATGGGCGCCACATTTCAGACAGAGTCATTCAAGAGACTTCAAGCGAACTCAGTTACTTGATTGTTGGTGAGTACCACGAAGATAAAAAAAGTATAATTGTCTCATTCATGATATAGATCAGGAAACATCGCCAACGTCCACCTCTCCATATGCTTCCGACGACTTGCACAAGTTTCATCTGGTCATGAAAGAGATCGAGTCGCACCGTAAGTCTTTTGCAGAGGTTCATACCAATGCACTGACGCTTACTCGTAACGCTCTCAGCATATCGACACGCTAGTACGCATCATGTGGTTTCTGTAGGTACGTACCAATGCTTGACTAAGAATCGCCTTCGTCGCTCATGTGCACCGAATAGCACGTGTAAGATCCACGCTTGGTACGTTACACGATTCTGCTCTGCCCCCATATTCTCACGTTGACATCCTATTCAGCGTTCGAGAAGTTCATCCGATATCATGGAGAGCGGTGTGCACAATTAGACGTCATTCGGAGCACGCGAGAGCCTCCCGAGGACATCCGTGCCTGGTGGTTCGACCCTTTGAGCTGGATACTATTCGCTGCTCCTCAAATCTATCTAGAGATGCTCAAGAAAGTCTGGGTGGACCATCAGGTGAACTACCAATACTGGCGGAAGTTCATCAAAGAGTTGCAGGATGATTGGACAGCATCCATCACTCCGGTATGTCGTGTCGCGTGTTTTCTAGTAGTATACGCTTCAGGCATTGACCATGTTTTCCCTGTAGTCAACCGTCGTCTTGACAGCGAATGTTGGATTCTTAGCCATCCAGAGCGTCGACCAGAGCGACCAGAATCAGCAACCTGTCCCTGATCGGTCTATGGGACAGATTGTGAGCTACATGTCGCTCCTGCTCAGCATAGGAAGTATCTTCGCGTGCATGATCCTCGGCCGCCAGCATCGACCGAGCAAACATATGTACTCAGAAGACGCGGTATGTTTGTCTTTTTTCATGAACAATACCAGGATCTAACTTGAGTTTCATCAGATAGCATACTTGAAAGATCGCGCCATGAAGCCCGGAGGATTGGAAAAACTCTCGATAATATTCAGCATACCATGGGCTTTCTTCCTCTGGTCGTATGTACATGCTTTCCGGCGCCTTGGAGCGATTCTAACTACGTCGTTCTTGTCTATCTATAGATTGATAGCTTTCTCTATCGCGATTGCCTGGGTCTGCTTCCACAACACAAGCTTATCCACACGCGCATTTATCGCTACGATCGCCTTCCTTGCTCTCCTGTCTCTCCTTGCTGCGATCCGCAATGGCGATTGGAAAGCTCCTAACAGGCTCGCCATCATGTCCGACAAGCTCAACCGTGCTTCAAAAAGCATCAAGAAGGCTCCACGTCGGGCAACCAGGTCGTTCACCAGGACGATGCGCTCATATTCACTGGACGCCGTTACATTTATCGCCCAGCCTGCTTCTTGGTTGAGTCGGAACTCGGACGGGTCTACGCCTACAATTCGGGAGTCGTATCCTCCCCCACAGCGCCCGCAGCTGGCCAAGGCACTCTCCCACCACATCAGGCGGGGAACTACAGGCCTCAGGGACTTGATGCCTAGTAGCCCACTTCGGGCGATCCCAGAGTCGCAGCAGATGGTGCCGGTATAAATGTACCGCGCATGTCAGCTCCTCGTTTCTGTCCCCTCATGCAGTGGTTCTCTAGTCCCTTTGTTATCCCTGTCACACTATTTTCGTCGCCGCATTTCACGTACGGCTTCTGTTCACATTCTCTGATCGTATCGCTATGCTTCCACATACTTACGTCCTATCATGAACGATGCTATGTACATATTCAAGCAAGGCTTGCAAACGCACTTTCAGTAGCTATTGTAGCCAAATTCATCCCGGATACGCGGACTGGGGCTCGAAAGCACTGTCTACAAAAACGAGCGGCCGCCCACGCCCTGACGTCTTAACTTGTGACCACGAATCCGGAAAGAGCGTAATAAGCGCCCACGCCGGTGTTTCCGTGGTGAACAAATACTCACAAACAACTGTGTCATGCCCCCGGGCTGCTCAGCGCCTCGGTACCAAAAGTAAACTGTCCTGAGTCCAGATGGTGTATGTTGCAATAACATGTCCCCGCAATGCAGTCTGGCAGGAGTCCATGTGCACAGCTTCCCTACCCTACTTTCGTTTCGCCGCGCCTTCCATACAACCCCAGGCTGCTTCCAGTCCGGTGCCTACTTCCAAACTAGGGTACAGTGAGAAATTCTCTGAGATAATAACGCACTGTTAGGAACCCCAGCGGGGTCTTAGGGGGTTTTGAACAAGGGTTCGGAACAGTTAGTAACAGAATTGTTATGAACTGTTAGTATTGGTTCATAATACATCGCCCCGCGTTCGTAACTGTGCGAAATCACTACCATTCCCAGTCAGGCGCGCTGCCGCTCGCTACTCATGCTCGCTTGCTCGCCCCTGCTCGCCCTCAATTCAGCCCGGTCATTATTGTCGTCGTCGCCACCACTGTCACCCTCCGGCCCGTCCTCCTCCTCATACCCTCCCTCTCTGTGGCTTCTCTCCGCCTTGTCGCTCAGGAATTGACCCAAGAACCTCGAGCTCAAGTCTACTTCCTTATCTAGAGCGAAATATTTCGCCTTCGCCGCTGGGGCTGCTGTCGGCTCGGACGTCTCTCCTTCGGCAGGCCAATCCTCGAAGAACTTCTCATCCTCTAGGGTCTCCCCACCGGCATTCCCGGATACGATTTGGGCATCAAGCTCGCCCCAACGGAGGGTCGGGCGGGTTCTCGGTTTCGTTGGGTTGTTCTGTAGTGGAGCTGTGAGCGAGAGCATCCATTGTAAGCCCAAATATATACCGTACCGCCCGTATACACCAGTGCCGGATCTGAATTATGTCTGTAAGTATCCTTACACTCTGGAGGTTTCTCGCGGCGGAGTTGGACTATGTGAAGCTCGATGCCGTTCACTTGTCCGCCATTGAGTTGATGGTTCCCGAGTATTACTTGACTGCGAGCAACTTGAATAGGCGTTAGAAGGGGCTGGATGGTAGAGGAATGGAAAGTGTCATACCGCCAATACTCGCGCGTGGGGGTGAGGAAGGTGTGTCTGCCACTACAGCAAGACAGGACGTCCCTCTCCAGCATCCATGTTCACAGTGGGCACATTGAATGAATACTTGCTCTTCGCGTAGGCTATAAGCTGGCTCCGGAGCTCATTTGCTGCAACCGCTAGCCCAAGTGTTGTGAGCTACTCCGTGCCGCCATGCTGGAACTCCGCCTGAAGCTCCCTCTCGAGATATTCCTTCGTGCGGTAGTATGCGCGCGGGATTGGCACAAGGAGACTATCATCCCCTCTACCATCACTGTGCGACGGTAGGATGAAAATCGAGTTTAATGTACTAGTTGACGTGGGCTGTCTGAGGATGTCCGATCGCGAGTATCCTACCGCAACCAAATAGCCAGCGTTACATAACATATCATAGGACAGTAATCTGCAGGCTACGTATGAGGGTTCAGGAAGAACGACACAAAGTAAATGTCTATGGGCGATTCATCGATAACGTCTGCATAGCAGCATCAAGCGTTCAGTAAATATTATGCACACTTCGGAACAGGGTGTCTAGGGGCGTCTCGTGCATAACAGTTCATAACGAGTTCAGAACACGTGTTATAAACAGGCTGTTAGCAATTAGGTATATCTTCACTGTACCCTATCTCGTACCGCAAGGAGGTAGGAGAGGTAAGCTGTTTAATCGCCTTGGTGATATTAGAAAACATCTCTTCAATGTCTCTAATAGTATAGTTATCCGTCTGCCCGCATTGAAGCACCGTATTCCGCCCCTCGGCCGCTTCACTAGCTGCCAATCACTTGCGTGGGGTCGATGGTTAGTCCGAGGCGGCGGGCTATTGCCATAACTCACGCTATAGCTTACTAGAGAGCCTCTTATATCACGCCTTCTTCAAGCAAGCTCCTTTGGTAGGCTCTCGGTTTGACATCTCAGTCGCACTTTCTGACAGTCGTATCATTGACACTGGCCAGAGCCATGCCTTCTCGCAATCCTAGTCCAGAACGGGTGGACAATGAGCAAAGTTCTCCACCTTCCACTGATATGGAGTCAACAAGAATCCTCGTCCCCGAGACTTTGCCTGCAGTGAACGCCACTCCGAAATTGCCTCAGCGCGATGACGAGTTCTGGTTGGAGGATGGCAACCTCATCCTCATTGCGCGCGAAACTGTCGAGTTCAGAGTGTACAAGGGCCCGCTCATTGCGAACTCGCCCGTGTTTAAAGACATGATGTCCTTGCCTCAACCTGACGGCGCGGCAACGCACCAGTGTACATGCGGGTACGCCCCTGCCCTTGTTCACGTCTCGGACTCGCCCGAAGACCTCAGGCATTTCTTACGAGCCCTCGTTCCCGGGAAGACCCCACGGTGCGCATTGTCCACTCCAGTACCTTCGGCGTCCTTCTGACCACACGTCTTTTCTGGATATTAGAGTGGCGCCGGACGATCTTTCCTTTCACGCAGTCTCGGCCTGCATCCGGCTCGGTCACAAGTACGAGATAGACCATGTCGTCTCGCGCGCGCTCGATTACCTTCGCAAGTTCTTCGTCGACGGCTTTGACACCTGGCCACGTGTCGACCCCCCGCGTCCACCAGCGTTCGCGGCCGTACACACAATTGGCGTCGTCAACCTCGCACGCATGACCAACACAAACGCGCTCCTCCCCGCCGCGCTCATGGGCTGTTGCATGCTTCCCTCCACAGACCTCATTGGGGGCTTCGCGCGTGAGGACGGCACGCGCGAGGGGCTCGCACCGGACGACATCGGGCGGTGCTTCCTCGGGCGCGCGAACTTGATGCAGGCAAACACGCTCGCGACGCTCTCGCTCTTCAACCAGACGCTCTCCGAGGGCTGCACGCGGCGGGACGTGTGTGCGCCGGTGTTCCTGAGGCTGCTGGACGAGTTACGGAGCCACGAGCGCGTGGTGTGCACGTTAGACTGGTACAAGTACTGGACGGACTACATCGACGGCCGGGACGACGACCGGAAGATCTGCGCGCCGTGCTACAAGATGCTCCAGGAGCGGGAGAAGCAGCAGCATAAGGACATATGGAAACGTCTCCCTGAGCTTATGGGCGTCACTGTCGAAGGATGGTCTGTGGACCCGCCTTCAGTTCCGGAAACGACTGTTCCTCCGACAGGACAGGCAAGTTGCTCATACATTTACTTACTTTCGAGCGCGCTGACCGTTTCTCTGCGAAGACATGAATGTATGAATTTCGTCCTTCAAGACTGTATTTCACCTATGACATGGCCGCTTTGCTTGATACATAGTAGTGTGTACGATTATTTCGATTTGTGTTTCACTAGTACGGCAATTATGATCAATCACGCCACGACACAAGAACTTGAACAAGTAATCAAATTGCATCGAATTGTCGAGGGCAGAGAGACCTCAGTCCCCAGACTGACAGTTCTATAAGTGACTTACACTTCCCAGACATTACCTCCCCGACAAGTACTACATGCAGTTCCTAGACCGAGTTTGTGTATATGACCGCCATTCTATCACTGACCATCGGCAGATCAATCGGAGCTCGGGCTTGTCTCCATCGAACAAGACTTAGTAGGCTGATTTTCAATCTCCGCTGTAACTCTCGGCTGATATATAAACCTCCACGCCACGCGTTTCGCAAGGACTGAGACCGTATCGACCAAGACGGAGCACTGACGAAGCAGTATGTCCGATACAGACAGCGATTCTGACCCCTTCGATGGCATGTGCGAAACATTCGGCTCCATTATCATGCTTGTTGCTGAAGCGCTCGTGATTTGCAGGTCCAGCCCGCCGCCAAGCCCACCGCGGGAGGCAAAGAGGAGAAAGCTCAACAACGAGCAGCGCGTCGAGCAAGAGGGGCACGACTCTGAGTTCTGGTTCGATGACGGGAATATTATCCTCGTCGCACAGCAGGGCGTGGAGTTTTGCGTCTACAAGGGCTTGCTCATCAAGCACTCACCGGTCTTCCGGGACATGCTCACGCTGCCCCAGGAGCCTACTGGAGCGAAGGAAGGGCAGCTGTCAGAACTACCTGTAGTCCATCTTCCGGACCACCCTCACGACGTGAGGTGCCTCCTCAGGAGCGTGTTCTTCGGCAATGATCTTCAGTACGTTAGGTCCTGTACATAGCCAAGTTATAGTGCTCCAACTAACTGTGAATAACAGATCCTCCGATCGGCCGCTCGACTTTGACACCCTTTCCGCGATAACCCGCATGGCACACAAGTACCAGATCGACGCCGCCGTCGACCTCGTCGGGCGCTACCTCGAACAACACTACCCAACCGACTTTAACGAGCTGCTCAAGCACCCTAAGGGCGCGCCAGGCATAACCGAGCTCGAGCACATCGGCATCGTCAACATCGCGCGCCTGCTCGACAGGCCTGCCATCCTCCCCGCCGCAATGCTCGTCTGCTGTTCGATCTGGCCCGCAGAACTCATCGAAGGCTTCGAGCGGCCCGACGGCACCATAGAGCGACTCTCGCCCGACGACCTCGCGCAGGTGCTCATCGCGCGCGGCGACCTCATCGCCCTCGATGCGGAGATCTTCTGCGAGCTCATCCGCCGTGAGCCGCAGCACGGGCCCGCGTGCACCGAGCCCGCTAAGTGCGCTGACCTGATCAAGACGATCGCGAGCGACGCCCCGCTCGAGTTCACCGCAGGAGGGAAGGTGGACATGGCGTGGAGCAGGTTCTTTGCGAATCAGGTCTTCCACGCCCACGAGCCGCCGTGTGATAGCTGCGTCGGGGAGATCAGGAAGGAGGAGGAAAGGGCATTCCGCAAGTTCTGGAAACACATGTGGGTAGACAGGTGGTAGGAACAGTGAGTGGTGCTCTCTTGCACCGCGCCGTTACTACTACTGACGTTGGACTGCAACCTTGCGGCAGGAACTTCGTATGGGCGCGATAGATCAAGTGAAAAGGGGTTTAGAATGCTTTACTATACGACATTACGTGCACGCTCGCGACGTCCGTCGGCTGCTCCTAATCGTACTTGTACCCCTTCACAACGCTCGTCCAAAGCGCACGGCAGTCGACAGACGCCCCCAAGCGAGACGCGAGCAGGAAGGCGCCGCTCAGCTTCCTGTTGAGACTGTACGTTTCGCGTGGGGGCGGCGTGAGCCGGTGCTTAAGCATGACCGGGATTTGCGCGCGGATCTCCGCCGTGATATCCGCCCACGCGGAGGCGGGACCGAATGTGAAGGGTTGTGGGGTTGAGGCCTTGAAGGGCGTCCCGAGGAGGACCATTGATCGGACATGCGCGTCCAACATGGTCTGTAACAAAGTGTTGGAGTGGTGTAGAAGAAGGTAAATAAGAAGCGTACCTCGTTTTCCTCCCCGGTAAGGTAGCCGAGTTTGAGACTCCACTCGATGCACGCTTCGCGGTCTTCGTCCACGGCGGCAGAAAGAAGGCGCAACCAGCTGTCGATGAACTCCTTCGTGTACTCGCGAGTCGCACCAAAGTCGACAAGCTCGACCTTTGTGAACAAAGTGTCTGAGTATTGTGGTGTGTATGAGTAGAGACGCAAGTATAACACACCTTGCGTGTGCGTGGATTCCACAGGAAGTTGGTCCAATTTGGGTCCGTCTGCATCACCCTAAAGACGAACAGCTCGCGCAAGCACAGGTCGATAATGCGCGCCGCGATCTGCCAGCCACTCCCAGTAAGCATCCTTTCACTCTGGGATGCAAGTTCCACTCACGTCGTCCTTGTCTCGCTGGCTCAAACTGTCGATCACAGCTCCACCTACGCTCACACCCTCCACATGCTCCATCACCAGCACCCGGTCCGTGCTCCCCTCCCATACCCATGGCACCTTGAACCGCTCGTCCCGCCCCAGGTGGTCCGTACTTCCAAACCGTCTTGCAAATGCCGCCTCGCGTGCATAATCGCACTCGTCCCCGAGCTCTTCCTTCATGACAGCGATTGTGCGGTCGAGGAAGAGTCCACGCGGAAGGAGAGCACCCGCGGTGAGGAGCATCTTGATGTAGCCGAGGTCGCTCGCGATCGAGTTGGCGATGTTCGGGAACTGGACTTTGACGGCAACACGTGCAGGGGCACCTGTCGGCGAAGCGTGTGCAGCGAGCACGGCGGAGTGCACTTGGCCGATGGAGGCGGCAGCAAAGGGGAGTCGTTCGAAGGACTCGAAGTAATCCATCCATGATGGACCTAAGGAGTCCTTCATGACTTTCTGTAGGGAGGGAATCGCTCGAACGATATGATGGCTTCTATACGAACTTGAGAACGTACTTCTAGCTGCCAGTCAGGCATGTAATGCGCACTGTCCTGCACTCGACGGAATATATCCTCTAGCTCAGGAGGAAGTACATGGCTATCTTGCGCGCGCAGCAATATGAGAGTCGAGCAAGTGGTTCTGTGAGTGGAACACTGACCTTGTATGCTCATGAACTGTCCCAGTTTCAACGCTGCTCCTCGCATTTGGGTCAACTTTGATACAAGCCGCTTGATATTCCCTTCAGTGAGCATAAGCGATGGGGACGCAGTCTTGTCGCTAGAGGTCGTGGAACGACGGATTAGTTCTGAGGCCGCTCCATATCCCAGAGAGGCGGCGAGACCTGACACGGCGGGAACTAAGTACCTGGAGAGCATACATGGACACACCACATACCTCCATAGTGGAAAAGCCGGCCAATACGAGAGGAAGGGACTTTGGAGGATTGTAAATTTCGGCTTTGCGGAGGTGCGGAGGACAGAACCTAGTCGCCCCGCCTAAGCATAGAGGTTGCAAGGTGAATGCCACGACGTACTTCTGTTACTCCATGTACACCCGTCGTAGTTGAGACATTCCCAACAGGGGGGATATGTTCCTGAGACCCTTCCACATCCGCGCCGCTCGTCAAGAACGTTGACTTCCACTCTGGTTCTTGAGGCAGAGCTTCAGAGGATGAAAAGCTTTGTGGAGGCTCATATTCGAGTTGGGAAGCCAGAACGGGACGAGCTGGTGGGGATGCTTGAGGGACGTCGGTGCCCGCGGGAACATGACCACTTGGGATATCTTTCGACACAGACGCAATGGGCTGACGCAAGCGGTTCGTGAAGAATTGAGAGAAACAATGTGAATGGCACTCACTTTGGCCACCAAGTTTCCCTCCGCCTTGGGCGAGGCAATGTGAACATCGGCCAACGATGGCTCCCGAGTGACATCCTTCGTGGCGGTTGGCCGAGCGTGGACGGGGGTCGGGTGACTTGATGTTGAAGCCCTGTCCTCCCACTCTGTATGTCTTCCAGGATACGACTCGTCTCTCTTCCGTTTGCGGGATGGGAGGGCGGCGTTGATTGCTCCGCCGGCTCTGTTCAGCTGCGCGGCACGGATTTGGGCCGCGTGAGAGAGGATGTCCAAGACGCCATGGGCGACGCAGAACCAGTTGTATGCGGGTCCTGAAGGCATATCGAAGGGAACCAGTGCTCTATGAAGAGGACGGCATAGTAGTTATGTGAGTCGAGAGTACGAGTGGTGGTCAACGGCGAGTGAGTGACGCGATGTGACGCGCTTGGACGAAGGAATCGGCGCTTCGGCCCGTTACATATGTATGTTTGCCGTTCGAACTTCGAACCCATATTAGGCCAACGTTCATCTGACGATGACATTAGGAAGATAATACAGTAACGTTGTGTACGGGGAACACAGTTAAGAAGTGGTCGTCGCTCTCTTCAATTCGGCCGCCCACCCCTTGACCTCCACGCCCATCATTTCCGGGAGCTTACACCAGATTTCCGTCTCTTTCTGCTCCTGCCGCGTCAAGGTCACCATCCGATAACAGCTCAAGCACAGCTGCCTGTTCGAGTCTACCTTGTCGACGAAGGGCTGCCAGCTCTCATACCACTGCATTTCGTTGACATTGCCGTCCCCAGCGAACAGGGTTTTCACTAGCTGCCGCAGGACGTGCTGACAGCGTCCCATCTGACGACAGTCCGACGAGACGTCGGGAGTGAGTACGGCGTGCATTGTAGAGAGGTTCATCCCCGCGAGCCTGGCCTTGCCCTCGAAGCAGAGCCCGAGATCTTCAGCCGAGAGGAGCTCTTGTGTGCCGTCTTCCCTGGTGAAGCCTTGCGTGATTTCGCGCCCGAGATCGCAGCACGACAAGAGCGCAGTAGGCAGAAGCCAGTCGGTGCGTGTGAGTCGCGCGAGGTTGACGACGCCTATCGCATGGATGGGTTTGAACTTTGGCGGTATCAATTTGACCTGGTTGAACCACACGTCGTCGTCATCTGAGAAATATTGCCGGAGATATTCAAGACTCGATTGTACGAGCTGGTCCACCTGGTACTTGTGCCCCATGCGAACCAATGCCGAGATTTCGTCAAAGGTAGGGTCGACTGGTCGGACGCCGCTGCAACAGTGCCTTTAAGACGCACTAAACAAGGAATGGCGGCGTCGATGTACTCACAGGAGGGCGTTCCCAGCCACCAACACGCGCAGGAAGTGCTTCAGATCTTGGGAGGAGTCTGATACCCTGATTACGACGGGACCCGTCGACCCGGTACAAACGCACTCGGGCTGGGGCAGTGATAGCATATCCCGAAACACTGGAGAATGCTTCATCAGGGGACCCTTGTAGACGCAAAATTCGGTGTCTTGAGAAGCGAGGATAATGTTTCCATCTTCGAACCATAGTTCCTCGTCGCGTTGAGCGGGAGTACCAGTGTGAGGACAAGTGTCCTTGGTAGCATCGACGTCCGATGCTAGGCCCTCGGAGATAGTCATGAAAGGTGCCTGTCAGTCACTTGACATTAGTATTCCCTTCATACAAGCAAGATCTCGTACTTCTGAACGTGGCTATGACAGCGGCGAAGAACGGGTACTGCGAGTGGCGTGAAGTCGTCACGTACGAAGTGAGGTTCCAGGCGGGAAGACGGCAGGGTTATCAAGGGCATCGCTGTTAGTATCGCAACTTTCGAACGCAGCCTTTTGCCAACCCGGCCTCAAAGTGTTGTTTGAATGTGCCACAAAGAAGCGGTATCTCAGGCAGATAAAGACCTGCTCGTGGGACGTACGGGCGGAAACGCGATGGAGGTCCTTCTTGTGGTTCGGATATTACCAGGCGCATTGTCCCTGAAGTATTGCAACTGGTGAGGTCATCCGTACGTATACGAGGGTCGAGGGTTGGCTGCGAAGCCTGGAGGTGCATGATAATGTCGTGGAGTAAGCCGGAGTCTGGGGGCAGCCGCTGAGCGTTGGCTGGTAACCAGCCTCAAGCGCACTTCAAGAAGCTTCAAGAGTAGTCAATATCATTTACTTATCCTCGACTACGGCGTTCTTCAGCCCTCTTCAACCAGCTTCAACCGTTCTCTTGTTTTGACGCCCACACAGACGCACCGGCACCACGCGGTTTCGTCATTTTGCTACCCAAACATCGAGACCTATCGAGACCCGCTCGTTCTCCCCTCCTCCCGCCGCGCCGCTAGACATTCAAGACTTGTTTCGGCTTCGTGGCTACCTTTCGGTCTCGCTACTATCTTTGCGGAACCCGTCGAAACCAAGACCATCGCTCCGGCTAATAACATACTGGCCGGACCACGAAGACGACGAAGGGTCCATGATCTAAGAGGATTCAATACGAGAGTGTCTCCTATGTACCACCTAGGCCGCGGAGACCTGCAAGGGTTCACAGCTCGCACGTAGATGCGCTGAGCCAGGGCTGCAATGAGGGTCGTTCAACAGTGAGTTCCGGACCAGCTGCTTGGAAGCTTACTGGATGGCCTCGAGGAAGATGTTATGGAGAAGAACGCTCTTCCAAATTGCTCCAGCTCCAGCTCTTGCATGTGTCGTGGGCTTGGGCAATGTACTGGGGCCCTCGGCCGTCCACAGCGCCTTGTCTTGACTTCATGCGAGGGTTGCCGTAAGTCGTGCAGCACCCATTCCCCGATACTGTCGTGTGTATCGTGAATATCTTTGGGGGACTTGTATCCTCTTTACGTCCCCGCCTTGTGGGTATAATGCAGCGAATCGTTCCGTCAATGTTTGGTGTGTTTCCGAGCTATCCAGCTTTCTCTACTACCGAACGCATCGTTAGCGCTGACACCACTTTCCATAATAGACGCTTCCCCTTACGCGGTCACGTTACTTACGCGTCCTACCTGCCTTCGGCCCTAGCTGTATTTTTCGAAGATGGCCAGCAGATACCGGATCGAAAGACTCAGGTAGAGTGTACAAGAGTGGTTGAAAAGGTGGAGGAACGTATTCAAAACTCAGTCAAACTCCGAACCGCCCGGACACGTGCCTCTTAGCCGAGGCACTAGATATAGCAAGCACGCCTCGGTTTGCCTCTCAACCTCTTTCTCCACTGCCCATCCTCCGTCGACGTTGCATCTAGCTGCCGAACTACCCCAACCCCCCATGAATTATGTCTCCCACAATGGCGCAAATTCTCCCTACCGAGACCGGTAGCATTTGCATGATCCAACAGGGTGGTCAGCACGTCAGTAACGGTTCTATGATCGTCACTTCAGCTCCCTCAGTTGCTCACGCACATGCCGTATCCCGCAGACTCGGATCGATCGACGCATACGTCAAGACGCTGATCTCGCCATCATGGAACTACTCACAATTGTAATGGTACGTTTCGTGAATTGTGCCGTATGAAGAATCCTGAGCTGATCGGACTCTTAGGCATCCAAGCCTCGATGTAAGACCTTCCCGATTACAAACTGACGGCCCTTCTGACGATTACCGCTCTAGCCATCACCCGTCTTCCCTACGATGTCATCGACTGCATCATGTCGATCGCGAGCGAAGACGTCCTGGCCTGCCTAGCGGCAACGTGTAGACAGTATCAAGGGCAAGGAGAGATATTTCGGTACAGGTCGCCTCGCATTTATACCCCCCAAGGCGTCCAGTCTTTCAGAACTGGCTTGGAGAACACGATCAGGGACCGTGCAGGGTGCACTCGGATGCAGCGGGTCAACACCTTGTTTGTCGGATGGGAGGCCATCTCGTACCACATGCAAGCCTACGTCGACCTGGAGTGGATCCTCCACCACACCCCCTCTCTCCGCGACGTTACACTCTCCATACGAACTCCTTCGCTACCCTTCCGATTATTGCCCCCCGCGTTCCCCCCGCCCGGCAACAAGATGCGAAGTCTCACAACCACCGCATCGGCCTTCATGGCACTCCGCCAGCCCCGGAACACTCTCACGTCCATTTCCATACACGTGTCTCACTCAGAGGTCTTAGAATGGACGCAAATCTCCCTCGCTTTCGAGGGTACTCTCCGGAGCCTACGACTGATACGGACCTCGGAGAGGCCCATCGCCCAGGAATCTCCCGCGCGGATCTGTGGACAGATTTGGTTGAAGTCGTTGAAGTACTTGGAGGTCTGGGATAGCTCGCCTTCGGTGAGTCTGTCTTTTCAAGCCGGCAGTGCGTGTTGCTGACAAGTTTTTCTAGGGTCGAATTGTCCGACCCGATCTCATAAGCAACGACCCCACCCTTGCCATGGAGTGCGTTGAGGGCATCCCAGCGCTTGAAGCAGTGGTCTGGCGTCCATCCTGGATCGATGCGCTGGATGTTCGCCGAGCTGCCGAGATGGTATTGAAGTACATGCTCGACCTGGCTTCCGTGCTGGAGCCCGTCACGGTCTATGTCCGCGTTCAGCCCGGAAAGGCGCTGAAGGTGACGTCCGATATGTTTGGACGTCACGAATGGGCCAAGGGATGTATTGATCTTGGAGAAGATGAATGGAAGAAACGGGCTGAATGATTGGACGAATGAGCTCCAATAAAGGAGGCGCGGGTTGCGAGGAACGCTGTGGGTAAGCATGCTTAGATCTTGTGAACATGAAGCAATATTGACGATACGGTTTTCGAAAGCAGGAATCCGCTTTGACTGGAGCGCCACAATGGACCAACGTACCGGCCGCTTCACAATCGGCTTGTGTTGTGTGTCAAACAGGCCTAGGATGTACGAGTAGTGTATTTTAAATCGTATCTCATCGCGTTGTATCTAATTGACCGAGGCGGAATATGTATCATCTGGTTGCACTTCGTTTTATCTGATCTTACCGTTTGTCCTGTAGGATTGTATGCAGAGTTGCTTCTGGTAAGGCCATGTTGGAGTATGAAGTCTCCGCCGCTCCTCACGAATCCCCAGGCCCATCATACGTGCATACTCGTCAATTGCGTCGGAACTTAACCAACTTGACAGGATACAGTGTGTGGCTCGAGTGCATTTAGTCCAACGCCCTAGGAACCCTTGATCATATTTCAGCCGTGTTCAACGGATTGAAACTGCTCGCTTCAAAGGTCTACCATGCGCTTCAATATCGTCCTCTCTTCGGGGCAGATAATATTATCCCGAGACTCTCAAAACACATCATACTCCGTGCAATCCATCGGTGGTCCGATGACACAGGCATGGGCGCGTGCGTATACGGGAGGTTACATATGGACCCACAACGGTCACCTTTCTCGTTAGCCATTCATTCAATATAGCCTTCTAACAGGCAACAATGTGTAATCCTTCACACGACTAAATACTCGGAAACGAAACCGGGTTGGTGACGCACGTCAAAAAGCGTTGACAGACCACAAATATTAGAAACATCAGCCTTGGGACAGACAGCCTTACACAACGACTTTGAGCCTCATTCACGTCCCTGGATCCAAACTAGATGAAACGCTGTAAAGCATCTGGATCATAGATGTTCCAGCCCGTATACGCGGGGAGGAGAAGGGGGGAGTTCAAATGGCGTCGTAGACGGCACTCGCAACGAAGGACCACAAAAGAAGGGCCGAAACTTTCGTATAGCAGGCAGATGGGTAATGCGCCACATACACACTATGCAGTTGCATGCCTTATCCCGCCGTGCCAATCTCCCCGGCATGTATCTTCGAATACAGCTGCTTGGAGAGCGAGTTGCGCGCGCGAACCAGAAACGTGGAGTCCAGCGTGGATTACGAACGATGCGATTGATGACGTGCAGATAGGCCGTGATTAAAATATTGAGTGGTGAGATATAAAGATTTTGCCTGGTTGGAACATGAGCTGGTAAGACGGAATGTACAGCTGTGCGATGAAGAAGAGCTGAGTTGGGTCCTGTTGGGAGAATGGGGTCCAGGGAAGAAAGGCGGCGTCGGGCGATTCAGCGATTAGGCGCTACCCGTGCGTCGCCTCGGGCTTCCGGGAGGCTCCGAGTCCGGCTTCGGCGCGTCTAGTCGTGATTGCTTCACGGACCCTTCCTCTAAACGTTTGGTAGACACTGAACTTGAACGTTCAAGATCACAACCAACCGCTTGGTATCACCATATAGTTGAGGTATATGCCGAACTGCCCCTAAACAACAAATACCGATCCACAACACAAGACCGGTCAAACCGTTCTATTGTAAGCGCAATCCCAGCGTCGAGGCCTGCGTCTTGTTGCCTACCGGCAGTCGTGAGCCCATCTCCCTTCGCGTTCCAGCTCTTCCTCCACCGTGTACGTTGACTCCATCTCCGGCCCTCTCATGCGGATACAATGACCCTCGGGAAGCAACACCGTCAACTCGTCCAAATCGAGGACGTTCGTCAAATCTTCCCGGAAGCGCTCCATCGTCGAGTGGTACCTCCCTCCAGCACGCAGGTCGGTCACTCCCCCGCGAGACCAGCTTGGAGCCCACACCAAGTGGCGGAGACTCGGCGTCCGTTGCCTTGCTGTCGCGTGTACATCTTTGCCACTGACAGTGTCGCAACGCCTCGGTGGATACACGCCCATCTGTTAGGACAGTATGGTAAATAATCTCATTCTCGAGACCCCAGTCTGGCGTGTTACGCACCCACGGTATCAGCACTTCGTCTCTGACTTCCAGGTACTCCAGTACCGGCGCGTCTAGCTCCGCGCACACCCTTGCAGGGTTGTCGTGGTAGACGTGCCAGGGCATTCCACGGCGCAAGCGAAGTCGCCGAAGCGTCGCACGGAATGGCGCGAGAAGAGGCCACACTTTTCTGAGCTCCGTTGTCCGGGCGCGGATGCTCAGCGCGACCAGCGGTGGATGCGGAGCTGCCAGCACTCGAAGCAGATTCGGCGACGCGTCGAATACGCGTACGCTTGCGGGCAGGACGACGCTCGCGTTATTGACGAGGAGTGCAAAATCGAGTGAGTGGGCTATGGTGTATGCCATTTGGGACGCGGAGACGACCACGGAAAAGCGCGTTAAGCGCAAGTCGGCCACAGGGGCAAGCGAGAATGTGAAGAGGATAGAGGTGAGCGTGTCGGCAGTAGAGGCAGGCACGGATGTGCTTTCCGGCCAAGTGATAGTGAGCGAGCGCACGAGGCGCGCGCGATGAGGATGTTTGGAAAATGCCCCGAGAAGGTGGTGTAGTTCGTCCGGTGAGTGGATGGTGACGTTCTCGTAGAGGGCTTCGACGGCGACCGGATAGAGGTCGGAAGATACCATCGCGAGATCTGCAAGGCTTTTTGGCGACATGATCATTTTGGAGACGTGGATCCACAGCTCGATGGGGAAGATGTCGAGAGCTGTTCGAACGGTGGTTGTTGATCCGGTCAGGGAGAGGCATCGTATGGCGGTGGTAAGTGATTCGTCCGTTTGCTGTGAGTTGGAGGCAAAGTCGCTCGCTGATTGCAGATCGTCGTCCCCAATTGGTAGCGTCTGGTAATCGTCGACTGACGGAGAATAAAAGCTGTATCGTTCGCTATCCTCGCTGCGCGGCGAGCTTGAACTTGTCGTCTCGTAGTCTCGTCTCAGGGACAGGGGCCGAGCAAGTGTGGTTGTTGCTGGTAAGCGTGGACTGCGTGTGGTTCGTGAACGTGTCAGCTGTGTCGACCAGTGTTGAATTTTCTCGGTCGATGCCATCCACACAGAGCTACGGTTGATGATCTCGGGATTGTCGCCGTCGCAGGTATCGTTCGAGCCACCCTTGTCAGTGAGTTTTCCCTGTCTTCTGTCCTTGAGCTTAGAATTACACAGTGGACCGTTAGCGTGCAATTACGGGAACCAGTCTGCAGCCACACGGCCACTCACGAACGCGAAGACTTCACTCGCTTTCTGGTTCTGTGTAAAGGAGTCCGAGAGGGGACGAGGTTTTGATGAGCTGGGTTGTCCGGACATCCCGAACATGGTGTGCGTGGACGGGAAGGTGTGTGTACGAAAGGAAAGCGCGTATATGAAAGAGAGGTGCGTACGGCACGCCCCTGGTCGGTGGCGGCAACAAAGAGAGCGGCCGGCTCCGGTCGGGTGTTCGCCGCCCGTGCCTCCGGCCGGACCTCTTCGTGCCTCTCCCCGATCTCGCATCTGCGAGCCACACAAGGCCGTCGGCCTTTGCACCTTCAGTCCGTCGAGAAAATGACGTCGGTGAGATTTCGAGCAGATCATGTTTAAGACTGTCAGAACAATAAGAAGTCTCGTGACGCGTCTTGTAACGGTCAAGTTAGCGTATGACATTGCTGCAGTGTTCTTCAAAGCAGATACGAGTCAATAACAGTATGTAATATATTACAGAGCGCACAGTTCGCAACACAGCAGCATAAGAGCGATAGAAAGCGCTAACGATACACGACGAATATACAGAAACGATAGCACCTGGTATACGCGTACCAGAGACAAATACTGAGTCCATCGCAGAACACAACCTACGGCCCAAAGAGCCCCATTACTTCCGAGTGGATACCTTGCCTCCACCTGTAACTTCTACCCACTGCCTCGCTATATGTGAGCCAAGGCAAACGCTTGTCAAGAACGGCCGGTCGGCGGTCTGACGATGCCATACACCCCACATCCGATCAGCGTCCCTTTCCACCGACACTGCTACTTGCAAGACATCGAGCACCTGCCCCGCCGCCTGCGCGAAACCACTGGCAGCGGTGCTAAGTAGTTCTACTCCCTTGGATGCCCACACGGGCCGCCACGCGAGCGAGCGCAGGGCAGGCGTGCCCATGGTGGGCATCGCCCAGTTGGGGTGCGAGAGGGCTTCGATGTCGACGGACCACTTCTGCAATAGTGCAAGAATGAGTGGTCAGGACGGGGGGTGGTTGGTCTGGCTGAAGACGATTGAAGACTCACCCCTGCCGACACGTCTCTGATCTCCATGATCTGCAGCTTTGATGCGCGGAGGAGCGAGCATACCAGCAGTGGGGAATCTGATTGCACCTGCTCTCCGGTTCGCGAGATGGCCTTTTGAAACCGGCCAGGAAGCGTTCGGTTAAGCTTTAAGGAAAGGAGTTGCTCGCCGAGGATGGTTGAAATGTGGTCAAGGATTCCTTGCATGTCCTCCATGTTGAGGTTGACGCATAGGTGCTTGAGTCTTGATTGCTTTTTGAGGCGCATGGCGAAGGGGGAGGAAGTGGTCAGGGAGAGGAGGTTTGGAAATGCGCTCGGAAAGGCAGAGTCGGGGAGTGGTTGCGTGCCAAAAAATCCTGAGAAATCTTCCAGCAACTTGAAGGAAGTGAGTGAGTCCCATGATTCTTGGAGGATCATATCCGACTCGCAATGGAACTTGGTGAGGGGTGCCGATCGAGGAAGACGAGCTAGGACGTCGAAAGCGTATGCGTCCGTGTCTCCGGTGCCGAGGAAGGCGAGTTCTTTGACGTTGGGGAGATGCGAAGAGACATCTACGAAATTGCGGATCAAGGTGGAGGATGGCGGGTGGTGGTGGTAGGCGGGGGTGGTCAAGACGATGGTCAGAGACCGGATGTTGATGCCCCAACTCAGGTCGGAGAACAGAAAAGCGGCAAGCCGCAGAGATGAAGAGGGGGACAAGACGCGTACGCTGCGTAAAAGGCGTGCACGTGCAAACGCTCCTACCCGTCCGGCGACCAAAGCGAGGTTCTTCAAATCTTGAACCTCCAGGTGATCGTGCATCTTGAACCATAGCTCTGCGGGTAGTGGACGATATTGGAACACGGGTGTGGGTTGGAGGGGTCCGTTGCATTCCTTGGTGTTGATAGCTTCTACACGACGTCTTCGCGGATCCTGTGTGTTGTGCTTGAAGTAGGCGAATGAGTGTGGTCATGCTCGAAGTGGACACTAGTAGAGTGCGGAGGTAACTCACGTTGGCAGTTTTCTGATGCATAGCGGGCCAGAGGAGGGACAGAGCAGAGCAATGAAAGCAATAGAGGGGAGTAGGTTGAGGCATCCTCCAGCATGCCCGTGAGATGAGGAGTGGTGAAGTCAAGGCGGGAGATTGACTGACCACCATTGTCCTCATTCAGCCACCGCAGGGCGCTCTCGGCTAATTGCCTCGGCTAGAAGCCTCCAGCCAGAACTCTCATGCGAGTCATTGAGATCGAGTAGAACACTAAGAGCAAATCTTGCGGACTGTTGCTAAGTCATTTGCTCATGAAACGCTTCAATACCGTTTAACGACGTCTAGGCACCTTGCGACGCGTCTGGAATTAAGAGGGGGATAAGTCATGTGACCGCGGTGTGGCAAGTAAATGGGCGTCTACACGGCCCCTACCACTGTAATCAATCGATCACAATCGATCCTAAGCCAGCACCTCTTGAGTAAGAGATATATGGTGAACAATGGTGTGTTTGAACTTTGAACAGTTTATGCAATACGTTTACACACTGCGAGAGCTCCCTGTTAACCGTGAATCCTACCAGCGACTGAAATGCGCGTGCGACTTACTACTACGAGACATCGAGATTCGACAGCCTGCCGTCCGATCGCTCGCGCAAAACACCACCCTATAGCTGTTCTACAGCAGATTTTCCGGAGTCGCAGTAGTGAACTCGATGATGGTTCGGATACAGGGTGTGGACGTAGGCACAGCCGTCGTGGTGGTGGTGGCCGTGTATGCAGCCAAACCCATTCCATTGTTTCTGACCGCCTTGGTCCCTTTCGGTGCTATATGAGGGTCGGAAGACGTTGAGGAAGGTACGGGCGGTGGAAGTAGAGATGACATTGGGGTAGCGCTGCTCCTAGCGGATGTCGAGGAGGTGTTGGCGGTAGACATCCAGGACACACAGCCACTGCTCTCGTCCACTCTGACCGGCGGCGAGTTGTCGTTCTGGTGCCGAATCTCTGCCAAGATGACGGCGGTAAGAGCGCCCGTCAGGGGGACCTGAGAGCTGCGGTGAAGAGGATCAAGAAGCGCCATCACATCTGCTTGTTGACCTCAACCTCGGGCGGGCGCATTGAGACGAACGCATGATCATCTCGCCCGCAGAGAACGTGCGGGGAGTGGCTGGCCGCTTCTTGGGCTCGACGTCATTGGAGTCCCGCGCTTTCTGGTAGGAAGTTTTTGAAGATATGCTTTCAAGATAAGGGGACACAGGACTGGCATTGGGGCGAGGTTGGAATCACCTCATGTGTACCGCTGACACTGGCACTGGGCCGCCCAGCACCACCTAGCGCTACATCCTGCTAAGAGCGGAGGTTCGACGTCGTCGTATGTTGATCGGGCACTTGGTGTCTGAACTTGTATGCCTGAGAGGTGCATCGTTCATATAGCGTAACTGTGCAGTCCGAAAGCAGAGTCGTCCAGCGTGAAAAAGCCTTGTGCGGCCAGCGAGCCTAGTGACATGAGTGAGCATGAACTATGTGGCCAGCGGAAGAGTGTGATTATGGTGACGCTTTCGTCTTACGAAGTCCGCGACTAGCACGCGCCTTAACCCGTGACGATATGCGTGGTCTTTAGAACGGATGGATCCTTGCCAGATGCGACAGAAAAGAAGCCTCGACGGCGCTGAGAATTGCTGATCATGTAGCCCAGCGGGCAGATGGTGATGTGTGTGCCTAGGTCATATCCCAAAAGCGACATATAATAGACCTAGAAGTTGTTCGTGCTGGCCTCGATGCAATGGAGCGTACGTGAAGGTGGTGATAGGAGCCCTCAGCCAGTGCAGCCTAAGCGCTTAAGCCTTGAGCCGATGGTGGATGTCGGTTGCTGTTTTCAGTGATTCTCCCACGCGCCTCGGAGGCGGTGCCGCACGGCGCAAACTTTGCTGGAGCTCCCGGCAAGCCTCCGACCGTCACCAACTCCTCAAGACATGGTAGTTATATCCATTTCTCGATCTAGTGACTAGCGCGTCGTGTATATGCTCGAAGTGTTATAATCTGACCGCATACCGATCACAGACATCAACATCGAATTCTGGGGTCAGCCTGGATAGTGCATGCTAAATCACGCAGCCGCCACCGGTGGGAGGAACTTTTCAGTGCCGTCATGCTGCAGCCCGCACACGTTCATTTGGACACCTGACGTCGGATCCAACACCGGAGAAGCTGTCTAGATTCATGATGCTGCTGATGTGGCTAGACGCAGTAAGTAACACACTTAAAATCAGTGAGATTTTGATCACTCAAGATGACCCATCCAGCCTTGAACCTTTTCCCCCTAATATCTTCACTATGGTCATACTCTCCGTCTCAATAGCCGCGCTCCTTACAAATCTCCTTGCCTCTACCTCAATCTTACAGCTATCCCTCGCGCAGAATACAACTGCGCCGTGCCTTCCTGACGTAGACAACGAACTCCAGTTCTATTCCTGGGTGAGTGCTTAGAGTCGTCGCCTTCATTTGGATACATGCTGAGAAATACTGTCTTGCAACGCTCGTAGACTCAGAACAGTCTGAAACAGTCTCCGTGCTTAATGGCGTCATACTTATGGACTCCGTGCTGGGGCAACAATGGTACAGTTCCAGGCCTCGAGTCTCGTGTTCAGGCTCGTCTGCATAATCTGACGTACCTTGCCTTCAGGTTCCGGCGTTTGGCCGTTAATTGGATCAAAGGCCGTCAAGGATCCACCGGTAGCGATATCCGGATACGGGAGTGGCACCTCCCCTTGCGATTGCAGCACCGTCACATATTCTCTCTTCGCTGCGTGCACCTATTGCCAGGGTATTTCCTTGGAGAACCTCACGTAAGTCCGATGTTGTCAACATTCTGATTGTCGTAGAAGATTGACTGTGGTGTTAGCTGGCCCGCCTACTCGAAGAATTGCAAGCAAACACACTATTCGGAGTGGGTGACATCTTTGATGGGAATTCCCGGTTCTCAGGGAACTTAATGTTCATAGGATACCATACTCCATCCCGAACGGGACCAAGATCCCAGCGTGGGCCTACCAAGATATGGCGAGTATCCTGCATCCCCGGGTCTGGGGAACGAAGTTTGACCTCACCCGCAGCATCAGAGCCTCAATTTCAGCATCGATATTGCGAAGGTCAACGCGACCAGCTGTGAGTCCTGTCCCCCTATGCCCTGCATCGCACTCCGTTGACCTGCTGTCTCCATCTGGCAGCTGAGGAGCCCACTACCGAAGTCGGCCCTCCCACTTGCTACGCATGGACACCGGTATCCGACACCGTAATCGGTAACGACGACAACGGCTCTACCCCATCCAAGCCTAAGAACATCGTCGGTCCCGTGATTGGCGGCGCTGTCGGCGGCATCGTCGTCGGTGTCGTGGTCAGTGTGTTAACGACGTTCCTCATTCAGCGCCGGCGCCGAGAGTCTGCTGCGTCTAGGCGTGCGGGCTCCCGGGGACACAGCAAGGACCGTGACCCTACGGAGAAGAGCGAAATTTCCGACCTCCTCGTGCCCAGCTCAGCACTCGCGGACACAACGATGATGAGCGTGAGCCAATCTATAACGTCTCTCATCATCTATGTACATTGGCTGACGGAAAGCTGTGGGATACTAGCATGACGTACATACATATGGTATCCCGCCCATGCTAACGTTTTCGCACACTCAAGAGAGCGCCGCCGACGTGAATGCGAGTTCCTCCGCTGGGAACACGGCAAGCGGTGAGGGACACCGCCCTCAGCTTCCTTACCTGCCTCCCTCGTCGCAGCCGAAGACTGTGTATACAGGCCTCCCGGAGGTATGAGCGCCTGCTTGTGCTGGATCATCGATCAGCGCGCTTCCAGGCCTCAGGCCTCAAAATCTCGAAGACGAGGAGAGTACCGAAACGCGGTGCAGCCTGTTGGCGAGCATGGTTCTGGAGACCCGCCCGCCTTTCTCGGGCACACCTTGAACGTGATGTGAACGTCAATTCTAGGTCGACTACAATACGCAGGGAATAAATATCAGGGTTTTCCACGTACCGGCAATTTCGAGGGTTTGGTGCAGGCTTTGTCGCGTATGGGAGAAACCTGGGGTTTGTCCGTAAACTCTATGGCCAGCACGTAGCTCAGCTGATGGCCACGTAAGTACATCGTCCTCGGAGTCTGCGTTAAGTATTGTCAAGGCCGGGTTGACCGAAAAGAAGCCTCGATGGTGCTGCAAAGCTGTTGACGCTGCAGCCCGACAGACAGATGGAGATGCATGTGCCTGATGCGTACCTCGCAACCCGCAGGTAAGATTTGAGGGGGTCATACATATATGTGGGCTTCGATGCCGCGGGACGTACGTGAAGCGGTGCGGATGAGAGTGAAAATTTGTCTATCACCGGCCCCAGCCAATAGCAGACCGGGATGGCCTTTCCGGCGCCTCTCCCCCACAGAGCCTAAGGTCAGTTTCGGAACTTCTTTGCTGCTTCCGACTCGTACGCCTTATCCATCTATCGTCTGGCTGGCTTCCCCCAGCAATATGCATGCGCAACTCTATCTGAAGGCACTGCACACGCGGTCGGATAGCGAAGGTCTAGTTGCGGCCTCGGTTGTCAAGACACAGCGTGCTCAGAGCCCTAACGGGCATGAACGACGCCCGGCGCGACCGTCGCAGCGCTGCGAGCATCTAGCAGCCCTCAGGTGAGTCTCTGCGCTGTTGTCACAACTAACTCACGCCCGACGTCGGATCCAGGATCGCGGAAGCTGTCTAGCTCACGATGATGTTGATGCTGCTAAACGCAGCTACCTGTTACAAGACGCATAAAGGTGAAAGCTCACTGTGGCCCATCTAGCACAAATTCCCGTTCTCCAACATCCTCCCAATGGCACCACCCTCCTTCTTAGCGATCACGTCCTTAACTATTATTCTGGTCCTCACACGGCTTGCAGAGATAGGTCTTGCGCAGAATGTATCGGCTGTTTGCCTTCCCGACTCGGATCTCCAGTATTACTCTTGGGTGGGTTCTGGAAACCTCTAGTTCAATTATGCACATGCGTATGTTTTCCCTAACACACTATTTCCTTTAGACTGAGAACAGCTTGAAACAATCTCCTTGCTTGATGGCATCATACCTGTGGACGCCCTGCTGGGGCCTCAATGGTATGTTCCTCTTCTCGCACCCGAGTTCGATCGTTTCGGCTTATGAATCGGCTGTACATACAGGCTCGGATATTTTCTCTCTGTCCGATGACCTGGACTCGGATGACTCGGAGTCGGATGACCCACTTGGGTTAGATGACCCATTTGGATCGACTTCGTCTCAACTCGACGCAAGTGCCTACATTCAGTACGATGATCTCGCAGAATGCGACTGCAGCACCGTCACATATTCGCTCTTTGCTGCATGCGCCTATTGTCAGGGTGCTTCTCTGCGGAATTTTACGTGAGTTCAGAGACTGTCTCTCTCTTTTGTTGAATGACAGATTCTCTACCCAAGCTGGTCTGCATGGGCGCAGTACTGCAAATCCACCCACGAATCATCGTGAGCATTGTTTCCTGAGTACTCTCCGGAACAAAAGGCCCGCCTCCTCAAACGAGTTATGCGCCTATAGATACCCCTACTCTATTCCGAACGGGACCAAGATCCCTGCGTGGGCCTACCAAGACGTAGTGAGTACCTGATATCTCCGAGTCTGAACGAAGTCCGACCTCAATCGGTTCCTCGCAGCGACAAAGCCTCAATTTCAGCATCGACATCGCGAAGGCCAACGCGACAGACTGTGAGTCCTGTTCCAGCTATTACCCTGTATCACACTCCGCTGACCTGCTGTCTCCATCTGGCAGCTGGGGAGCCCACGACCGAAGTCGGCCCTCCCACTTGCTACGCATGGACGCCGATATCCGACGCCGTAATCGACAACGACGGCGGCTCTGCCTCATCCAAGTCTAAGAACCCCGTCGGTCCCGTCGTGGGTGTCGCAGTCGGCGGCGTCGTTGCAGGCGTGCTGGCCAGCATGGCGGCGATGTTCTTCCTCCAGCGTCGGCGCAGTTCTGCGGGGTCTACGTCTATTATGCGCGCGATTCGGGAGGGACTCAGGGCTGGCGAAGGCAGCAAGGATTCGGACCATGACTTTACGGAGACGAAGAAGAGCGAGACGTCCGACCTCCTCGTGCCACCCGGTTCGGCCCATCTCGCGGGTACGACGACGACGAGCGTGAGTCGTTCTGCAGCGCCCCTCGTTATCAATGTGCGTTGGCTGACGGAAAGCTGTGGGATGCTAGCACGACGTATATACGTATGGCACCCCGCCCATGGTGGTATCCTCGCACACTAACGGGAGCGCCGTTGACGTGAACGTGAGCGCCTTCACTGGGAACCCGGCGGCAAGCGGCGAGGGACGCCGCCGTCAGCTTCCTCACCCGCCTCTCTCGTCGCGGCCAAAAACTGCGTATACTGGACTTCCGGAGGTCTGAACACCGGCTCGTGCTCTCGAGACTCGGCCCGTTTCCAGGCCTCAGGTCTCAGGCTTTAGACCTTCTCGATCGTGACCTTCGTCTTCTATCTTGGCGGCTGCGATCTCTTCGTCGCGGGGGGACGTACCTCACTCGTGGTTCTCAGAAACTCAAACACCCCACTGTACATCTATATATACCCCGCACCCGCGGCAATCCGGCACGCCCACGCACCAAAAGGAGGCGAAAACGTGAACGTCCATTGCGAATGTGCAGAAAACATGAAATTGGGGAGGCTGTACTGTAGTACGGGTTGGCGCAGATAAAAAAGCAAGGGTGGGCAGCGCAGCGCTACATAACGCGTAGATCCTAGCATACAAGATGGCGTAAATCTGGAATGAAAATACGGGGGGCGAGAGCTTGAAGATACAAACGGTCAGGATAAACGCACGACAAGCTTGATGAGGGAACCGCGTACCAAGCATGAGGTAGACAAGAGGCACACAAAGTTCTCAGTTCAACCTTCTGCCTCGACTTCAATACCGCCTTGCGACTGGTGATCCGGGGCTATCGGTGTGGTGCTCTGCAGGAGTACTGCTGTCCGCACCGCCGGCACCTGTCGCTCCAGGGGCCTGCGCAGTCGTCGTATCCGTCGAGCTCGTCATCGACGCCGTCGGCAGCTCACCCGACGACGCTGTCGACACCGCGGTCGTGCCCGGACTCTGGCCCGACGACGACGCCGCGCCCCCGCTTCCGGGCCCGCTGCCTCCGCCTCCATTATCCCCAGAGCTGGTCGACGTGCCGTTGTTCGTCGCGGCGTCGGTCGAGTGCGACGACTTGCCCGCGGTGCCGCCGACCGCGCCGCCGACGACCGCGCCGATGACGACGATCGCGCCGATGAGCATGGCGATGAGCCACTTGCGCTGCTTGTACCACGGCCGCGGGGCGGCGGGGGCAGCGTACCCCGGGGCGGCGTAGCCCGCCTCGGCCTTGGCGTGGTCTGCGGCGCGGGGGGCGGTGGGCGGGGGTGTTGCGGAGACGGAGCGCGGGGCCTGGCGGGTATCGTCCTCTAGGAGGTCGATGTTGTACCCTTCCTACGGCCACGGTCAGCATTCCGCCTGCCTGACATGAGACCTGCCCCTCCTCCCACGCCTATCCCAATCCTTATGTAGCAGCACTTGCAAGTAGTCCACCCAGTCCCCACCCACCCTTCCCACATGGAAACGAGCAAGACACACACCTGTTTCTCCGCACGGGTAGCGACCGGCGCACTCGCGAGGAGGCGTTCATCGTAGGCGGACATGGTCGGGACGAGTTCGTACCGCTCGCGAGGGGGCAGCTTGCTGTACTCTTTCCTCTAATCCGTGTTCGTTTCTGGTTCCGGTATCCCTTCGGGCGCGCTTGAGGAGGGCGAAAGGGACGGACGGGGTGGCCGATGTGGACTGGGTGGTCGTCGAGAGGGAGGAAGGGGCTCGGGAGGGGCGGGCGGGGCGGGCATGGCAGGCCAGTGTGTTCTAGGGATGCGCCGGGAGCGCTAGCGTTGACAGATGTGTCGGGGGCGGTGTCGTGCGCCGACAAGCTCGCCCGGAGCGCCTAGCCCACCATCAGCAGCGTTCTGGGGACGATCCGCGTCCACCTCTCAAATTCATGCCATCGTCGTGATGGTATCGTGTCTGCGTTTATAACCTGGAAAGTCTGTTGCCCAACATACAGAAAGAAAGAAGCGTAAAGGCAATCCGAGAACTTGAATACTACAATGTTCCTGTGCAAAGGCGCGTGGTACCAGGCGCCCTGCCACCTGCCACGCCACATCAATATATTTGCATTTAACTCCAGCAGCTGGGCCCGCCCAACGCGGGTATCGACTCAGCCTTCCTATGCAAGCACTCCAGTCACGTAACAAACACCATGGGCTCTCACCGCATATCGATTGTCCTCGAGTGAGGACGGACGAAGGCAGGGACAGGATGCATTATGGGCACTAACCAAGCGAAGAACGCGGACTACATAGATCCAGACATACGGCCAGATGCAACAAAACCATTAAGTAAGACGGCACGTCGAGCGGGGCAGGCACCGACGCGGCCCGGGGGGTCCCCCGGACAGTGAGAATAGCAGAGCAGCATATGGTAAACGAGCGAGTGGCGTGCGGGTCAGCACGGGAACGGGGAGCACGGACGGGTGACGTGAGATTAGGGACTAGGAACGCGAGTGGAGGGAAAGAGATGGATCGTGGATTGGGGACGGGTATCTTCCGAGATGCAAAGCAGCGGTCTCTGAATCAGGTGGGACAACAGGTATAGGTTCGACATCTACTGGGTTTCTGCTGGACGGTGGCGCAGGCCGTCAGCATAACGTGGCGTGGCGGCAGTGGGCGTGGGTGACACACCTTCAGGTGCAGCAGGCTTTTCCTCAGCTTCAGGCTCCGCGGGCTCAGCTTCGTGTACGGCTCCGTTCTCGTGCTTCTCCTCAGGCGTGGGCGCCGCAGGCTCGGGAACGACTTCGGGCGCGGCTTCTTCCACAGGCGCTGCTTCGGGCGCAGGAGCTAGTTACGCATCAACAACGCATCAGTTAAGCATTAAACGTGAACCCCACAACAAGGGATCGTCGGCGTACCTTGATCGAGCTCAGCAGGCGCTGCGGCTTCAGGTTCCTTAGCTGCCTCAACCGGTGCGGGAGCAGCGGGCTCCTCGACATCAGCGACGGGAGCATTGACGGCCTCTGCGACGGGCTCCGGTTCGGCGGCGGGTGCAGGCTCCTCAACCACGGGTTCCGCGGCAGCAGCGGGCGCCTCCACGACAGGTTCAACAACAGCAGGCGCGGCTTCTTCAACCGGGGCTGGAACGGCGACTTCCTCCTCCACAACGGGCTGAGGCTCTTCAGCGGGTGCAGCAGGCTCCTCCACAACGGGCGCCTCCGGCTCCTCTGCGACAGGGGCAGGTTCATCGGCGGGGGTGGGCTCAGGCTCCTCCTTCGCCTCCTCGACCTCCGCAGATGCAGGGTCTTCGGGTTCGAGTTCGGCGACGAGGGTGGGCTCGGGCTCCGCTACGGCCTCTTCGACTGCACAAAGCCCCACATCACGAAGAAGTCAGTAACGCAAGAACATCGAGCGACTCCAAGGTGACTACGTACCAACAGGCACAGCCTCAGCAGCCGGCTCCTCCACAGCGGCGGGGGCCTCTTCGACGACGGCGGGCTCGGGCACGGAAGGCTCCTCTACAACAGGCTCGGGGGCGGGCGCGGGAGTCTCTTCGACTGCGGGTTCCGGCTCGGAGACGACCTCCTCGACGACGGGCTCTGGGGCTGCGGCCTCTTCGACAACGGGTTCGGGCAAGGGCGCGGCGGCTTCCTCGACAACGGGCTCGGGTTCGGGCGCAGGGGTCTCCTCGATGACAGGTTCGGGTTCAGGAGCGGGAGTCTCTTCGACGACAGCGGGCTCAGGTTCAGGCGCAGCCGTCTCAACGACAAGTTCCTCCACAGCCGGTGCAGGAGCCTCCTCGACGACGGGCTCGGGCTCCGGGGCCGCGGCCTCTTCGACTATCGGCTCGGGCTCGGGGGCGGGGGTCTCCTCGACAACGGGCTCAGGTTCGGGGACTGGAGCTTCTTCGGCGGGCTCGGGTTCCGGATCAGCTTCTTCGACCACCGGCTCTGGCTCGGGCGCAGCGACAGGCTCGGGCGCGGGTTCGGGAGCAGCTGCCTCGACAGCAGTCTCCTCAACAACGGGCGCTGCCTCCTCAACAGCTGGGGTAACCTCGGCAACTGGAGCAACTTCTTCGACAACAGGCGCTTCAGGCTCGGGCTCCGGTGCAGGGGCGGCCTCAACCACGGGTTCGGGGGCGACCGCGGGCTCAGCAGGGGCAGCGGGTTCGACCTCAGGTTCGGGGGCAGCTTCAACAACCGGTTCAGGGGCAGCCTCGACGACGGGCTCGGGCTCGGGGATAGTCACCTCTTCGGCAGCAGGCTCTTCGACAGCGGATTCTTCGACGACCGCGTCCTCTTGGGGTGCGGGGGCGGAGACGGCCTCTTCAACGACCGGAGCGGGGGCCTCCTCAACGGGCGCCGGAGCCTCTACAACAGGTGCGGGTGACTCGACAACGGGCGCAGCAGCCTCGACAACCGGAGCGGCGGCGGCCTCAACCGGCGCAGACGCCTCCTCGACTTCAACCGCAACAGGAGCATCCACCACGGCAGCCGGGACCTCCTCTTCTGGCGACTTTGCGTCCTCGACGATCTCGTCTACCTTCGCAGCGACCTCCGCGAGCGCCGCGGGCTCGCTCGTGCTCAACGCGACCTCCGGCCCGGGCGTTTCGCCCGTGAGGACGACGGGCTCGGGCGCGGGCGGGAGTGTCTCCACGGCCGCCTCCTCCGCCTTCGCTTCCTCCGCGACGACGTCGACGGGAACGGACACAGGCTCCGCAGGGACGTCGACGACGGGCTTGTCCTCGAGCGCGCCGTCCTCGGACTTGAGCGCTTCGACTGCAACTGCGCCCGTCGCGACCGCGGCGGCGGCTACGATGGGTACGGCGGGGAAGTCGTCCGCGCGCGGGGTGAGCGGGGAAAGCGCGTTATCCGCCTCGGCGGGCGCCGGTGCAGCAGCAGAGGTGTCGACGGACGGTTTCTCGGGCACCGCCTTCGCTGCGACGGCCTCCTCTTTGGGGGCCTCCTCGACCTCCTTGGGCGGAGGCGTAGGTGCGGCAGACGACGGGGGCGCAGGCTCGACCTCGGTAGTCTTCTTCGGCTCCTCCTCCTCCCCCGCCTTGGGCGCGGGCTTCTCCTCCTCCGCGACCTCGGGCAGGATCTCGCCCATCTCGCCGACGCGATGGTGCGCGGCGGTCTTGCTCGCCTTCTTGCGCGCCGAGCGCGCGTCGGACTTGGCCGTCGCGCCCGTGATGGTCTGGCTCGCGGAGGAGAAGAACGTGAGGCGCTTCTTCGCGGAGAGCGCGAGGCTCCGCCGCCCGGACGATTCTGAGCGCACAGATGGCTTGGGGGACGCGGCGCGGCGCGTCGGGGGCGTCGTTGAGGAGGACGCTGCGGCCTCTGGAGCGGGCGCGGGGGGGGGGGGTGGGGCGACGAAGCGCTGCTCGAGGACGAGCCAGCCGATCGGCTTGCCGTCGATCTCGACGCCAGGGATCGCCTTGAGCTGGGCGACGACGAGGTTCGGCCAACCGGCGGAGATGGGGTCGACGAGCGCGTCGTTCCAGAAATCGATGAATGCCTCGTCGAGCTTAATCAGGCTCGCGATGGTGGACTTGGACTTCAGCGGCTTGGGCGCGACGATCGTCGACGCTCGGATTGCAGACTCGGGATTCGGGCTGTCTACTGACGAGCGGCGGGGAACTGGCTTGCGCCTGCTGCTAGACTTGCGCTCGACGGGTGTTGGAGGCGCGGTGACCTCGACGTCCTTGTCCATGAGGGTCTTCGCGAAGTCCTTGCCGAGCGCACTCTCGCCAAAGCCAGAAGACGAGAAGTCCATCCAGTCTTTAGGCGAAGAGGGTGTGACGGGGGATGTCGTCGGCGTCGGCTTCACGCTGCCATTGGCCCCGTTGGTGGCGGGAGCCTTGCCGTTACCATTCGTTTGCGCTGTCTCGGTGTCCTTGAGAGAGCTATACCTCTTGTGAGGCGGTTCAGGAAGGCGGATGGTAGGAACAACAGGTGCGGCGTCATCGCCCTCCACTGGGACGAAAGACAGCATGCGGGTCGTCTCATCGGCGAATATGCGGGACAGGGAGGGGAAGCTGTCAACGGTGCTGAGAATGGGTTCCGGCTCATCGGAGGTCAGGGCAGTCTTGCGGACGGCCTCCCAAACACTCTGGTACTGAGTGTCAGTGAGCTCTAGACTAGACTTGAGCGCGTCTTTGATGAGGCGGAGAGGATGCTGCTTAGGCTTCGCGACCTTTGCGTCGAGGAGCTCCGTGTCGACATGGACGAAGAGCGCATCATATTGGCGAGTAGAGAAACGAGGCCGGGGCAGGAGGTCGTCCCCAGTCACAGTTGTGGTGTCACTTGACGCGCTCTTGCCGTGGTAAGGATATCCCTTGGTGAGGTCAGCCAGCCGTCGCGGCATCTTCTCGCGGACCATCTCGTCCCTATAATGCAATCTGCATGATGCACTCACAGCCAAGACATACAACGCACCTTATATACGCCAAAAATAGGTGCTCCAAAATCCTCCCAGCGCGTTCCCAACGGGCGTAGAACGACGACCAGTCGTCACCATCCTCGGATCTCTTTGAGGTAAGTAACCAGATACCGAAAAGTTTGGAAAGTTTGCTACCGGAGATGCCGTTGGTCTCTGAATGTGATGCGAGGGATGAGACGATGTCGAGGGTGGCAACGAGCAGTTGGTGGTGTGAGGGGGGGAGTTGCGGGACCAACGCGTCGCTGAACGCGCTCAAAGGGTACGATTTGGTACGCTCCGCTTCCGCAAACGTGTTGTACCATGTCCAGAGGCCGGAGTCGCGTCCGAACGAATCGCCCTCCAGACGTAGGTGTCGGAGAGCCCAGCGAAGAACTGCGGCGATGTCGTAAGGGGATTGAGTGTACTTCAACTCCGAGTCGAAGTTCGCGGCAGGGGAGGTAGGAGAGGGAGAGAGCGTGGTTATAGGACTTTTGGGAGTCAAGGAGAGTATGAATAACGAGATGAGCCTGCGCTGAACCTCGGGCGAAGCGGAGTACCAGAAGGGGTGCATAACACCGAGAGTCTCGAGCCCTGATCGGTGTCAATGAGATACATACAAGTCCAGAAGGCATAAAAAACACACCTGCATGTTCGATCATGGCCGAAGAACACGCCTTGACGAGTAGGAGAGTCTCGAGGGGACTCAGCCGCCGCTCGCCGATCAGGTTGTCCGGGAGAGTGGTGGTGTCATTGGGATCGGCCTCGAACACGACGCCGAGCTGACGCGACCGCTGCTCCTTCGGGACAGGGAGGTTGAGGGTGAGGTGCGGGGTGTCCGACGCAGATTTACGCGTCTCAGGCGGAGGAGAAAAAGGCCGGGACTTGGGTCTGAACAGCGAGAACCCACTGTCCTTCTCCTTCTCCTTCTCCCGTCCCCGCTCTCTCACTTGCTGCGCCGACTCGGAAAATTGCGTTGCAGACGGAGAGACCGTGGGCGAGACCGCCTCGAACTTGCCCTCGAGTAATGACGGAGAGGAGTTGCGTTTGTTTGATGCATCCTTGTCCTTCTTGCGCGGGAAGACCTTGGAGAGGAACGCGGCCATAACAAGCAGAAATACCGGAGGTCGTGCAGAGGAGAGGGGGGCAGCCGAGGGACCTGACGTCCGTCGCTGTGGCATACGACGAAGAAGAGGGCAAGAGGGTCGCTCGCGATTCAGTCGGCCACCGACCACTCTTCCCAGAACGGCAAACGCTTAGGGTTATGGTTTCATTAGTCGGGACACGGCTGCGCCCGCCTCTCTCCCGACGCCCGCCTTCCTTCCGCTCTGCAGTCACCCCGAAGCGACGCCCACGCAGTATTAAGCATCGTGCTTTTCATCTATCTGCTTCGCGGGACGTCGACGTCGTTGATACGAGTCGCCAGTGGGAACCGACCGCCGCATGTTGGCAACGTGTTCCCCTGTTTGTCGCTGTTAGAATCAGAAGGTCTTGCACAACATCCGCAAACATACGCTTCGATCTGAACGGCCAGTCCAACGTTACACACTACACGACGTTTCATTCACGATAACGCCGGATGCAAGGCATAAAGTTGTGTCCTTTTCCTCAACAAGCCGGGATGCGTCATTGACAGACACAGTCCGCCGTCAACATACTACTGTACACATAGCAGTGATCGCGAAGTAGGGAACCGGCGGTGTATGGTGGCTTACTCAGACCGCTCTACGCACACCAGACCAACTCCTCCTCCGAATCCGGGCCCACGGCCCAAGGGCCAAAATCGTGCACATCAGCCGAGACAATTTGGGGGTCGAAATTCTCCAAGGAGTCGTCGCACTCGACGACAGGTTTGAAGGGTGGTACGACTTGTCTCTGCGAGAGCGCCTCCCAGTCTATAGCCTTGAAGAACGCATGCTCTTTGAGCTCCGCGGAGCCACGATATGCACCTAGACGATGCTTGACATTTCGGTTAAGTAGCTGTGCAGCTTCGGTCAGTTCATCGTCAAATAATCTAACAAATCTTGGTATCACCCCCTTAACGAAATTCTTGCCATCTTCGCTGAAGACGCCCTTCTTGAACTTGAACTTCCCAAAGCAAACATTCTTGTACAGCTGCTGAGCATCCTCGGAGTAGAAGGGGTTCCACCCGCAACACATCTCGAAGAGTAGGACGCCTATGCTCCAGAAGTCGGCTAGATTGGAATAGCCGTCCTTGAGAAGGAAAACCTCTGGCGCGAGGTACTCTGTGCATCCGGACGGGGTGCTGGTGAGCTCATCCCATCTTCGGGAAGGCTTCGAAAGGCCGAAGTCGGAGAGGGCGATATGACCTGTTGCATCCAGCAGGATACACTTAGGGTTCAGGTCCCTGAGCTATACATTAGCAACCACTTCCGCGCGGACAGTGCCAGTATACTCACAAAAACACGATGTGGCACTTGTGGAGGTGCTCAAGGGCGATAATCAATTCTGCCGCGTAAAACCGAGCGCGGTCCTCAGGAAACTGCTTCTCTCTCTCCAAGTGCCAAAACAGCTCTCCCCCGCTCCTGAAGTCTGCAACAAGATAGTGAAACGCTTCCGTTCGGAAGGAGAACCTGAGGCCAACGAAGAAGGGGCTCTCCAGAGCGCCTGGGAGGAGTTTACGCTCGTCGAGAATATGTGCGACCTCCTGCTCGGGAGCCTGACGACTGGGGAGAATTTTCACGGCGTATATACGTTGTGTGTCCCGCTTGCGCACTTGGAAGACGCGCTCGTCCGTACCACGGCCAATCACCTTCAGACACTCAAAATCGCGTGTAGTGAGACCCCGATTCGTCTATACACGCCGAGGAAGGTCATATGAATAGAAAGTTAACAATCTTTACACATAGTAAAAGCGTCGATGGCACATGCTTACGTCGTTAGCTTGCTGGAATGATAGTTCCACTCTGACTTCTCCGCTCACTTGTCCATCATTCAATGGGTGTAGTCTGTGGCATACAGCGGGTCGCATCCGGGGATTATGAGAAGGTCGCGCGATCGGGTACAGAATCATCAAAACGAGTGTCACGGGACGAATGCAGTCAGACACGCTCTCCCCTAATAGTTGCACGCCACACTTACTTGTACCATGCGTTATGAGGAGCTTCACCAGCGAGCGCCGGCATAATCTGAACGGCACCTAGGAAATAATGGTCTGACAGTGTGCGGTCGTACACGTTGACGGTTACAACCGACTGCAGTGACGCAACATCACTGAAAGCACAATTTCAATATTCTCCCGGAAGTCAACACAGGCTGAAGTTGATGATACACTTACAATGTCACTTCGTGGTTCCACTTCGGGTTTCTAGCAGGCATCGTCGTTCCCGACCCTGATGACAGCCGCGTAGGCCGAGTGCTGCTCCGGGTGATTCGTCTATTCTTCTGTTGCTCGGGGTCCATACCATCGACGGCATCAGTACTATAGGCAGCTGAAGGTAAACCTGAAGCGGAGAGCGAAGTGCTGCCCGTGACTGCCTCAACGCTCTGAACAGCGTCGCCGGTAAGATTCACAGGGCCGCAACCTATGGACTCGTTCTGCTCAAACCGGACGATCGCATACGGGCACGACGTAGAGGCGCTGACGCTGAGGTTGCGGGCTTCGGCGAGCTTGACATTGAGTTTCCCTAAAGACCGGCCTATTGCGTCGCAAGTGGACTGTTGCTTCGTGATCGGTGGTCTGCCCCGAGGTCGCATCGCTGCTGACAAATCATAGGAACAGTCTCCCTGGATCCCGCGGCGCGTGCAAAAGCTGCATGCGGGCCTCTGACCGTCGCATTGCACTTTTCTATTTCGACTGTATTGCAAAGCGTCACACTCTCTAAACCGCGGCAGTAGTATTAGAGCTGACCATTGTGAACAAGCAGGATTCACATGTTTGCGTTGCTTCTTCCTACTAGACTCCTTCTTGGCTCCTCCATCCATTATCTCGTGAGCAGGAGGAACTTGAAGAGGCTCGGATTTGTTCGGAGTAGAAGAGCTTGACGGAAACAGGCTTTGTCCTATTGAGGACACCATTCCCACTGACGATGTGGCGAGAATATATCTAGAATCCTAAATGGGAGATATATCGTGAGAGAGTGCGTACCACCATGCTTGTCGACTTCAATCGCAGGAGATGCGGTTTGGATAAGATTCTTGACGTCCAACAGAGCGTCAGGAGGACAGTCCTGTATAACTCCAATCAATTTGACTGTTCAATTCGTCAGGTCTTCTAAGTTGTACTCACAGCAATGACAGCGAGGAGATCACTATCTGAGGCGATTGCCATTTCTGCCAAAGGTTCTTTCTGTGGCACGATGTCGTATGATCGTCTAATACACCACTACAACGCTGGTGATGTACAAACCTCCAAAATGTAGTCCAACAGATGGTTCACAGGATCGTATGGTCCCTGGGGCAATGGAGATCAGATTAACCCCGAGTCCATCGTAAAGCAACGAGACTTACGTCGTCGTCGTCAACAATGCTTGCTTTCACAAAGTCAAGGCCCAGCGACGGATCATCGTCCCCGTCGTCCTCGGGCTCCCGAGGCAACTGATCAAATCCCGCCGCAGCGCGGATCGGCTCCTTGCCCCACTTGAATACTCGTCGTTTCATCTTGTAGTAGTGGATGAAGATGCATTGATCGCGTTTACTCGGCTCAAAATTCCCAGACGTGCTCGCGGAGCTTTCTTCAGTACGATCTGGAAGGGCGGAGAGTCCATCTCCGAGTTGTAACAACACAGGACCCGTCCGATAGTGATCCGTAGGAAGGACATGGTCGGAAATCTGTATAGAAAACTCGGCGGAAGCAAGCCCTCCAAGGTGACCAGAGACGGAACCTTCCTTGTTCTTGAACCTATCACCTTGGAACGCAGCTACTGCCCAACGGGTAGTCTTCGTCGTGCCCGATACAAAGAGTATCTCTTCATCTTTGAGACCAAGGCCACAGTATTCTTCAGAATTTGCAAATTCGAGCCAGTGGGCGAAGTTACGACGCATGTAATTGGTGATGTGGATCCGAGAATGAAGATCGGTGCTAATCGCGGGGGGTTCGAGGACTACCAACGCTCCCGAGTCTGTGAGGGAAGTAAATTTGTAACCAACGCTCGCGCCAGCTGTGTAAGGTCCGCTGGGTGTTCATAGGAATATGAGTAAATAGTGAGGGAGGCTCTGTAATCTCGTACGCACGCCGTCGTTGGGATATCGGCCTCTATCGACGCATCTGTTTGAACTCGGCGGATACTCCGACTGCATATCATCGGTTGCGTGATGATTGGGCATGTCGTCTCGGGGACCCTATGTCTTTCCAGAGGCTCGATAGTGGATGAGGGAGCTGCTATTGCAGAGCTACTATCCGGCTTCATAGCGTTGAATAGTGCACGGAATCCGCCATTGACTAGCCAGCCGACGTCCCCAACCTGGACTTCCAGGCCGTAGGAGTCGGGGAGCCAAAGGGGGTAGCCGTACTTGAGAGGAAAGAGCTGCTCTGCATAGATCTCCCAAGGGGCGGAAGACATGAGTCGGGACGAACGAGGGAGAGAGACTGCAGACCATCATCTGAAGGCATCAATGATATATACCGCGCAGGCACAGCCCGTGAACCTTGTACAAGAGATGTTCGTAAACCCGTATAACTGCATCATGGGGTAAAACCACTTCGCCCACGAGGATTATCGTCGTCATCGCACACAGGTATAAGCTTCGAAATGTCTAGACGTCCTCGCCGTTACGTTAGCGCGAGCTTCGCGCATCGCCTTAAAGCGCTGAAGGTCTAATTCAGTATGCGGCTCTTGTCTAGCATTCCGTGTTCGTGCGCGTAATGATATCAAGGCCTAGAGAAATGTGAGTGCTGAAACTCGCTGAAACTAATATTCGAATCGAAGTCCTTGAACAGCGCCAACTATGTGCTGAGCGTTGAGCACTCACCTGTTCGAATCGCTACACTCCTCGCGAACCGACTGGAGTTGCCTACAATATGCCGGATGCATCTCCCGCTATAATCACGATATCCGGCAGAGGGCAGCGGTGGCAGCGGGCAGTAGGAGTACTAGGTAGTAACGACTAGCTTTAGAGGAGGGCCTTGCGTCGGAAGTCTGCAACTTCAGGCGCTCGCCAAAGGCCGACGGGCTATCTGCGGGCCGGGCCTCCCCGGGCGCAAACACGGCCAATCATAAGCGCTTGAGCGCCGAGTCGCGGTCAGACCTGCTTCAACAAGTTAGGAGGTCCTCTGCTTTCCTTAAAGTAGAACTACCACGAGCAGCGCTTTTAGTGCCCCCGTTCTGCATCAACGCGGAAAGTACGCACCATTTTGTAGGGACTCTCTGCATCTAGGCACACTCGTCGCAACGCCGGCATGTCCCGCGGCCACATGGGGCGTCGAAAAGCTTCACGATTATTTCTTCATGCGACCTCTCAAGCACAGATTGCAGCGCTCCCTTGGTGTCAATTACGAATACGTTCTCCCCACCGCATTCCTCCGCTTCTCTGTTGGCGAGTTGCTCGGGACAGCCGAAGCAGAGGAACGTCGCAGCATCCTCAGACTGTTCGAACCACTTTAGGCCGTATCCAGTGCAGGAGAGAGGGGTGCGTACTGTGGCATTTCGCCTGTAGCGTCGGATGGCAACACTCACACGGTATCTCTTCAGCTCTCAGGGGAAAAGGTGGATGTGAAGTTGGCAGAGCCTGATGATGCTGATTCTTGAGCGGCGGCATGCATATTGAGTGGTTATGCCGGAGCCGGCAGAATATGTTTATTAGTCAAGAACAAGTTACAGCGTGTACGGTAATCCTGTGGTCATTTGTACGATGTTACACCCATTCCCCTTAGACGAGATTCGGCTATGCTATTACTAGGCTTGAGAGTGAGGACGTGACGGGGTTGACCTGCTAGTTTGACGCCGTCGTGCCATGTATGCGCGACCGCGACGAAGTCTCGCCCGCATGTTGACTGGCCGTGCGAACGAGTAGACCCCACGGTCGTCGGGATAACCGTCACGACATGAAACAACAATGACTAGTCGATATAGCAGTGGAATGACTCCACCGGCTGCGTAGGAACCCAAGAAAGACGGAGGTAACACCCTAAGACCATATTCTAGTGGATGGCCACTAGATACGAAGCAGGCCGAGGGACTATTGACAACACAACCCATGGGACACATCGACCAGTATGCTCTCCCTGCTTACACGCACGAGGCCATGCTGAAACATTCACGCCGCTCCGAAAATCCATCAGGCAATGCATTGTAGTAGACATGAGAAAGGTGAGCGACATGACGGGCGATGTACGGTGAGACTGGTGAGAGACATGCGGGGACGAGACCAACGAGGCAAGTACGTAACACGAGAAGAAAAAGAAATAGGAGAGGAGAATTCCGGGGAATAGAGACGAGGAACGAGACAGACAAACACGATGCGAGGTGCGGCAGGGACGGAGGATGATAAACACGGAAGAAGCGGGAGTAGAGCGCGAATACGGACTCGGATCGCAGATACGCAGAGGTCGGAGAAAGGGAGCAGGAATGGGAGGATGCGAGAAGTGGGCGGGGAATAGAGAGGGCAGGAAGCGGGAGCAGGGAAAGCATAGGACAACGGGGGAAAGGAGGACGTTAGGGAGGCGGTGGTAAACAGGCATGGGGATCGGGATGTGGAGATGGAGACGGAGATGACGAGTACGGAAGTATGTGACGGGAGGAATGGAAGGACATCCGGCATGTGCCAGTCATACCGGTGTGCGTGGAGGGGAGGGGGGCAGCGGATGTACGAGGATAACGGAGGTAGGAAGACGAAGGGACTGACCACAACCACGACTCACCGCGGGCCACCGTCCCAGCTAGACCGCTTGCGTTTGTTATCACCCTTGGTGAGGAGCAAGTCCTGCGGCGAGACGACGCTCTGCCCGCGCTGGTGCGCGGGCGCCATGCCACGTGCCTGCGCGGGCCCGCCGCCCCCTTGCGCCTCGCCCAGCGCGCTCTGCCAGCTCGCGAACATCGGGATATGCTGCGCGAGCGACGGCGGGAGCTGGGAGAGCGTCTTGCTCTGCACCGCGAACGACTGTGCGAGATCGAGCGCCTGCGCCTGCGTCTGCGCTTGTGCGGCACCGTCCTCGCCCATAGCGGGCTCCGCCGTGCCAGAGCCACTCGCGTAATTGTAGTGCAAGTCGAGGAACGGCAGGTCGTAGTTCGCACCTCCGTGGTTCGGGGGGAGCGACGACTTCCAGAGCTCGTTGGCGGACTGCGCGAGGGACGTGAAGACCGCGTTCGCGTCCGCGGGCACCGGCGCGTGAGACTGTTGGGGCTGGCCCACCCCCGCGTGCAGCGGGAGGTAGTCCATGACCGACATCGAGCGCGTCGTGGGCACGAGCGACTTGGGGCGGAGCTGCTGCGTCTGCGGAGCGGGCACGCTCGGGTCGTACGCGCGGTGATCGGAGGGCGGGACAGAGATCGAGCGGTTGTGCGAGGCGGACATGTGCACGCCGGCCTGCTGTATCCGCGCCATCCGGTCGTGTGTGTGGGTCTGTGGTGTCCCGGGCGGCGTAACGTGCACGTCCTGCGTAAGACCAATAAGCTCCTCGAGAGTCTGCGGGGGCAGGGCCAGGCTGTTCAGGTCGAGTGGCGGCTCAGGGCTCTTGCTGTCCTTGGGCACCGCGGTATCCACGGTCTCCTCCATGGGCATGTCCGTCTGGTCGTCCAGGGTGATCGACGAAAGTTCGATTTCATCGATACCGGGGAGCGCAGGCGTGCGCATGGCAGGGTGAGTGGATTGCTGGAGCCCTGATAGACCCAACCCTGCACTTCCGAAGCCGAAGCCAGGACCGTAGTCAGCCGACTGCTGGGGTTGGTGGGTCCGGGCGCCGAAAATGAGATCCCCGGCGTAGTTCGAGTGGTGGGTGAAGCCACGGAAGCTGCTGGGCGCGAACATTTCGGGGTCCGAGAACGTGGAGTGCGTGTCGCCGACACCAACTTCGGATGCGAAGTCGTGAGCAAACGATGTGGGAAAGAGGTCGTAGCGGTCGACGACACCATGGTTGAGGTGCGCGAAGGAAAAGGGGGAAGACGGTGCTGGAGAGAAGCCTCCGAGATAGGAAGAGGAACTGCTTGATGACGGCTCCAGGCGGGGATTTCCTGACAACCAGTCCTGAGGTCCCCATGCCGATTTGCCAATCATAGGACCGGACTCGTTTCGACGATGGAAAGGTGAGTTGTTGAAGTAGTCGGTGGCCGACAGGTGAGATGACGTCGGGGACGCAGCGTTAGTAGCTGTTGACCACGCAGTGGAATGCACTGGGGTGTCGACACCTGACGACCAGGTTTGTGACTGCGACGAGTCGGTCATCTCAGAAAGGGACGAACTGGGGATGAAGTCGGGGATGGACAAGGCGTCGTTGAGGGAGTCCAGAGTCTGCATCTCGACCTCGTTGAACGCCACAGGGCTCATCGTCTCCTCCACTTGCGACGTCGAGCCTTCCTTCAGGAAGGAAGTTGGACCATCTTCCTCGTCCGAGCTGTCCTCGTCCTCAGACACGTTCGCGCTCTCCGGCACGCTCTTCGTTCCTCCGCGGAACAGGCCCTGATCCGTGTGCCTCCGCTTCCTGCGTACCGGGCCCGCGGCACTGCTCATAGCGAGCGTGTCGTCGGCCGCGCGCGGAGGCTGTGGCGGGAGGTCCCTCTTCTTCTTGGTGGTGTTGCGTGGCTTGTAACCCGCGGCCTGGTAGAGGTCTGGAAACGCGTTGCGAAAGCGGTCGCGCAGATCGGTAGATCGCCGGTTCTGCGCCTGGAAAATGGGGTCTTTGACGATCGTCGCCCACACCGTGCCGTGCTTGTCGTACCCGGCCTTCAGCGCGCGGTCTTCCTCCTCCGTGAACGGCCGCCGCTTCTTGCTCCGGGTCTTCTCGAAGATAGACGTCCCGTCGGGCAGCGCGGAACGCACTTTCGTGGATAGATGCGTCTTCGCATTGGGGTAGTGTTGGCGGTAGGCGTCGGGATAGTACGTGCGGAATCTGTACAACGTGAGGCGGCATTAGCACCGCTGCTATCCACACGAGCAGTCGCATAGGGAGTGATGAAGAAAGGATTGGCGGGAGATCAATGTCGAGACCGGACGACAGAAACTGTCGTAACGGGGTGGGGCAAACGCCAGTATCCGCACCCGAGTCTGGCTCCACTACCATCAGGGTGGAGTGACACGAGTACGGGCACAAGCATCTAGGACAGCCAGAGCATATCACGAGAAAGAGGAGACGCGCACCTGTCTTTCAGATCGACGGGAGACCGTCCATCAAACTTGAACTCGGGGTCGTTGAGGATGGACTTCCAGTTGCCGACGCCCCACTGTCGGGCAGCGCAACGACCGCCGCGGGTGGTCAGCTCCCCGCCCCGCGACAAGAACGCACGACGACGCACCTTGTTGCACCCAGCGACCAGCATCTGCGTCTCCTCCATCGTCCACTTCTTCCTGGGCTTCTTCTCCGGCTTGTCGGACAGGAGCGAGTGGTCGCCGGAGACGGGCTCGTCGGGGTCTATTCGCCGCATCTTGCCCCGCTTGACGTCCTCCTCGACGTCCGCGGAGTGCACGCCGAGGCCGGTGTCGTCGCGGAAGCTCCAGGCGGGGAAGACGCGGGGCGAGGAGGGCAGCGCGAGGGAGACGCGCCGTTGGGGTTTGAGTTGGGCGGAGGAGGATGCGGGGGATGTCGGGAACGGGGCGGTGAAGGAGAACGTCGACGACGAGAAGGGCTGCGTGGACGTCGAGGGCATGTTGTTGGCCATGGTGGGCGAGCGGGGACGTTGGGCGGGTTAAGAGGGCTCGAGGGCGGTTATTGGCCTATCCAAGACGGCTGGGGCCACAGCGCGGAAAACCAAGTCGAGGGCTGCGGGCGGAGCGCGAGAGATGATGACGAGAAGAGAAGGGCGAAAAATGAAAGCTCAAGTACACGTTCGGGGTGCTTGCTGGTGCTTGTGATATGTGTAACGTGAGGAGAAAGGCGGAACGTGGTGATGGCATGCGCCTGCCGCGAGGTGGCCGTCGCGGACAAAGCCTTGGACGCGCCTGCGCTTCAGCCCTGCCTCACTCTCTCCCGAGTCGCTTGACCCCGCGCCTGGCCACATTCCCTGTCTCATCCGCACGCCTCGCCAGTCCCGCTTCGTGAAAATACCAAGCTACATTAAGGGTCCGGGACACTACTGTACATTCCGCATCACGGCATTCAGCTGCTCACGAGCACCTCTGGCGCAATCCGCTCCTCCACCGTGTGCAGCTTCGCGTTCCAGGCAGCGAGCCTCTCCGCCAGCTTCGCAACCTGCTCCCTCGACAGCACCCGCGGCTGCACCCATGTAATCTGCGCCTTTTCGTCCACTTGGTCGAGCGAGCCCTTGATCAGCTTGAGGCTACGGCAGGCAAGGTAAGTTAGTTAGGTTCAGCTGAGCATCGCAAGAACCCCCCGTCGCTACTCAGGCGAACGTGCACACATACCTCAGTGCCTTCATGACCAAATGTTCGACCTCGTCCAGTGGGAGTCGTGTCTCTTCCGCAATTGTGTGGAATGACATCGTCCTATCGTACGCCCCACGCTTGAACACCGACTCGATGAGCGCCATGAGACAGATCTTCTGTCGCAGGAACGGGTAATTCTCCTGGAGGATCGGCTACACGTTCGCAATCAACGCATGCGTCATGATTCGCAGACATTCCAGGCGGTCACCGGTCAGACAGGGCTGTTTCGCATACGATGGATTGTCGGCTCAGACACACCTCTTTGGGAAAGAGAGGGGCGAGGGCCTCAAACTTGCCGATATTGCCTTCGTTGAACGTGAACAGCAGCTTCTTGATCCACTCGTGTTCGGTATTGTCGAGCGCGTCCAGGATAGGATGCATCAGCTGTGGTCCGCGGCCGCGAGCCTCATGAGCGGCGCGGGCGCGGAAATGGGAAAACAGACGATCGGCGACGCACCAGTTCACCGAAGTTGTAGATCGTGTCCCCGAGGAAGGCGGCGAGCCCCAAGTCGTGCGCGCGGAGTATGCGCTCCTTCGGGGTCAGGTCTTTCGCAGGATCGATGCACGCGAGGTACAGGAGCGAATTCTTGTAGTAGGGAACGTATTCCGCCTTGGACTGAACGCCGCCAGGGCCGGAGTGAGCGCCCCTGACGTAAGAAGACCAGTTGGCCACTCGCACCTTGTAGTAGTCCGCTGCGACGCCATAGTACGCTGCGTTCACGGACGGGTCCACGCCTGAGAGCTCATCCAGGACCTTCCATGCCGCATCGATGTCATTCTTCGTCCCCTCGTGATCCCCGTATAGGAGCTTTGCGTGGGCGAGGGTGGCAAGGAGGAGGACGTGCGCCTCGGGTGCCTTTTCGGTGTCGACACGCTCGAGGAGGTCCGTGAGGAACTGAAGATGTGTTGCCGGGTCTGGCCACAAATGTTGGGAACATGAGCAGTCAGGCAGGCGATCATGAGGCAATGTGCGCACTGTCAATTTCCTTCGAAACCTTCACGCCCATCTCCACTAGCCGGAGCTGGTTTAGCTTAGACTCGAAGTCGCGCACGAACTTGTTGAACACGTCGACGCGGTATAGTCTTGAAAGGGGGAAGTCGAAGAACTCAAGCAGCTTGTTCGTCAGTTGGTGCCATAGTCTAAGGTGCCATGAATGAGCTACTTCACGTGCATTGCAGGCGCATACATACGTACTTACGGCTATACAGCGAGCGGAAAGACTCAAAGTACGCGTGCAGCTCTTGCGGCGTCTCGGAGATAGCAAGCGTGAGGAACTCGTCCACTGCTAATTGCGAGGCCATGTTGTCGGACGCCGGTGTTAAGCTTAGAGTACAGGGTGAACGGGTGTGGCGAGGACGAGAGGTGAAAGAGGCATGCGAGCGCCCATCCGCATTACGCGGCCGCGATTAGGCGCCCAAAGACGCGTAGGCGTTATTTGGCTGTGATTGGCAAGAGCCTTGGATTTTAACACCAGCAAACAACCGCTTCCCAATATCATGACATCATCCCCCGGTCGCTCATGTAGTAGCTTTCATATGTCTCACATACTTGGTGGCATAGGTGACAGGAGACTCAACAAAGGACAGCGAACACCGCGGTTCGCTAACCCTCGCAGTTAAGGTTTTGAGGGGCGCGTCCAAGTAACAAATCTACCCAGTGACACTCAAGAGGTTCATAGTACTTCGAGCGGATCAAGAAGCACAGTATGTATTTTCACACTCAACGCCTTAGAATAAACACATACAGAAGATACTTCTATTTCGTCGCGTCCCGGACTCGCAAAAGTCATGTTCGTCAGGGATACGTGTCAATTCATTCTTACCTCTCACGGTAGCCGCACGTAGGGGAATAGGAGAAGACCCTACCACCACCCTGAGCTCAAGAACGCTCGAGCCCGTAGGGTGCGGTTAGATCGACGCCTTGCCCCGCGGCTCGTACGGCAGCAGCAAAGCGAGGGCGCCGCTCCCAATAATCAGCGCGCCGGAGACGTACACGGGCACAGCTGTCTCGAGGTTCGCGTAAAGCGCAATGACCGGAGCCTGACAGAAGGCAGGAGGTCAACATCCGCCGCATGCGTTCAGAAAGGGGGAAGGGAGCGCACGATGATGCCGAACACGCGCGTGGCTGTCGCGGTGAGACCGTTGCCCGTACCGCGGTCTTTTGCTGGGAAGAGCTCGGGAGAGATAGCGTAGAGCACACCATACATGATCTACATGCCCGCGTACATGTCAGCACCGCGCCACAATCCTGGCGAGTTGCGTAAGGTAACGCGTATACGAGCACTCACGTTACTGAAGAACGCATACCCGCAGTTCCAGCCGAGGAGCGCGTCCGAACTCCTCGCCGTGGTCGTGGCGAACAAAAACGCGCCCGTGAGCCCTAGGTTACGCGAGGGGGTCGTTGAATAATGAAATCACGTGCGAAGAACGGAATACTCGCCCGCCGAGAGCGCGAGGGTGCCCTTGCGGCCGATATACGGCTGCTCGACGGCCCACCCTGCGAGGAATGCGCCCGGGACGCCAATCACGGCGAGGATAACTTGCTGCAGGGAGAAGTTGAGGTCAGGCATAGAGAACAATGGAGGTAGACAACACTAACGTTGCGGTAGGTTATGTAGTAGGAGCTGTCTCCGAATTGAGCGCCACGGCTAGCTAGCCTGGCGATGGAGTCAGCGTCACGCCCTGAGCAGACAGGACAAGAAACTCACAAGAATGGCAGGAAACTGTTGTAAAGCGTAGACGCAAGACCGATGATACCTACTCCGAAGTTAGCCTCCGTTTCCACTGCTCAATCGCATAAACCTACACCACAGCGAGATGAGCAAGCTCGTAGACCACGCCAACTTCGGCGTCTCAAACAAGCTCTTGATGTGCTCCAGCGTAAACACCGAACTCTCGCTGAGCACCTTGCGCTTCTTCTGCTTCTCGCCCTCGCTCTTCCCCGCCGCAACGAGCGCAGCCTCACCTGCCACTTCGAGTCGGTCGACTGTGAGCGATGACTCGACCCCGTTGAACGTCGCGATACGCTGTACCACTGCGACGGCGTCCGCATCGCGCCCGCGCCCGACGAGGAAGCGCGGACTCTCTTCGAGCGGGAAGACGAAGAAGCGGATTGCCCAGAGGAAGAGCGTCATCGCGCCGAGGGTGAAAAGGAGGTACCGCCAGCCCATGTTCTCCGCGCGCGCGCAGGTCGTGGCGCCCTGCGCACAGGAGAAGTTCGCGATTAGCGGCCAGGCGATCTGTGCACGTGTATTTAGCTTTAGACGCCGTAGAGATAAAGAGGAGGGCTTACGAGGGCGACAGCGAGCTGGCCCAGCGACCACCAGATGGACAGGATGGTAAGGAGATACTGGTGCGTTCCTGGGACGAAGTCGAGGAAGACGGCAGAGTCTACTGGGAGATTTCCGCCGACTCCGAGGCCGACTACTGCAAGCAGTGATGCAAGAGCGATGAAGTTTGGCGCACCCCCCGCTGCAAGTCCGAAGGCACCAGCAAGGAAGAGGGTGATATTGAAAGACCATCTGGTCGTATAGTAGTCAGCACTAGCACAACACCCACCATATCCACTACCGGGGTGCTTCGCCCTCGTCACAGTGGGCCATACGCATCCGTCAACGAACACCCAAAAATGCTTTCTCGAGCCGTCGCATTGTTCAAAGCCATGAACTCACCTCCTGCCCCAGATATCACATCCCAGACCCCAGAAGATCGCTCCCACGAACAGGCCGACGTTTTGCGCCAAGGAGAGGAACGGGGAGTTGAACTCGAACTCGCTGAGCACGGGGCTTAGGATGAGTCCACTGAGTAGCTACAACGGGATCGTATTCAGGACTTGTTTCGGGAAGGCAGCATGATGTACTGACCGGCCATACACTGTCACTAATAGTATGGTCATATCGTAAGTGTGACTCGAGCGGGGACACCAAGTATGACGACATACGCAAACCAGCCAAAGCCTGCTATCGCGAAAAGCGACCACTGTCAAACGGAGTTTCGCGTCGGCGAAGTGTATCCCTCTCTCCGTGACTGTAGAGAACGCACCTGGTACTTTCCCATCCCAATTTCCTGCATAGCTGCGTTCAATACGCGAGCTTTTGCCTGATACACCGGGTCTACGGAACCATCTTCGAAGAGATCGGTGGTGGACGACATTGGGGATTCCCTGAAGACTTCTCCTTTGATATCGAGGTCGGCGGGGCTCTTTTCACGTATGCCAGCCATGGCGAGTAGAGTGCACAGAGGCTTTAAAGGACGAAAAAGATGATGGTAGGACGTTCCAGGTGTTGAAACGAGTTGTGGAGGCCTAGAAGATTAATCCCACGGAGGTAGAGCGGGTACGCAACAGCAGCAGCGAAAGCCCGGGTGACAGCACGAAGCAGGAAGGGATGCCGAAGGATGTCCACCGAGCAAGGAGCCGGCGGCGCTGGTACTTATGGCTCCCGCGAGCGATGGCGGTGATTGGTCAAGAGGAGGCGATAGCATGGGATAAACGACGACCATCTGGGACGAGAAATCATGCGGCCGAGTCAGCCATTACAAACTGTGGTCATTCGCCTCACACATGCCGCTGTCCACCCGCGGAACACGCTAGAAGGTCTCTGCGTTCCCAAGCTTGCCGAATACGACACGGATGAGAACGAGCAGACAGAAATGTGCAAGGGATTGGAATCATCATCGTACTGACCGGCCCTGACCAAGTATTAACTCAGTTGATCATTGTCTCGGGATACTTATCCGATATACAGACAACCGCCCGGTGCCTATGGCACGTATTCTCGGTCGGGCGTACACTCATGAATACCTCATCGCTCCGAAGTCCTCAAACGCCAAATATTCACTCGCCGTTCTTGCTCCCGTCTGTTCTGTTCGAAAACACGCAAGAGGATATTCCGATCACCGACATACTATAGGGCGAGACATTACGTAGATACAAATCGAATCAACTTCCAACGATAAACTGGGTCCCCAGCAAACAAATCTAGCGCCGCTGACAATCTTCCATGCGTCGTAGAGTAGAGGGTAGGAAAAAAGAAAAAGGGGGATCAAATCCGGAATCAACGTCCGGATGGAGTAACACTACCCGCTGGGAGGACTCGGAGAGTCTCTCGACTTGACGATGCGGAGAAGCGTCACTATCGCGAGGCCACCGCCGGCCGTTCGCGAAGGGCGGTGCCACTGGTGAAAATCGAGGCTAAAGTCGAAGTCGGAGTCGAGATCGAGAACGACTCGAGGTTCGGCCGATACTACCAGTGGCGATGGCAGCCGAGGTGCACCACTCGGCACATCGTCAAGACGATCGTCCAAAACGAGTGCCGGCATGGTGGGCGGCGTGAGGCGAGCGTCGGCACATGCTACTTAGGGAACATAGCCCCCCAACCTCGGCTGCCGTGCAGTCGTCCGTCAGACAGTGGGCGGGCTTGAAGCTTGAAGGTCGAAGCCTCTGGCCGTTGCGAGCCGTCTGGATGGAGACCGCGGGCCTGACTGTGTTGATGCGTTTCGGGTGTGCCGCCAGTGCATGTACACACACATACGTATACGTGCATATACACACGGGGGATATTGAAGCGTCAGGTATCGAGGTACGACTCGAGAGTCGACCTGGCGCGCGCGACGGTGTTGGGGGTCGTTGGAGGTACGTGTTGAAGGAGGAGAGGGGGGTGGCCATGGATGCGCATCGTCATCAAAAGGCCGCGGGTGCGTCGCGGCGGTTGCGCCGGTGGGGCCCTAGAGCACCGGCGAAAAGCGGGCGATCGTGGCGGGATGCGCGAGGGCAACGTTGGATGCCGGGGCACGAGAGGGCGTTGAGCGAGGACCCATCTCGTGCGGGTGTTGAGTACGCGCGTCGCCGTGGAGGATACGTCCCGTTCGAAGTTGAAGTTGAAGACGAGAAGGGCGGAGCCGAGAGTGTCGGGAAGAGGGAGCGGAGGTTGCGGAGGTGATGGAGGGGGAAGAGGGAGAGGAGGAGGATGGCGGGACCGACAGCAATACTGAGTACATAGACTGCATTCAACAGATTGAGAGCGATGGCCGGACAGCGATGGGGACCAAAGAGGGGAGGTTGGTCCAAGGATGGACCGAAATGCCGTTGCCGAATGGCGCCTGAGCATACTGTCAGCCTCCCCTGAACATGTATCAACGAGAACGAGAACACATACCTTGCCAGGAGCCTTGATGTACACGATGACCCGAGTGCCAGGCGCTCAAGCACACATGTGTACGACCAGCCAGGCATCGGGTTCATCAGCTCCGGCGCCATCCATGGCGGCCTCCGTCCAAGCTTGCCATCCTCGAGAGGCCATCGACGAGTGCGTTTTCAGGCTGTAAGCCGTGACGGACGTCTTCATATGAAGTATCATCAACGTCGCCTATGTATACTTCAATGAGTGTACGATGGACGGTGAAGAGGAAGATGACGTACGACCCGCGCTGAGAACTGCGCAGCCTGCACTCGTCGGTGACCTCGGTCATGAGACTTGAACGAGGACTGAAGCTTGGAGGAGGTTCCGGCAGAGTCATCCATGTTGACCGGGGCGGGGGATGGAGGCTGGGATGATGGCAGGCGGAGAGAGGAAGGGAGGCGAACTTGCTCTTGACGTCTTCCTCGTCTACAACCGTCTTCATCTTGACCTCTAGAAACGATCCCCAGGAGAATCAGGTGCACGATGGGGTAGGGGAGGGAATGTCGAGGCGATAGAGCCTGTGCTGGATATCGCCGACAACCTACCATGTGTCAGCCTCGACGTCAAACATGAGAAGGTACAGGCACATACTAGGTTCTCTATGATGAACCAGTCCTCGTGTCCTGGGACTGTCCTACCCGTGTCGCCGACAGCGCACTTGACTGTGTCGGTGACGGTGTGAACCTTGCGCGGCTAGGTGGGAATACAATGAGCTGGAGAAGACAGTAGGGTGGAGAAGGATATATGAGGCGTACCATGACAGTGGATGAGAGAAGAGAGGTGAATACAGGATGGGACGATGCACAGCATGTGGAGAAAGAGCAGAGCGAAGGAACGAAGGAACGAAGGAGTGGAGGCTGCGCGAGGTCGAGACTTTATAGAACGGGCAGGAGAGGCTGGCTCTTTGGCGTCAGTGTTTGGTGTTGTTGTTTGGGGGAGGCTTGCTGTTTGGACCGAGCTATTCGGTACCTCAGGACATATGTGACGGAGTGAATCTCTGAGTCTCTGCCTAAACATTGTCGAGGTGCCCTTGCGCTACCAACCCAGTGGATCCTACAGTTCAAGTAAGAGAGAACGTCATGCTGTTGACATCTGAGGACGTCAACATCATCCTCTGAGAGTGAAGGCCAAGCACATTGACGACATTTCCTGCAGTCAGTGCCAGCCAAGTGCCAGCCACCGGTCGACAGCCTTACCGACATTCTGGACGCCGATCGCTGTATAAGCACCGATGCCCAGCCCTATTACTAATGTGATTGTTTGCGCCGGGTTCAAATCAGCGTGTATTTAGTCTACGGTGAATCTTAGAGTACTGGCTACGATTCTTAGCGAGACTCTGTGGGGGGCTGTAGGCGGAGCGCGATTCTGCGTCCGCACTCCCTTGCTGATCAGCCGCTATACAGAACGTGAGAATTCACGGTAAGGTGAAGACACAGACCAGGAGACTGCATATAACTCACCGCCATACTACCCAGGTAGCTAACGGGATAGACAGAAACTCTCCAGAGGCGAAGTTTCGCGGCCACTTTCAAGGGTCATTCTAGTATATGCCAACAAGTTCTCCCGCACAGTCCTCCTTCCGAATCCTGCCGTAGCGCCCGCTCGGAATTCCAGGCTTGGTGTGGGAAACGGCGGTAAGTGACGACCAGCTGAAGTCACAACATTTTCAACGCATCCCCCTACGCATACACCTTGCACGCCATAGACAGCAGTGAGACGCCTCATTCTCTGCGCCACGTTGATTGACATGCACCTACTACATGCTTCAAGGAAACAAAAGAGTGCCAGCAGTACAAAGGCGCGTACTAAGTCCGACCTATTCTCTTAGTACTAGTATGAATAACAACATTGACAGGTCAAGTGTTTACTAGCCCCTCTCACTGGCAAAACTATGTGGCGTCCCCGACTTGTTTAGTTGTGGTGACTTCAAGGTCTCGGACATATCATGATTGAGGTGCATGCCTATCCCATGCGCATATCAGATCGCAGTCCAGGTGTGTGGCGGGATTAAGTTTTCTGCTTCCATGCCTTGGATTGAACTAACCTATTTTTTGCAAGGCTCGCGTTTATTTCCATCATCGTAGGCCGCATATGGCAGGGTAGATCACGTCCACCAGTCTTCCGCCGCCACCGCTTACAGCATCCCGCAAGATGGCAATTCGCTCCGCCAAGACAGTCTAGTGTGCAAATGCCACAGCCTCTGACCGAAGCCCAGGGGCGACAAGACGAAAAACCGCCACTTAAAGTGAGTGTATCCGGAACACTGAATGATCTTACTTTGAGCAAACATTAACCGGTCTAGGTTCCTCAGCGCGCTGCGCAACAGTAGCCGATCCCGCTTTCAACAACTTCTATGTCCGTCACCTAGAAGCCCGACGACGATATAGATCTCACGTCAAGCTAACGCAAATGTTTGTGCATGCATGATTGTTTGCTTGTTGAAAACTCAAGACGAGGTCGGTTTATTAGCCTAGCATGCATCGAGCCTCCAAGATGTACGCACACGATGAGAACCACGTCTATGACTCGGTACGCTTCTTCCAAACGATCGTCTCGCGCTCCAACCTCACCTGCTCAGCGACACCAGCAGTCCCATACACGCCGTACGACATCCGACCCGCGCCAGCTACACTCTTTCAGAAGCCATCTCGCAAACATACCCGAGTTATTCCCCGCAACCACCCATCCAGGCACTTCAAGCTGCGGTCTCACCTCCGCCTCCATCGCCTGCCGTGCAAACGCCAATGTCGCGGGCGACTACGGCAACCGAATAGTGTACCGCGCGTTCACCGCTGCCCGGACGAAGCCCGGACGGACGACCGCGGAGCGCTGGCTCGGGCACGGTGCCGCCGGTGCGGATGCGGACGGTGGCTCCATCTCCCGTCTTTCATACCCGCCGTAGTCATGACTCTTACCATGTCCCACTCGGCCTCAAGGAGGAGCGTCGTGGACTCGCTGACGTAGGCCACACCTCCCTTCCCCTTGCGTACCCGATGCCGCTTCATCCGCTTCACGACGACTGTGCTCACACGCGCCCCGAGGAGACGCGCGCACCCACGACCCACGAAGCCGACCGCTGCGGGGGCGTCCACACGCGCCCACGTCCCCCTAAACTGATCCGCCTTCCGAACCGCCTCCTGCCAGTGAAAGCGCCCTCCTGGTCGCTACCCAGGGCCCGGTGCTCCTCCGATTCGTCGAGGTTTTTTCGACGAGTATGTACTCCCTTGTTTTCCCTCCTTGTTGAGTGACCCTGACGATCTTAACTTTTAGCTATGTGTTCCACGCTGAGGGCCCATTGCCCAGGGTAGTGCTTGACTTTGGAATTATGTGCATGCTCAGTACTTACCCGTGTGTAGGCGGCAGTAAGATCATTCGCGGCTGTGTTTTCCCTTCCCGACGGACACGCAAGTCGCCCCTTACACCATTCAGGCAGGCGCCTCAGGAAAAGCAATTCTGCCCTCAAGTGGACGCCTCAGGCCGTCCAGTCTGCAATTGCCGACATCGGAGCGAGCTCGTACCTGGCGGTCCGCTCACAATATCCGTACGACTCTCGGTTGCGTTCACGGCGTGAGTGGGACTTGTGATTGCTTGTGACTCCGGGTGGCTAATCGTGATAGAGCAATCCAGGGCTAGACAGCTTGACAAGATATATGCGCCTGCGACCCTTCCACTGCGGGAGCGGTGACCACTCCATGTAGTTCACAGATACAGCCTGATCCTCATCCGGGGTAGGTTTATAGGGACACATAAACGCCCCTGGCTCCAGTGAGCCTTGTATTCCAGGTTAACCGAATGGATCACTGATGTAATGCAACCACCACAGCTCCGGGCGCGCCCTATAGACCCGTCACGCCCTTTCAACTCTGACGCCGCCGCCCACCATTCTTGCATACAACGCAGGCACCGGCGCGAACCGCCCAGGACCACCTCCGCGCCTCTCCTCCCCCCGGGCTACACGGCGTGGCTTCTTGCGCGCCGATCGCGTGCCGGGGGATTAACTGGACACCGCGGGCGGGCCAGGTTTAAGGCTTCCCTGCTGGCGGCTTGAGGTGGTCGTGGTCGCAGAACACGACGACTCGTCCGTCCACTCGTCGGCCCAACTCGGACGAAGGCGTCGAGCGGTCGCAGTTCTGCCGCTCCCAGAGTCTCAACGCGCGCCGCCCCAAACTAGTCAGGTGCCAGGCTTGTCCATCGGAGGGAACGATACAGTCGCTCGAATCGGCCCGTTCGATGGCGTTCCCGGACCACACAGTCTGTCCCCGCCCATCCTGCTCCATTCGGACCCGAGAAGCCACCAGCGCGATCGGCACGAGCGCGCCCCAACCCCGTCCATCATTGGGGGACACAAGGGGGGATAGTTCTTCGGGCGTCCCAACCATTGGCGATCACTAGGCGGATCACAACGCCCAGGCAAGCACCGGGGCGCCCTCCCTCTTTTGATGGTCTCTCTCAGATGCCATTGGATGCATTTGTGTAACTGCCGTGCTAAAGACGGTGAGACGCAGGATGGCTCGCACGCGCAAACTAGAGGCCGCGTCCATTTCCGCCCTCATCACCCGACTACGGCGACTTCGTTCGCCAATGCACACGAACGCAGTCCCCGGGCCACTTCTATACGCAGCTCCGGGAGGCACCACGGCGGAACGTCATGGACCCGCCAATTTGTCCCGGGGTCGTCTGCCACGGGACTTCTTCATTTTGTTCCCGGTGACTCACTACGACTGGATGTCGCGGCCGCTGTGCTGCCATTCGGTATGGCCCCACTTTGGCCCGCCGTGGCCATGGCGAAGACTGGATGGCGCGCGTTGGGCGCACATTCCCCGACCTTCTGGCCAAGAGGTGCTTCGAGTCGATGGGGCCCCGTCCCCGCGGGTGATAACGCCGCCGTCCCAGCGATTAACCTTCCCCCGTTAATCTCAAAGGGCTTCGCAAGTTTCAATATGGTCCTCTACAACCGTAGCTTCTTCCGTGCGTGACGTCTTCCTAGCGATTCGCAGACTGGCTCCGCAAGGTTGGCGAGCACAGCCCCCGACTACCGTCTAACCGCTTCGCTTCTTTCACGCAGAAAAGAAAATTGGCGAATGATGTATGAACGATCTCCGCCCCATGGCCTCCGCGGTCCGTCGCCCCTCTGCACACCGAGGCGTGCATCGACGTCCATGCGCTGTCAACGCGCCCGCGGCGGCCTGGTCGAGAGTGCTCTTCCGTCATCGTACAGCCTTTGCCGCGCCCCGCCGCCACCGTTTCCGGCGCCAGTCAGCCGGTCCTCCGACTCGCCGCTAGTGCCGGACGCCACTCGTCGCTACCGTCAAGATGATGGATATCCTCCGGAGTCTGCCTGCCATGCTCAAGCTCCAAGACTCACTGAACGCGCTGGGCAGAAAAGCGGGTAAGGTATTCGTGCGCAGCGACACGCTGCCCGAGCGGCCTCCCGCTCTATGTTTAGCGGGCTGGCCGCGAGGCGGCCGCCGTTCGCAGCCGGCGTAGAGACGACTGAGCGTTCGGCGGTCCGGTCCGGATTTGGCGCCGTGTGGCCAAGAAAGACAAATGAACGGTGAGCTGTGGCCAGTATGAATTCTCTGGCGTAGCGCCGAGTGCTGAATCAGTAATTATGGCTCATTTCGTGCAGAGTATTGTGGAAAGAAGATTACCAACCGCAGAGCCACGCATTACCGCTGCGTACCCAGCGACTTCCCGTCGACCGTTTAAATGTCTCCAAGCTTCGATATACGCGCGAGGTTCTCTTTGACGGCGGCCGGAAGAAATGAAGTCGAGTAAGGCAAGTCCTTTTGACACATCAAAGCGGTAATGACGGAGAGAACGCGTCCGCAGGACAAGGCAAACGTGCACAGAAGACTCCCGCCCGTTGGCTTGTACGCCTCGCAAGCATACGGGATGGTGAGCAGGCTGCCTTTCTTGCGACCACAAGAAGCGCGCGAAGCCGGGGGGTCGCGGCTTCTCAGCGCGCCTTCAGCTACCGGAGAAGCGTCAAGACAGGATGAACAAAGGGACGTACACAGGCGCCGCTATGCGTCTATGGGCGGGGCGCATCTCCGCGCCCAGGGTCCTCCCAGATCATCTCGAGCGACGGTGCCGAACGGGCGAACGCACTCATCTCCAGCTTATACTGCGAGAAGTGCGCTCCCCGTGCGCCATGAAGCGCACCCGGGGGGCGTCATTTCTGTTTCAGCAAAGATCTCGAGACCATCGCATAAGCTCGCACGACGGTCGCCCTCCATCTCCGCCCCGCCCCTCCCTTCATTTCCCCCTCCCCTCTTCGTGCGCTCCTTTCAGTGCCCTGTCGCTCCGCGGCGTCGGCGTCCATGCATTGCTACGCCACGACGGGCTGCGGGGCGCCCCTGCGTCGGTCTGGGGTTCGCGTCCGCAGGCGGCCGCACGCGTGTCCATCCCCGCTGGACCGGAGATAGTCCTGGGAGCGCGCGAAGGCCCCTGTAGCCCCGAGCCCGTGCGCCCCGCGCCTCCGACTGGTCTCCGACCGTTCGGAGCCCGAACTCGTGTCGACATCTGCCGGGTTCGGCCTGCTGCTTCGCAGTTCGCGCGGCGCTGGAACTTCGGATGAGGAAGCTGGAAGCGGGAAGGGTGCAATGGGGACGGGACCTGGGGGGCGGCTTCGCGCGCGATGACGGCATGGGCCTCTGCTTCGGCGACGCGCATACATTGCACACGCGCGAGACACCGGAGCCGGCGCGTCGGGGAGCTGGAGGGGGCGTCCTGCTGGGACTAGGCTCCGGCGTGCGGGTCAGCCTGTTCGACAGGTGTCGATCGGTGGGACCGTCGGACCAGTCCAGCAGAACGTGCCCAGGGGGACCCGCCACGCGCGGGGCAACTAGGTTGCGGTAAGGTTAGTGCGATCGGCTTCGGATATGCGTGCGCAGAGAGAACTTGGATGTGGCGAGGGACAAGGGGCGTACGACGTCGTCGACGTCGCGATGGCGGACGTCGCCGTCGCTCGTACATGGCAGTCGGAGGCGAGCACGGCCCACGAGAAGATCCCGGGCGCCGCTGTCGACGAGGCATGGAGCCGCCCCGATTGCGGGGGAACGCATGGAGGGGCGTGGACGCAGAAAGACACCGCGCCCGCACGGACGGCGTGAAGCTGGGAAGCCCCAGGCTCGAGGCTCGACCGCTGCACACTCACGGTTGCCGGCGGATCTCCCATTGCCTTTGTCTCCTCGAGCTGCCGGCGGAGGCGGGTGGCAGGGCGAATATCCGTGCCCCCCGTCGTCGCGTATCCGAAGCATGCTACTGCGAACGAGCTCATCAGGTGTCGCCCACCGTTGCGCACTGCGTGGACGGAGGGGGAGCCTGTTGAGCTCGTTCTGACGCCGTTTGGGTCTGGCCGTCGGGCGGCGGACGTGCCGCGCCTGCACGTGCAGCGTCACCCTCATCGCATCGTGGCGGGGCTGCGGCTTCGACGGGGGCCCGCCGCTCCCTCCGTCAACTCTAACCAGAAACGATCAGCGATCCTCCGTCTCAGTGCGTCACGGCGTCGGGACGTCGTACGCACCGCCTGTCGATTTTCATCGTGGCGTCACCGCGACGTCGGGATGGTCCAGGGGGCAGACGTCGCGGTCAGTCATATACTCAATGTTCGTGAGAGCCAATCTTTGGCGAGCTGAAGGCGAAGAGCGCTACGACAGGCACGCGGGCGATTGGGAAGATGGCGGTGGCAGTTCGAGGTTACGTCCTCCCGCTGCACCGTCAGCTTCGCGGACCTTCTGTGATGCGGACTCTGGTTATTCGACGATGCAGATCAACTTAACCCCCTTCCCTCTTCCGACGCTGTCGCAATGGCCCGCCCCTGCGCTCCTTCCGCCCATTAGAAGCGATCCATTATCACCATCCCAAACGGCTCCCAGCAATTATAGTGACGAGTGCCATTAACGAGATCCCGCGCAGATTCGCCCTGCCAGTCAATGGTGCCCGTCAATCATCAGCCCCATCATGTCTTCTCTCCGCCAGACCCGACAGCTCGAGCGCATGTCCGCCTTCTTCGCCCGCGGACCGGCAGGAGCGAACTTTAATCCGCCCTCCACCCCTCGCGCACAGCTGTTGTGATAGATGGCCGGCCGACGGGGGGAGAGCTTCGCCGCTCCGCGCGCTCGTGTGGGCCCTGACCGCCAACAAACAAGTGCGTGCTTGGGCAAGGGGGTCTGGGGCAACGTGTTCGGTGAGCGCGTCACCTATGTTCAAAAATCACAATCTCTCACCTGGCCACACACCCGCAGGGCATAAATGACCCCACAGGCGTCCGCCCCACGGCCACACCAACCACGGGCCGCACCTGCTTTAACCAGCCCGGTCAGCGGAAGGAATACCCCAGGGCCCCAGCCAGCCGGGATCGGATCAGCCGCTCTGGGCCGCACTTCCAGCGAGGGCGTGACGGCTCGAGGGGCTTCGAATTCGCAGCTTCGAACGATACGATGAGGTAGTACCACCACCACTGACACTGACCGCGCAACAGGGTGCGAGGGCCGCAGGAAGGCGGCACGGCGCGGCGCGGCGGGAAGTGGACGCGGCCGAGGGGAACACGAATGGCCGAGCTCCGCTCCAATTGCGTGCAGCGACTTTGCTCGTCTGCCGCCGAAAAGTCGCTGCCAGGAAACTCATCGAGCGCGAAATCTAAGGCGAGCGCTGGGGCGCTGAACATTGAACGCTGGACGCCGTGGGCTCGATCTGGGCTAGCACGCCGGCTGGCCGCTCTGCGGCCTTCTGGACGCTGGACAGTGGACGTCGTCGCGGGAGAAACGGCGAGGAACTTGGGCTCGAACGAGCAAGGTTCGAACCTTGGCCCAGGCTCGGCGGAACGCTCGGTAGTCTGTTCATGTTGTGCGTCAGTGCATGCGTATGTGCGGCCTCGGGCTCGCCGCAACGCACGCCCGCCCTCGGACGCTGTATTGACGTAGGCATAGGCATAAACGTAGACGTAGGCTCGGGCTCGGGCTGGCGGCTCGGCGCCGCTGGGGCTCTGGGCCTCTCGAGCTCTCGAAGGGGTAAAGAGCGAAGAGCAAGGTTCGCCTGAGGCGGGGTGGGGTGGGGGAGCAAGTTTAAGGTTCTGTTAGATTTGTTAGATTTGTTGTTAGATTGCAATGCGGCGGGCCGGACGTGACGCTGGCACGGCCACCCCACTGGGACCGACGGCCAGTGCGCGGCGCGCCGCCGTAGCGAGGCGACGGGCGGAGCACGGTGCGCCCTGACGGACGCGCGTGGCGGAGACGACGACGCCTGCGCGGATTAATGAAGTGGGGGGATGGGTGGCCGGCCGGGAGAGGGGGGTCCGCGCGGCACGGGGGATGGTACCTATTGGGCTTGTCGGTGCGTGTCTGTGTTTTTGGATCAGAAATAGTTTCGTGACGCTCGTGCAAGGGGGCGCCCCGATTTGAGGCATGGCTGAGTGTGCTGGGTGTAATTGCGAACGGTACGTATGTAGGACAGCGAAGTATCGCTCGTATTCGAGGAGAGAGGGTCTACCTACGATCGCACGAGCGGCTGACGACCTAAAGCTCGCGCGATGCGCTTCGATCGCACGCGCGCTGCACGAGTCCGCTCGTCCAGCCCACTGCGTGCGCAGAGAACACAGGCGTCATTCGCGTCAGCCGTGCTCAAGCTGGGAGCATTCCACGCCTCCGAGCGTGACCGGCCTGGGGCTGAGGGTCAGGAAGGTCGCGTGTCCATCGGTGCCCATCGAATCGATATCAATGGGCCACGGGCTCACGTACGCACGCGTATGCGTACGGACCCACGGGGCGATTCGTAGAGGACTCGTTAAGCTCCGAGTCCGAGGCCGGAGTCCGCCCACGGGCAGCAGGCACGGGAGCCCCACGACGTGTGTATGTACGGACGGACGGACGTACGACACGATACGATCTGTCGTCCCCACAATGATGCGAATGAAGATCTCGTCCAGGACGCGCGCGGGCTTCGAGCAGCGAGTTGTCACGTCTCCTTCCCCCGAGCCTCGGATATCGACCGACAGCGGGTTCCTCGATTCTGCTCCTTCGCCCACCTCTCTCTCGTCAGTGGGCGCCGGGACAGCTCGGGCGAAGCTTGGATTCGCACAACTCGCCCACGGGTGTGCACTATGCGGGAGCGGATGCGAGTGCGGGCGCGCCGGGTGCGGTTGGAAATACCCAGCGGAGGAAGGTTCAGATCGCGCGCGCGCGAGCGCGAGCTAGCCAGCCAGCAAGGGACGCGGACGGGAGGCTGTGTGGTCTCTTTGCCCCTAGTCACGGTGCACACTGCAGAGCTTGCAGGCCCGCGGTGGGCGGTGCCGTAAGCCACCGCGAGTCCGAGTCCGCGTGGGATCTTGATTCGTTGGGGCTAGCCGCTCGCGGAAGCAAAGCGAAGGGGAGAGGAGCGGGGCGAGCGGGGGCGCGGCGGGGCGGCGTAGCCGCGTCGAGGACGTCGGCAGCGCGCGTCCGTACGCCGTGCGTTGGAGCGCGAGCGTGCATAGCCGGCGGCGCACGCACGCACGCGTGCAGGCCGCCACGTGAGGTGTCAAGCGGCGCGGGGGGAGGGCCGGGCAACGCGGTGCACGAGAGCGAAGCAGGGAAGCGAACTCGACGGACGAGTGCGACGGGCGGGCGCTCTAAACGTCGGTCGGCGGGTGAATCGGGTTGGATGGGCGAGTTTGTGGGCCGGTCTGCATTTGTTGTTGGGCAGAGGGCGGGCGAGTAGACGCAGATACGAGCGCGCGCACGAGCAGAGGCCGCTCGAGGGGGCTTGCACGATGGCGACCGAGGGAGTCGTAGCGAGCGAGACTCTCGGAGGGGGCGCGTCGCCCTCGCGCGCGAGGCTCTCGCTCGCCCGCTCGCTCTGCGGGCCTGGCGCAGGAACAGGGCGTGGGCCCGTTCTGGGACGGGCTTACGTGACGGGCGGGTGCCCTGCGCGGGGAGTGATCGGGTGGAGAGATGCGCAGATGGGGGCGGGCAGGGCTGTTCTGGTGATGATGGAGGGCGTGCGTGGTGATGAGGGCCCCCGAAGCCTGAGAGATGAGAGGGCTGGTGGGCTCTCAGAAGCTCTCGGGCTGGTCGCGCAGCAGGAGATGGACCAAGAACGCGGCTCGCGCGGGGGCGCGCGTTCGAAGGCCGCGAATTGTTCGGTGCCATCGAACCGGGAATCTCTACGATCTGCCACGGACGACGTGGGCGGAAGGTCGAATCGAACACGGGTTTTGCGGAGCTTCGGACGCTCGCGCTCGCTTGCGTATGTAGTATGTACCTCCTGCCCTCCTCGTGGGGTGCTGTCGCCGCCACCGCTGCTGCACGCGGGCGCGCGCGGTCGCTTGCGAGGGAGGCGGGGTGCCCGTGGAGAGGCGATGGCCTGGGATGGGATGATGGGGGACGGGCGGTGCGCTGATGGCTGGCCAGGGCTCGAGAATGGAGAGCGGGCTGCAGCCCGGCGAGATCGCGAGAGGTCGAGCAGGAGCAGGCAGTCGCCCGCGGGAGGCAGTCGCCTGTGGCAGACGGGCAGTCGCTCGCAGGGGCGGTCGCCCAGCACTCGTCCCTACTCGTCCGGACTTGGCCCGGTCGAGTGGCCATCGCAGCGCATCGCCGTCGGAGCGCCCGCCGGACCCTCGCCGGGGGACGCCCGGCGCAGGCGGCGAGGGCCGGACAGGGAGCCGGTGGCCCGGATTTGGAAAGGGGCCGGGCGTGCTTGGCTTCTTTTAATGGGCGGGGTGAGAGGCCCCGTCTCCGTCTCCGTCTCTCCCGCCCTCTCCGCCGTCGTTCCCGGCGTCCTATCCCCCAACACTAGAGCCGCGCTCGCCAGAGTGTGCGCCGTAATCTTCTCTCGGCTCCCATATTCTCTTGATAATCTTCTTCTCGTCCACGCCTGCACCCACATCACATATATTTCCAGCCGACCAGGTCAGTTTCCTCCTATTCCTCCCTCTGCCGCCCGCTCATCCTCTCCCGCTCCTCCCCTCGACCGCCCGCGTCGCAAACAGTAATGTGCGTGCTCCCCTTCGCTCTGCTTGCGTCTTCGTCGCTCACCGCCCCCCAGTTATAGGCTAACGACTCGCAGGCGCACACGCTCTCTTGTATCATCCCCTGTCCCCACCCACGCACCGTATTCCTCGTATAATGGAAGGTCTCGTCTCTCAGCACCCCTCTGCACACCAGTTCTCCCTTCCAGTCGACGCGCATTACTCCTCACGACCATCGAACGTCTACGCCCAGAAGTCCTTCTACCCCTCCCACAACGACCTCGCCTTCTCTTACGACCAGCCATTCGCCTCCCAGCCACGCTACCCCGTCCTCAACCAATCATCGCTCCAGATCCAGACCGCACACCCCGCACCACACGAACAGGACCAGGAAGAGCAGACCGCCCACCCCTCGCGATCCGCATATCAGGTCCCCCAGGAAGCCGACGACGCCATGGACATGGACCTCGAGCACCAGCAATCCATCGCTGACGCCCTTACCGACAACCCCGGTCCTTACGGCGGTCTCAGCCGGCCATTGACGCTGCAGGAACGGGAGATCCTTGCCCACCTCGACAAGCTCAAGTTCTTCCTTGCTACGGCGCCATCCCGCTGGAACACCAACGGCTACTCGGGTCCCGATCCTTCCACCGTCCCTGCCGGCCACCCTCACAGCGCACACCCGGCACTCAACCGCTTCCTGCTCCCGAACGCCGAGTACGTCTCCTGCGTGCTCTGGGGCGGTCTCTACCACATCACAGGGACCGACATCGTCCGCGCCCTCGTCTTCCGCTTCGAAGCATTCGGCCGGCCGGTTCGGAACATGAAGAAGTTTGAGGAGGGTGTTTTCAGTGATCTCCGGAACCTCAAGCCTGGTGTGGACGCCTGCCTTGAGGAGCCCAAGGTGAGTTGTAATGTTTTATTCGAGCTTCATTCGTCCGTTGTGCCCTGCCCTGCCCCCTATATGCGCCCATTCCATAAACATCCACGCTCTGCTACTCCGAGGACGCATTAGGCGCCGAAAGGGGAAGGCCTCCGCTGGACGTCGGACGGCCTTGGGCAGTGGCCCTCGTGGCTGATCGCGGATCGCGACGAGCGGCTCTGCATTCCGATTGAGCGGATTTACGGCCGCCTGTGCTCTGATGGCGCGATGCTGACCCCGCCTCGCCCAGTCGCCCTTCCTCGACCTCCTGTTCAAGTACCAGTGCATTCGCACCCAAAAGAAGCAAAAGGTGTTTTACTGGTGAGCGATCTGTCTTGATGCGTCACGGTCCGCCCCCTCCCCCTTCCCGCTTCTGGCGGCTTGACCGCACAACCGCCCCACTCCTCCCCTCTGCTCCCGCCCCACCGTCCGTATTCCTATCCCGCCACTGTCACGCCTCTTGCCGTCCTATCCGCCGCTAGCGCTGGAATGCTCATCTTTATCTCCGTGCCGATCGCAGGTTCTCTGTCCCCCACGACCGGCTGTTCCTCGATGCGCTCGAGCGGGACCTCAAGCGCGAGACCCGCGGCGAGGAGCCGACGACCGTCGTCACCGGCGAGCCCGCGCTCTCGTTCACGTATGACCGCAAGCGGTCGCTCTACGAGCAGTTCTCCAAGGCTTCGGGCAACCGCGAGGGCGAGGGCGAGCTCGAGGCCGCCGTCCGCCGCGCGGACGAGGCGCAGGCGGCCGGCGGCGACGAGGGCAGCGAGAAGGCTGCGTCCGAGTCTGAGCAGTCCGCGTCCGACGACGGGAGCGACCCCGGCACGTCGACCCGCACGGGCAAGAAGAAGGCGGCGAACACGCACTCGCCCTTCTTCTCGATGTTCTCGCTCTTCGAGGGCAGCCCGACGTACAAGCAGCGGCGCAAGAAGGTGCCCAAGGGCGCGGCGGGCTCGCGCAAGTCGCCCTCGGCCCCGGACCTCATGCACCCCCACGGTCACATGCACGGCGTGCTCACGCACCAGCACCAGCACCCGCTCGCGCGGGGGGACGAGTATGGCGGCCTCCAGTATCCGTCGCACGGCTCGTACCGTGAACCGCATCTCGATCGCTTTGGACGGGATACGATGCGCCTGAGCGCGGAGGACATGTTCAACGCACAGGCGCGTGGGGACTTTAGCGGGCAGAGCAACCCGGACCTCGTCGCGACGCAGAAGGAGCGCCAGCGGCGCGCGCTCGAGGCCGCCCAGGCGCACGAGCTCGCCCAAGCACAACAGGGCAGGCTCTCCGGCCCGGGGGTCGCCGGGCCCGTCGCGTCCGGCTCGAAGGCGCAGCAGCAACAGCTCGCTTTCCAGGGCGACATCTACGGCATCGCGGCCACGGCGGCGACGACGTCGGCGGCGGCGATGGGCGGCTACCCCGGCCAGCAACCAGCGCAACAACATCAGCAGCCGTTCGATCACCGCCCGCATTTGGAGCAGCGCCACCATACGTACCCCATGCTCGACTTCCACCACCAGCAGACGCACCCTACGCGCGCGGACACGGACCCGTACGGCGCCGCGCTCGCGCAAGCACAAGCTCAGGCGCAGGCACAGGCGCAGGCACAGGCGCAGGCACAGCAGCAGCCGGTGTGGGGCGGGTCGGACCTCGGGGGCGCGCCGCGCACCAAGGCGTTCGTGTGCCCGCTGTTCTCGTGCGGGCGGATGTTCAAGCGGATGGAGCACCTCAAGCGGCACCTCCGCACGCACACGCTCGAGCGCCCCTACCAGTGCGAGCGCTGCAAGAAGCGCTTCTCGCGCTCGGACAACCTCGCGCAGCACATCCGCACGCACGACCGGCGCGACACCGCGGCGGCTTCGGGGCTCCCTGCGCCGGAAGGGGAGGTCGAGGAGGAGCTGTTGCTCGAGGCGGAGGGCGAGGTTGAGGTCGCGGAGGACGATATTGACAGGCAGTTGCAGTATCTGCCTGGGGTGAACGGGATCACGAGCGTGCAGATGTGCGAGGTCGAGGTGCAGGGACAGGTGCATGACGTGCAAGGGGACGAGGAGGGCCTGGTCACAACCACCGGTGCCGTCGCCCCCAGTATCGCGGCGGCAGCGGCTGTCGCTGACCAACAGCAGCCTCAGCAACAGCAGACGCAAGGCATGTTCTACGGCGCCACCGGGGCGTACGACGCGCCCACGACCGGCTCGCCCGAGGCTCAGTGGGCGACGGTCCCCTCCGCGTCAGGCGTACCTCGCTCCCAGCAGCCGTCGCCCTCGACGGCCGCCGCGGCGGTCTCGTCCGCGTTCGCCTACTCGCACGCACACGCCCAGGCGCGCCTCGACGCGTCCTTCCACACGGCGACGCACCCGCACGACGCGGCGACGGTCACCTCGATCTCCGCGCCCTCGCACAAGCTCACGTTCGACCACGGCGCGCTGTACCCGCCCGAGCTCGCCCTGGGCGGCCCGGGCCCGATCCGCAGGCACAGGAGCGCGACGCCGTCGATTGCGCGGTACGGCGGCGAGATCCGCAGGCCGTACTCGGCCGCGCTGAGCGAGAGCGGGCAGAGCGTGACTGGGAGCGCGGGCGCGGGCGTGGGGCGGGGGTACCACCCGTACGCGCACCACGCTGCCGCGGCGACGTCGCAGTCGGCGCAGTCGAGCCCGATGGCGTACACGGTGCCCCTTGGGTACGAGCGCCCGCAACATGCGCGCTCGAGCTCGACGGGCCAGGCGCAGATTCACTCGCACGCCCACCACCACCAGATGCTCGCGATGGAGGGCGTCGACGCGTATGCGCAACACCAGCAGCAGCAACAGCAGGTGCAGGAGGTGTCGGCGGCGTTCCAGGGCATGTACCGCACGGACTCGCCGATGCAGTACTCGGGCGTTGCGGAGGCGTACGAGATGGAGATGCTGCCGCACCAGCAGGGGATGTACGCCCTCGGCGCGGAGCAGCAGCAGCAGCAACAGCAGCAGTACGCAGCACCCCAGGGCGCGCTCGCCTCGGCGTACTACCCGCACCCGCATCATTCGCTCTGAGCCCGCCTCTCCTCTCCTCTCAACGCTCTGCCTCGCTTTCGCCCGTGCCCAGCATACCCGGTCCGTCCTCATACCACGCTCCGGCTCCATTCTGCCTCGCATCGCATCGTATCGCCTCCCGCTCTCCTCGCATGCAGACCTTCCCAGTATATTTCCCGGACTCGACACATCAACATCGACAGACACCGACACCGGCTCTGGCACAAGCACAGGAAGGAAACTTATATCAATCTAATTCGTCCGCGTTCACCCTCACCCGCATCCCCAACCTCCACACCCGCCCGTCTCACCAACCCAACACCGCGGACCTGTTCGAGCCCTGCTGTATCAAATTGACGCGTTCTGCTCCCGCCCACACTATAGTGCTTGCTATCGTTAACGTCTCTCGCGCTGCAACGTCTTTTCATCCTCTTTTCGTTTTCTCGCTCTCCCCCTTCTTATCCTTCGCATTTCGAATGGGGACCGCCGCTGTGCCGCCGCGGGCGCATATGCTCGCGCGGCGCAGTCGAGCGTCCTCGTCTTTACTTATCACTTGCCGCTAATTATCAGCGCTAGACGCCTATCATTGGTTCGCGCTTTCTTCTTCCTCCCCCCTTTGCATCGCACACGCTTGTACATCCACAGCCTCTCCTGTACGCCGATATCGAAATAGTACTGTACATCGCCAGGCACGATCTGGCCCCTATTTGCCTCGTCTACTATTACTTCCTCCTCACACTCCCTCGCTCGCTTGTGATGATCTCTCATGTTCGCTGCTGCCGTTGCTGTGTCGTGTCGCCTGTCCGAGTCTCTCTCACACTCTCTCCATAGTATCGTTTAGCATCGTCCTATTATACTCCTCTGTCGCGTACGCTACTACACGCCCGAATAATCGCACTGGATCCCGTTCGTATTCTACGTTAACGTTACCCCCCCCCCCTAATATCCCCCTTACCCCGGTTGGACGGAGACCCGGCCGTGTCGTGTCGTACGCCTCTACGTACTCTTATTCCTATTCCCTCTCGTAATACCGAGCGTCGACGCTCGTGGATTGGATTGGCTCGTGTCCCGTGCCGCTGTCGTCGTCCCGATGTCGAGTCGAGTCTGCCTACCTAATACTAGTACCTGTGCTTATTTGACATGAATACTTATGACTTTTTTGTTGCTTCATCTCTCGGGATCGTGTCATGTCCTGTGTGCTCGAGTGAGTGACTTGGTGAACCAGCCGAGTCGGCGTCGAGGTACCAAGACGAGACTGAAAGAACCTGGAGGGGAAGGGGAACACGCGCGTACCTCACCTTCCTCTCCTTATATACCGTCTTCGCCGGCGTCCTACTCCACGCCCCAGACCCTAAGCGGACCCTGCCCCGAGCTCTAAGATAGATCTGAGACATCCGGCTTCGGGGCTCCGAATCGCACGGAGGCCGCCCAGTAACCAGCACAGCCGCCTTTCCGGGCGGCCTCAGACGACCGAGGACGCCAACCACCCTAGAACTCGGCTGATGTCGGTCGCGGTCGCCACACCCGGGCGCGATGCATCGTCGCGACCGCCCGGGCTGCGCTGAACCGTCTTGAAGCCGGCAGGCCAGCCCGAGGGCCGGGATGCCCTTCTCGAGCCCAGCATCAACCTCGCCGAACCTCGCCTCAGGAACTCGACGTAAAATCATACACACGGCTACAGATTGCTGTACATGCCGTGCTTTGTTCTTAACGGGTATACATCCTGCACCGGCTCAGGCTTGAGCGCATGAGCATTGGCAATTGGCATATTCGCCGCCGCTCAATAATATTCATCATCCCGCTCTGCGCCGGACCCTGGCATATCCACCAGCCCTCCTAAGAGGCGAAGAAAAGTGCGCTGAAATATTGTGAGCGTTATCGCTTGACGGTACAGATTCGGTGTAGAGCAAGCTCTAGTATGTACACGCCTCCAACATAGGCCCGGGGACCGGAGCTTGGCCCGATCTAGGCGGGGCGCGAGGACGCTCGTCCAAGATGTCCATTCGCTGCAGACTTAGACTTCGATTGCTGTCTTCCAATGTCCCCTAAGCTCACATGTTACTGACCGAGTTGAAGAAAAGGAGTTTAGGGATCTGCCACTCTGTCGCCGCTAAGCCATCTTAGACGTGCAGGTTCCAAGGAATATCACAGTAACCACAGGCAGTTGGATGATCTGAAGAGTAGGGGTGGAGGGAGCGCGGGACGACACCGCCAGTTACAATAGCATTTTGGCCTCTTGGCAGATGATATTGCTAAGACTGAATAGGATTCAGGATGTCTAGTGTACGTCCGACCGATCCTTGATCGGATACAACGCAACTGCGCTGTCGCTGAGAACGTCTAATGCTCTCAATGTTGATACGAACTCACTTTCAAGCGCACATGCCCATCCGCTAACTCTCAAGAATCAGCCAATCACTCCTGTCCATCCCACACGTACCCCCTAAATACGTTCGCCCACCATTGGACCTCTCCTCCGCCCTCGACGACGCTTGCCGCCCAATGTGTGGAGAATGCGGAGACACCGCCCCCACCGTCGTCTCGGCAGATTTCGCCGTCACGCTCAACTTCATCCACCATGTCTTGCGTGAGACCGATAGGCAGGTCCTCTTCCTGCGCGATTTCGACAGTTGTGCGCGGTCCAACTACTCGGCGAGGATGTGTATCGTGGGAACGTGATTGGCAGCAGGAAGCGAACAAGTGTATCCCGGCCGCGGTCGAAAATACCACGATGAGAGTATGACGGGTTTGGGAGATGGGTATGTCAGCAGATCACGCCGCGAAAAAGAATAGAGTTATGAGCTGCGCAGTGCTCACCGAGGGACAGGAGGCTGACAAGCCTAGACGCGAACGCCGCACCCCCGTACGGGGGCGTGTGGAGGACCGAGAGGCCCGATGCCACAAACGTCCGCATGCGGATTGGAGGCAGAGTGAAGCTCGGCAGATGCGGGAGTACCTGAAGGAGTGTAGCCGGCGGGACGAGCGCTGCGGTGGAAAACGAGAGTTAGCTCAAGCTGTCTTAGTGCCTCCTAGCCGCCAACCCGAGTCGAGAGGCCGGGTCGCCAATTATAATGAATGGAAATAGACACGCACCCACACCCCGCGCGCGGTTCCAGCCGCCCCATACCTCATCGAGGCCGACGACACCACGCTTGCGCATCATGCCCTCGCCCGTGCCACTCCCCTGGAGGACGCCGGCGAGTTCGCGCGCGAGCTCCTCGAGCCAGCTGCGCTCGTCGCGCACCATATCCTGCGTCACCGGCGCGTTCGGCATCTGCAGCCCGAGCTGCGCGAGTGACGAGCGGATGAACGTCGCCTCTTCCGGCTCCACAGGTGCGGCGCCGGTGCCAACGGAAGAGGCGGAGGGGCCGCCGGAAGCGGCGGTCAGCCGCTCGTTGAGGTCTTGCGAGAGCTTGACCATGTCTTTCCACTTGACCATTAGCGCCTCCAGGTCTGCGAGAGCGTCCTCCATATTGGACTGTGACGTCGCTGCAGTCGTCTCGACGGAGCGAAGAATGCCATCTGTGGCAGGTAAACACTGTCAGCGGAAGATATATTGCTTTGAACACGAAAAAGCGGCACGTACTGATGCCGGATCTTCCGAGGGGCCTAGACGCAGGACCTGCGGCGGAGGGCTCTGCTCTCCTGGCTTCTGCCTTGCTCTAAAGAAAATTCAGTGTTATACTCCTGATTCTCTGACCCACGTGAGGTATACATACCTGCCACGCTTTCCCAAGGAGACATCGCCTAAGCACATTGTAAAACGGCTTGTCGCCTCCCTTGCGGAAACTGAGTCTGATCATCCGCTTCTCCGGCGTCTCGTCGTCCCAGTCGTCATCCGAGTCGGGCGCTGGGGTCGCAGAGCGCGAAGCCGGGGCAGATCTAGCCGCGGGCGGCTGCAGTGGTTGGGGCTGTGACGGCTGTGGAGGAAGTGGCGTCCCGCAGATCTCGCACTCGCGCAGAAGGGCACTGTTTAGGAAAGTACAGGCTATGCAAGCGATTTCTCCTGTTGGACTAGTTGGTACTGGAGCTGGAGGGGAGGGTGAGGGTGAACTGGAGAGGCTGAGCTTTGCCAGATTCAAAGAAGAGGACGGAAGGGACGTGGAAAGGGGGTGAGATGGCGGAGATGTTGTCTTCACGGGGATATTAATGGGGGCCTTGATGGATGCGCGAGGAACACCGCATAGGGAGCAGACCGGGGAGGATGTGAGGCCGATTGGGTTACGATTACTACACACTTCGCACTCCCAGAAGTCGAGATCGTTCGAAGGTCCCGGATGAGGGGTGTTGCGTTCCGTAGATACCGAGGATTGATCAGGCAAGTTGATCTTCGGAGGAGGTTGGTTGAGGTAGAGCGTTACTTTCGGTGAGCTCGTGAATAAACCTGCGTAATGTTCTGTCCTCGCGATATGCGAAAGGTCAAGCGCAAAGGAACGCGAAAATGGATGTGCTCCGTCGATATAGAACAGGCGATGCGTTGTTGCGTGCACTGAGCCTGCTTGATGATGTAGCGACTTCTGTGGGCTAGAGTAAGAACAATGAGATGTCGGGGAGGGGCAGAAGGATAGGAATGACGATTGATAGCTCATCTTACCCATCGTAGATCCCGACGTTATCTTGACTTGTAAGGAGAACTTCGTCTTCGTACAGCAATGCAGGGACCGGAATCGTGCCGTCCACGGTGTTCGTAAATCGTTTGAGAGCCATATTGAAGCCTGCGCGGGAGCTTCATAGTCGTATATAGATCAGCGACTGAGATCGCGTACAAAATGATCAAGACTCCTTACAGATATTGGCCCGTAGCCCATCAAGCGCATATGCTCTCGACGCTCGTGGCTGTCGTAGCAGTGCCCTTCAACTAGATTGAAGAAGCCTCGGCCGGATAGCGCCAAGATGCTGAGGTGATCCGAAGGTGTGGACTTGTGACGTCCTGCCTGGTAACCTGGTGTGAGATACGGGCGAAGAGGATCCTCAACTCTTCAATCCACCAGAATGCGGACTAATGTCCAACTCCTGAGCCGTACTTGCTGTCTCGTGAAGTATGATTGGAGGTTTGAACACAAGTTGTGTAGTGGCCGTCGCAGCGGCAGAAACGCGCAAGCTCCGAGCACAAGCGCCGGCTGCTCATGGCTACGATCGCTTACGTCACCTTTCGGCGTCTCGCTTCCAGACTTGCGTCATCATTTTGAACGCCGGGGATCTACTAGCCTTGACCGGGACCTCCCTGTGGTATTTGAGGGTTGACCACTACAGTATGGTATTCCATACGTCGACGAATGAATATTCAATGCAGTGAGTTCTCTGCTTTTTGAATCTCCATCGCCGGTTCAATGACTGGGATAAGCCTAACTGAACGCAACTCCAACTCGAAAGTTCGTGAGCCTGAGTTGGCCTGAGTAGCTTGTGAGTAGCAGCAGGGTTGTTGATATTCAATCTTCAAAGTGTAACACGAAAATACTTGCTACAAGCTATGAGGTGCTGCTTTTGAGCTATATTGAGGAGACGTAGGAGTGCTTACTGATAACGGCCGTAGCTTCGACACGGCCTTGGGCTTGTTGTACCTGCCAAGCGGGAAGCTCAAGTCTATAACTCTGCACCGTATACAACACGTCAACAACATGCTTCCCACATTTCATGCTAGCGTCTCTGCACGCTCTACAGCTGTTCTCATGAGTGTGTACTCAGCCTAGTCGGAGAGCTTGAGAAGGTGTCACTGCGCAGCGACAGCAGCTGTGGTCCTCGACTCCAAATTGTCCCTAGACGTCTAACGCTCCCGCGCCTGGGGAGCACGTTCATCCTAGTATCCCGTCCGGGGGGAGCCGAATATACTCTTGAGTACTTGTATTCCTTAATTCTTTGTGGCCTGCTGAACCGAATGATCTCGACGTTTAAGCACTGCAGACCTGTTCCTTCTGACATCGAGAGTTACTCAGCTCTTACTAGTTTATCATAATCGCCGACGCGGACTGTTTCGCCCATATGACACTTTCTGTTCACAACAGGTACTCTCACTGGTCCACGAACGGTCTATCTAGTTGCCGCTCGGATGCAGAACTTCGTGGGCCGGCGTTCGTCCATAGATAGTCCGCCCAATGCATCTCATTGGCTCGCACACATAGCCACGCTACCATCTCGCACGAATCCGGTGACTTCGCATCTCTTCCCGCCATTGATTAGCCATCGCACTCCGCGTAATATGCTCGCTCGCCCACAGCACCTCGCTCGCTCGCCACTCCGACAAGTCAACTTCTATGGATTCTCCCGACCAGATGACGGAGCAAGGTCCCCGAACGAATTTGTCCTAGGCAGAGCTTATCCCGCTCCTCTGAATGGGCCAAGACAGCACCACCTTCCAGCTGCCCTCTCGTAGCGACAATCGGCCTTTGTGCGCACGACTGTGCGCCCGCGGTCCCGGCGTCGACACACCCCGACATACTCACATGGGACGAAACGCGCCACCGTGTTGCCGACGCTGACACGGCCCTCAGGTTCCTTCTACAACTGGCCCTCGGATTCACCCCCCGTGACCCGCGTCTCCTGGCTTACCGTGTGGTCTGTGGCCGGCACAGTTCGGAACTCGCGTCCCCGCACCACCGGACAGGACGTGCCGGCTTCCCCGCAGGGGCGTGGGTATGTGGGCTCCTCGCGTATTCCGGGTCCGTTGGATCGTCGTTGGGGGAGTACGCCGCAGAGGCGTGCATCACATCTGCGTCTCCCTACAGTATACTCACGAACGTCGGACTGAGTACAACGATTGCGAACTAGCAATTTGATGGGATTTGGAGATAGAGATACGAGCCAAATCGTAGGTGCGCTTTCCTCCACAGACGCTCCACGCGGAACACAAGTTAGTACTGGGGGCCAACTTCCCAGCATTTGGTGTGTACTCTTGTGACGCTGGAGAGGTGGCCCATGTTATACCGAGAATGATTCAGAGGGTGTAGGGCCTCACGTCTCCACTTGCCCTCGGTAGCGTTCGTGGTGAAGATGACGGTGTGTGGGGCAGTAGAGAGCCCACCAGGGACCGTGCATGTACAAGTCTGAGGGTATTTTCACGCCCACAAGCGCACCACACATGACGATTACACCTCCACCGTTTCGCGAGGTTCAGTGAGTCTCCGTACTCCAAATTGGGCAGTGAGCGCGCCGTCCTCCCGTTCGGCGGGAGACTGGAGCTCGGGCACAACGGACTTGCCGAATGAGGATGCTCGTGCACACGCGCCCAAGTATACAGCAGGGCGAGGCGGCTCGGGGCCTGCACGCCAAGCACAATCGTGCGCAAAGACTGCCTCGTCGTATTCATCGAGCTGGGAGACGTACCTGGGCGTGAGGGGGGGCGTGAAGGGCGTGGTGGTCGTCGTGGGTGTTGGTACACATGAATACTACGTCGTACATCACCGTGACATACATGCCATGCAAATAGAAAGTCGTAGGGTGTGGCGATGCCTATGCGAGCTCTAGTGAGATACATCCGCCGTGCGGGTGCGTGCGGAGGGGGTTGCGTGCGAGGTTCAACGCGAACGACGAAAGGACGCGACGTAAATCGCTCCTGAGTCCTGAAAACGCGCGCGAATGAAACCGTGCCAGAGAAAGAGGACGCGGCGTCTTGCGGGGTGTCCTCGCGCGGGAAGGAGACCCATTACGTTACCAGAGCGCGCAACAGGTGCTCTGGCGGGCGGCCGCGACGTCTCCTGTATGGCAGTATCCTCTGTGGGCCTTCGTCCCCCGTCGCCTCGCGCACCGAGCGAAGACGGTGATCACGCACTACCCTCTCGATGACGTGGTGAGGTCGGTATGCAGATAAGGACGGTAGGTATGGCGTTGTCGGAGGGATGAGGATGCGTGTAGATGACGATGTCGATGCGATGTATGCGGGTAATCTGCGGAACAACGTGTCAGCGTTTCAACTCGTACATCGTCCGTATCCGCGCGTGCAACATAGACATTCTTCATCATCCATCTCAGCCATTCAACGCATCACGGGACGCGCCTGACCTATCACCCCGCCCAGATGACCGAACATCCGCTCGCCTGGTCATGCGCTGTACGCGCGCAGGCACGGCAAAATGGGCGGAGAGACAGACAGCGTACGCACACGTGAGAGCGCACAGCCGGGCCCGGACGCGCGAGTGGGAAGGCGGGTGCGGAGACTGGGAACGCAGGGCGCGAGAGGGGCCACGCTGCGCGCCTGCGGTGGGAAGCCGGGTCCGACTGTGGGGTAAGCGCTTCCACGCTCGCCCCTTGCCTCCACGCCGCCTACTGCCCGCAGGGTTTCCGTGCCCGGCTCGTCGCTGCGCGACCTACGCCCGGGTACGGCGCACTCAACCCGCCAAGGCGGGACTTCGTACTTCGCACTTCGCGCGTCGGCTCCTCGCCCGCATGCCCACGCCCGCACCACTCGCCGCGCAGCGTCATCCTCCGCCGCCTCGATGGAAGGTAGGTCGGCGGAAATACTCGAAGACGAAACTGCGGTCTCGCGCGCGCGAGCACACGACCATGGGCGTGGGTGGGAAAGGGGCGAAATGCGACGCGCGAGGTACGAAGTACCTGAGTGGGGAGCACGGGACACGGAACACGGGAAGTCCAAAACACGCAAAAGAGCCAAAATCGGAACAGAGGCGCGAGGAACATGAACTCACCAATAATGCGATAGAGTACAGTATGAAATGTGCGTCATCACCGGGACACCGTCGAGCGTAGTGATCGCACGGATGCCCGGTCCCCGCTGATGCTTGGGGAATCGCCCACCGTCGTCGGCGCCGTCGACGTCAGCAACGTGGGTGTTGTCCTCCCTCCGTCGCTCCCTTCTACGCGCAAATGCGAGTGCGTGCTCGCTCTTGATGAGCCGGGCCCCGAAGCCCCCGAGCTCGACTCGCTGTCCGATGGCGGTAAGCGGAAAAGCGCCGGGTCCTGGGATGCAAATGACGGCGGGCGGTCCGACCAGTCGCTCCTCTGCGAATGCGCGTCTGAATCCGCCCGCGGGCGCGGATGAGTCGAGTCGTAGACGCCGCGCGAACTGGAGCCGTTCGTGTGCAGTGGGACGGGCGATGTGCTCGTCGGGCCAGGGGGCACGGGTGAGTACCCAGCTACGATCGCGGGTATCGGGGAGGAAATTGCTGTGGGGAATGAAGGCGGTGCGAAGTAGTCCTCCACGCCGTCTTCTGGAAGTGGCGGCGGCGAGGGCGGGGGACGGTCAGCGTATGACGTGTCCTCTCCTGGGCCAGGAAGACGCGTAGGACCCCACGGCGGCGACATGGAGGCGAGAAGTGCTGTCGTGGCGTCTGCGGGCGGGGAATAAGGTGGTGGGGGCGCGGGGACAACGGTACCGGGGAAATAGCGAGGAACGAATGGCGCGGGGCCCTGCATAGGCGGGCTGTCGTCTGAACCGTCCGTATGGAAGGATTCGCCGTCGAAATCGGGATCCGAGCGGTTATGTGCGCGGCGGAGGCGGCGGTCTCGTCTGCGGGCACGAAGCCGCCGGCGGTAGATGCTGATAGCCAATGAAAGCGCGAGGACGGCGAGGAGGCCAACGCTGCCTCCAACCGCGCCCGCAAAGGTCGCGATGTTGTGGGCTTTCATCTGGCTAGCGGACCTGGAAGACATGTCGGCGGCGAGGGAGGAAGGAGGGAAGGGCGGCGGCGGGAGTAGTGGAAAGGTGGGGGGCGAACAGTAAGAGAGGAGAGGGGCGAGTGCGTGCGATGGAGTACATAACGAACGCACGAGACGGGAGCCAGTGAGATGTTGACCCGAGCCAGCGAATGGGATAATTCGGTGCGTGAGTGAATGGCAGCGTCCCGAAATAAAAGCGGGAATTATACGCACAAGTTAGTGTGTCCCGGTCCATCGGTTGACGCCGGGCTCCCAGTCCCTGACCCCGTATGTTGAGCGTCAGGGGCAGTGCTGCTGGAAGAACCGACAACAGACGTGCTCGCCCCCGCACCGTCCTCTGCAGCCCCCTGTGTGTATACGATGGAGTCCAACAGCAGCACAGAATCCGGCCCGATCTCAATCGTTAGCGAGTGCGGCGCCTCCGCCAGGTCGGTCTCGCTGAAAATCAGCGTAGTGGGTTGGAACTGCCCTGCCAGAGACGCCTGCCCGATGTGCTGGTAAGTCCCAGCCGTGTGCGAGTCCACCTCAAACGTGAGATTCATGAACGTCGGCGTCGAGTTTGCTTTAGCGGCCCCGAGCGGGATGATAGCGAAGACATATACCGCGGAACCTGTGTGATGCTCGTTAGCATCGTGCGCACAGAGACGGACAATCTCATTCGACGGCGATCCAGGTGGATCCCGTGACGCGCGGGGACGGTGCACGCACCGGTGAAATTGAACTGAGCGAACACGGGCTGGTCCACAAAGCCTGCGTCATCGCTATCGAAATGTGGTGTGAAGAAGGGATTGGAGTTGGAATCGTTGCTCGCGTCTTGTCTACGCATAACGCGCAGGCCCGACGCGTGCGCTCTCCTCCGTCGACGCCTCTTCCCGTCGTCAGCATCGTTTCCGCTCGTCTTCGCATCACTGTCCGTGTCCTTCCCATCATCCGCATCACTGTTTTTGTCGTCGTCATCGCTCTTTTTGTCATCGTCGTCGTCCTTGTTGTCGTCGTCGTCTGCGGCCTTCGACGACTGGGTTGGCTGCGCAGATGTCGTGGTCGACGCGGGGGCGTCGTCGTCGTCTGCAGTGGGGATGATGTGCGTCCCATCGTGCCAAGTGCCCTGACTCGCTATTGACGGGTCGGGCTGCAGACATGTCGAGCACGGCAAAGTGGAGGCGTGCCACGACGTTGCAGGGGTATAGACGATCAACCCGGACGTGTCGTCGACGGTGATGTTGCCGGCGCGGGCGACCGTGAGAGGGAGCAAGAAGGGCAGTATCGGCGGCGAAAGGAGCAGCGCTATCCATGAGGGGCGGGATGCGCGTCGCCTTGGCCTGCGACATTTCAGCCTTGTCAGCGGACTGCTTCTGTCTACGGTTCGTACCTGGTCCCCGACTCCCGAGTCCCGGATACGCGGGAGACGCACCTCATAGCAAACGGTTAGGAATAATGATAGACGGAGCGGGGCGTCGCAGTCGTCGCTGGCGATGGCTTCTCCGCACCAAGACCGCGCTAGCGTACTTGGCAGACCGACGGGGATGGCGAGGCGGACGGCGCAAAGGGGATCCAGCGCGGCGCTCTCAAGCAACGGGCGTGGATGAGGGAGGCAAAATTGGATCGAGCCCGGGAGGTGGGACGTTTAAAGGGGTGCTGGGCTCAAACGAGCCACCGCGAGAAAACGCCACCTCGCCGCTGGGACCTGCGGCTCGTGCGTGGGTGGATGGGTGGGCCCCGCCTGTGGGGTCGGGAGTTTTAGAGCGCGGAAAGTCTCATAGGAGGGGCCGGGGATGGTATAAAGGCTGGATAGCCGGTAAGGCAATGTTTTAGACATCAGCGCATGGGAAGCCCGCCGTCCGGAGAACGCCGTGCGCAGCGCGTGGGCGGGAACTGCACAGTTGGACGACGCAAGCCAAGTACTAGAACACGTTCGAGAGCATTACTGAAGAGCCCTTCAGGAACTATCATCAGCGTTTGCCGCGCCCATGGGGAGCGAGAGAGTAGGAAATTTTTCTCATATGTAGCTGGAGCGATTCAGTCAACGCACCTTCAACGCGGTCTTCTCTGTATGACCCAAGGCTTCCACGCTGATACCGAGAGAATAGACTCGCATGGGATCTTCCTGCCAAGAGCAGGCGGTATCAGAGGCATTCGGATATCGCGACCGCTGGCGCAGGCCGTAAGTTGGTTTCGAGTCGACGTAGGCCGTCTATGCTTGTTCCGCCTTTCACTTTGCGCATAACTGCGGTCTGAAGTGCACCTATGGATGTTGACGGAAATGTGTGGGGAGGTCTTAGCCTGGGAGTGGGAACACGCTGATACAGAAAGATGGTCTGGGAAAAGAGCTCGAGCTGTGGCTGCGCGTCTGCCCCCGCCGGGATTTTCCCATGCAGGCACTGCCCGCGCGTTGCTCCGTCGCGGGCTGCGAACTTGTCCTCATAGATTCAAACTCAAACTACGTCGCACCTCTCGCGGAGTCTAGCAAAACGTTTGTCGGGAAACACTCGGCGCGCGCGCATGAGGCGAGAGCGACCTGGCCAAAAGGTGCGCACCCGGAGCCTCTTGTTGTTATCGGAGCGTCGCGCGTCGCGGTCGCGTCAAAACTGGTTGACTCAACGCATGTTCACTGTCCTAAGACGCCGTGAGCTCTCAGGTCTGGTGCAGGCCGTGGAACTTCTAGGGGCGGCGCGCGCATACTAAGGACGGAACATCAGTGCGATATAGAGCAGTGTCAACCCGACCCCATGACTCCGGATGCGAAGGTGGCAGGGATACGGTACTACGTGGCGAACCGCGATGACGCTTCACTAACAAGGGCCGCCGCCCAGTGCAAGATTCCGTTCTACCGCCATGCAGCGCTCGGACCAAGGCACCATCGCCGGTCGGGTCTCCGAGAGCATGCCCTACAGCGCGTAAGTTCTGTCTTTACAGCCTTCCCGTTCCCACTCGAGGGCACTTTCCCATATTTCTAGATGGTTCGCGGTCCTCGCGCGGGCCTCTTCGTGGCCTTTGCCCGAGCCCGAGGCCTCGGGGTTTGCTATTCGTGAATATACTGACCTCCTCGGCATGCGGCTGCAGCTGCCGGCGGTAGAAGTAGACCTTATGGCACACCGAGATTGGCCCATACGCTGAAGGGCAAATACATTGTTACTGCAAGGCGATGTTCTCCTCTCGCTGCATATATCTATCTGCGTAAGTGCCTATCAAAGGGAGGGATCATGACCGAACTACATCTGACTGCATACGAATAGCAAACCAACAACGCCGTACCGAATGCGTCGAGATATCTAGTACTCATTATTCGACAAGGAGAGTGTCAGCCCTTGCAAATCAGGCAACACCACGATTTCCGTATTGCGGTCCGAGTGTGGAACCCACGAAGTACCGTCGCTCGACACCTTGACTTCACTGGTCCTCGGGTCAACGACTCGTATGTCGAAATGTTTCAACAAAAGCGTCTCGTCTGGGTTCAGCGGACAACGCTCGAAGCCGACAGTTACGTAGACGTTCCCGGTAGACAACCAGTCCAGCAACCGCAAAGAGGCCTTGTACGTCCTCCTTGGTGCGCGCCATGTAACGATATGGTCACCAGGACAGGAATGTGACTTTGCGAATTGGCATCCCGGAGGCTCGAAGCCTGGACCATGTTGCTCCTCTTCCTGGATGTCTTGAGGACTAAGGTTCTGTCCCAGCCGTGGGCGTAAGTCATGGGTTTGAACGGTGACCCAGTGGCGGCCAAGGCCGGACCCAAACCCTTCCACAGCGTTCGCGCATAGACCTGCGCTGACGGTCAGATACTTGATGTCTGAGTAGTTGAACCCCCCGGATGGGGAAAGGCGGAATATGATTGTTACGGGAGGGCTGGTGGCCGTCAGGGGCGTGGGTACGCTCTCCGCTACGCCGACCAGTTGTATATGCATTCGATCTCCTGGGGCCCAGGACGCAAGTGCGCGGCACGTCGCGAGCGGAAAGCGGAATGGTGGAGGAGTAGAGGTACTGGTAAAGTGTGTGAGTGGGTCCAGCAATGGCGAGGAGGGGTCTGCGTGGTGTTCGAGGCGAGACGGTGAGAGGTATATGCTTTTCCAGCATGGCGCGATGTGATCCGGAACCCAGGAACTCTTGGAACTGGGTATGTTAGAGTGGTCCCATAGATGTACCGTGCGCATTTGATGAAAACCTTTGGGACAAATGCGGTAGACGGGCCGATCAAGTGTCGTTAATCCCTGGTCTTCGAGGAATAACGCGAGCGGCCGGTTTACGCCTTTATCGTCAACAGCCGAGCACGAGAGGATAAGAAGCGAGTTCCCGTCATACTTGGCCACTGGAGCATGTGCCAACACTCCGTTCGGAGTGACAGAGAACGTAGGGATTCTTGTTTGCATTGCCTGAGGTTGATCTGTGGACTGTTGGGAAGCCTGATCAGCCTACGATACGTATCATCAATCTCAATGACCGCAGGTCTTGCTTAGCTGCTTCAAGAAGACTCACCGCTTCCGCCGCGGCCGTGATCGGGCCGTCAGAAACCACGTTCGAGTACTCAGTGAAAAACGTTGGTGACGGTGCAAAGAGATATGTTTGACTAGAAACTTCCGACCAAGATGTTGTTTCGTGCCCGCAACCGGGAGCTTGAAACCTTCCCCAGGCAAAGAGGGAGGTATCACAAGACGTCTTCATAATCTCCTCCTGCAAGCGATAGAATGCGTTTTGACCCTCGCCGTACAGAGTTGGCATATTGACACCGAAAATCCCCATCAAACAATACGCCTCGTCCTCCACTCGAGTAGTCTTGCGGCCCGAAGCCCAGGACATTCGCGCCGCGATACTGATATCAGAGAGGTCCTGCTCGAACTTCAATACCTTCTCAGGGATCTCGGTGATCTTCGAAAGTTCCTGTGCGAAGTCCGTCTTGGTGCCTAACACAGACCAATCCTTGGCGAGGAAGACGACCAGCTTAGGTGCGAGAAGCTCTTGCAGCGTCCATCCGCGGGTGTACCACTTGCTCCACGGGGCCCCCTTCCCTTGCTCTCCCGGCGTCACGTCTGCGAGGTAGACGTAGCATACATCGGAGAGGGCGTAATACCGGTACATGGAGTTGATTCCTTCGGACAGCTCAGCGCTGCTCTCCTTGTTGATGCACGAGGTGTCGGCCCATGCCCAATCATATCCCTGAGCACGCGCGAGCTTGCACAGGTTACGGATCTTCGGCGACATACGCTTGCGAGGGTGCCGAGGAAATATAAGGGAACCGCACAGCTGAAAAATCACTTGTATAGGCCAGCGAAAGAGCGAGCTCAGCAGACGTCGCGCTAGGTTGGCACGTCTGACGCTCCTATCTGGGACGCGATCGAAGAAAGGTCCGTCTACGATTCACTTGCCGTTGAGCCTATACCGCCAACACTTTTCACGAAAGTTAACGCACCGAACACATACTGACGGAGAAAACGAGGCCAATTGCTGTAGTCCGTCCAAATTGCCTGAACCTCCTGAAAGGTCTGCTCTCCTGCCGAGTCCCAGACGTGAGAGAGAATCGCGTATCCCCCCGGTACGTCCTCGGGGGAATTGAAGTAACGTAAATCCAACGTCGCGGTATTGTGCAACCACATCTCGCTGTGAACAAACCTGTATGTATAAGCCAGAGACGTTGGAAACTTGGACTTCCTACGTACTAGTGGTACTCAGATGAGGATTGCTAAGTGGATGTGTGAGGGGCGATGGTTCGAACGAGTCGTATCGCGATGGATGTTACTTGGAAAGAGACGAAGGACTGGGAGAAGTTCAGTCAGAGACTCGACACGAAGGCATAGCGGACCACGGGGCTGCCGCAAGGTTAAAGCACCGTCTACGCTTGGTGAGGGTGAGGTGGCCTCGATGTGGACGCGATTCCTTCCCGGCCGTTTACCTCAAGGTGACCTCAGGTCCAAGCCTGCCTTACAACTTCGGTCGGTCTTCGGTGATGTGATCGAGTGCATCACGTGGTCGAGTCGCGCTCTCAATGCTCCGCGTCTGCCGGTAAGTACTCCAAATCGTACCGAATCGCCGCACGGCTTGATATGTTCGCCTTATGCTTATTTCGCGTCGGTCACAGTGATGCATTATTTTATTGATACACGCTGATGTTTCTGATTCATGATCGATCGGTCAAGCCTCGTGGCATGGCATTGTGTTTGACCACGTACCCTCATTCTAGTGATTCCACGCCGATCTCCGTCTCCTCAAACCTAGCCCTATCTTCCAATAGCATCTGGCCATCAGGGTCCCGAAGACGTTCTTCTGGTTTAAGATCAAGGGAGTCGGACCGCCGCACTGCCCGGTACTCCCCTGCATCGTGCAACGACTGCAATGCCCATTCTTCCTCTTCTTCTTCATCTCGTGCCTCATTCATCCTAAGAATGCGCTTGTTCTCGCCCTCTAAATCCAAGGGTGCGCCGATATTGCCCAGCAGCGATGATGATCGCGACGGATGTTCGAAGCGCAGAGTGTCGTGCTTCGACTTCTCACTGATGACCACTGGTAGTGAACCAGGGTCATAGTCGACGAGGCGAAGATTGAGGATGAATCGAGAAGTCATCACGGATTGTAAGCTAAAACAGTCTGTCAGCGTTGCTCGACAAAGAAGAACGGAAATGGTAACCAACGCAGTAGCTATGGTGCCTAAGGAGATCCCACGCTCGACCTCTAAGTATACGAGCACTGCATTGGTTATCAGAGACGACCTAGGTGATCACCATGAGCGTACGCCGCAGAATAATAACTATCTGGCCAATCCTCACACGAAGAATACCGTCCCTAGTAAAACCTGCCATGAGCGCATTACAAACCGGGAAGCCAAGACTTATACATACCATCCCGTAAAAGTAAGTTAGTTATTCTTGGCCTAATACTCAATCTCCTCGAAGCGAAAGCGATGCCAATAGTGCGATACCATGTGATGCCGATGACGATAAACGAGCCAAGGAACCCACACGTCTGAACAGCGACAGCCACTAGAGCGTACATTGACGTCAGAAGAGCGGGTTGAGAGCTGGACGAGAGCGCATACCCCCTGTCCATGCCCGGCTACCCTGCTGAATGACCCCACTCGACTTTTGAAACGCACAGCCAACGAGTGGAGGAGGAAGAGGAAAGACGGTGTTATTGACGATAAGAAGCTGTAAAACGTAGATTATGAGCTAATATGGGGATTCAGCAAGGAGCAGCGTACATACAACGTTCACAGGTACACTGATAAATCCTAAGAGGAAAATGAGGGACGTCCAGAGCCATTTATGATTGTTGATGCTATGTATGCGAAGTGCAGTGAAGGCTAGTCACGAACCTATATCAGTGTCCCGAAGCTTATCGCTGCAGGGTAGCACACACGCACACAGGGTAACCAGTTGCAAGAGAATAAGGGTCACATCGTTGAAGGTTAGTGCGAATCGACACCTATCCGGATTCCCAAAAATCAGTAGAGCATACTACGACAGTCGTGGGTGTTGATCGTACACCTATGTTCAGTCGCGGGTCAGCTCATGAGGCTAAGACGAGGGCGAGGCATTACCATACTTTAATATTATCCTCGTCCCACCCCACCAACGCCGAGAGGGATAACGAGACCGCGAAGATGAATGCCAGGTAGCGATTCGCCAAAAAGAGGAAGGTAGGGATCGTAAACTTTCTCCACCAGATCACGCGCACTTCTCGGTCGAAGGTTATTGCGTATTCGTACAATATGAGGGCTGGAGCGTCCCACTACGAGTCAACGAACGAACGTATTCATAGGAATGAGAGAATTAGCACCTATGCAGCCGATTGCAATAGGTAACGATTCTGGAATGCTAAGGTCGCAGCTCAGCGAAGTCTTCATGCGAGGCTGTACAGAGACGACGGACTTACAAAGCGTTTTCGAGCTGCGCTGTGATCCAGATAGATAACTCTGGCAGCGTCATCGCATCCAGGTCATCCTGTGTCAACGTAGGCACCGACATCGCTCGCAAGATGACCTGAGGACCTCAGCCGAGGAGGAGGAGGAAAGAAAACGTGGGTGAAACAATGTAAGTCAGAGGCGTTGCATACGTGCCCAGGAGGCGCGTCGTCTTTTAGCTCGTGGTGCACGGCTCCGGCATCCTTTATGCAATCTTCGGAGGCAAGCGGGTCGCCGGAGAGCCTGTCGATCGCAATGCCTTGGGCGGTGTTCGGCGATGGTCGGCTCCTCTGTAGGCCTGAGACCAATACTTTTGGTCGACGTTGGGCGCGCCGGTGTCATATCAATAGCTGGACCCTCGAATACTGAACTACTACTACTGGACGAGCGTTGTCAGCTGGTCCCAAATACTGAACGACAAACACTTCACGGACAGCTGCGTCCCCGGTCTCTAAGGCCACTTCAGCGTGATCCACAGAGGAATTAGGACCTGAAGCTGAAGCCCGGCTATCACCTACTGCCTTGACTTGCACTGCCTTGTACGGGATGACATTGTAAATTGATGAGTGCAAATGCCCTTGGTTCAACTTGCCACGCCAGAGGTACAAAACAGGCTAGCCGTGTCCGATTGTCCCAAGAAAGCCAACGTTCCAGCATTCTCCTGATGGATGGAGCCGTATAGCGAGAGTTGGGACATGGCGCCTGGTGCCATGCTGCGAGAACTTGGACGAATCAGTAGTCGTAGCGACGAGGCAAAATACTTAGTGCCCAGAGCACCTACTTTCTGTGGGACCCCTGGGAGGCTGCGCATGCAATGGCGTGCTGGGTATGGGAGCGACCATAGTCGTGTAACATGCTAAATTCGAAACACAACGACGAGAGGAACGAGGAGTGGAGGTTGAGTCGACCGGACGTCGTCACTCCCGTAAGCTCCCGTGGTGTGATGAGAAGATTACGTAATATGATTCGGAGATCCGATGTGGTCCAACACCCTCAGTTGCAACTGAGTAGAGTTGATTGTAGCTGTGGAGGGATTGTGGTCTGACACATGCAACATGATCCATCAGCCATAGCGCAAAACGTTAGCGTGTGAGGCTACGACAAAACGGTTCGGTGTCAGCTTCTACTAGGTGCACACGTGATAGCCTGAGGACCAGTGTCCGTGCTTACAACTTCGTCGGTATCCGAAATGTTTTTCGCGTTGAGCCTCCCGCATGCCCCAGGAAACCGGAGTCGGATGAAGGCCAGGGCCGCTTTGGAAAACGCTCGAAAATTGCGCAAATTAGGAACAGTAATATGTATGTTACAACGAGGCCTCCGGTATTGAGTCCGGAAGACCGAAAATGCCGCCGCAATTTATTACTTGTCAGCCCCGGCTGCAAGCAGGGGTCTTTCCGGACTGACCCTTCCTGAGCTCTCCTCTGATCGTTCGCCAAGTTCGCCAAGTTCGCTCAGCTCTACGCCATCATTCGACATATGCGAACTAGGTCGAGCGAACTGGATTGTTTCGGTGTCTTCGTTGTCGAAGACGACTGGCGCCGCGATGTTCCCGAGCAACGCAGAAATGCGACTGTTGTGACCAAAAGGGTCATTTGAGAAGGTCGGGAGCCAGTCCATGGGGTCATTGATGAGCCGAAGATTGAGGATAAAGTGGGAGGTCATGAGGGATTGTAGCCTGTTGGCGCGCGATATGACCCCAAATTAGCATATGTGCTCGCACGCCGGGGAAGAGAGTGAATCAGAGAACTTACGCAGCTATAAGGGGCGCCGCGGAAAAGGATTTCCATGCAAAAATGGTGTACAAGGAAACACCATTGATGACGAACGATGCACTATACACAGATATCGTAAGAAGGCTACTAGGTTCACGACAAGATGACCTACTACTTACACGAAGAAGAGACAGCCTAGACGCACACATTGGAGTCAGCTGCAAGGGCCGATCTGAAGCCAGAGAAGTAACGCACCAGTCCGAAATATGCATTCACCCACGGTGATCCCAGGCAAGAGCTTGACTTTTTTTGACTCAGCAGCCATCTTAACTGTGCGATACCATGTGATGCCGACAGCGATGGCGCTGCTAAGGAAGATGCTTGACTGGGCAATAGCCGAGACTAAAGTACATCCGATTAGAATCACGATACTGTGGCCCGAAAATGCTCGCACCTCTGAAGTTGTATTTATCAGCTCGGTGGTACAGTTCAATTCGAAGACGCGCAGACGTACATAGTCCAATCTCTGATACTAATGCCGGTGGAAGCTATGAAGCAGCCTGTCGCGGGAGGAATAGCAGGCCGCAAGGAAGTGTTCGCTATCGATAGCTTGAAAGTGAGAACGTATTGAGCGGTGTACATACCAAATAGACGATACCGGAAGTTACTAACGACGGTGCACACTATCGGGGGAAGTGAAAGAGCACAGAGGCAGAGGGTCCATTTCCAGTTGCCACCGTTGAGCGAATGGAGACGGATCAGATAGAATACTGCTAGTCCCGAACTATGTCAGTGATAAATCGTGCAGAACAGGGATAAAAGGCTGACACCCTAAATCCAGGTTCATTATGGCAACGAGGACATAATTGTAAATGTAAACAGCGTTACATCTAGTTCATGGGCCCGTTCAGTAATGTGCTTGACTGTCAGTAATTCCAGCTCACATCTGCGGCTAGGTCAGTTCGGATCACTATGCGACCAGACAAAAGGACGAACTTTAGCATCGTCCAGACTCCATGGTATCAACGTCGAGAGGGTGAGAGATGAGATCCAGAGGAAAGTTGAGGTTCGATTGACGATATAAATGATCGTAGGTATCGTGAACCGGGCGCGTCTCCATATGACATGGTACTCCTTAGCGAGGGTGAGAAGGTAGTCGTACACAATGAGCGCTATCAACAAGGTCAGGCAAGACATCTAGATGAACTGCCTTTCAGGACAATACCTATGGCAGCGACTGAGAAGTAGTATGTCCTAGAGATTGTGAACGTTGTATCATTAGGACACCAATGAGCGATCTTGCGACTACTCACGAACGAGCACCAGAATATAATATCGCTAATGCGGCCGCGGCTTGACTTTCAAGTTCCGTTGTCATAGCGTCTAGTACTGTGTCGTTCACTAAGATGACGCGTGATGATGTTGGGTCGGCGAAGTGAGCAGAAGCCGATGGTAAGATCGACGGAGGGACGTCTCCGCTTCCTAGCCGAGGATTTAAGGGAGCGACTCTTGAGTGACTCTGAGGTCTTTCGCGGTATCCTACAGGCACGCGCAGTCGAGCGCGTTTCGCGCATTAACCTCCGCATTTGAAATCCGTCACCGCACGGACGATCCCCGAGTCCGACGCAATCGCGCCTGGAGGCGACGGAAGCAAGCTGGATTCCCTGCAGAGAAATCAGTCGCTTACACCTCTCAGAATGATTTACGCTGAAGATACGTATGTACCTCGGATATTCTATATGATTTTCCTTGCACAGTGCTTGCAATCTGGAATCCACTGAAAGGCCACAAAGGTTTGGTGACAAGCGCTAGCTGGATTGCGAAGCCGCTCAGAAAGTGGATTGCCTTCAGGGTAGGTGGAGAGTGTGCTCGCCTGACGATAGCGGCAGAGGCCATGTCATAGAATTTCAAGTCCGCTGATGCGATGGGGACGGGACGAAAACGACAAGTATCGTAGGCTACTAGTGTGCGTCTGCGCACTGCAAAGCATTGTTGGTACCCCTTCCGCACAGCACGGATGTCTTTCAGGAAAATCGATTCTGACAAAAAAAACCGATGTGACTTGACACAACTTGCGCGCAACCGGAGCTGGAACAGATAGGGGCCTCAAGGGCAGAAGGACGAGGGAACTTCGCAGGTCACCTCACTCCCTCGTCGGCCTCCGTTTGACCGGTGGCGATACCCGCAGCAAAACAATCGCGAGACAATCCATAGGGTACGAGTTTGTCTGAGGGGAACAAGCGATACGTGACAATTCACTTGTGTAGTACGGGGCATGTGTAGTACCGGCGGGAAGACTCACAGACGTAAGAGCACCAATTGAGGAACGAGAGGTGTGGGTTGCGTGAATACACGTACAGAGGTAGGGTAGTATCGTTACATCATCCTTCGGTAGTAAGTCCGAAACCATCCAAGGTAACTCATAGCATGCTGATCGCAGAGACGTATGTTAGGACCGGCCATTGCGCTCCGGTAAAGGCAGACGCACCTCGTACTCCAAGACCATCAGAACTGCCTCACGTCTCGCCATCCCGCTTCTTTCGCAGCTCCTCCAATAGCGCCTTCACACCTTCAACGTCACCCACTGATGCTCTCCCGTGATCCCAGTCGACGACGATGGGCCATTTGAGCGCGTTCGGATTCTGCGCCACAAGTTTCGCGACGCCTTCCGCATCTGTCGGACGGCTGTCGACCGTAGGGTGCGCGGATAGGAGCGCGTCCGGAGAGGGCGTCGATACGTGGCCAGTGGGGCCTGTAGGCGATCTAGCAGGAAGGTAGGAGAGGATGGTACGCATCTGATCCGGAGTTGGAGGCTTGTTCTCGACGACCTCGAGGTTGAAGTCCAACGGAGCGGCAGATGATTTTGAAGGCGGATAAGGGGACGAGACGGCAGCACGCAGCAGGTTCAAGGCATTGGAAGATGCGGGCGAGGAGGAGTTATGACTAGTATGATAGGTCGAGTTCGTCCCACTACAACACAGGTAGAGTACATGCGCTCACAATATCGAGATTTGTGGCTGGCACTATCGTCAGAAGTGGATCCTCTCTCGACAGACAGCATACAACGACTTACTCTTGTCCTCAAGAAAGCTTTGAACATGACTTATCTGAGGAATACCTGACAGTAGATGAAATGAGTAATAGAGAGGACCACGCAAGGGTGAGCGTAGAAGTAGAAGGACTCGGAGGAAGGTTCAAGCTTTCAAGCCTCAAGCTGAGATGGAGGGCGTCACGTTTGCTCGCTTGATGACGTCACGCCCCACTAGCGGTGATGGACACAAAGCAAAGTGTAAGCATTTCAGAGCATCGCAGCACAACAGAACCATCTAGTAGTCTACAACAACAACTAATAAGTCAAGACAAAATCTGGACACTACTACTGTATCCATGGTGTGGCATTGTAACGTAAAAACCATATCGGCGATACATATATGATCAAGTCCTAACTCTTCAATCACCCCAATCGCGAGGGTCCAGCTACCGCGTTCTTCTGAGCCGCTATCCTTGTCGGGCGAGCCGAAGACTGGCCTGTCGAAGACGCTTGTTGTGCTCCTTGTGCGACGTCTTCCTGAGGTACTAAATACTCCAGATCCTCAAACATGTGCGGGAAGAAGATCGCCAGCATGTCGTCCGTCCTGCGGCAATCACAATCTATGAGACCGGGCAGTGTCGTGCAAGGGCACAAATGGTCACTTACTTGTACACAAAGTCGCCCTTCAGAACCTTCTTCGGGGCGGCGTCGACCTGCTTCTTGTCCGCATCCGCGGCGAAGGGCGTGACGTTCAAAGACCCGGCAGCGTTGTCGAGCGTGTACAACGAGAGGCCCTGCTTCGCCGCAAGATCAAGGATGTTACGCTCGACAGTCTCCTCGGCGTAGTAGCAGTAGACTAGGAGCAAGGTGTGTCAACGAAGGACGTGAGGCAAACTAAGTACGCGCATACCTTCTGTCGGACGCGTCTGGCCCATACGATCGATACGAGCAATTGCTGTGTGCACTAAGTTAGGTCGTACAGCAGATTCTCACGCGTGAAGAGCGAACCTTGCACTTCAAATGCATGATGGACAACACTCTCGACCAGGAACACCCGTGATGCACAGGTGACGTTCAGGCCCGCATTCTCACGTTCACTGCGGAATGGTCAACGCTCCTCTGTCGAATATAGGGCCCAAAGACACTCACCCATGGAGTAGAAGAACGCTAATAGAAGGGTCCGTGCGGAACTTCTTCGCGGCATTCTGTTTCCCGCTATTCTGGTCGATCCGCAGGCAAGTGATACCTGCCCCACAACGTCAGCATGCGGGCCTCGCAGACGGAGGGGCGGAGCGCCGCTTACCATTCGCTCTCAGAGCGTGCTGAATGACTAGTGGACGTATCTAGAGTTAGCTCCCGCATCCATGAATGCTATTACGAAAGCGGGACGTACTCAAAAGCGAATCCGCCCACGCCGAGAACACGATACTCTTCGCTCCAGGGTCCGTCACGTTCAGGTACAGCAGGTGCTTGACGAGGGTTTCGATCTTGCTCCCATAGCTGCCCATCACATCCATAGCTTGGATGTCCTGCAGCAACTGTTTGTCGATGAAGTTGTAGTGGATCTCACGCATCGAACGCGGCATGACTTCGTTGTTGGCGAGGATCTTGGGCGGCGGCTTCGAGGGCTGTTCGGTCGACTTGTTGTCGATCGAGAACCGTTGCAGCTGATCGGTGTGGATTGGTACGCGACAGACAGGACATGCTTTGCCTTCTGGGCGCGCAATCCAGGCTTTCATACAGTCCTAAAGCAAGGGTCAATACATGAATGCATGCAGATGAAGGACATAGTACCTCGCAGTACACGTGAGCACTAGAGAAATCCCAGACCATTAGTGCACATTTACAATGGAACCGTGAAGCACGTACCATTGAGTGATATACCCCCGGATGAAGTCGCATTTGCACAGAATGCACGTCTTGTCGTCCTCATCGAGGGTACCCTCCTCGTGCGACCTGCTGAGATTGTCCATGTATCGTAGACGCGCGCGAGCTGTGTTGACCTTAGTGTCGAGATTGGCCAGTAACTCAGTGTTGGCCTTAATGGCGTCAACCAAAGTGCCAGTCCATTCCGCTTCGGCAACCGTGTCAGAGATCTCCTGCAGTTGTCGGAAGTAGCTGCACAGCGATTAATAAGTCATCCCAAAAGCGCGCCTAGAGGCTGGCGAGAGCTCAAAACGCACGCAATACGCTCATTGAAAGCCTTGCGGAGATGTCCCAAGTCACTCTGCAGGCGGTCGATCAACTTGTCTGTACGGCACACGTCAGCATGACATCAACAACATCCTGCAACCGCACTCACTTTGCTCCACAATAAGTGTCCTCAGCTTCGCCACTGCCTCCTGCGCGATCGCCTTCTCTACATCGTCCGCCTTCCGCGTGCACCTGAGCACCACATTGTTCAGGTCCACCATGATGCTCTTGACCGCCCGTTCCGGGTTATACTGATCCAGCAGCGCCTTCCGCTCGTTCTGCAGATCCTTCAGCAGCACTTCATGCTCCGGGAGCACCTCGCCCTCGTCGAGCTTCTCCAACGCTTCTTCCTCCTGCTCGAGCGCCTCGAACGTCGCCGCGAGCGTCTTGGCCTTGCGTGCCGCCTTCGTCTTGCGCGCCTTGACCTCGCGCTCGTCGTGCGCGGCGAGCAGCGTGCGCTCCGCTGTGAGTGTCTCTCTCCGGTCTGCGAGCAGCGCCGCGTACGCCTGCAGGTACGCCTCAGCCTCGCCTTGTGTCTCGAGCGAGCGGCTGTACTCCTGGCCGTCCGCGTCATCGGAGCCCTTGCTGCCTAGCGGCTGCGTAAGGAGCGCGATCAACTTCTGGCGCCACTGCCAGAGCAGCGTGGATTGCTCGCTCAGGATGCCACTGATCATCTCGTTGGCCTCTTCCATCTGAACGTCATTCTCCGTAAGCCGGAGTTCTGGAAGAGGGGGAGACTGGGATGCGTACCAAATCTGCCGACCTGATGCCTCCTTTGCCGAGGTACGGTGTCTTGACATAAAGATCCGACTCCTTCAGCTGCTTCACGACAGGGTCGTGGTCGAGGTACGTCATCGCCTTCTCAGCAGCCTCCTCAGTACCTACGGCCTCAAAGTCAGCTATACACCTTTCAGACTAACAGCATTGCACTCACTCTTCAGCAGCACACGACGCATCTCCTCTGCGGCCGCGTACGACGCGTTCTCCTCAGCCTCATAGTTCGCTCCCAGGACGTGGTAGACGTCACCGAGCAAAAACTTGACTTTGTGCAGCGCGATGCGCGCTTCACGCAGTCGCTGGGTGATCGCGATCGTCTTGCCCTTGTACGCCTCCCCGACCGCGTTGCGCGGGAGGTCGTCCTCGTCTACTGCGCGCTCGAGATCTGGCGTCTTGCTGCTCTCCTTCGCTGTTTCCTTGCCCTTGCCTTTGCTCCCCTCGGTTTTCTTCCCGTTGTCCGCGCCTTCGTCGCTCGGAGAAGCGGACGAACCTTCCCTGCGCGCGGCGCGAACTTCAGCACGGAGCCGCTCTCCCTCCTTGACGTGAGCGGCGAGGGCCTCGAGGACGTCAGCGATGAGTTTCTCGGCTTCTTTCTCGGCGCCTAGGAGAACATCGAGAGCTTCGCGGTATCGATTGCGGTTCTTACTATCCTGCTGAACCAACTGGCCTTGCAATGTCATGGTCTCGATCTGTGGTGGTCACGATAAGCATGCTGTTGCTGAAAACCAAAACGTAAGAACGCACCTTCTTGTTCCTGTCTTCCATGTAATTCCTCCAGTTTTGATCCCTCATCGCCTGAGCGATGTCAGTGTCGAGCAAGAAGAGGATAGTAACACACGTACCTCGAGAACTTCCGACATGCTCTTGAGGACACCAGGCTGGTGCAGCTTGTCCTTCCCAGCCGACAAGAGCTGACCGATCTGAGGGTGGGTGCAAAGCTCGCGAAGACGGCGAAGCCAGTGACGCAGCTTCGCCACGTCGACTTCCCAGTTCTCGGTGGCTGCAACCCCGCGAATGTCAAGCCCGAGGTCCAACAGCGCGCCCTCGAGAGTTTGATCGTACACCTGCTGGGGTGTCAGAAATGTCGCGAGAAAGAGACAAAAAAAGGCGTACATGACGTTGTACCCGACCGAGCTCGATGGGCACGAGATACCGAGTCTGAGGCGGGATAGTCAACTCGTCCTTGACGGCCTCCTTCATTGTTCTGCAATTGTGATTAGCTTCAGCTTTTATGGAAATTACAGAGAGAACCGATCCCTCACCTGACCGCATAGCGGCGGAACAGCTCCGTGAATTCATGCACATAGCCAGGGAGCTGGAGACGCGTCCATGCCCTAGGGACATCGACGACAGCACTCACGCGCAAGAACCTATGCGCAGTCAGTGATAGTCTCAAAAGCAGAAAGAGCAAACGTACTTGAGAACGTGAATGAGGTCAGTTACCTGACTCCGCGCTGGAGTTCCGGAGACAGCGAACGAAGACAGCCGTGGAATGAGTGAGACCATCTCCCTGTAACGACCGTTCAGTTACTCAGCGGTGAGAAACATAGAGCATGGCGACGTACTCCGCCTTCCCTCCTCCGACCATCTGCACCTCGTCCATGATGACGCGGTACCACTCGCACATGACAAGAGGGCTGCGCGGGCGGTTGGCGGTACTGTACTGCACGAACGCCCTACGCGGACGCGTCGGCGGGGGCCGCGCAACGCCCAAATCGTGTTGCAGGACGTTGTACGTCGTGATGCACACGTCGAACGTGTTCACGTATGAGCACCAATCTACAACTTCGTCATCTTCCTCGTCAACGGCCATAACGTCCTCATCCTCGTCGTCATCTTTGGCGCGCTTCTTGCCCTTGCCCTTGCCCTTGGGTTTCTTGACCTTGAGTTTGTTGGCGGCGCGCTTTTGCTTCTCGGCGATGACGTCACGTTCGGAGATCGGCACCGGCACCTTCTGCCACCCGTCGTAGATGAGAACCTTCAGCTCGGGTGCGTGAGCAGCCAACTCGTCGGCCCATTGCGGCGCAAGCGAAGGCGGGGTCACAATGAGCGTGGTCTAGAGAAAAAAGCATGTCAGTATAAATTACGAGAACGAATAGTTGAACACACCTTGATTTCCTTTACGTCGATCTTGGTCGCCGAGTCCCAGTGCTTAGTAGCAGGAGAACGATCTACCGCAGGGTTCATGATGATCGTCGAGATGCACTCTAAGGTCTTCCCCAGGCCCGGCTCCTCTGCGACGATGCCACCCAACGCTTCACCATCAGGCTCGTCTTCGTCTCCCGTCGGACGCGTGGGGGAGATGAGGCCGCGTAGGCGATTGACGTACCAAGTCTCCTCCGAAGAGACTGGAAACCGCTCCCAAAAGAGAGGCAGGGGGCGTTGCTCTTCGTCAATGTCGGAATGAGCAACAATTGTACCCTCGGATGTGATCGTCTTCCCTTCCCGTGACATCATCCACGCTACTGTGCGGCGCTGGAAAGGGAGTAGGGTAGGCAGGAGCGATTCAGGCTGAAGAGCGTCATACGCCTGGGAGGAGGGAATAGCGGGGGCGGGTCGCAGAATTGAGAATAGGAATGGGATACCGGTATGTCCGTGGTACGAGGGAGGAACAGGTGTTTGGGGCGGGAAGAGGAGAATGACGAGACGACGCTGAGCTTCTTGCATCTCCTGCACACGCACCATCTCCACCTTCGTATTGGACGTGAGAGGTTCGAAGATCTGAGGACATATGAAGGAGCAGTCGACCTGCAGGCGTAGTGTGAATGGGAGCTGATCCGGCGGCGACGCATTGGTAGCGGTCAAGTCGAGGAATACGCGAGCGTCAACGCGGGCGCGACCGCCAATGGAGAGGACTTGAAACGCCTGGATCGGGTCAAGAATGTCAAGCCTCCCCCTGTGTGTGTCGCGTGGGTTAAAGTCATAATCATCACAAGAAAATTTGGATCGTGGGTTGGAGAAGGAGAGCAGGACAGGCCATCCAGAACATACTCGGATCCTCCCATGAGTGTAGTGTTCCATGTCGATCGACATGACGCCCAAGTCTATGGTGGGCTCGCCAGGGTGGTCAGCACCGTAGGCGGCAAACCACTCTTGCAATGCAACCTCGTCTTCATGCCAGCCCAAACTACGGAGCCAATGTTCGTCTACACATGCATAGGGGACATCGATTGGGGTTGTAGTGTAGCGCAACCGGAAGACCCGGCGATATGCATGGAATTGACGGGCCTGGTCGGAATCTGAGATAGAAACAGCGTCTTCTGGAGAAACTTTGACACGCTTGCGGGCTCCGCCTTCAGAGTCGGAGTCGTTTGCACGCTTCTTGCCGTTGGTCTTTGTTCCCTTTGGCTTGCCTTTGCCCTTGCTTCCCTTGGCGCCATCACCAGAGGCCTGCGAACGCTCTCGCAGAAGTTGTAATAGCCTAGTGACATTCAGGCGGGGCTGTATATTGTTGCCGTATTCAGGTAAGAGGCGAAGACATTCGAGGTGATCGCTCTCCTCTGCGAACATGGATTTGGAGGGCGGCGGGGGCTGAGATGATGAGAGTCGGGGTACAAGGCCAAATTTGGGCCGCGTCGCGCACTAAAGTGACGCGTTGCAATCACATGACCGAGTCCGAATCACTTGCTCGGGGCCGCCCGTCGTGCGTGCCTGGATGCAATACGCCGACGGTCGACCTGGACCATAGAACAATGAACAGGATAAGTACGGTGACCCAACATCATTAGACACGCCGTGCATGACAATGCGGACGTCGCCGTCTCTCAAGGACTGTAATAACTCGCACGAGTGGCATTGTAGTACAAGTAGAGCATACAATACATTGCAGACTTCGTCGACTGAATGAGTAGTATACACGGTAATATGTTGCACGCGCGCCGCGGGCTAGGCTTGAGATACCTATCCAGTTTTACTGTCTTCTTTGCTCTCACTCGCCTCCTTCTCCCGCAGCTCTCTTCTCCGTTTGACATCCCAGTTATATACCCGCGCGGTGTTAACTTCCATGACGGTGATCTGCTCGCGCAGAAACTCGAGGTCTTCCACCACGGCTTCCAAGCTCTTCTGCGCCGCGTCCAGTTTGGATCCGAGTAATGTGATTGCTGCTGGAATCTTATATGCGAGCATCACATTTGCCTAGCAAATTAACGGTTAGGCACGTTCCGCGGTACATAAGCGGGAGGAGGGCGTACCCCAAGCCAGAGGTAAACAGTATCTGTGTCTTCAAGCTCTGCCTCGGCGTAGAGCGTGTCATTCAGCTCGTATGTTGTGACGAGAGGTTTTCCAGCGCTATCGCCATCTTCTAGGTCATCATCGTCCAAATCGTCCTCTTCGCTCGCGGCACTCTTGCCCTCCTACAACATCGGGGCGTTATGGGACGGGATGATCAAGTTGGACGCTGAGAGGACTCACTCGTCTTTCCTGAAGGAATTCAACCATGGAGAGAGTTTTCTTGATGTCGGGGATCTTCTCCTCGAGAGTTCGCCGTCGTTGTGTTAAGTTTTGGTCCATGTAGCGATACTTTCTGCAGTAGAGACCCAGAATGAGAGGCGCAACGCGAGACAAGCAGGTAAAACGTACGCTAATGCTGCCTGAAACTCTTTCAGCGCCGTCTCAGGGCTCGTCTCCGTACCCAGAAACTCTGCGACATCTGCCTGGAGGACGTTCCATCAATCCGAGAGGAGTGGGCACGCGTCGAGGTACGGACGATGAAGGGTGCCTTCGGGATGCCTCTGGGGTTGCGCTCTTGCTTGTCCAGTGCTATTGCAGACATTATGTGTGACTGATAGCCAAGTCAAGCGGGCGAGCGCGCAGCAGGAGGGGTAGTACGGGACGAGCTTGACGTTCTCCAGTCTGGATCTCCCGGACGCGAAGTTCCTCGCGTAGACGCCCGAGGCGTTTCAGTCGGCGCTTCAAATCATGCCTATATACGCGCAGAAATTTATTCCGTTCCGCATCTACCGCCACTCCCTTCTGCACGAATATCCACTTCCCTTCTTCCCTGGCCCATTAGTCGCGCATACTCATGACATGTCTCGCCTGATTGTCAAGAACCTTCCCGCATATCTCACCCAGGACCGTCTCCGCAAATACTTCGAGGCTCCCGATGGGCCAGGCGGTACCCTAACCGACGTGAAGCTAGTCTCGAGGCCCGACGGAACCTCACGTCGCTTTGGTTTCGTTGGCTACAAGACTCCTCAAGAAGCCCAACGCGCGCAGAAATGGTTCAACAGGACGTTCGTCGATTCGTCGAGGATTGCGGTCGACATCGTAGACGTATGTAGCTCCTTTTGCTACCGAGTTCCCTAGCGCTGACCATTTTGCTTTAGAGCGCAAAGGATGCACCTGCGCCTCGGCCAAACAAGCGGCCGCGTCTCGGGCCTTCGCCGAATGAGATAGAAGACGCAGAGCCCAAGGCGCATCGAAAGTCGAAGCCCGCGAAGGCCTCCAAGAAGGATGAGCTTCATGACGAGTTCATGCAGGCCATGCAGCCTCGAACGAAGAAAGGGCCATCGTGGAAGGACGACCACCCTGTTCCGGGACCGTCGGCTCAGCCGGCGGACGCACCAGCGAAGGGTAAGAAGTCTAAGCAAGATCAGAAGTCTCGGGAACAGCCAGACGGCGACCCCGACGAGCAGGAGCAATCAGCTGAGCCCGTGTCCGATCTCGACTGGCTCAAGAAGCACACAAAGTCTACACTGGATTCTGTCGAGCCGGCTAAGGCATTCGAGCAATCCGACGACGAGTCTGTGAGCGATGGTGACGATGAGGGCCCAGTGGTGCGTCTCGGTGTTTTCCTTCCATGGCTTCTAACCTCATTTTGTTATACGTTCCTAAGAAAACCGAGCAGCAAGACCCCGTGAAAGCAACCATCTTGCAAACTTCACGTCTTTTCTTGCGCAATCTTGCTTTCACGTGCTCAGAGGATGAGTTGCGGGATTTGTTTCTAACCTATGGAGAGGTCACTCAGGTGAGAATCTACCTCTCGTTCGTGCCCATTTTCGGTCGTTCTCGCTTTGTTGCGCCGTCTCTGCGACGCCGTTGAAAGGATGATAAACTTGTATAGGGACATCAGACTCGTTCGCGAGGGTGCTGATCCTCAGGGAAATCCGATAGTAGAAATTTTTATCTGATCCATTATCCCTTCTTTCTCGATGCATTATATCCGGCCAAAGATGCTCATCACTTTCCTCGTTAGGTGCATCTAGTCCTCGACCCTAATACTAAGCAGTCGAAAGGATTAGCATACGTCACCTTCGCAAAACCGGAAGATGCGCTCGCTGCTTATGAGCAGCTTGACAAGACTTCGTTCCAAGGGAGGCTCTTGCACATCCTCCCTGCTGTTGACAGGAAGGGCAAAATTGAGGACGCTGAGGGGGAAGGGAAGAAGCGATCGTTAAAGCAGGATAGGGATGCGAAGCGGAAAGCGGCAGCGGGGAAGGAGTTCAATTGGGCTATGTTGTACATGAATGTACGTACAGTCGTAGTGAATATATTTGTTCGCATCTCATGCGCCGTACCGCACACAGAGCGACGCGGTAGCCACGTCCATAGCAGATCGCATGAACGTCTCCAAGTCCGACATTCTCAACCCCGAATCTGAGAACGCGGCAGTCAAGCTCGCACTTGCGGAGACGCACGTCATTCAGGAGACCAAGACCTTCCTCGAGCAGCACGGTGTTGATCTCTCATCTCTCGACGTTACCGACGGTCGCCGTCCATCGCGCTCGGACCGCATCATCCTCGTCAAGAACATTCCCTACGGCACGTCCGCCGCGGACGTTCGTACCCTGTTCGAACCTCACGGCGAGCTCCGCCGCGTGCTTGTCCCGCCTGCAGGCACGCTCGCCGTGGTCGAGTTCGTCCATCCGGACGAGGGCCGCAAGGCGTTCCGCGCAGTCGCGTACCGTCGCCTCGGCAACTCGATCGTCTATCTCGAAAAGGGCCCTGAGGGCATGTTCATCACGGACGAGCCCATCGCCGCCGACAACGACGGCGAGCAAGAACCCGTCACGGCCACCGGAGCCGCACCCATCGCTGTTCCAGAAGCCCCAATACCCACCGCCGTTGAATCAGACGAGCCGGCATTGAGCGCTGGGACGACGTTGTTCGTGAAGAACCTCGCATTCAGCACGACCGCGGAGAAACTCATCCAAGTGACGCGGCACCTGCCCGAGTTCGCGTTCGCGCGCGTGCAGACGAAACCGGACCCCGCGCGCCCCGGTTCTGCTGCGCGTCTAAGCATGGGCTACGGCTTTGTCGGCTTCCGCACGCCCGACGGTGCGCGGCGCGGACTGAAGAGCCTCGACGGGCTTGTGCTCGACGGGCACAAGCTCGCGGTCAAGTTCGCGGGACGTGGTGCGGAGGAGGACGGGGAGCGAGCGGAGGAGAAGGCAAAGGCGCGCACGACGAAGATGATCGTGAAGAATGTGCCGTTCGAGGCGACCAAGAAGGATATCCGGGAGCTCTTTGGGTACGTTTCTCTCTCCTATTCCCCTACTCGCCCCGCCTTTCCTGCTCCTTGGGTTCTTGGCACGGTCCGCTGACCGACGACCGGTCTCCTTTCAGTGCGCACGCGCAGCTCAAGTCTGTCCGCCTGCCGCGGAAGTTCGACCATCGTACACGCGGGTTCGCCTTCCTCGAGTTCACGACGCGTCACGAGGCCGAGCGCGCGTATGCGACGCTCCGGCACACGCACTTGCTCGGCCGCCATCTAGTGCTCGAGTGGGCGGAGGAGGGCGAGACGGACATAGAGAAGCTGCGCGCCAAGGCGGGCGTCAGCTATGGGGGCGGCGCGGAGATGCCTGGAAGGAAGCGGAAACTGGACCTCGGGGACGGAGACGGGGAGGGCGAAGAGGACATGTGAGGGGGTCGGCGTGGCGCTCGTCATTTGTACGCCCTTGACAAAGTATGCGTATGGAAGCCTGCAGTTTGCGAAACGCGACGCTCAGACCTCATCTGAGCTGCGATGAGACGGACTCGGGTGCTCATTCATTTGTCTTCTGCTTGGGCGACACGCTCGGATCCTGGAGTAATCCCAAAGCCAGTGCGCATGTACGCGCTCAACAGTTACGCGCGCTTGATTGCAGAGGGGGCGCTACGCCTTGCGGAGCGATGCAAACTGCAAGCAAACTCAGACCAGACACCGTAACAAGATACGATTACAAGCGGCGGAATGAGCAAATAGGAATATGTTACATGGTAGAGATGCGATGCGTGGTGGTGGTACAAATGGTGCGATCTCGTTGCGTGGTCTGTGCTACAGATGTCCTGCGGTCCAGAATGCCTTCTATACGCGCGCGAAGATGTTCGAATCGATCCTGAGTTTCGAAAGGAGCATGAAGAAGGAGCCGATGATGACGCTCGTCCCGCTGAGGACGATAAGTCCCGTGTACGACCCATGCGTGAGCTTGAGCAGCGCGCCGGCCATGGGATTCCCAATGAGCGACCTGGGATACAGGAAGTTGATAGTAAGCACCCAAGCGGAGAGTGATTCGAACTATGAGAGCGGAGACGTACGGGAAAGAGATAATGCTGTACAGCAGTCCGATACGCATCCCTATCTCCCTAATGTCCGAGATCTGCGCGATACAGGGCACGATGAGCGCGTTGAACGCGCCCGAAAACAGCCCGTACAGCGCCGCGTACAGCGCGAGCGGTGCGAGCGCGTGTGCGGCGGGCCAGAGCAAAAGCGTGGACAGCCCCGCACAGAATGCGCACGGCACGAGAAGTGCGAACCGCCCGAACGCGTCTGCGACGTGTGCGGGGGCGATGCGGCCAAGCACGCTCGCCGCATTGAGTACGGCGAGGACGTAGAAGGCCGTCTCCGGTGCGATGCCCGCGTCGGTTGCGTAGGATACGAGGTAACAGAAGGGCGTGAAAAGGCCTGACGAGGAAAAAAAACAAAGGAGAAGTTGAGTCAGCGTATGGGTTCCTGTGAGTCCGTGGGTGGTCGGACCCGGGGTGGAGCGGACTCCGAACGCGGTGAACGCGATCGGAAGGAAGGTGGATGCGGCCAGCACAAACGTACCTAATGACATGAAGCAACTCCCGACCACGAGGAGAGAAAACCTGGAGTCCCGGAGCGCATGGAGGTCAAACCAAGGACCGCGCTCCGAGACCTTGACCGAGGCGGGAGAAATGCGGCTTGTGACCGTCGCCGTCGCAGTGACGCAGAGGACCAAACAAATGACTGCTGACACCCTGACGCCCCATGCGAAGCCTACTCTGACGAACAGATACTGGAGCAAGATCGGATACACCGTTCCGCCTGTCCGGGCGCAGTCAGAATCGCACAGTTGTGGGAGAACCTCCGAATGGGACCGACCTATACCGGACCCAGCCATCGCGATCCCAAGCGCTGTGGCACGATACTTGCTGAAGTGTGTAGAGATGGACGCCAGCGGCGGGTAGAACCTGGCGTGAAACCATGAAGTTAGCACGAAGGCCACACCCCCTCGGACGCCGAGATGCAACTTACAGCATGCCGATTCCGAGCCCAGACAGAACGCCGTGATAGATGAGGTACTCGTAGTAACTTCCGGCCATGCTCGTGAGTAGGATGCTGGTGACGTAGATTGCAGTTCCGAGCGCCATTATGACGCGCGGACCGTACACGTCAAAGATGCGGCCAATGAAACCACCCTATCCGAGTTGTCCGGTCAGAAACCTCGGTTGCCGCAGATGAACCTTCATGTTAACGTACCGAGAAGAAGAATATCCACAGCTGCACGGATCCTATCCAAGCAACGGTGGACGGATGGAGATGGCGCAGTTGATGCGTGGTGTACCAAGACTGGAAGGTCCCGAACGCGTTCATCTGGCCGAAGGAGCAGAACAGCGCGAAGAATGCTCCGAAGACGGTGAGCCACGCAGACAGTCCACCGTCGGAGAACTCGTCGACTTCTCTGGCCCCGGTTGCGGTCTCCATGGCCTCGACATCTCGTTTAGGGACAGAGGAAACATCCTTGCTGGTGATGGAGCCATAACTCGGAATCCGGTTTAGGGGAGAGAGGAGGGCCATAGTAGTCGGAAGTGGAGGTGGGGGAGAAGGCGAGAAGGGTGTCCGAGAGCCGGTCCGTCGTCGAAGTCGTGAAGGGGTGGAAAGTGTCGTTGGTGGATGGCGAACCGAAGTCCGAGGCACGGTGGATTTAAGGAACTTGGCCCATCCGCCGATGGCGGTTGATAGACTACACACACGGAACAGCCGCTTGCATTTTCTCGTAAGAAAAGAGGCGCGAATGCCTACTCGGCCACGGGGAGAACGGATATATCAATAATGGCGCTCCTTCGGGTCGCGCAGGAGGTGGCCGCGGCGCTATTGACAGGGGTCCGAAGTTAGGTCGGATGTGCATGGACCTGGAGCGTATGGAGGATGAAACGTACCGAGCCCGTGCCTCTCCCGTCAATCCCCTCACGTCGCGGAAGCGGATTGGGCCTACCGAGCGGCGGGCGCTCAACCCTGCCTCCGTGACAGTCGGCTTCTAATGGGATGCTCGAGCACAGCATCGCGGGACCATGGGGCCTTTGAACCCAGCCTAGATCACGCGCACGGATCTAGAGTATCCAAAATCGTGGAGCAGAACTGCATGCGCGGGGCTGGAGCATGGCTCTCTCAGTCGGACAGTAAGTTTTGAGAGCGAAGATGCTCACCGGGCTTGCCACTGCTTAAAGTCCGAGAAGATGTGGTTCGTAACATTCGGCTTAGCGTGCCGGGGGAGATATCGCGCCAGGCGGCTGCAGTACCACTGCAGCGGTGGGAGCCTGATCGCCCCCGAAGCTTCGCAGGAGGAGCCCACGGGTCGCCGCGTGGGGAGGGAACTATGTGGTTCCGTGTCTCCTTCGACACCCGTGTCGCAGGATCGGACAGGTGTGCGCACCATGGATTTAATTCATGCCGGATGGAAGACCGCCCGTCAGATAGGGCCTGAATGCCGAGGTCCATCTCGCCAAGTCCATTTCCAGTCCAAGAATTGAGCAGTCGCTTAGCCTCTAGTACTCAGTCGGGCTGTTGTTGCTCTCATCTGAAAGAACGTTCATTGTTACAGAGCTTCTGATGGTATCTGGGAGTTGTACAATACCTGTTCAAAACGCTAGAAGGTTCGCTCCTTTACAATAACTAGCCAACTGAACGCAGGCATGCGGCGGCCGCAAAGGCGGGTCGAGTATGTATGGAGTATATCCGCGTTTAGAATGGCGACTGCATGACAAGTAAGCTTCAGTGACATATGTTGAAGACCGCCCATGTTCGATCTATGAGTCATAAGAGGAGGATGAATGAATAAAGCACGATGGAGGACATTCTGAGCATATGGTTTCCAGCCGAAACCGGCGCGGAATTACTCACCATTCGTGGACCATGTAGTGCTCTTGCTTCTGACGTGCGCGTCCCACTGGTGTACCACGAGCTACCGCCGGATCGAAGGTGCAAGCGTGTACTAGCGTGTACCCCAGAAGCGTCATCCGAATTGTGCGTTTGAGAGACCGACCGGAACCGTCTACGCCATGTGATGTCGGTCAACAGTAGATCCCCGTTGACCGGAGCGACTTAACGGAATCGGAGGATTCGCTCCTCCGATCGCGTGCGCGTTGCGCGGTGGAGACCCGCGCAAAGCGGAGAAGGAGGAGTTCACCCTTCGTAATCGCTAGTGAGTCTGAGAGAGTCGTTGCCAAACGGGGATCAATTCGGTGAATCAGGCCCACCTGGAGGTGTCCCGGCTCTGCGGGTAGACCGGCCGCCGCGGAATGAATGGCCCCCGGCGACCCATTAGTCGATATATGCGTATAAGTCAAGCATGAACTTCATTTTTGGCAGTATTCTTGAATCCGCCGTGGCGAAATTTTACGGTAGCTCCGAAAGACGTTCGGCTGGTGATGCTGATGGTCAGAGAGGATCCAGACAAGTTCAACTGCCTTGAGGAACAGGGCAAGGCGCTCGCTATTGAGGCTGTGCTAGCGTAACTCCGATAGGAAATTTTCTGTCCCCGAAAGCGATCAGCGTCGCAGAATAGCCTTCAGCTCCGAAAGCCAAACCCAATCTCACACTTCACACTGCTTGCCGAACTCACACCGCATGTCAGATCTTCAGACGGCTTCTTCTAAGATTGCAAACAAAACCATGGATGGGTAGATCCGCTATTGGACAGGTAGCTAGCTCTACAGAAGGGTAGGATACATATGAATATCATTAACCGGCGGTGCGGTCGAAGGAGCGTGAGGTAGTGCAGAGTGTGTGCGATCCAGCATGCGAAAGACAAGCTGTGCTTGGAGGAGAGCGGAGGCGGGGGTGGGGTATGGGTGCTATCAATACAGTGTATGAGGCGGGAGCGAGGCGAGAGGTAACCCAAAGACAGATCCTGAAAATCCGAACGGGGCGGCGCGAAAAGCTGAGAGGACGAGACGGGTAACACGAACGGGAGACGCGCGGCGACAGATGACTGTGATTGTCGGAGGAGGAGCGGGAGGTGTTGTCAGAGCGGAGAGGCTATACTCCCCGCTCTATAACGAAGGGCGGAAAGGAGGGATCGCGCCTGGACCGCCTCAGACCATATCGTCCGAGTGCGAACGCACGGACGCGAACGACATCGGGCGCACCGACGACGGCACGTCCGCCTCCTGGCGCTCAGGAGACGGTACGCGCACGTCGTGGACGTGCGCGCGCTGCGGAGGCTGAGGTACGCTGAGCCGAGGCACCGTCGCGATCGGGGGCAGCGTCGGCGTGGCGGCCGCGTCGGCCGCGTCGGCGAGCGCCTTCTCCTTGTCCAAGGGCGAGACAGGCGAGGCGATGCATGTGCTCGAGGCGGAGCCGGAAGAGACGACGGGGGAGTACGGCTGCGCTTTCTCGTCGTACTCGTCGATCGTGATGTTCGTCGAGAGCTTGTCCGAGAAGGATTCGAACGAGTCGCGCTTGGTACGCGTACCGCGCTGCACGAACGTGGGGATCGTGACACGGCCCATCGACTTCGATCTGTAAAGAAAGTAAGTTCACCCCTGCAAGCGAACTGAGACGCAATGGAACGTACCCGGTAGAAGAGAAGGCAGTACCGCGCTCGAACGTGGTGATACCCAGACGCTTCGTAACTGATGAAATCGCACTCTTGTAGTGTTTGCGCGCCTCCTCGGCAAGGCCGAAGAAGAGGAAGAACACGATCGCACAACCAATCGGCGCCCACGCGCGGAAGCGCATTGCCTCCACAAGGTTCGGGTCCGCGGTCCAGGTGATGGCGGACTGGCGGTCGACGCGCGAGAAGCCGAAGTGAACGTCCGCGAGCCCACGCCACACGTAGATGGGCGCAAGACGGAGGTTCATGACGATCTGGTAGACCGTGAGCGGGATAGTGAACGAGAACTCGAGCGCGGCGAGGCCCATGAGCCGGAAGTAGCGGTTGAAGGTCAGGTTCGAGTTGGACGCCATGAGCTCGTTGAACTGCCGGCGCCGCTGGAAGAACGCGCGGAGGGTGAGCGTGCAGTACGTCGCGGATACCAGGCCGATGGGGATGGGCCACGCGAAGTAGAGGAAATAGGAGAGGATTGTGTTCGGGAAAGCCTCGATGCAACCAACGCCTTCGAGGATGTTGAAGCGGTGCCCCTGGTAAAACCAGTCTGCGAAGACGATCAGAACCGGGATATTAGAAAATATCCGCATATACTCACAAAGTGCAACCGCGAGAACCGGGATACCGAGACCGATAGCAAGATCCACGATGATGTTACGACGCTTGTCCGTGCGAGTGATCGACACCGCCGAAACGCTAGCGATGTGGTAGAGGCGGCGGTTGATAACGAGGGATGCACAGCACACCCCGATGGCCGACGCGATACCGAAGCGGGTAGCTGCGCATGACGCGCTCAGTCTCGTAGAAGACGTGTTAAGGTCTGAAGTACTCACTGATGTCGCAGTATACCGGTGCGACGTCAATCGCGTTGTTCCTCCAAACAATCTTGTTGATGAACTGGATCAAGTTCTGGGTGCCCATCCAGAAGATGTACAGGACGCAGCCGACGTTCCATGCTGTGTACAGACAGGCAGACAGGGATCGTCAGCCACAAAAGCGCGCATGTGAAGGGATGTGGCAATGTACCTTCCAAGTGCCAGTAAAGCGGGATACAGATCAAGATGAAACCGAGGAGCGAGAACGTCGCCTCGATCTCCGCCTCGACTTGGTAAGGACCAATCATTTCGAGAACTCTTGTGGTATTCGCGCGCTACCGAGTGTACAAGCGTACAGAAGCAGAGGAGAGCAGCGGACGACGAGGGCGCGCGTCGGGGGAGCCGGAGGGGAAGCTCGGGGGCGTGCAGCGGAGGAGCAACTGCTGGTGCAAATCCTTCACGGCAGCGCACTTTAATCCACCCACAGACCACCCTAGTTGCGCTCCAATCCGGGGCCCCCCTTGTACTCGGCTATAATCCCGCCCACCCATCCTCAACGTAAAACGTTGCCCGACGCCCCATCTGGGCAGCTCATTGCGCCTTCCGGATAAAGACGGCCCTTTGTACTTCGTCCCAAAATGGTGTCCGCCCCTGATGCCAGCGTATGGTCTTAGGTCACCGGGGGAATATCGTAATTCGACGCAGAAGGCTTTGCAGGTCGTTCCCAGGCCTATTCTATAAGCAGAGTGAAAGGGGAGTCCACATAAGGAATTTTGGCGCCCGACCCGAATGGGCTTCCCTTTCACCCTCGCTTGTCCGAGGCTTCGTTGATTTTGACGAGCGCCGGCGGGCCGAGGCGGCGATAGTCAACGTCTGAGCAGATTGCTGAGATGTTGTATTAGACAAGGTCGCGTAGATAAGGGAACTCAAAGTACTCACCCATACCAAACACAAAGTCGCGCGTCCTGGCGTCCTCGACGGCCTGGACGGCCGAGAACCCGACTTGGCAGACCAGACGCTACGGGACCACGGGTATTCAACTGCAGTGCAGAGAAAGACAAGGGATATGTTAGAAAGAGCACAACGTCGCGATCTGAGCCAACTCACTGAGCGGGGAAAGCCTCAGGGGAGACGCCAGGTTGTTATGCACACCTATTCCTGGTGGAGATTTGTACTGTTGCGACGGCGGACACCATGGTCGTAGGCCTAGCTGTACGAGGAGGCTATGGGCAAGAGAAAGAGCACAGGAAGATCGGTTCGAGGAGTGGGTGGATATATGCGCGGACGGTCTTATTGTCTTGCATGGAGACGTGAGAAGCGCCCCATCCTATTGTCCTGCCATCGGGCTAGCAGATCTGTGGACGCAGGGATATACTGTTCGAGTTAGTCACGCCTTAGACGAGAAGTCGGTGTCTCTTCGAAAGTCTTCGGACTAAGCTGGTGATCCTCTGTGGGCGAGCAAGAAGTGATGCTTAGCGGGGGACGTTGAGGGCATGAACCCTGACAAGAGTAAACAGCGGGAACGACTGCGCCCCCTGAATAGCGTAGCACCTAAATAAAACAAACGTACCAAAGTCCACCACATCTTCCTGTTGCAGCCAGCGGTGTGTTCTCAACTTTCGAACCAAGATGGCAACATACGCCTCGGACCGTTAACGACAGCGCCTTCATCTGCTACCGACATCGAGTCGCCATGACTCCCCTGTGTTGTCATTCGTGTTTTTAATGGAGGGCTGCATTGCGGAAGGCTTCTTCGGCGGCTTAAATGTGTATGTATGAAGGAGTTGGGGACGTTGAATTATGCACAGAGCGGGGTTTAGCAGCTTGGTTGGCAGGGTGGAAAGCGAATTGGCAGCTGAGCGCTACCAGGCGTAGTAGGAGCTGGCCTCCGATGCGCTCACGTGCCGCCACCCAGCAACACACCAGAAATTGCCTCCTAAACCCGCTGAATCCAGGGCGAGTTTCAGCGGTAAACGGTCGCGGACTTCTCGTACATACGCGTTGGTTGAGAATATTAACACCCGGAGATGATTGAATATATGATACGCGACCGCTGAGATCGCCTATTACAACGGGGACTACACTATTATCGGTCCGAGCAGAACTCGGTCCGTAAGAAAAGGGATGGGATGTTACAGGATCAGGAGGACGAGAACGACAGGTATACTACAAACACGTTGTACACAGACAGATACGAAAGAGAGGAAGCGCGAGGACAACGGCAGCGGAGCAACGACAGGAGCCAAAACTGAAGGGAGTGGGCGGGGAAATACAGCGTTCTATAAATACAGCCAAAGGAAATGAAAGTGGAAGGGAGAATGATCGAAGGCTCGAGGGAATCAAATGTGTGGAATGACGCGTGCGAAGGGAGGGAATACTATAATGAGGACACGCACGCTGAACCGATATGGCCACAACACGACAGTCCGCGCGTAGTCAAACGCCGACGCCCGCTTCCCCTTCTCCAGATGCGCGGCATGCGCCTCGCTCGCGCTCCTGCTTCCCGTAGAGCCGGCCGACTTGTGCGACTGCGAGTGCGGATGCCCTGGGGGAGTCGTGGGGCACTCCTTGTCCGAGACGAACGTGCCTTCCGAGTCCGAGTCTTCAGCCTCAGGAATGGTGGCGAGACGCGGTACGAGATGTGGGAGGTGCTTTTCGCGGTCGGGACTGCGTATGCGGGAATGGAGTGTGCCGTTGCCGTTGCCGTTGGCGACTCCGTTTGTCCCCATGTGCTCATGGCCATTTCCGTTGACAAGATGAGTAACCTGCCCATGATGAATGGGCTGTTCGAGCCCGAGGAGTATGATCGCTCGTGGAATAGCGAGAGCTTTGTCGACGAACACCTTGAACGTACTGTGCGCCTGACGAAGGAACTGGCCTCCCTCTGGAAGGTGAATGCCGGCAGCTTCGAACGCAGCAACATCGCGCTTCCGTCTCTCCTCGAGCTGCACGATCCCTTGTTCCAGCGCGGTAAGGCGGACACTCTGCGCAGCACGAGTCGCGTCGTTCTTGCGGTCGTTCCGCTTCACAGTTCGCTCGACGTCCCCAATTGCCTCCGACAGGTCGTCACAAACCCCGCGTAGTTGTTCGGTGCGCTTGAGAGCCTCCCGAAGAAGGCGGGTCTCCTGCTCGAGCGCATCGATTCGCTTCATGGCTTTGTGTAGCGTGTGCTCGCTCTTCTCGTAGAGGTGTGCAAGGGAATCTTCGTCTGGGTAGTGGAGCGCGGTGTGGAGTTCGCGCGTGCGATCCTTGAGGCGGGAAATGAAGTGTGACCAGGGCCGGATACCGGTAGCGAGAACGAAGAGAGTAGTGCTGAACCACGACAGGGTATTGTTGTCACCGAGGGCGGCGAGGACATGGCGGAGAAAGGCAGCGCCAACAAAGGGGGAGAGGATGGCAACTGTCAGGCAGAAGATCTCGTACCGACGCAGCTCGCCTTGAGCTAGGGAAGAAAGGTGGACCACCTTCTCGTGCTCTTCTGCAGAATATGAAGGGCGTCCTGACTTGCGCGGCCGTGCTGAGAGGTATAACTGCCAAGGAACTGTGTATATGATTAGCTAGACCGCACAGAATCGTTGGGTAAAAGAGACGTACTTTCAATGATTTGATGCAGATAGAAAATCAGGAGGATGATAAGGAAAACATTCTTGATATGGTCTCCGCCCGTAAGCCAGTTGCCAATTGGCGAGACGAGCGCGACGATGATGGAGAGGTCGAGGTCGAACCACGAGCTAGACTTTGTTCGGACAGGCGACGCCGCGCGCGGAGTTCGGGGAGGTGAAGCGGGAGCCTTGCCTTTGACATCACCGCGAGAGGGAAGTGCGTCGTAGCAGTCGTCTTCAGTGGAATGGCCGTCCTCGAGCTCGTCTTCGCTACCTGATACCTCCTGGCCGCTTTCGCCCTCCTCATCGCCCTCCTGATCCTTTCCCGGCGTTCCCCTGCGCACGAACATACTAGAAAGGTTTCCGTGGGGGCCCTTGTGTCCGTACGCAGCGCGCCGAGACGATCCCGCCTCCGCTGCGCGATTGGCCATGTCCGAGAGATGAGAGGATGGTGTGTGCAAGTCGTGCGAGCAGCGTCGGCGCGTTTAAGAAGCGGGGATAGTTCGGAACGTGCACGCCGTGAGGTGAACCTGCGGATGCACGCTACCGCAGTTGTACTGTCCGTATGCGTCGTCCTATGTCGTCCTGCAGCTGGACATGTCGGAGATGAACGAAGGAGGCAAGACGGCGGCGGCGTCCTCGGGACCGTCCGCTTGAAAGCAACCGACGTCACTCGTTGCTTGCCGGCGCACTTGCCATTTCAGGCATCCGGGCCACACGTGGTCCAGGCCAGTTCCAGGCTGCCGACATCCTTGGTTCGATTCTGTGAGAGAGCAGTAAGCTACGCCATTCACATTTTCCTCATTGGACTGACTGATACGGTGTGTGTACTGATAGTACCCCGTACGAACCACTATAAAACCCAAGAAGGAGGTGCCGGGAAGCATTAAGCCTCATGGTGGCCATAAACACGCGTCACGGTTCTGTCACCAACCCGGGTGTGGCAGTTGGCAGGATAGAGCTCCTTCGGTCACAAACCCAAAATCCTTTAACGCAGCCCCTCTATCCACTGTCTCCAGGTTTTGTGTATCATTAGTCGTCACTGGTCAGTACCCCCAGGACTTCAAGACGCTCTCGTCACTGGGGCCCCCTCTGAGTTGGACGTCCTCCAAGTAATCACAAACCGCTCTGCGGGAGGGCTACGATTCTCCAGCCGCTCAAGTACCCTCGCGATAGCCCTACCGTTACTCAGCTTCGCAGCTACGATGTCGGAGCCTAGTGATGTTGTTGGCATTCCTGCACATCACCACGCCGAACATCCTGCTGATCGCGACAGCATTGGCCCGGTTCACGAGCACATAGAATCCGACCCTGTGCGCGGCGATTCTCATCTCTGTGGTTGCGGTATGCATCCTGTAGTTGGGTCGGTGAAGCACTTTATCACTACCATGAATCCATTCTCATGGTTCCGCCGCCGTGTCACTTGGCCTAGACCTAGACCTAGTATCGGTCCGGCGGATACACACGTTGTACCCGTAGCTGACGAAGAGGTGAGTTTCGAGTGTTCATTTTGCGTGTTTGCACTTACCGATCGGTGGCCATCCCACAGCCGTTGCAGCCGTGGGAGGACCAGACAACCGTGCTCAAAGCGTTAGACGATGCAATCGCTGAGCACACGGTGGCTCGCGTTTTCGCGCAACTTTCAAACGGTTCTTCTCCTCCCTCACCCTACGCCTCCCGGTTGCAAATGATAGGGGAAGCTTACCAGGAAGACGTCGCTCAAACTTCATCGTCTGTGGGCGCCGATGAACAACCCCGTCTCTCTCCTTTGGTGCGACTTGTCGACGCCATGCTTCATCGGTACATCTTTCGTAGTCTCGACCAGTCGAAATCAACCCCCCACCAGCCACCCACAGCCCTCCCTTTGCCGCCAAACGTTGATCCGATCCTGGATTCCCTGCTTCTTTTCTGCCACATGGTCAACTCTGACCCAACTGGGACCTATCGCGAGAATGGTTCGACCATGGTCGAAATAGCGGCGTATCTTGCCCCGCCGGACATCCCTGGTGACCTGGAGCAGTTCGTGGTATTCCTTCTACACGAGCTTACGAAGAACTGGAACGCAGAGAAAAGTTGTCGATACGAATCGATCTCATCTCCCATGCCTTGGTCCGTCTTATCCCGCAAAGAAACTCATCAGAGTGTCACAGTCTCAGAATGTGAGTACATTGTATGTTCATTGTTAGGACTTGCTTTATTGATATGAGCACCTATTCAAAGGCCATTCGCGACCATCCTTCGTTGGTACTCCTCCTAAGTTCTTACAGGGCATTCCAGATATTCCGTGGCTGGGTGGACGCCATGAAGGATTCCCTGTTAGCACTGGCAGCTCTCTCGGCTCGTACACTCGATCACGATGGGCGACCGTTGAATCATATGAGGACAACTTGGCTTTGTGGCTGTCTGCAATGACGTTCGGGGTTCTCGAAACGATAACCGGTTGGGCTATTCAAGAAGACTCCTTCCTAGTGGTTCGCCCCGACCGTTCTGTGACGTTCACGTTCGCGAATATCCCTGTCTTACTCTCACAGCTACGTGACAGGCTACGCAACGAGGGGCCTTCCTATGGAGACCACGTCGCTGATGTTGTGGCCAGGGCATCTGCGGCACTCCATGAATCACTCTGGTCCGTTCCCCTTCGACACATGTTTTTAATTCCTGGAGGAAGGCTTAATAGTTCGGATCTGGAAGACGTCACATGTAGCTTAGCAACGCTCTACCAAGCCATCTATTACCAATGGTTACGACAATGTCATCCCCTCGAACCGCCCGCAGACTTCAGCCAAACTCGAATGTCTACGAAGAGGACCTGGGAGACTTCCGCCTACGCGTATGGAAAGAAGATGGTCGCCTCTGGATGGTGTATGTTCACGGTTGCTTCGCTCCCACTCACTGCCCTCCACCTCAGTGCATACGTCTATAGTATCCCTCCGTTCATTCGGATGTCGTACACAGAACCGACGGCCGTCGTAACACATGAAAATTGTTCACAGAATGACTGTATTGTCCATAACAGCGACGCCACCAACTATACCACGCAACATGCCCCGGCAGGATGCGACCGCGAAGGATGCACGCCTCTCATCCCTTCTCGCGTTATCGAGTTCTTGGAAGCCGACCAGATACCTGTTGTCGTTTTCGAGCCAGCGGCCGGTGCCCTCACCGTACGGAACGCGAAGGCCGGCCCATACATCGCAATATCCCACGTTTGGGTCGACGGATTGGGCAGCTCAACGGAGAAAGGCCTGCATTCCTGTCAGGCTCAACGGATCCATGAGCTAGTTACTCGGCTTCTCCCCGGGAAGCCCCCAGCGTTCTGAATCGACAGTCTGTGCATCCCGAAGCAGCACGACCTGCGCAAAGCCGCTATCAGACTCATGGGAGATACGTACAAAAACGCGGACAGAGTCCTCGTTCTGGATGCCAGCATCCGCACTCTGTGTTCCAGCTTAAAGCCGCTGGAGGAGAACATTTTGAGGATCACTACGTGTGCGTGGATGCAACGCATATGGACGCTCCAGGAGGCGCTCTTCGCGAAGGACCTATATTTTGAGTTCATGGGCAGCGAACTCGTCTCGCTTACAACTCTCGTTGCGGAGCTCCGCAAAGCGGCAAGCCCTGATTTACATATTGCGGAGTCGAGCGACCTCGTCGACGCTACGGTGTATGCGGCATTATCAGGCAGCACGGCGCTGGGCGCACTCTTGACATCTCGTTTGAACCGCTCAGAGCCATTATGGACCCTCCAGGAAATCGTGGATTTACTGGTCCATAGAACTACTAGCAAGTCCGAGGACGAGCCCCTTGCCATAGCGTCTCTCCTCGGTGTAAAGCTGCGCCCAATTCTCGAACACTCGGACTTAGAGAAGCGGATGTCGGTCCTCCTTCGCCTCCACAAGCGTGTTCCGATGTCCATCCTCACCGCGGCCACGGCTCCTACCGCCACGAGGATTCACACAGCTCCTTTCCGCTGGGCACCTCGCTCTCTAGCCGCAATGCGTGGTTTATCCAGACAGGTGGTTGGGATGGCAGAGTGTACGGAGGACGGACTCACCACCGAGGATGCGTGCGAGCTTATCTCCTTCCCGATGGTCCATTTTAGCGGCACGTCGAACGACATCCCACCCGAAAGCCGCGATACCTGGGCCTTCACCGTCCATGTCCCCTCCTTAAAGCTGGTTTACGTTAGCCTCGAAGTTGCGATCAAGAGCCGTTCAACGCCTTTGTTGCGATCCCGTCGGTGATTTTTCCCAAGGAGCAGTGGGAACAAGCCGTCGATTACGTTACCGTGAATGTCCTCGACCTAGGGAGTGACGGGCTCCCGGGTTCCAGTGGAGATAGTGATCAGCCAATAGTTTGCGAATTTGTCTCCCCGGCGGCCGTTTTGCGAGTTGACAGCGCTCCAGATGGCGTAAAAAGCATTCCTGAGCATGTCGGAGCGGATGGCAAGTCCAAGATGCTCGTACGAACGGGGCATCTGCTGAGATCGCGGGTGAGGTTCACTTGAACGAGGGTTTCAATATGGACAGTGTACACATGTTCTGATGACCACTCACACTGTAAAACTGATTCCGTCTTACTCCTCTTTCCCGAATTACTACTGCCTGCGCACAGAGGGATGGCCTGAGTTTATAACATGCGCGGCTTGAGGGAAGTCTATGGTTGTGCGTTGCTGCTGCGATGTCCGTGTACGCCATCCCAAGCCATTCTGAACACATGAGGGGTGAACGAACGCATGCTATGTGGTGCTAGACGAGAGATGAGAACAAGAGTATTGCACTGCCAGCCTCGTCATCGGGTCGGCCACGCATCCAGCTGTTGGCGCCATTGGCGCGCCGAGCGTCTGATGTGCCCCGGTTCGATCCCGCAAAGATACGTATTGCCACGACATATAATTTCTCGTTCGACGGAGGGGAGAGGATGCTACAGGGGATATACTTATGCTACAGCGTAGGAACGGATACAAGAGCCGAGAAAGGAGTGCAAGGAAGCTTCGGAATCCCAGACTATCGTACTCAATCCGAGCCTGTCAAGGGATCGAGCATGCTCGTCCCTTGACAACTCCCGGAGAGTGCTAGGTCGGGTCTAAGCATCGTCAACGGACCGAGCCAAAAATAAGAAAGAGATAAGGGAACATCGAAGTGTAAATCAAAGTCTATCAGACCTTCAACGCGTCACCGCTCGGCGGCACGCTCACACTGTCTCCTTCACCACGGTCATGTAGATCCCGCCCGCGAGGTCCGATCCGCCCCGTCTGCGCGACGCCGCCCGAGGAAGGAGCACGTCGCGGCTGCGCATCTTCCTCATGTGCTTCGGCACCGCCAATCCCGGACTCCCAGAGCTACCACCACTAGGGACGATAGCCCCGCCGATGACGCTGTCCGCGTCAGCAGCAGCGAGGTGGTCCTGGAAGGGCGGCTCGTGCGGGCCGTGAGAGGCGTCGTCGAAGAACGACGCGGCGTACGAGCCCATGCTGATCGTGGACGACGCGACGCTCGTCGTCATCGACACCACGCTCGGCGGGCGCGAGCACGCGGGCGCGGTGCCGAGTGGGGCAGGCGACGGCGGCTGGACTCTGATGGGCGCAATGACGGGTTGTGGGGGGGAAGGCGTACGAGGCGTCTGGGGGGACGTTGTACGAGGGGATGTCGAGCGCGAGCGCGGAGAGGGGGTGCGGGGCGAAATGGGGACTGTCGCAGGGGGAGCCGGCCATGGCGCCGTCAGGATCGAGATTGGGCGGGGAGCCTTGACTTTGGGAGGCGGTGCCTTGTCCTTCAGCGAGGGCGACCTGCGGCTGGGCGACGTGACGGGAGAGGACACCGGCAACGGGAACTCCGGAAGAGGTGAAGGATGCATGGCGGGAGGAAGCGGCGCGATTAATGGGGGAAGACCCAAGGCCTCGCGGCCAGTAGGAGATCCCACATAGGTCAGCGTCGACTGCACGAATGGGTCGTCGGGCACCGAATATGTCGACGCCGTCGAGCCCGCCGACTGAGGCGTCTCCGGAATAACGAGCCTGGCGAGCTTGACCCTCGCGGGAGGCGAAGGGCGCCACGCATCCTCGGAACCCATCGACTTCACCGTGTCGCCTATCAGCGTAGGGGAGGGCGAGGAAGGTGCACTACTAAGTATCTCCCCACGGAAACCCTTGCCATCCCGGGGACTCGAGAGTTGATGTTCGGATGAGGAAGGTTGGCCGAGTATCGCAGATCGGAAGTAGTGGGAGAGGATGCGCGAGGCACGAGAGCCGCGCTGGCTGCTCGCGCGGCAGACCATACCGAGCACGGTCATAGCGACGAGCACAAACGTGCACGCAGGCGCGACCCACCACTCCGTCTCGATGTATTCGATGTCGAGCCGGGAGGTCCGAGGAACGATAAAGACTTCCGTCATGTGCGCGTGCACGCCTTGCCACGTGTCGACGGACCAGGTCTTGAGACCACCAATGGAGGCGATGTGTGCGTACGTGGAGATGATCGTCGTCGTGAGAGAGATAAGGCCAATGAAAATGGAGGTGAGAAGAGGTCGAGCGAATGCGAGTATATTGAGGTGCGGAGAGTCCTGCATATGACTAAAGAAAACAAGGCCGCTGTCCAAGCGACCGCGGACGGCGAGGAATGCATAGGCAAATATAGCGATACAGATGACGAGCCGCGGGAGCCAAATGAGAATTATTGAGACTGTTGACGTATAGATTGAGACCGAACATCCGAAATCTTGAGCAATATCGAAGCGATGCGGCTGAACAATGACATCTATGCCAGGCTCAGCCGGACTGTAAGAAGCAGAGTGACACTGAGATGACTCACGAAGAACAACGTAGATAATAGGAAGTATTAGACAAAATGTAAGGTCTTGCATAAACGTGTAGGCTTTCTGTGCGATCTCTTGGCCGATCGCGCATCGTCGTAAGCTCCGTGCGAATGCGAGCGCACACCCTGGTAGTGCTAGTTGCGCAGCAAGGAGGATTCTTGTCGCTGACCACGGATCATGCTCCTGTCAGAGACATTGAATTTATCGATACCATGAATGCGTACCTATATCGCACCACACAGGCACATGAACTGCGTCATTGCCCGCCCAGACTATCGAATCAACGCCTTGAATGAGATTCGCGCAGAAGAGCCAGAACGCGAGCGATATGACCGCGACGTTGCGCGAGTGGACAAAAACTGGCGACAACAGCAGCAGCAGCCCCACGCAAAGGAAGGAGACTACGGGCAACTCGGTGTGCATCTTGAGCGGCCACGGCTGAAGCGATCTTGACGCTGTTCAGCCACAGGTATCGCAGGAGGCTGATCGCAGCCCGAGAGGTGTTGAGGGAATCGATGAACGAAGGACGGGGGTACGCAGTCGGGCTCCAGGCGTCCGAGTCGAGCGAGAGGGTTTGGGTATAATCGTGGGCAGCGAAGCAAAACCTTGCGAAGCTCCTGCAAGCTCATTATCACCGAGTTCTAACGCGTCGTTTGCCGCCGCGCGGCTGGCGGGAGTACAAGGATGGACATCCCGAGTATAACATGTGTGGGCGGCAGAGCTGCCTGGCGCCGCTCGGACTCGGAGAGACTGGCCTGTAGCCGGCCTTCTAGTGTGCTGTGTAGGAATGGCGCCTCCGAAACGATGGGCTGTCGGAGAGCCGAACATAAGTGATAGTCCAGATGTGGAAGCTGGCTTCGGTCGCCCAGAAAGGCAATGCCTATGTAGCGATCAGATTTGGAAAGTACAAACAGGCATGTCAGAGGACGTCATATAGCACGCTGAGTTTTCACTCACGATCGACGCCATCTCGGTCTTCAAGCTAGCATGAGGCTGTAGTCGAAGATCCGTAGGTGGCCAGGTAGCCGGCAATATCATGAAGGGCTGCCGGGGTTCATGACAATAAATGCGAGTGGCTTGCCAGGCGGCGTTGAGGCCTAAGATAAAGAATCCGTGATAAGACTAATTATGCACCCACGATAAAGTCCCTGTGCACAACCGACCTTCTTCTATTCGTAAACATATGCATACGAAGATGACCATGTGATCATAATGCGACTGTCAGAGAAGAGAGCAAGCAGATGCACCGCTGTACGCGTTATCTAATCGAATGGTTCTAGAGTGGTAGAGTGGGAGTGCGTTCAACGCGAAGGGTAGTGTTGAGTTCGGAGTTACGTATCTGTAAAGCGTCGAACGAAGTCTTCTTACTCACAGATTTCTCGGGCAATGGCAACGAACATGAACTTCGAGCCGTCGCGCCGTTGAATTGAAGTTTGTTCATGCCACACCAGCTAGCTGAATAGAGAGTGTATGTGGCTGGGAAAGCCATTAATTCTCTATAAGCATGATGGAGCGGAGATCTTGTCTTTGCAAAGTAGGGCGGAAATGCAGTGAGGAGGGAGACGACAGCATCTAGAAACGTTGATTCCGACGAGTCAGGACAACGGTCAATTTCCGTAAACAGCTCGGTAAGCGCCGAACTCCGCCGCGAAATATTGAACGCCCGTCAACTTGAAACAGGTGCGTGGCATTTCTTTTCTAGGAACGACCATGATAGCGTAAGTGTGGGCGCATGAGGGCGAAATTGCTGCTATCCGCGCAACTAGCTCTGATATCTGTCTACGTATGCGGTTCAGAAGCGAAGGCCAGGCTATGCTGCAGCTGCCTCAAGGCAAGTCTGAGTACATCACTACCTTTCTTGAGGGCCTCGGCCCTCGGGCGACGTCCCTCGACAACGGTTATGTCTCTACCCCAACTTCCACCTCTTAAGAATTCCCTGCTGTATGTTCCTGCATGGCTGCCGCTACCGTCAACCTTCGCCCGCACGCGTTCCCGGCCAAGGTCCTAGACTCTGTCTTCCAGGAGCTCGACATCAGTGACCTTCTACCCCTGCTCCGCGTGAGCTCTCTCTTCTACAACGTCGCCATCCGGGTTCTCCACCGCATCATCCCAGAGCTGCCAATCCAACGTTGCATCTTATGCCTCAAGTCCCTCCGCGCGAATCCTGCCAACGCGCTCCTAGTTCGCAACCTGAGCATCGACTGGTCCGCGCACTACATCGTTGCCAACCTCTTTCGCCTCCTCCGCGACGTCCTCTCACGCCTACCCTCTCTCCATCACCTCAGCGTCGAGCTCTCTCCCATGAACGGCGCATACTCCCTCGCGTGGATACTCCGGGGGATCCGCGCTCCTAGACTTCGTACCCTCACCACTTCCATCCTCTGCGACACCTCCCTCGCCGAGGTGCTCGCAGGCCAATCTGACCTCGAAGACCTCTGCCTACGAGGAACATTCGAGGAACAATCGCCCTTCATCGTCGCAACCACAGCGATGCCGTGTCTATGCTCACTCCGGGTTATCCATGCAAACCCGCCCGTCATCACCAGCCTCATTCGAGGCCGTCCCGTCGAGGCCGTCTCGCTCTCCATGATGCCTATCGACGGCTATGCGTCCCTCGATGCGCTCGCGTTCTCGTCCCTTCCAATCAAGCGGCTCACGATCACGTCGCTCGATGGCGTAATCGTTCCGGATACCCTCCTCGCGGAGGTTGCGACGCGCCTGCCCATGCTCGAGGCGCTGCATGTCGTCGCCCTCATGGCGCAGTTCGATATTGTGAGTGCTCGTTGCGAACTGGTCGCCTTCACTCAACGTCCGTCTCATCGTGAGCTTCTCTACCCTCAGACGTCTCTGCTCGCCACAGCGCCCATTCTCGCGCGTCTCTCATCCCTGCGCTACCTCACCCTTATGTCCTCCGGGTACATGGTGTCGCTCGAGGACGAGGCCGGGGTCGTGCAGGCTTATCACAGAGCGTGTCCTTCCCTGCGCGTTCTCATCCTCCCGAAAGGAAAGGTCTGGAGCGAGCGCGACGGGCAGTGGGAATGCAGCGTACGGGCATAACTCAGAGAAATCTCCGGGGTGCGAAGGGAAAGAAATACGGATGAAGACTCGGAGGCGTGCCGCACCGGCCAACAGGCGGAGGAAGTCGTTTTTGAGGGTACGAAGTTGGCGTACTGGATGTACTTAGTGTATTAGGGAAGGAAAACAGTTAGGACCGAAGTATGGGCGCTCCAGGCTGAGATCCCCTTCATCTCCGGGACTTCCAATCGCTCGTCCGAGCGTCCATTCATCAAGTGTCATTATGCGCCTACTAACGTAGGTATTCCAACGGCCAATACTTGCTGAATATCATTACTCCGAAGTATGAAAGTCCATAGTCCGTGAAGTCCTCCAAGTCCGTGAATGACGACAACACAGCTATATCCTATGCCCTACTGTCCTAAGAAGACCTGCGCAGCGCTTATAGTGAGCTCTTGAGCCCTCTATCAACGACTAAGCAAAGAGCGCTCACAGCTACGTTCACTGCGGGACAGTGTACACAACAACGGGCTCGCAAGTGCTAAGCTGGTAGTCGCCATGTGTGTCCGCGGTCGAGTTGTCCGGCTTGTAGATGAGCACGGTGATGTCGAAGTCGTAGTACACGCTCCTGCCTGTGCACAGCGAGAAGTTGTCCAGGTCGCCCTTGTACGAGAGGATAGGGTACGGAGGGTCGCTCTCCGCCGATGTGCCGACCTGTTGGCGCGCAGTGTTAGTTCCTTCCGGCTCGGGACGGAGAAGAAGCGTCGACTTACGATACCGCAGAAGTCGTAGATCGGGAAGTGGGAGCCGACCTCGAGGTCAAGGGGGCCACCCGCGTCGTTGGAGACGCCGACGGCCTGGATGTTGCCGTCACTGTCGAGAGCAGTGAGGCTACCGAACTTGAGCCCGAACCCTGCAAACTCGGCGAAATCGTACGACTTGAACGTCTGTGGAAACGTTACCCTGCTCGTTAGTGTCATGTCTTGGCCTGGAGTAAGTACACTGATTAGTGCTTACCGCGAGCGACCGACGGTTGTAGTCAATCGGGTCGACAATGGCGGGACTAGTGGTAAGGTTCAGTCCAGCGGCGAAGTTGAGGGGGTCGCTCTTGTTCAATGCGACGAGGTTGTACGGGCCGCCATCAGTAATAGCGTTAGAGGCAACACAGGCCCCAGATGGTTGGCGGCCGTAAAGGTGGGGGGTGGCAAGGGCCGAGGAGGCGGCGAGAACAAGTGTCGTGAGCGTGGCGAACATGATTGAGATGTCGGCGAAAAGGGAAAAGGTTCAACGAGCCCGAAAAGGGGAGGTCGAAAGGCGAAAGGGCAGAGATGGTTGGTCCCGAGGGATAGCCAATCCACCACTCCTTTGCGGCCTTTTATACGAAGGACCGGTAGTCGGCTTCTGTCGGCGGGACAACACAGCAATGGCCGACGGTGCCGAAGTGACGGCGGGGACGGCGGGAGTTGGCCATTGTGTGTCCGAAGGCGATCGGCGCGGCACTGCCTAGATGCATACGAAGGGGCGAAACTGGACGCGCTCCGGATCTGTCGCGCTTGCAGCTCGGGAGATATAGACGACAGCCGTCTGGAGCGGCGGCTTGTGGTATGTAGCGTCCTTACGTCGGGAGTTGCAGTAGAAGTCGAGCAGGACTGAAATGAGGCTTCTGACGTTTAGGTACTTCTGTGCCTTGCAATGACGGTAGAGGAGACGACGTACTACGAGTCTAGAGGTATGCAAGCATCAAGTTTTTGCGGAGCCGCAGCGCAGACGTCTAGCCGGAGTTGTATTGATCAGGAGAACTGCCAACGTTGCGGCGTCAGTTGGCCGAATCGGACGCCCCCTGTCAACCTGGGGAGAAGGTCACGATGGTCGTCGGGCGCAAGTCGGCTATCCCTCCTAGCTTGAGACTCATCGACGTAAAGCATCATGTGGCGGGAAACAGGTTGACGTAGACCTCATACGACGTCGTTATTTTGAGTGCAAGAGTTGGGGCTGTTGCTTGAACTTACTAGGTTGAACGACATCCAACATTGTATCCACTCACGTCTGTTGCTATGCGAGCTCTGACCGGCAAGTGGCAGCAACTGTAAGCCATGCGTTCGTGATGAGTTCAATATTTTGAGAGTCGTAGGAAGTAATAGGTCTACCGACCATCAGCTTGTCGTTCAGAGAGCGGCACTTGCACGCGAAGCCGATTGAACGACCCTGACGTCAACTCGTTGATTCGGGTTGTGTTGTCTGGACCTTCGGACGGTTTCAGGTTGTATACTGTTGTTGGTTCAGCAATGGAAAACCCACTCCGGTAGAGATTACCAGGAGAAGTTTTTTTACGATCCCGGGGGAGGAAAGGCAGCGCGGGCGGCGAGAGGACGACTGTCGATGGTCACGATCAAGGACTGTCGACAGCTTGCCGCTCGCGTGGATAGAGGCGCTGGACGGCCCCAGGCATCAATGACGTCATAGAGCCCATCTTCCCGTTCGACATGCACACCTTCGTCATGACCACCAATAACGGCAAAAATCACGGACAGCTACTGGGAGTATCGACGTAATGTAGGAACACGAAGTGTGGCTACCAGTTTACTTGTAAAGTACACTAGAGTGATCAATAGGTGACAAGTATGGTTACTGCAAAATGTTCAAGTCCAAAGTCCTTTAAGTCTATGTACGACAGGTCCCCAGTATACCCCACTTGCTGCTGAACAAACTTATTGTGGGACGGTGTAGACGACGACGGGCTCGCATGTTTTGACCTGGTAGTCGCCGTGCGTGTCAGAGGTCGAGTTGTCGGCCTTGTAGATGAGCACGGTAATGTCGAAGTCGTAGTAAGAACTCCTGCCCGTGCAGAGTGAGAAGTTGTCCCCGTCCCCAATGTACGTTAGGACGGGGTATGGGGGGTTGCCACCAGCGGGCGACGTGCCGACCTGTAGGCGCAGGACATCAGTATTCATGATCCATCACAGGCTCTACAGTATTGTTTCTGTAGGGCGTAGGAAAACGCGACTTACGACACCGCAGAAGTCATAGATGGGGAAGTGCGAGCCGACCTCGAGATCGAGAGGGCCTCCCGCATCGTTGGAGACGCCAACGGCTTGGATGTTACCATCTTTGTCGAGTGCGGTAAGGGAGCCGAACTTGAGGCCAAAGCCCGCAAACTCAGGGAAGTCGTACGACTCGAGTGTCTGAAACGCCATAATGCGCGTCAGTACCATATTTCCACTCGTGAGCGAGGAAAGGATGTTTACAGCGAGGGAACGACGGTTGTAGTCGATAGGGTCGAGGATAGCAGGGCTCGTGGTGAGGTTGAGGCCGGACGCGACATTGAAGCGGTCCGTCTTGTTTACCGCGACGAGATTGTACGGTCCGCCATCTGTGATCGCGTTGGTAGCGGTGCACTCCCCGGAAGGCTGGCGGGCGTAAAGAGGGGGCACAGCGAGGGCCGAGGAGGCGGCGAGGGTGAGTGTGAGGAGCGCGGCGAGCATCGTTAAGAGGTCGTCGTTGGGTCGTGAAAACGCTTAGATGGAGGAAAAGGGCGAAGAAGGGAAGCTCCCGAAGGATAGAGAGCCCGACCCGTGGTGGAAGGCAGGTTTATAACGTGGACTCCGGGATCGTACGGGCGGATCCCGTCGGTGTGGCGGCGAGGCAGCACTGGAAGGGGCTACGGCGCGAGCAGGGACGGCGGGCGTTGGCCATCGTGCGCCCGAGGAGGATCAGAGGATCATTGCCTGGGGGTCGCCGAAGGCGCATAAACAGCGAAAGGAGCGGATCCGTCGTACCCGTGCTCCCAGGATCGTATGGAGGCCGGGCGTTTGTGGAGGTGAGTTCTTCGGCCCGCGGTCCTCCGACGTCATCAAGCGCCGGGGCACTGCTGGCAGCTTCTGAGCGCGGCGACGGCGAGACTGCAGCCAGACTCTCGTCCGACTCGGACTTCTCCTACATCTAGGCCGTGACACGGAGCGGGGGTCAGAGAGGAAGACGTTCCAGATGGGAGAAGACCCAGGATATTGTCATTGCGGTTGTTGCTTGACGGAAATGAGCAGAAGTTGTGAACAGCCACCACATTTACGGTGTTCAAAGGCCGAAGGCGATGGTCCAAAATCACTGAAAGAGGGTCACGATGGACATCTGGATAGGAAGGCGGTCGCCCCTAACTTGAAACCGAATGGGTATGGATGCTGAAGCAAGGGCTGACACACCTGCGCTAATACCCTCAGTGGCAGTGGCGGCACAGCAGAACAACAACTCACAGATCGAGTAGATAATAAGTACGCGATTCCGCGTGTGTCCAAGCGGTGCACGGCGAAAGCAACCCGACGTGCAGTGCATGTAGGCTCTTGAAGGAGCGCTAGGCCTTCAGTTGCTAGCGCGACCAAACCGTCATTCGCGAGACCAAACCCGATGGGTTCCTAAGTACTACATATGCGTTTCGCAAAGGGTGGTCGCAAACAGGTTGACCGCTAGATGTTTGGGGCATTTATTGGAGAGGACTTAAATGTCTCAAGCATAGCCGTGGTTATGAAGCGCAGTTTGCCTGATGCGGACGAACTTCTGTTTGTGCCCGTAGCATGTGAGATCCAGAGGAAATCACCGCCCTCAGAGCTGATATACCTTAGTTACCACGTAGAACTTTGAAGGTGGGAGATACGTTACTCACAGCAAGGAGGTCGTAGAAGAAAACAGTTCACCACGGTATCATGACAGCCCGCCGCTCAAGTCGCCAAGAGTGAGGCTGCTGCGAATCTGGGAAGTCGGGACGTAAGTGACGGTTAAACCCACGATGCCCGGTCTTACCGACTCAGTGCGCCCTGCCCAAGAATGGTGGCATAGGCCGGGAGTGTTTTTGAGCAAGCATTGCTGCGCTCACTTGACCGCGTCGATACAGTTGTCCGGCGGCAGCATGAGGCGCCTCCACTCGCGCGACGTGCACACGTGATCAGGAGAAATTGTTATACAGCGTTTGAACTTCGGATAATCCGGGGATCAGTAATGCACCCTAGTTGTTACAACGACACGCATCAACACAAGAACTAGAGCCACGGGTTCCGAGGCTCATTGGGGATGAACAGCTGATGGCTGCGATTCATAATCGGGCGGGGGCTCATAGAATTGTGCCATGTTCGCCTGCTGGATATCGATCATCCGCCTCAAATTCTCCACCTCCTCTCGCAGATCCGCCACCGCGCTGTCATCACGTTTCGGTGCATTGTTCCAACCGAATAACGAGTGTCCGCAACAAGGCAATTGATATCCTCTCCGTAGGGCGAAGGCGCCACCAACGACAATCGCCACAATGGCGACGCCGCCGAGGACTCCGCCGATGATAGCGCCGTGATTTGAATCGGACGTGCGGCTGCCGTGAGGTGCGTTTGGTTCTGACCCGCCGACAACGCCGGAGGAACCAGAAGCAGGAGTGGGAACATCACTAGTCATGTTTGCGATGCGACTGCGTGAGCTTAACGAGATACATGAGCATTGAGCACGAGGCGAAAATAGCGTGGAAAGATGTTGAAATTTGAGAACATACCTGAGAGCGAGAGGAGCGAATACTGCGCCGATAGAAGGTCTGCGGAATGTAAATCGCGTATTAGAATGCGCTCGTGCGCTATTGAGCATCAAAGGGGAGAAACCTCGACACACCCAGCAGTGCCCGCGTTCGCTATAAGCGCGCCGGACTGGCCATTGTACCGAGCGGGCAGCGGGCCTGTGACATTGCTGAGCCCCGCCCGTGCCCATGCTCCCTTGATGAACTGGTCCCGCACTGCGGTGTCGCTCACTGTCGCTGCCACAAACAGTAACCACGCTATATTCCGCGAGCGCGCCTCAGTGAAGTGCCATTATAGGAGGAGAGGAGCTAAGAGAACACACGCATGCTCGTAGTGCTCCCTGAGCTACTGTCAACGGGAAGCCCGAATGGGGATGCTATAGCAATTACTTCAGCGGAGTCAATGATAAGAATGAAGTCGAGCTGGAGTGACTCGGAGGTGCTGAACTCACCCGCATCAAGCAGGCTCTGATAGAACTTCGACTGTTGTTCCAAAAGCTGTAGGCAGGTTGTCAACACCGCCGAGGTCGTACAATCATGTACAACCGGCCCCAACTTACGGACTCCGATAACATTCCCGTCCCAAGAAGTTTATCCGCGTAGACGTTGTACATGAGCGCCCATGACTTCTCGTCGCCGTACGCACCCAAGAGGTGCTCCGGACCCTCATTCTGCGGGAAGGTCGCAAAGTCGAGCCACGCATCGATCATCGACGACGCATGCGACTACAAGCGAAAGCAACGCGGAACCTCAGCTCTACTGCACGGGAACACCGCGCCACAGGGAAAGAAGACGCACGTTGTATGTTTGCGCATCAGAGGCTTGGCCGACTATGCGGCCTATCTCCGCCATAGCTTTCACGCCGAGAATACCCTTGAGGGCGACGTTCGTCATGTTCGCCGCGCTCTGGCCATCTGTGGAAGTCCTGAGTGTAGGCGCGCATGAGGACAGTCCTTGACGCCAGAACCTATGCCTGGTAGGAATGCATACAGGTTTGGTGGCGTGAGAGCATACTCTACCAGGTAGTCGGCCCATTTCTTGGTCAAGTTGTACTGCAGAAGAAGTCATGAACGCGCATCGAAAACCATAGCACCTTCACTCAATAATCCAGACGCACGTGTCGGGTTAACAGAGTCTCATCCCCGGAAGCTTGGGCATGTGCACATAGCATGATGAGCATGTTCCCGGACTCTAGCAGAAGGGAAGTATCAATACAGACCACTTAGCGAGACAGAGTGGTTCCTCACGCTCAATGCCCGCAGGATGCGATCCGAACGATCCCGGCGCCGTAGGGTATTCCGAGCCTGCATCATATATCAGTCCCATAGACTAGTTCAACAGTCGCCGCACTGATGGCTCACCAAGGTCCTGCGCCGCATAGGATAAATTTGACAAGCCGTCCTGCACCTCTAGGAGGGGTGCGAGCATAGCTCCTCCCATAGAAGCATTCAAATACAGAAACGCGGGAAACGCTGCGTAAAGTTGCTCCACTGGATTTACCCGCCTACAAAACACGACGCGGTGATTTCGTTAATGCTGCTTATAGACGCAGGTCTAGATAGAACACGTGCCCGGATGTCCCAATGTCCTTGACGAAGACCTTGACGTCATTGCCATCTTGCGAGTCGCTCGGAACAGTAATATCAAAGGAGGCGAAAACAGAGCGCGCAGCAAGGCACACGAGATCGGCGTATTCCGAGGATATTTGGTTCGCGGCATTGAGAATCTGTTCGTCGAGTGCCTGAGCGCGAGCCAGGGCGGCGGCATAATCGTTTGCGAAGGCGTCGATCTGGGGAAAGTGCGTTCGAATGTGAGTGGCGTTGCTGAGGAGAAAAAGCTTGTCGCGGGGAGGACGAGACCTTACCGCCTGGTCGATGCTTGAATAACGCGTAACGAAGTATGGGGCACGCATTTCCTGGACCCCGTCGGGGGTCGTGTACAGCACCGACGGATTTCGTACGTACCCGATAGCCCACGAGACAGGTGGAGAGGTTGATGTAATATCACCAAGATCAACGGCAAATGCAGCCACCATGCCCCTAGGTGCGCGGTATCAACAGCCACGAAAGGAGGTCTATGCATAAAGAACGACGCACGCAGAGAGTCCTTTTGCGTCGCTTGCTATTTCATTTGTGAGCGCGCCTGCCACCAAAAACTGCTGCTGTGTAAGGTCGGTGTTATCCATCTGCCAGGTAATATTTGGTGACTATGGAAAACCGGTCCCTATCAGGCCCGTCTTCGCATAATGGATAACAACGGACATAGACATACCAGTGTGGCCATGGCATAGTACGCCGTGCCATCCCCGATACGGCTAGACACGCCGTCCTCTGTGAATGGCACGGGGTTGGACGCCATGACCGCGTGATAAATGCTGTTTCCCGTTGAGTTGCTGCTCCATCGTGAGGAAGATTCGCCCGTGACCCATTCTGTAGAAAAAATGGATTGAGCTAAGGTCCACAGATATGGGAGGCGTTCACTTACGGATCGCTGTTATGTCGGTGTACAGCTGAACTGAATGACTTGTTCCGTCTAGAGAGGACACCTCCACTGCCATATACGAGAATGGGAGCGACTGTTTTGTCCAGTCCGAAAGCTGCGGAATAACACCAATCCGCCCATCGTTTGCGATGCGTAAACAGGCCGGAATTGGCAACACAGTTCATGACACACCTCGATTGGAGACAGAAATGTAACGTTTAGGCCAACCGGCCCTACTTGCATGGCATAGATGGTTCGCGTGGGCGTGAACTGCACGCTGGTTACATTCGCGGCTGGAGCATTGCCCTCTCCCGACATCCAGTTGTATATTGCGCCGTCGATCCTGATCTTACCCCTCCAGCCAGTATCATCCTACATCGTACTTATTCATGAGGATGGATGCGAGATAAAGATGGCAACTGGTGCGCACCGCCATCGTCTGGAACATCGACCATGAGCTTGCAAGAGATCCCTCGCCGTTTTCAGCTGCGATCCAAGTACTGAAGTATGGGGAACGGACAGCGAGAGGAATGGCAGCCGGGAGAATGCAGCTTGACAACAGAACCTGGGATAAGAAGACACCGGTAAGAAGGGCAGAAGGACAGCAAAACCTCATGACTGGACATAGAGGGAGTGGTGGCCGGTCACAGTATGGATGGAGGTTGTGTCCATTATATTGACGTGTCAAGCGTAAACAAGAGCCAGCAGAGGAACTGCCCCTAACAGACTGGTCCCGTTTGAGATTAATGCCATTTCAGGTCCAGCACTTGAGTGCTCATCATTGGCGCTGACAACCAAGTTCGATGGTCGCTCGCTCCGGATCGTGGCGCGCTTCTTTTCAACGCCGCTACGCTGTGTTTGAACAACTTCGTCGGAGACGCACTGCCCTGAGGAACAGCTGTGTTAGCGGAAGTGCCCGACGACACGTAGTTCATCGACATACGGTCGTTTTCCATCCGGCCCTCAGGCCTTCCATTGCCCCTGATATCTTCATTTCGTACCACCGGGGATTGTTGCGTCGTATACATAGCATGTGCCAGATTGTATCTTCATCTTGTCCGCCGCCACATACAACAGATGCAAGCAAATGAGCTGCGGCAGACGTGAATTGCTGAGAGCTAAAGAGGTAGCGCGGGGTGATAGAAGAGCAAGCGTTGAGCCGGACATTACCACGCACGCCCATTCGGGCCTTCTTATCACTACAGCCCCGGGCCCTTTCCCGCCGTCTCACGCATCCATCGCATCATCTCGGGAGTGAGATGCTTGGACTCCAACCTTATCGACCCTTCTCCAGGTACACTGATATCAAGTGCCCGCACCGGGCCTTGGTAGTCGACTGCAATGTCGGGAAGGCCAATGTCGTCGAGGCCAGCCATGTTCTCAGCGTCGAGCGCTGGTGCCCCGTCTACAGGCGGAGCCGGCGGTCGCCCGGTCTCAAGCTCTTCGTCAGTCTTGCAGAAGGGCTTGTGCGCTTTCCAATCCTGGCACATGTGGACGATCAGTTCGGCTCACGACGTAATCACACAATGTGAGCAGGGAGCTCTACTCACTTTCTTCTGGCACTCCTTGCTGCAGTAGTGCGGCTTGCGCTCCGCCGGGCACTTGCCCGCACACCTCATCAGTGCCTTCTTCTTCGTGCCTTCGATCCCGCATCCCGCCGCGGCGCAAACGTACGCGTTCGGCATGCGCGCGACCTTCTCTGCGAGCTTCCGCCTCTCCTCTTGCCACTCCTTCGTCCGCGCCGCCTCCGCCTGCCAAAGCGCACGGAACTTGCCGTACTTGGGGCGTGAGCGGGGGTCGACGCCGTCGCGCTCGCCGAGTCGGATGAGCCACGACGCGACGTGCAGCACCGCCGGGCTGATGAGTCCGAGGCGCGCGGCAGACTCCGCGTACGCTGCGGAGAGGTAAAGTAGCTTGTTTCCTAGGTCGGGATCGGGGACGCGGCTGATGGGAAGCGAATACTCTTCAGGCTCAGTGAGGGTGAAGTCGGGCTCGATAGGCTCGCCCTTGTAGGCGCGGCGATGGAGCTCGAAGTTGACGAAGGAGATGCAGGAGTACGCGCGGGTGAGCAGCGAGATCGAGGGGTTCGGTATGGCTTGGGGGTGTTCGGGGTCGGCGATCATGTCCCACACATACAGCGCCCGGTGGATGTTCGGTTGTCTCACAGAGCAGCCGGAGTAATAACTGAAGTTTGCAATGAGAAGATAGCAGGGGTCGAACGGACAAAAGACGTACCGAAGACCAATATCCAAGATCTTTTCGCCGTCTCCCACGTCGATTCCAGACAAGAGGCTCGTGAAAGGGTTAGCTGTTAGGTGCTTTGAACATTCGATGAAATGGGCCTTGATGTCGCGAGGATCGTTGTAATCATACAGCGCGTTTTGCCTGATGCTGACGAGTATCTCTTCATTCTCATAGCACGGGATGTCCGGCGGGAGGGCCAGGGTGAAGTGTTGAATGACTCGAGGCGGCATATAGACTGAGATGTAAACGATAAGGCACAATCAAGGAGTGGAATGCGATGTATGTAACTCACTTCGTTTGTTGATTGGGCCTTCGCCTTGACAGATCCTCTGGACAATTGCACTGGGGAACGGGGAGATTCCCGGCGGTGTGGGAGGAGGAAACACTTCACGCAGGTGAGACGTGAGGAGATTAATGTGTAAGAATGGTGGCGTTGGAAGAGCTTTTTGGGCGAAGACCGTCGCATGATCATGTGAGATACTAGAGCGTTCTCCGGTCAAAATCGAGCCGACTAGAAACGGGGAAGTGACATACCTTCGTCGTCAGAGGCGTTGTCCCCGGCAAGATAACGCTTGTTCTATGAAGGCCTTCACGCCTCATCGCTGTCTAGTCGAAAGGTTGAAGAGCGGATGTGAGGGACGCAGTGAACGCTTGAACCCCACATTCGGATTGACGATCGCTGGTAGGCGGTTGGCGTGTTTCAGGTGCGTTGTAAAGCCATTTCACAGGGACAGAGGCTCATGAGGCGCTTCAGTGGAGGAGTATAGGATAGATGATGAATGCAAGTCGTGGCATAAGCTTGCACTCCGGGAGATGGCAGTCGGGGAGAAGGAGCGAGATATCTGCCCCAAGATGCCCGACCTCCCTCCTCGGCAACCTCCACTTGACCTCCACAACCATCAATAAACGCGCTCGCGGTCACGGTGCACGTGGTCGTAAAAGAATGTGACCGTGACTCTTCCAACTCAACTTCGTTGTGAGTCTTACGATCATGGCCAAGCGTCCATTGGCAAGTTGGATGAGGAACGCGTATCTCCACCCCAGTTTCATCCGCCGGTTACGAAGTTAGCCCCGCTGTTCTGGTAAGTACAGCACACTGCTTCGTAGCTGCTCTTCGATTGATACGGATATGCTCAAGATCTAACTTCAACAGTGTCTGGCATCATGCTCATTCCTCACTGGTGCTGCTAGTAGGACGTCGTTCATGACCTTACAGGTCTCTCATATGCGGTTTGTGAAGTCAAACGCAACTGGATCCGCAGCGATTAGATTAGCGTCTCTTCCTGCTCCCTCTAGGGGAGAGGTTAGTCATTCCCCGTGGCAGCGCCGGGCGTATGCAGCCTGAGGGATCTCGCCGACGTTAAGGGACTCCAGTCGCTCGAAGTCAGAAATGCACATCTCCTCTGTGCTTAAGGTAGATCATGCTATACGCTATCGTGTGGGACTTCGCATGTTTGGTGAGCCTCGCAGTTTTTCTTATTACAGCACTGTGGCTGATACGTGCATCGTTGTCAAGTACGATTCCTATAGGGATAGTAATACGAATACAAGCATCAGTTATCAATTAAACTGCCGAAGACATGCGCGCTCGGCCCTATGCTTGGAGTGAACTTCTATGTCCGAGACGCCACGGTGTGCACCCCCGGATGTCCGAGTCGAGATTCAAGAACATGCCAGTATGAACGAGGTAAGTCACCCATGACCATTATACCCTACTACTTATTCATTACAACGATAGCTAACGCGACGTCTCGCGGCTGACCTCAGTGAATGCGATGAATTAGGGCCGTCTTCCTGCCATATTGAGCTTTGAATGGCTCGCCACAACGGGGTGGCGGGTTTGCTGCGGCAGGTCTCAGGGACCTACGTCATCGCGGGCGGCTCTCGGGACGAGTCAGTGTCGCGGTCACATGACGTTTGTCCGACGCGACGCGTCCCATTGTGGCCCCCATTGTTAGCTCGCCGAAGCGCGCAAGGAGACAATGGCGAGTCTTTGATCATGCACCCGTTGAAAGCACACGCTCATCGCTTAGCGTTGCGCACCACAGATTCAACGCCCGATCCGAATTGCGAGAACGTTCGTCGCCGTGTTTATAATCGCTGCAGGGCTTCACGAGCCCCCTCGTCTCTCTTCCCTCTTCCCCCATGTACCTCCACCCTTCACTGGAATGCACGTCTCTCTTCCTCTCACTCTGCGTGCTTGCTCAGCAACGACGACCGACACCGCACGGGCCACGGAACACGCTCCGACACCGCAGCTCATGGCCACGACCACCCCATTTCATTATACGCTCCGCAACCCCTGGCTGCGCGCCCTTCATCTCCGCCTCTCAAGCACACAAAACAAGATGTCTCTCCTCTCATGCCCGCGTCGAGACCCAAGGGCCCGTGCTAGTGAGTGCTGCGTGTCGTCCTGAGAGTCTGGCCCCGAAGTGGTCAGGCCCACTCTCCCGTTCTCGGCCCCTTCGATCCGCGTCCCCTCAGAGCCTAACGCGTTCCGTTACGCTCTGGGCATCCGCGGGACCCGCTGCCATCGAGACTCGCGCCAAGGGCACTGACCACCCAAGACCCCACGGGTGGTCAGGCCCGCGAAGCGGTCAGCCCTTCATGGGCGCCGGCAGTCGACCTCTCATGGTGGTCAATACAGCGATGGAGAGACCGCGTGTCGTGGTGCAAATGGTCAGTGTTTCAACTTGAGATCGACCCTAAGGTCGGTGAACGTCTCGAATGTGTGGTTGTGCCTAAGCTGCCCGCTCCATTCCTACCCCCTAAGACAGCTCGACAGCTCGCCGAAACCGTCTTTGGGCGGTCCATAGATTGTGCCGGCTTACGGTCCTGTGTGATCGACCTTTGGAACTGCTGCGTTGTCCTCTGAACGAACGTCGGCACCCGATCGTGTCGATGCTCTCAGCTTCTTGGCGACACCGCCAACCTCTGCACCTGCTCTCGGTGGTCTGATGGTCTAGTCTGGACTCGACTGCGACGGCATGACTTGAGCTCTGCGAACGGCCGCTTCTATGCCAAAGACGAACTGGACGTTGTCGTTGACATGATGATGCAGCGAGCGGCCCAAATCAAGGTAAGTGACGACGGAATCGCAAAGAAAACGTGTCGCCACTAGTGCACTCAGGCCGCATTGCATAACGCGTCGAGAACAACATTCACTTGTATTCGTTCACAGGGCCAGCCTACTCCCATGTATAGCTCATGGCATCGGCTAGGCTTGGCTGTCTGAAGGATGCTCCTCAAACAGGAAGACAACTAGAATGCAATCTTCAAGCCGAAGACATGGTAGAAGCAACCCTCACGAAGGATGTCGAAGTGACCAGCACCGTGTATAAATAAGGATTCTGAAGACTATTCGACTACGGATACAGAAGACCAATTCGGGTCCGCGCTCGCATGCAAGAGGACAGCGATAATACAATACACGACGTGGCATCGACCAGGGGAGCTATACGAGAACATCACGGCCAGAGAAGCGCGGAGAAACCCAGGGGAAATCTACGACAAATACATACGAATAAGCGTGATGCCCTAACGGATACACTTTATGGCCAGGCTGTCGGGAAGATACACGCAGGTGGCCTGGGGACCTGCGGCAAAGTCGCGGAAGTCGAAGTTGGACAGGGAAGGAGTGTGGAGTCGAGAGGGGGCCATTGAGGGTTAGAAGGGCCATAGAATGTGGATGGCCGAGGCGCAGTGTCCTAGGACGGAGAGCGACGGCGGTGAGACGAAAGTCGAAGGAGGCAACGAATGCCGTGGAGATGGAGATTGGTGAGTGAATGCTTGATGATAGGTAAGTGAAGGTATCGCGATATGCTGGTACCAAATCGGCCAGGTGAGCTGAAGGCCACTGCCTAACGAGAGAGCAAGACTCACTTCTGTGTGCGTCCGACACGGGACGTTGAGCTGCCTCAACGTTTCATGCGATGACGCAGAAGAACTTGGGGCCGCTGGAGGGTGCAACCGCGTGCTCAAACTCGAGGGGTAATTGCCAGTCCTCTTCCTGGTCAGGTACAGGTGTGGCGAGCAACATGCCGTCGGGCCCGTCTCGAGCAGCAGCGATCGGGTTTGTTATATCGATGGAGAAGAACTCATCCATGGCGTTGACGTTGGGAAGCGGGTGAGGCAGGTAAGTCGCTGGCTGAGCAGGATGGTGTCGTAGATGTTCGATGCGATGAAATCCACGCCCGCAGGTGAGCAAGAATACGGGTTATAAGCCCAAGATGTCCGGTGAAGCACAATAGGTCACAGTCATCAATTGTGCCTCAACTTGAGCGGGTTGCTTGTGTCTCGTGCGACGCCGAATTGGGACCGGGCGGCCGCGTCGCAACAAGGACCCCAAAAGCACCTCTGGCCGAAGCCAAACATTAATCAACAGGGGGGTATCACAATCACATGCTAATCCAGTTCTTCTGAGACAACAGTTACTAAGTACATCAAATGTTCGAGGACAAAATCTTGATCAACTTGAACGACTTCAATCTCCGCCTGAATCAATTTACAAGCGCAGTTAGAAGCAGACCCGTGATTAGACAGCAACTCAGTCCTCGGGTTACAGCGCCAGAGGCTAATTTTGGGGTCTGAGTGGCAGCCAAACAAGGCTGACGGGGGCCGGGTCGGTCATCTCGTTCAAGCTGTCGGCCCGGAGTTTACGTGCTCACTCGCGGTCCCCTTGAAATTATTGTTCATGGCCCCTCCGCATTGTTTATACCCTCTTTCGTCGACAGAAACGTCGCAAGTCCTCGTCAAATCCGCCATATTTTCGTGTCTTCTCGCGGCCCCCGCTGGCATCGGAGCTGCTCGAGTCGACCGTCCCGCTTGTAACCATTGTTCGTTTTGCCCGTATCATGACCCGCAATTGTTCCATTAGATCCCCCTGGAGAGCCTGGCGGACCGCACGTATAAGCCACGGGTAGCGACTACCGTCTGACCGTCAACGTGTACACCAACACACCCTCCATTCGCCCCTAGTCCCTTCCTTTCGAGCTCATCTCGACCTCCACTATCAGCTTACTCCTCCACACACGCTCATGGACATCTTCGAATTCCCAGACATACAGGCGGGTAACGGCATAGCCGCTGTTATCACGGATGCTCCTGACACGGACGTCCCCCTGGAGTTCGAGCACAACGCTTCCTCCAGCGGCCACTTTTTCTGCGTCATATCTTGACGAGGACGCGCCCCGGGCGTGTTGTCCCTTACGGGACTTGTACTTTCTTGAAAATATTTATCCTATATTCGGTTCGTATCTCTGTCCTTTTATTGTACCTCATGCTGAGACGTTCAACGAAAATAACAGTCTGGTCTTTTCGACACTCTGTCGCTGATTGCGTTTCTCTTATCATTATTACTTTCGGCATCGGGGTAAGTCTAATCAATCTATGCTTGCATTGCTATCAACTGACGGCCGTACTGTCGCTATCTATTTAGAACACTACGGGCTCTCTTTCACCAGTCCTATGGCCACGATCTTTTCGTCTTGAAATATATTCAACGAGTTGCGATGGGAAACAATTTCTTTGGGGTTGTTCAGCAGTCGGAAACGTACGGTGTCATGTTATTACTTACAAGGAAAAGAGTGTTGTGTCGGGACACAGGTGTCGATCAGAACTCATACGGTGGTGGCACATGTGCATCGATTATAACGTTTGCAATCCTCGTCCTCGTCGGTGCCGGCCACGATATTCGACAGAAGTCGGAGCTGCAAAACACACTTCGGACTCTGCGCCACTGCGTGATTCATGCGCTTTCCGCCATCCCATCAACTTAATGTCCATGTCAGCCCTGGAAAGTCCTTGATTTGTTCGCGTGGAGAGAGGTCTGTACTTCGTACAGAAAGCGGGGCGCGATCTACTACGACCTCTGTAGCGCATCGCAGCCCTTCGCTCACCATGTAGTGGTTTGCTGGGCGGCTTCGTGGCTCTTTTGGTACGGCAGAGTAAGACAGCGGCGATGCGGTCGCTACACGACCCCATAGACGACAAAAAGAATAGCATCCGCGTCCTTGAATCGAGGCCGGCACAGACTGAAACGGCACAAGACACAATGAGGATGTGTGAGACGTGAGAAACGCAACCAGTACGCTCCACAACCTAAGGGAGTGTCATGCGTAATCATCGGGCACCGGAACAAAACCCTCTCTAGGGGCTCTGGTCCATTGTAGTACAAATCGAGTTGCAAGGTTCACAGAAGACAGTGGGTGCGACCTTCTTTCCTCCATCAATACCCAAGGAAGTGTCTGGAGCGCCTTCCAGTTCCTAGGTTGAAATTTGACGGCATCACTGACTTGCAATACACGCGAGGAGAACGAGGCGATGCGAGCACTATGGAGCAAATATTTGCGGGCATGGCAGAATTTCGTAGGGCGTCGTACGTAAAGGAGATACAAGCTGATATGGCTACAGATGAGATCGAGACAGGATGTAGAAGGGGGATACAAAGTAATTAAACGAACGATGCGAGGAATGCCTTGAACAATCTATTAGTGCGCACGATCAGCAACTTCGCCCTCGGGCTCTCCGACTTCAACGCTTTCAGGCGCTGTACGCGATGGACATCTGCCCGTTGGGGAAGGGGAGCGAGCGTAGTATGAAGGGAGGTCGTCGTCGTCATAGACAACGATGTGCCCGTCAACAACAAACTTCTCATCCTTGCTCGAGGGAGCGTCAGACGCAAGCATCTTCTTGGATGTATCGTTGGGTGTCTGAGGACCTTCTGATACCGTAGGGGTCAGCTCCCCACAAGAGAGATTCGTGGAAGGGAGCGATGAGAGAGTGATGCGCGGATCAACCGCGGCGATAGTTAACCTGCAAGGCAGAGGTTAGCACAAGATTGGGAGAACACAGCGATTGTTACTAACGGAGTAGTTGGCATCTGTGTAAACCCGTTTGAAGAAAGCTTGAAGGATTTCAGGCCGTGCAAGCCTCTCGCGCCCTGCCTTTCGGCCTTCTGCCTGAAAACGTTCCTCCGCACCCACATGCCCAACGCGCGGTAGTCGTTAACGGCCTCCTGCCCGAACGCAAAGAATGCGCAGAAGACGTATGCTGATACTGGCGCAATCCACCAGCATGCATAGTAGAACTGATAGATGAACGTAGGGAGGAAGATGGTCGGGTATGTGTCGATACGGCCGAAGTCCCAGTGGACGTCAGACCAGTTCGTCCAAGGGCGCATGTCCCAGACGACAGAGAACCCGAGCGTCGCGGAGACGGCGGCGGCAGAGGCGAACATTTCAAAAAGTGCTAGGAGCATTAACCGGAGATAGCGCGAGGAATTGAGACCCGAATTGGAGTTCTCCAGATGCTTGACAAAGGTGACGCGGCGACGCATAAAGTGGTGCAAGGCAAGGCCTGAAGGCACGAGCTCAGAATTTGCAGACAGGTTGGCATCCGAGCGACTCACCTGAGAATACCAGAGCGATGAAGGACATTATGAGGGATGGAACCCACATGAGAAATACAGCGGGAATGGACACGTAGACCGACGGTCGGCACCCGAATTCCTCAATGATGTCGAACCGATGTCCTTGCACGATGTAGTCTGCAAGACAGATCGCCTGAGCAATGCCAACGAGCAGCAAGATAAAGAAAAACGCACGCAGCCCCATCCAGATGATTGGTACGAGGTAACAGAGAACAGCCTGGATGATTTGCCTCCGCTTCTTCTGCGCCGTCGTAGTGAGAGCTTGACGCACAGAGGCAACTTGCTCAAGATGGATACACACGCACATGCATGCGGCAGGAAGAGCAATGTTTGCACCAATAAGGACTTTGGTGGCTATGACAGGGGCGAAGAACGTGAATGAGAATCCTGTGGTCCCGAGCATATGGCAAGAACGGATTACTCACAAATATCGCACCAGACCAACGCTGTCTTCGTGACAGTGTGACTCCAGATGATTGAGTCAACAGCGTAAATCACGTTGACAGAAAACAGCCAGACGATCATGGACAACGTGGCAACATTTCCAGCTCGCCAGTGCCATGGTGTTGGGACAAGCACCACAAGGGCAGCGAGGAGGGAGGCGGCGGGGAGTTCACGGTGCATACGGGCAGAGTCGCCAGTAAGGTGGAGAAAAGTGAAGACGCTTTGCAAGCGGGCATTATTTATGGTGATAGCGGTCGTAGGGACAATGGCCGAGAGCACAAAGACTGGTTGGACGCGGTCCCGAAATGGCAGATGCGAAGGGACAATGAGGCCTGAGGACGCCGTACGAGCGTCTATGGTCGCGTGGAATCGCAGTCCTAGACGCCGCTCTCTGTGCCTGGCAAGGCTAGTCGGACTCCGGCTTCGCACGGCCGTCGCCGTCGGATGCGATGGCGAAACGTACGAGGTAACGGGACTCGGGAGGCCGGTTCGAGACCACAACCCTTCTTGCCCAAGTCCACTTGTATTACACGCTAAATGTCACATGTAGCGTCGTACAGTTCAGCAAACGTGTTTATAGAGAAATCATGATTCTTACAGAATCAGTGAGGGCTGGCGCGCTGAGAGGAGCCTGCGGTGGCGGCACGGTAGCAAACTGAACGTTGAACCTTCAGCTTGGAGTTACTTCGCTACCCTCAAATGGAGCACCGAAGCCTACCAAAGCTTGAGAGAACCTGAGGCCTCTGCACCCACTGCTCCTACGTCATGCTCGCTCATCGGAGCACCCGGGTGTGGAACTTTGTATTGCCTATCTCGTATCGAGCTCACGCACGTCCTCCAACACGGCGTCCACCCTCTTCACTCCACCCCGATCGTTTCTATGGTTTCGTACTTATCTTATCTTTCGAGTACATTAGCCCCCGTACTTATACGTAGTCGTTCGGTACGCGTTTACACGGTCCAAACGCGAATCATCCCATCGCTTCCGTGCGCCCTCCGATCTCGTCCGCTCGACTCGCCGCGCGCTCTCCGGCGTCTCGCTCCTGCCGTTTCTCTTACACCGGGGGCCGAGGAGCAATGTGGGCGGCATCAAGAGCGGACAACTGAGTAGGAGCACGCTGCTGAATAGCCACCGGAAGGGCAATCGGTATCCCCGGACAAAGGCAACAGCTGGGGCAGCGGTAGGCAACTATTTGCTACAAGTTTAGGCATCAAACAGTACAATACATGTCGGTGGTATCTCTGGGGTGACATAAAAGTGCTGCGAACGCAAGTGAACTAGAGGAGTCGTCGAGATCATACGAGATTGTGGATGTGAGCAGGGGATGGTACTGTAGGGGAGGTGGTGGGTGCAAGGATGGAACGTTGGTCGGTAGAAGGAACGTAGAACGAAGGGATCGAGGAGACAGGAGAACAATCGTTGATGTCGCCGTAGGACTCGATGGAACGGGAAGCATACTCTGCCTTAGCACTCAACTCCTCCTTGACAGGATCAGGATATGCGTGCTCCTCGCCAACTACGCTTTGGTACGACGGGAGGGACATCGTTTGATCCTTGCCCATGACAAAGCTGTACAGGTTGCGGTCAACGATGATGAAATCGACGAGGATCGTTCAAAGTACTCACGAGGACGAAGGTAGTGGCGCGAAAGGCCTCGTAGCGTGTCGTGCATTATCTCCCTTGCGCGCGCGTCCACATGAGACGAGATTGCGCAACCAGGCTCCGCATTTGACATATTCCTGGATCGCATCTTGCCCAAAAGCGAAGAAAGCGAAGAAGATGAACGAAGAAACGGGAATGATGTACCACGTAACGTAGTAGTAATGGCGGATTAGAACGGGCATGAGAACAGTAGGGTAGCCATCGATACGAGAGAAGTTCCAGTGGACGTCGGCCCAGTTCGTCCAAGGTCGGAGGCTGAGGGTCGTAAACCAAAGTGTGATGGAAGATGAGACTACGGTCACAATTATTTCGATGAAAGCCATTGCCATGAGGCGGAGATAGCGTGATGTCGTTAGGCCACTGTTAGACTTTTCGAGGAACCGGGCAAATGTGATCCGATGACGAAGGAAATGGACGAGAGCAATCGCTGTAAATGTCCGTAGGGTTGAGAAAACGAGTATACTAAACCACTGACGAACGAACCTGAATACACGGCCGTTATCGCAGAAAATATCAGGGGTGGCACCCAGATGAGGAATATTGCTGGGAGAGATATGTACGTGTTCGGACGGCAACCGTAATCCTCGATGATGTCGAAGCGATGGCCTTGCACAATGTAATCTAATCCAGATTAAGAGCAGTTCAAAAGTGTGCACACGGAATGACTTACGAAGGCCCATCCATATTATCGGCACACCAAAGCAAAGAAGGGACTCGATGATCCTCCTGCGACGCTTGTCCGCTGGGGTGTTCCGTACGCGGGTCGCAGATGCTACTTGAGCAAGATGAATGCTGATGCACATGCATGCAGCCGGAAGTGCTATAGTTGCACCAACGATGAGTCTTGTCGCTGCCAAGTACGTCAACGAAGTCTCCAGCGAGAGTGAGGATCGAGGACGTACTAATGTCACACCAGACGATCGCTTTCACCAAGATGGTGCCTCTCCATAAAACGGCGTCCACACCGTAGATGACATTCGAGACAAAGAGCCAGGCGCACATGGCCAAGGTAGCCACGTTGCGTGCTCGCCAGTGCCATGGGAGTGAGATGAGGATAGAGAAGGCGGCGAAGAATGCAATGTAGGGGAGCTCAGCGGGCATTATGGGGGAAACACAGGGCGTGTGGGAGGATCCCTAGGTGACGAGCACAGATATATTGGACATGCGTGTATGAACGAGCCGCTTCTTGAGGGTACAATGAGCATTGAGGAACAATCGTACGGCGCACGACAGTGGGACAATGGGCGAGAGAGATGCGGCTCCAGCGCCAGGTAGTAAGTATTACTACTATTAGATAGAATCTCAGTAGTCACATGCTTTGTGGCGAACACGTGTACATCCTTGACCGAAGGATCAATCTTGGGACATAGAAAATCTGAAATTGCCTCAAACTAATATTGATAGACCAGGTACTGATGGGATCATTTATACCTACAGCGAGTCGGACGTGGAGGAGGGATAAACTAGCAGATTTGATTATAATGAAGAAAGTAGTTGATTCATGTCGATATGGTGTGGGTTTGTACACAATATCAACACTGAATGACGGTAGGTATTACTGATGAGCTGGCGGCGGTGGATGACGACGACGAGGCCCGAAATAAGTGGGGCGACCAGGGATGGTTCAAAGACGACTCGGACGTCGTGGGAAAGGGGAAAAGAACCCAGTACGAAGCGCTGAGCGCTGCGAACGCTCCAAATATTCCGCTGGCGCCGCGGCTCTAGCCCTAGTGCTCGGCAAACATTTGCCCAAATTCCCAGATCTTTAAACCCCATTGTGCAGTCCATCTGAGTCCACATTGTGCGACGGATGCGGAACACGTATACTAAAACACTACCGAGTCCGTCACCTCCTCATACGCCTCCTCTCCACATTTTCCCCCACACGCCCTCCGAGCTCTACGCGCCCATACATCTCATCGGTCTCATGGACGAGTTCTTCGTCATCGCCGATCCTGTTATCTCTGATGTCCTCGATACTCCATCGACATTGGACTACCCATTCGAGACTGAGCGATATGGTTCCGGCCAGACGACGTCATTCTGCGTTATATCGTGAATCGACGCTTTTGGCGAGTCTTCTTCCGTTCAGTCATCTATTGTCGTCTCCTAATACTAGAGCCCCTTTCAGGGTCCTCGTCGGGTGCCCTCACATCCTCATCATCGATTCCCTTAATGACGACTGCTCTCAGCGTCATCCTTGTAAGACGATATTTCCATGTCATAGCTCCCAGCTAATGAGTTCTCGCTCGCAGAGCCTTTCTGTTATTCCTGGATCTTGTGGATAGCCTCGTACAGCTTATCATTATCGTTAACTATTTAGTCATGATTACGTCGTGTTGTCGCGACTTTGATTGCTCCGCTCTTTCGTAGTAAAAATCTCGCGCCCTAGATTAGCGGGCAGGCTCCCGCTATACATACCACGTTGATTTGAACTATTTCGAAGTGGCATCTCTCTCGATGACTGGCATTGTTGAATGTATCTAAATCTAAGCAAATTTACTCGCAGTTTCCTACTACGTCTCAAGCAATAATCAGAGTTCCTGCCCCAGACCGTACACCTTCGTGGGTCACAAATTTGGCTATCTGGTTGTACTAGTAGTACTCCGAAGGATCATTCCGTGAAAATGACGTCGAGATAACTACGTGCTCGTGCCAAAGATAGTAGTCTCAACGGCAGGCCTAATTCTCCATCAACATGTCACCCTTGATTCACTGACACAGCAGTTGATGTCAAGGGTTTACGCCTATGTTGTATCTCGACATCATGTGTAGGCTGGCAGGAGCTACTAATAAGTAGTAGAGGCTGAACTAGGCTGAACGGCAACTGATCGGTGACCGGCCGGTGAGCGCTACTGACGGCTGCTCTCTGAGCGCTCGTTGGGCGCTGTTCATGTTTGGTTGTATTTGGCTCCGCCACTACCTCATGCCATCGTTGCCTTGCTTAGACTCTCCATTCCAACACCACGCTATTGCTCGTACCTGTTGCACACTAACGAGCCATCTAGGGGCCATATCTGCGCCCGTGTCTTTGCGGGTGTGGGTCCATATGTTGACATGGTCATGATGGACATGAACGGAGAGCCCAACAATGGACCCTTATTGTCCGGGTAAAGAACTTTTGTCCGACGGAATGATCGTATTGTTCGCCTTGCGCCTCGTTCTCAATATATCCTGAGGTTCATCCGCCATTTCTTAGCGTTTCCCTCTCCATCCCTCTTCAGCATGTCGCCTATACCCCGTGCTCTTGCGTCCTTCCTTGCTGCTGCTCTTGTCCTCGTCCCCCTTCCATGGCATTGGAGAGCACGTAACGTTCCTACGTTATCCCTCATTGTATGGCTATTTGTCTTGAATGTGGCTCATGGCGTCAACGTCATTTTATGGTGGGGATCTATCGACATAAAATTCGTCATCTGGTGCGATATTGGTATGTGTCGTGTATTCATGGTACCGACGAATGCTGAACTGTGCATCGTAGTGTCCAAGTTGGTCATCGGCGCGAACATGGCGTTGCCCGCTGCTTGCTTTTGTCTAGCACTTAGACTAGAAGGCATTGCTGCCGTACGTCATGTCGTTACGACTCACGCTGAAAAGCGCCGTCGGATGCTCTTCGACGTCGCCATTTGCTTTGGCGTCCCTTGCATTTACATGGCTCTTCGTGAGTGCTGACGTCCGCATACGTAATGGGACATTGCTGAAGCCCTCTCAGACTATATTGTACAAGGCCATCGTTTTGATATCTTAGAAGATTTCGGCTGCCAGCCTGACTCCTACGTCTCCATCCCCGAGTTTTTCTTGGTATGGTTCGTACCCCTTTTGGCTAGTATCGGCACTCTCGTTCTTGGCGGTACGACGTTTTCCTTGTTATTTCTTCAGCATTCCGCTGAAATATCTCCCCAGGGATGGCATTCATGCACTTTTTCCGCCGACGGGCAACTTTTGCTCGCCATTTGGCCGCTTCCAACACTGGGCTTACGCCTTCTCGTTATTTCCGCCTCATGACCATGTCTCTCGCTCTCATCATATGGGACTTGGTAATTTTCTCCCTGACATTGAGTTTCAATTACCGCAATGGTCTTCGCCCCTGGACTGGATGGGCTGACGTACACTCCAACTGGCTTCACATCAACCAATTCCCCCTCCTCTTTATCCCCAAGTCCGACCAAACGTGGCTGTACTTCATCTGGTGGACAGTCCCCGCCACGGCCTACTTGTTCTTCGCCTTCTTCTCCTTTGGACGGGATGCATCGGCCGAATACGGCGCATGCGTACGCTGGGTTCGTCGCCATATCTTCCGCCAGGACCTCGACCGCAAAAAGGCCACGAAATTTGACTCACTCGGCTCTGCGAGGTATGCACCTTTCTTTTTACCTCGGCTTTGTAGCTTCACTAACTAAGTCGTCTACAGCATTACCTCTCCGTTGCCCCCCAAAATCCCAGACTTCCGCCCGTTGAGCTCGCATCTTGACTCGCCCCTCTCGCCTACCTCCACCGACTACTCCAGGCTCAGCTGGCCCGAGACGCCCAACACACATTTCTCGACGCTCCACTCCCCATCCGTGTACTCCCTCGAAGGCAAAAAAGGCGCACACCACAACTACTTCGCCAGTACCGCGGAAGAGCCGCTTCCCCCGTACCCGCCGGCGACCCCCATCACGCCCTCCAGCCCCATTACACCCGCGACGGCGTCCACGCCACCCATGCCCTCCACGCCCGTGACGTCGTCCTCATCGTACGGGCTCCCATCGCCCGTCGTCATTGCCCCGCCCCCGGCGGCGGTCACCCGCGACGCCCACGTTATCGACATCGAGTCCGCCCCGCGCGCGCACACACACGACATCGTCTGACACGACGAAAACACGCCTCGCTCAAGTTTAGACCGCTCATCGACTCGCACGCCCGCGCATCCACTGGATTGGATATTTATGCCCGTTCGCCAGCTTCCCCCTGTAGCCATATCACGCATACGTACCTTACTTCACTGTCTTTCACCGTCCATCTCTGCGCCGTTCCAGTCGTCGTTTCCGTTTCTGCCTCCCTCTCCAGCCTGTCTTTATGTAGCCTATAAATCCGCGGTGCTAGTAGTACCGCATGTCCCGACGATTACTTTCACGAATGCATGACATTTGCACACTTTCACCCAGGCGTCCGCCGTAGCGTGAAGGGAGATTCCTGCGTACGTTGGTGCTTCGCGCGATATTGAGGCATACGAAGGGCAGCATTCTGAGGCGCAGACTTTCGTCCAGAACGCTAGAGCTGGCCGATGCTCTTGCACACGCTGAGTTTCCAGAGGGCGTGAAGTCGAAAGGATGAAGTGACTCGATATATTCGCCGCTAAACTACGGCAGCACATACGTACTAGTCTTCGCCCAACTCCCCTCCAAACGATGTCCTTTGGCATCTCCGCGTCGCATCCAGGAGTCTTTCGTACATACCGCGTACGTGTTTGCGTGGAGAGGCGACGTACCAACAGAAGTCCACCGGGAAAACGGACGCCGGTCGACAGGAAGGGGGCATGAGGGCGCGATCTGTGACATTTGTGGCCGGTGCGAAGTTGGAAAAACTGTAAGCATGTCCCATTGAGGTGCTATCTTGGGCAAATGGAACGGACAGGGGGTATGACTTGTATTGGGGACGAACCATGGGCGAAGGGACGAAAGGGCGAACTTGAGAGTCATGCCAGACACGGATTGCTGCCAAAGGTTGCGCCGGAATGCAGATAGCCTAGGTTGGAGCTGCAGGTTTCGAGGATGATACCGGCCGTGCGGTGAAGAAACGTAGACTATATGTAACCAGTAGCTTGAGTAGAGGATATGGCAAACGTCGAGGTGGGCAGGCTGGACCCCTGAGGACTCGGAGCCCTCCGACAAGCTGGCCTCGCTCGTCGGCCCCGGTCCGGCAACCGCCTCCGAGCCTCCGACGAAGCTCTGCCAACCTGCCACTGCTGCACGATCATGCATCGATCATGGTTCGCTCTCCGTCACTCGGAATACCGGCTTCAAGCCCCAGGAATAGCCCTTCGGCCGTTGCACGCCGCGGCCAGTCCGTTTCAACATGAACAACGCTTGTTAGGAGCTTCATTCCATTCCACTGCGCCAGCAACTTAAAGCTACTCTACGTCGCCACGAGACGATCTCCCCGAGCGCGAGACGCCATTTTCGATGGGACAAACGTTCAGCAGCGTGCCAGTGCGGTGGGTTGTCTCGCTGTCGTTTATAGAGCATTGATATCCTTGACATCGATCAGGCATACGCGTATGCAATCTGTGCGCTGAATGCTACCGCGCCGCGTTGGCCGGAGCGCTGATCTTCGATTGAGCATGGCATGTGGGACACTACCTAGGTGCTGGGTATGTATGTGCAATATGGAGAAAGGTCTTCTGTGGTTTGGAGGCGTACGCATATACATCACTAGCCTCTGCCCACGTACCATTGTGGGTGCCAGCGCGGCGCGTTGGCACGTTCATTGGTATGTGGTTGCCGTTGTCTTGCTCAGTGCCTAAGTCTCTTACGTAGAACGATCGTCGACGTCCTAGTATAATGCGCCGTATATTGCTCAAGACCAACCGATACGGGAATAAGGTCAGAGAGGGAAAGTTGCCGATATGTGCTGTTTACTCGCACCGGTGGGTGGGACAACATCAGCGCTCATGAAGCTAATTCAATATCAACGCCCCCATTTTCACAGACGTATGGACTTCTGGAGGCATCTCGCGGTGCCAGAAGGAACTCTACGAGACACAAGTAGACACCAGACGGTTTTCCCATATAACCTTATCGCTATGCGCCAATGTCCTTGAAGCCATCCTGACCGGGCTCCACTCACACTTTCAACCGCCTCTTCGAAGACACGATGACCGAGGTTGCCTACCCTCTGTTTCCTGTCTTCGCTTTCCTCGGTTTCGTGCTGGTGCTGGTACCCTTCCCATGGCACCTGGAAGCACGGAACTCGGCGACCTGTTACTACGTGTTGTGGGTAGCGCTCTCCTGCCTGAATCAATTCGTAGGTAGCGTCGTCTGGGCGCGCGACGCGATCGACCGTGCACCCGGCTGGTGCGAAATCTGTGAGTTTTCCGTCACAGCTGCCTTTATGTTTTTAGCGGCACCTCCAACTCAATACCTCTCAAAGCTACTCGTCTCACAATCGCGGCGTCCATAGGGATCCCCGGATCCTCGATGTGTCTTAGCAGACGTCTGTACGCTATCTCTAACGTCCGCGTGGCGACATTGTCGGAAACACATGTGAGCAGTGCTTGCAGTGCTACCAACTGTGTTCTTGCAGGGGTTACTGACTTTAGAACTACCATAGAAGCTCCGTGCAGCTCTACATGATACTCTCGTTTGCGCTGTGCTTCCTGCGACTGTCGTCGCTCTTTGTGAGTAGCCTGCACTAGGTACAGTATGCTCGCTCACCACATGTTCAGCATATATCGTACAGGGGCATCGCTACAATGTACTAGAAGAACTAGGCTGTTATCCTGCAGTTGTCAACACCGCCCTGACATACGTACTTGTATTCATGTGGCCTTCCGTATTTGCGGCGATCGCGTGTGTATATTGCAGTAAGTCGTATGCTCTCTGCGATACTGTATGATCTCATTTCTAGAGCTTTACGAAGCTCTCACTTTACTAGTCCTCATCCGAAGGCGTCAGCAAGTCAAACAACTCCTCTCATCCCAGGAGTCCCCCTTCGCGCTCGACCACTATGTTCGCCTTATGGCCCTCTCTGCAATCACCCTTCTCTTCCTCGTGCCTATATCCACGTACGACATATGGTACAACGCGACGACGAACCCTATCGTGCCCTGGGTCAGCTGGTCCAACATACACTTCGACTTTGACCGCGTCGACCGCGTCCCTGCGATCATATGGCGCGCGCGCCCTGCCGTTGCCATCACCAACGAGTTCCAGCGCTGGACCTCGCCCATCGCCGCCCTGCTCTTCTTTGGGTTCTTTGGTACCGCGCGTGATGCAAGAGCGCGGTACCGTGCTGCGTTCGTGAACGTGGCTAGAGCGTTCGGTCTTACATTGCTCGACAATCATAAATTGAGACTAGGCGAAGAAACGATACAATTTGTGAGGTGAGGTTCTTCTACGTCCGCTGCGTCACCTTATATCGCTTTGTCTGACAAATGTTCCCTGCAATTAGGAGAAAGTCACCTTCCCTCCATGGCTTCATCTCTCGGCAAGACTCGTCTCTCGGGCTGCATAAAAACTGGACAACTAATTCTCTTCCCTTGGCTATCGGATGCACTCTCCCCAACACCGTTCTCCCTGAGTTGACATTCGGCGCCAATCCCCGCTCGTTCCCCATACCTTCGCTCCCCACGCCGATTTACGATCGTTTCGCGCGCCGTGCGCTGCCTCGCATTTCATTTTCCCGACACCCTTCCACTACCGCGATCTCGTTAAAGTGTGACTCCCGTTCCTCTGACATCATTGATGTTTCTTTCGACTGCGACCTAGAGTACAACGACGCTATATTATTTTGCGACAGTAACATTTAGCTCTCTTGGACAACATCAGAATGATTCCCGGTCTGATGCTCGTTCACGTACTAGAACCGCATCGACACGCCGCCAGCAGGGTTTCTCCTACGCTCTCCCGGGCCGACACGTCATTTATTGACGTCGCGCTACTAGGGACTTGTCGTTTGTGGGCTCTTAATGGCGTCAACATAGGCATCCACGCTATATGTAGGGTTCGAGGCGGTTTGCTTGGGGTTTAGCGGCACAGGACACGAGGAAGCACTGAACTTGAAGAACCTGAGTGCCTGCGCAGACTCGGACTCAGAGGGGTTCCCGTGGCTACTACGAAGTGGGCCTTGCCCTACCAATTTTTTGACAGAAAAATGGCGTCCGTGCTCTAATGCTACATACTCATGGTGGACCATGGGTATAGTGCGTTAAGACGCAAGGCTTGCAGTAGGATTTATGTAGACGCCCTTCGCAGCGGCTCCGCTTCAGCGGGGCTTTCGGGCCGCTTCGAGCCGTGGGCGCTCCCCGGAACCCGTGGTGGGCTCAGCCCAGAGCCGCCCGTCTTGTGCTTGACCACTGACTACCACCTGCCCCTCCCACCCCCACGTCGGTTGCATGGTATGACTTCAACGCCCAAAAGCTATCGGCATGATACAACTGGATTGGGTCGAGTTTTCAAGCAGCACTTTCCAGTGCCCTATCCACGGCCGGAGGCCTCGACACGCCCGGTTCGACCACCAGCCGTCGACTACCGACCACAAGTTACCGACCACCGAGTCGCCAACAGCTCGTAGCCGGAACGTCTTCGACTATCTTGGATGGCACCACCGTGAATACCCACCGTCTGCTCTCGCCGCCAATCCCTCTGGTCAGGTTCAAAAGTCATGCGTGACCACTGACCACCACGAATTTCGCGGCTGCTATGCCAGAAGTCGAACGCGGACGAGACATCTCGCGTTTTCGATGCTCGCATCGTGTACTCAGCATTACGAGGAATCGTTTCCTAGTCACCAGGCTGCTGACCACCGGCACGGTAGGCGCTTCCCCGTCCCCCCTCCCTAAGTACTCGGCCAGTGGAAACCTTACGCTAGGTCAAGACAGGTGACGTCATAAGTGCAGTGCTATACAACGCTGATGCCGAACGACACCACCGCGCTCGACGTGAGCGCGGCGGAGTTTGAGTTGACCGACTGCTCGTCCTCTCCACGGCATCCTCGCCCCTCGAAGAGACCAGTACGCTCAAGCCATCTGCAAACTCACTTGTGCTCATGCTGCGAACATGCTGCGATCTGTGATTTGCAACCCGCCACCATTAGCAACTTGCGGGTCACGAGTTGCAGCCTTCGCAGGCCACGACAGCTACAGCACCAGCCGCCTCCTTTTCCGACATCCCGAAGGCTTGGACGCATACAAACGCACTTCTGTGTGCTCGGGCATCTGGCCTCCCCCGGTGTGGTGCCCCCACGATCTACATAAGTCTTCTATGTAGAAGAACCAACGCGCAAGTTTGGAGCACGCCACGCGACATGTACGTCAAGATATGAAGGACGGGAATCTCAACACACTCTGCCATCCTTAACCTACTGGGTGCAATGCATACAGCGGGTGCCCTGGCTCCTGGCCCGTGAGCACTCGTCAGCGCACACTGGGTTCCGGAACTCTCATGCGCTGCACGTTCCAGCGCTGTGAATGTCGTCAACGACCTCTTGCCAAGTGCACGCCATCTCTAGGCTACGCATATGGGGGGATAGTGCTCCTGTGTTGTCGGCGGCTTCTGAAGACGGGCCAGAACACTTCGTCCTATAGGATGCAGTTCGCTGTTTGTCGCTTACCGCGCCCAGAGACGTTGACCGACCGTGCAATCCTCCCAAGACCGACTCCCTGACTGTGCACACGTATGGCAGCACGGCTTCTCCAACGACCGCGTGCCATCCCACATGGAACACACTGCATGCTGTCATTAATGGCCAGTCATGACATCTGAGAAGAGATTGTTGCAAGAAGATCGAAATGGGGCTGACAATTCACGATCCGGAGTTCATTCAGTCTCTTTTTAGACGTACTACGAATTACGGGAAATAATCGCATGGTCCACCCACCGGACCTTCACATCTTAAGAGACATCCTCAAGAGCATACCAGTACCCAAGAAGAACAAGGATAACTAAATCTGGCATCCGGGCGAGTTTCGGACAAAACTTGCGGACTGGAGAGGACAATACCCTACCTACGGCGCCTAAGACACGCCCGGTAGGGAACACAAACATGAGGGTTGTTTAGGGCAGGCCAATTTCTAAATATGCTAATTAAGGCATTCCAGACGACGCTTGGCGCCACTCACGGTCAGAACGGCGAATAATTGTTCCTCATGGCCTAGGTACGCAACGCTCGCCGTTCGCTGTACGCGGTCGGCGGCCGCCTCCCGACGCTTGAGCGCAAATATCGGGAGGTGTGCTGCAAATAGCGCTTGGAGGGCCTTTAAATGGCGGGTGCAAAATTTCGCGTGCTCTCCAGTCATTCACCAGACTTACTGCGTCCCAAGAACGCCAGCGACACCTCGCTCACCGCGACACCTGCTCTACACGTACTCCGCACTACTCGCGACACCTACACCCGTATATCCCCTCTCATATCACCTCCAATGGACGCGGACCAGTTCATCACCTTCGACGCCTTCCTCGAGACCGAGGCGCGCCTTGCACACGAAGCCTCGGTCGAGGGCCCGCCCGCGATGGGCCCGTCGGACTTTGTTCCCGTCGACAATGAGTACATAAGCAACTCTTCGTCGTACTCGTGGTGTGTCATTGCCTGAGGGTATGCACTCCGCCGTATCTCACCGACTCTCGTGTATATACCCGCTGTGAGTTGCCTTCTCGAGTATTCCACTGTGCACGTGTAGCTGACATTCAAGTCGTATCTTGTCTTGCGCAGCATTTACGCCTCACTCTCCTTCGTTCGCTTCCGGCTTCCTATCAATCACTCGTTTTGGTTTAACACAATATCTGTCCTTACAAAGCCCTGCTCGAATTGTGTATGGTAAGCCTTCAAAATCTGCCTACGGCTGGGCCAATCAACTCATCGTCGCCTTGGACTTTCGGCAGCGCACCCTCCAGCACGCTTAGGCTGCTGTTGTTCCTATTTATCTATATCTGTATCAATACTGCCCTTCCGACCTCATTCGCTCTTTCTGTCTCCGGGTCTATCTATTTATGTCTCTCGCCGCTGAAACCCACTCAGCTGGTCTGGGGTTGACGCACGAGTTCAAAACGTATCTAGAGATGTATCGACAGTACTAGAATTCGTGGTCCCCGTTGTATTAATGAAATACGATTCCCTTCATTCAATTTGCATGAGGTGAACGAAGAAGAACAAATCTGTAGGTCCGCCTCGGCCGACCGAAGTTTAGTGCCCCATGAAGTACGGCTCAGGCAGAAATTATACGGAAGTAGTTGCACCCATGCTGGAGGGACAATGGCTCCGAGTGTGAGCCGCGTGAGACGAACAGGCTGGATACGAGATCCTCCAGTCATGCTATTCCTCAAAAAATTCTCGAGGTTAGTACCGCGTGAAGCAGCCTGATGACGGCACGATTCATCAGAACGGCGCGACTCCAAGACAGGGCCCAGTCACAGACGGGCTCCCCCTTCGCGAGAGCCATGGACACACGACACAATCTTAATGTTGTTTTGGCTACAGTAACTCCATAGATTTTTTTGGGAGTATGAGGGAACAACTGCAGGGTTTTCGGTCCATGGTTGTTGATCACTGAGTGTGCGGCGGAATGAACGTTCAACGTGTCGCCAGGAATGGAATGCATGATCTTTCGGGCCGGAGATGCCGGCCACGTTTCCATCGGGCGCCTACTATGCAAGCGCCCACAAACGAAAGGCCGATTGTCCTTGGGGCGGACAATGGACCTTTGCTGTTACGTTCCGACTCTCGACTGCGACTAGCCGTCTATTGTGCTCTCGCAAAGAAATGCCTCCTACGATGCCTCGCACACGCAATTCCTCCCCCTCTTGTGGTTTTCTTGTTTCGCCGGCCTCTCCTTCAACTCGCCATGCGCTATCCTGAGTTCCCCGTCGGCGCGTTTCTCGCTGCCATCCTCGTCCTCATCCCTCTCCCCGCCCATTGGCGTTCCCGCAATGTCGCAACGGTCTCTATCATCGCCTGGTTGCTCATCATGGACGTCATATATGGCGTCAACACCATCGTTTGGGACGGGAACGTCTTCAAGCATCTGCTCGTGTGGTGCGATATCAGTAAGCTCATCCTCCGTGTCACCACTTGCATCTAGCTCACGAGCTGTTCAAGCCACGAAACTCACGATTGGTGCCTCCGTCGCTCTTCCTGCTGCAACGATGTGCGTCTGTCGCAACCTCGAGCTGGTTGCGTCTGGTCGCGTTGCACGCCTCAACCGTGATGACAAGAGCAAGAGGATGTTCTTCGATTTGGCGATGTGCTTCGGTCTTCCGGTCCTCATCATGGTCCTCCGTATGTCCACCCTTATGTGTCCTGCTACCGTTCTTCCTGCTCATTTTCTTTTCAGACTACGTTGTCCAAGGCCATCGTTTCGACATCCTGGAATACGTCGGCTGTCTGCCCGCTACATATTACTCTATCCCTGCAGTGTTCATAATATGGTTCCCTCCACTTGTGCTGTCGGTCCTGACAGCTATTTATGCTAGTGAGTACCTCGCTAGCCATACTTTATCTCGCTTTGCTCATCTGGTTCCTTTAGCACTTGCACTCCACCATTTCTTCCGCCAACGTCTCACGTTCACCATGCAGCTCAAAAATTCTAATTCAGCCCTCAGCACGGGCCGCTACCTGCGCCTCGTTGCCATGTCCATCATGCAAATCGTCTGGCAGACGACGCTCACCGCCATCACCATGTACGACAACATCAGCCCGGGCCTTCGTCCGTGGACGAATTGGGCGGACGTCCATTCCGACTTTGGACGTATCGACGCGATCCCCATGGTCGTCTACCCAGTGTCCTACCAGCGCCAGTTTTTCCTCTTCCTCTGGGTCATGCCCGTCTCGTCATACATCTTCTTCCTATTCTTCGGCTTCGGAGAGGAAGCTCTCAAGGACTACAAGAGGGCGGTTCGATGGATCCGCACGAAGATCTTCAGGCAACAGTTGCCAGACCCTGAATCGCGCTTCGAGGAATCTTTCCCCAGGTGAGTATTCGCGCAGACATCTCAACCCTTCTTGAGCTCATATTGCCCTAGAACGCCCAAGCCTATGCTGTCACCTGTCAAGCTGGATTCGACCTTCGATCTCAACGACGATCATACGCTCCCCGCGTACAGTCCCGCCACAGATCGGTCCTTCACCGCGTTCGGCAAGGAGAAGATCGGCCAGAAAATCACCTCAGATTTCTCCGAGCCGGCGACGCCGCTGAGCGACATGCCCGGCCGTTCGCGGTATGCGGGCAGCTCCATCTCGTCGACGATCTCATCGCCGTTCATCCACATCTCGGACGCGTACCCCCCTCCGTCGCCGCCCGCGCCTGTCCTCTCCTTGCCCGTGCCGGCGTACCACAGGCCCTTCAGCCCTCCGTCGGTCTGCCCGCTATCTCCCTTTGAAGAGCCCCATCCCGACGCGGTGTGCGTGACGGTCTCTACTCGCACCGAGGTAGAGCGCATGGTATGAAAAGAGAAACCGAAGTAGACGGCTCGGCCGTATTTATCCGCTTCGTTCCCTGTACCTCATTGACTCTCACGACAAGATTCGTTCTCCCTAATGTATCGCTAAGCTATCTACACCCCATACCTACGCATCGTACGTCCTAACGGTTAGCGGTGCTAACCTCGCGCTCTCGCTCCCATTTACTCTATCAATTTCTACGTCACTCTTTCCTGATACCATGAGGACCGTTCCCCAATGTATTTGTATAATAGCGCAATGACCAGTTGATTGAGCCCCGCTGCGCGTTCTCATGAGCCCAAATGCATGGGCCTCTGGCATGTACAACCATCAACCATGGACCAACTGTTCTAGACCATGCTCGGTGCGCAGCGGGCAGAGTAGTGCATTGTTCAGCTTGCCTCCCAATATAACCTCATCCGGGCGCGTCCTGCTTTTTGCTGTCCGCCCCTCATTATTATAGCATCGCATTCCAGAGGCCACTAGAACAATTCTGGGAGACGTTGGAGTCCCCGCAGCCTCGCGCAGGTGCCACGCACGGCGTATGCAAGGACCGTGGCCGGCCACTCTTTTCTCTCCATATACACGGGTAAAAGTTCTAGACGTGCTTCGTCCGCACCCCCTGTGTAAGTGCTCGCGATTCATTGTTCGTTCTGGGGACTCTGACCGGGTATATAAGGGCGAGAAAACGGAGTGTCCCGTCACCCCAGACATTCTTCAGCCCGCCCATCGACCACCTTTCAACCTACCGCCCCACCACCGTCTTCAATCCGCCTCAACCCGTCCCTCTCGCGCGCAACCAGCCTCTTCGTTTACTCTTCGCCGCGATGGACTTCTTCACCACTCTCGTCGCCCTCGCCGCGCCCCCGGCGGACGGCTCCGGCGGATCCGAGATCGTCATCAGCGAGCGCGAGGTCACCCACGGCACGTCCTCGTACTCGTGGTGCACCATCGCTTGAAGTGCCGCTCATGACATGCCTCATTCCCCTCGCCACCGCGCCGCCATGTCAACGCAGGTTCCTCGACGAGGGGGACTTCGACTTTCGGCTTCTAACCTGTAAATACCAGTTATTCCCAGTTCCAACCTAGTGAGTGCTGCGTCATCTCGGAGTTTCACGGCTGACCAGTTCTATGATCTATTCTCCAGCACCCGTCTCTCCTTCAAGCTACCTTTCTCGGTTTTGCTCCGTGATCATCCCGGAGCCGCAGTATTTATGACGCCTGTTATTTATTCACCTCCCGCGTTCAGGCGTGGCTCCTGACCTTGACAGTCGTGCGTAGGCACGACGGCTTCGAAGTCAGCGGTTTTGGACACACTCGGGATTCGCGAATGTTTTGGGTACCAATGCGATGGTAATGGACTATCGTTGTACAATGTAGTGCCGCGCACGTTTTCTGTACCTTGACTCTACGATTTTGTACTATCACGCCTGTACGATGATCCCTGTACGAAAGCTTACTGGTAGAAGCCGACTGTCAATGTAACTGTATCCGTATTATGTCTACATTGCGTGAGGAACTCACCATGATGGCGCGCAACCGTTTTATGAAAGTTGTCCTGCAACTCAAGCGGTGCATATCGCGAAGAAGGAACGGAGCGATGTCTATGTCCCGATCGTGCACAGGATGTACGGGATCGCCCTGCTCTTCGTAGGTAAGGGGTCTGAGACGTCAAGTGAGAAGTCATCCATGTGCGGGGAAATCACGGGTACCGCCTTGACGAGCGTAGGGAACTCGGGTACGATGTTACCTCGCAACTGGACTTCGAACGAGAGGGAAACTTTGCGGAGGGATGGTGAGACATCTCATGTTCGCCCAAAGTGCGTCTATAGCAGGCTCGTAGGTTCCGCGGCAAACGCGCGCGAATCTGGCGGGGTCGCGAGAAGCGCTGTCATGTTGAGCCAGGCACGCGCATACAGCGCGAACCGATTTGTCCGTCATAAGCACATCCCGCGCCCCAGTGGAGATCTTCAACGACGAGAGCGAGGAGGTGATGGTGGCAATGTCAATGCCCACAGGCTCGCGCATTCCTGAAACTAAAGGCGAGTCAAGGCGGATGTCAACACTGTCAACACTTGTGAAGATATACTGACCTCGAATCTTTGTGCTCCGAGCCATGTTGCAGATGGAGGGCTGGGATGAGAATGTTCGACATTGACAACTCTGCTTCCAACAACACCTTTCCCTACGGCGATTCACGTGTTCACGTTCACACGGCGGTGCTGCGGTAGAGTGCTTCCAACGTCATTCGGGGGGCGTTATTACAGACAACATATACTCAAGTCCTTGATTGTAACGAAGATCCTTTTCCTTCTATCCGACACCACGGCCAAAGTTCGCCTCCGTTTTGAGCGGCGCTAACCTGGTCGCAAGGAGTAGTTCCTATTGATCAGCCATGAACCAGATTAGATGGCTCGATGATATGGACACACCTATTTTGGAGGTAGTATGAGCGCGTGGAGACGAGGGCATCGCTCTCTGAAGTACGCGCTGAGTCGAGGCCGATGCGAATACAGGAGTGCGTCGTCGCGGGGCATATTAAACCGCTCGCTCAGATCGTACCGTCGCTCCAACTGGCAGGCTTCTAACTTGGGCCACGCGTCGGCGCAAGCCATTAGCTGCTCGTCAGTGGCAGTGGATACCACGTGCCCTTTGGACCTGGGGCATGCCTTGCAAACGACGCGACGGAGGCTAGCGAAACGGAAGAACGGGGCGAGTAAGAAATGGACCGGTAAATTGAAGACAGGTGGCGGTCTCTGGTGGAATCTGTGCAAATACGTGGTACAAGGAGCTGGCACGACGATTTCGAGGGTGAGGTTGCGCAGACGAGGTGCGGCTACGACAAGCGCGGCTGCAAGCTCGTTCGTCCGATCGGGTGACGGAAGCGCAGTGTGAATGATGAACACGACCTGGGACAGAGACGGAGTATCGAGGGCAGTGATGGCAGATGCGAGGGAAGGGATCCGTCCGTGTAGAGTGATGGAAACAAGCGTCTGCGATGATATACGTGGGATGTGTCCATCGGGGAGTTTGGTGATAGCTGCACGTCGGATACCGGGTTTACGAAGGAGGGATAGCAAAATAGATCCGTTCGGTATATGATCGACTTGGACTACCCCACAGTGCTTGAAAGAGAGGAGTGCCTCCACGATAGAACCATTCGTGGGCGCCATGAGCGAGAGGTCCTGGACGTATGGTGCGATATGGCAAAGGCGTCTCAGAGAAGCCTCCACGTAGTCCCAACCTGCTTCTGAGAAACGCCATACCGAAGGGAAAGAAAGATTTACAACCAGTAAAGCAGGTGTGAACAGGCGGAGAAAGACCGGATCATCCCCTACATGGATGCTCCAAGAGAGACTATGAAGGGTGGTGAAGATGCCCGCGTTGTTGTTCCGAGCCACCACGATCCGCGCGAGTTGCGCTTGTAGTTCGTAGCTGCCTTCTTTTCTCGAGAACACCAGCGATTTCATACGGGATGCGTTGTCTCGAAAATGCTTGAAGCGGGATGTATCATCATAGAGGCGTGCTTCGATGATCTGTGTGTTTCAATTAGTCGAGCCTCCCCTGGGCCGAAATTACTCACCGTCGATAGGTAGTTCTCCACCTCCTCAGGTTTCCGAGGATAGGGTAGATCCAAAGGCGCGAGCATACTCCACAGCGGAATGAGGCTCTTGAATGGAGCCGCCCAGAGTACGTCCATGGCGGGTCCGTGGGTTCCCCAACATATCAACGAGAATTTGAGGACCGCGCAGCGTGCTTTCGTCGGTGCGCAGAGGAATTCGAGTATTTTGCTAGCTAGTTCGTGGTTTGCGAACACTGCTTGTGCCTCGGGAAAGGACGCGAAGGATTTCGGCGCGTTGATCGTGGCAACATTGGTAGCGGATTGCTCTATGAAAACGGGGTCAGCATGAAAGGCAGACGTTTATATTCGCCTGAGCTCACCCGCTGAGTCTACGTCGCAGAGAGGATTCATGTCAACGGACGGGTGGCGCGAGTACGTAGGAAAGATGAGAGTCTTGGTGCCACCGACATCGCGCTGGTGGCACCTGGAAGTCCAACAAGGGGTTCACGTGCCTAATCTCACACGCCCGCACTGCGACAAGCTTGTCAACAACGTCGATATCGATGCCAATCATTTGAGCGCCGTCGAGACGGTAAACACGTACCGATGCCAGCGGGAGTACCGGAAGGGGGATCCATTGTGGCGCGAGGGTTAACATGTGGAGAGTGCGCTCGGCCAAAGTACTATCACATTGCCTTCTTGCTGGCGAGATGATATTATTACATGTCACTTGCTACCCATTGACGGCGTGCTCGGAGGTATCAGATCGAGGTAGTATTTATTTGAGTAAATCGTCCAGGAAGTCTTGCATGCCTTCTTTCTCGCCCTTTTCGGGTATCGACGAGTCGGTTGGAAGCGGCGGAGCCTCCGTGTACGAGTGACCTAGGTCATCTTCAGTCAGGATGATAGCCTTATAGGTGAGAATCACGAGTGCTAACTTGGTCTGCTGCGTGCAAGCGTTGCAGCTCCTCGTGGAGCGGAACGCCCGCGCTGCTTCGCGGTCTGCGCGCGGAAGCGTGCCTTGAGATCTGATAGATCGAGGACGTGAGCACACTAACAGAACAGCAAATGTAGGTAGAACTGACCTCGGGTGGCCTCCGCAGCTGCCTTCTCGCGGCTCATTTCCTCCAGTTCGGCGTCCCATTCGATCTGCTGCACGCGACCCTTCTTCGACTGAGCTGATGACTTCCCTTGCGAGAAGACTTGCATTAGACTTTCGTCGAGCTCGTCATCTTCGTCTGGTGGAGGTGGCGCAGAAGGACCGCCAGAGAGCCGTTGGCGTTCAAGAAACGAGGAGAGGTCTACCTCCGGCTCGACGATCTCCTCACCTGTGAGTACGAATGCGTGGAATGATTGTCAACTGTTTGGGCTCAGATCTCTTCGCGCATTATGCCTTTGACTCACCGTCAGAACCGAGCTCGGGCTCGGGCTCAGCATAGCGATCCGCGTTGGTGCCAAGCTGCCTGCGCCCGTACTTCTGAGCCATCTCCCTCTGTTCCTCCTCGTCCAGCTCCTCGTCCTCTTCCCCCTCCAAAAGTAAACGTTTGTGAAACTCTGCAGGACGTCCACGACCTCGCCCGCGACCCCTCGCGCGCAGGTATTTGCCTAGCCCACCGCGAGACTTGCCCCGACCTCGACCTCGACCTCTGCCCGCCGGGGCTGAAGCTTCCGCGGATGCTCCGTTATCAGCCATGAAATTTCTGAGTGAGCAGTATACCGTATATGAGAAGAAAGGAGCAAAGTGTATTGTGGCTTCCAGACGAGATGTAGCAAAGACGAAGACAAGAACGAAGAGATGATGCTTTTGCCCGAGGCCGGAACGCTAAGGCCATGGCTGGCATGGTTAGGGTTTGTATAGCTCATCCTCGCATTCGCGCTCCTTGCGTCTTGACCTCACTGACCACTGCCCTCGACGACGACCACGACGACCACGACGACGCCGATCGCCGCGAACTCAACGCTCATCACGACGCGCTGCATCCTGCAAGGATGATGCAGACCGCGTCCTTCTACCAGCCGCCCCTGGCTGCGAAGCCCACCGTGCAGATGGGCGACACCACCCGCACGTCCGTCGCACAGCTCCTCGCCGGGGCGGTCGCGACGCCCTGTTCGACCGCTGCGCACACATTCGTGCAGATTGTTCCGCCATTGTCGCGTTTCCAGCTCGCGCTCGATGTCCTCATGCCTATGCTCGATTCCCCCGGCGACGTGAGTCTGTTCACCACCCAGTGGCTCCCCCGATATGGGTTGAGAAACTGACGCCGCTCATCCTCGCAGCTTGCCCAGCGTATTCTGGTATCCTACATCTTATATTCGCTTTATGCACCGCACCCAATAGCGATCAACCCGTTCAAGTCGGTGCTGTATGCCACCTTCACCAAGGAGCGCGAGGCGGCCGTGCGTGTGGCCGAGGCGGGTGGTGTCAGCGAGAGTGAGCAGCTGGTCTGGGTCCTCTACAAGATTCTCAGAGGCGAAGGTAACGATGTGAGTCCCCGGTCCGCTCTCGCTATCATTGACGTACGATTAGGCGTTAACCTTCGTTGTGACCTCCCAGATCGGTCCGTTTTCGCCGAACACGCTAGTAAAGTCGCCACTGCCTCCAAAACTCCGAGCGGTAAACCTCGCGTTGGAAGATGAGATACCGATACAGAAGCTCGTGGACGCTGCTGTGCGCGACGGCGACAAGGATGTCAATAGACCGTCGGCGGAGCGCGATCAGGAAACTGAGGCATATTCACGCGGGGCGTCACTATTGCTTGCTGCGCGCGAACGCGTACTCTCTCTCGCCGAACACCGAGTGAGTATCTCATTTTATACATCTGCTTACTCGTCTCAAACCATTTCTCGTAGACCGTCGTTCCTATGATTCCAAAGCTCACCTCTCCCTCGTTCATCACCTCAACCGACCTTCCCGCTATACTCGCCACCAACCCGACGCTCGGCCACCCGCTCGTCATCGCGCTCCTCTCTACCGAATCCGACATTGGTCCAGAACCCTATCTCGATGTCCTACGTACCCTGCCCCCAACGCTGCCTTCCTTCGACCTTATCGGCCGCCTCCTCCGCGACTCGACCTCCATCGCAGACATGGCAACGGGTGGGCGGACGACGATTGCAGACCTTGTCCGCCTCGAAGTGCTCGGCTGGTTCATCCACTCCTGCGTTGCGTGGCTCGACCGCGCGGAACAGGACGAGCGCGACGGCAACATCAGCGACGACCGGTTTACCAAGGGCGTGCAGAACGTGCGTCCGCCCCATCTCCTGACTAATGTTCTCTAATAGGCTGACCTTGCGCCACATAGCTCTGCCGGTTCTTCAACGCGCTCATCAAACTCGGCGTCGTCGACCCGGCCTCGGACGCAGACTCGGCCGAGATGGCGCACTTCACGCTCCGCAACTCGCGCTTCGAGGAGGCGAACGCGCTCTACCGCGTCCTCGCGATGAACAAGTTCTGACCTCCCCTCGTGGCCCCGGCACGTCTCTCTTATCCCCTCGGAATTGGATTGTCGCTCGCACGGACGTGCGTAGAGTATGTGTGTATTGTTGGATGTGTACTGAATAACCCAAGTGTGTATCTTCAAACCTTCTTCTCTCCGCTCATGCACCCTCCTCCCTATGCGTCGTCGTCCATGTCTGGTGTACTGTATTATGCGTATACTCAGGTCTAGGATTGTGCCGTACTAGTAGCGCGTCCCGAGGTGTTTGTTCATACTTTATGTGGTCCCCGAGTCGTCTCTGTTTTGCCGTCCTCTCTCTCTTGTTGTGTAGCCTCCTCCCTGGTTCTCGAGTTTCGTGTCACGGACTGGAAGTATCGTATACATATATCCCCGCGCGACTGACCCTACTTATCACGATTTATTGATATCCTGTGTAACCTGTACTCTCCCTCCGTGTGTCGTCCGAATAGCCGCGATCGGTATAAGCTCTGTCGGTTCAACCCTGGGATAACGACAGCTTTTCATATGCCAATCATGTCAAATCAGTGAACCAGCAACAGGCCTCACAAGCTGCCCATACTGCAGTAGACTTGGTATCAATTGGATTCGTTTCGACAGCGTACACACCATGGTATTGCCATATACATGCGTGCATACCGCGTACATAGCAGTAGGAGGGAGGGAATCGTCGAGAACAGAGAGAAGAAGGGAGGAGAGAGGATGGGAGGGGGGCACCGGCGGCACGCACGCACGCACATACCTCGCGCAGAGCGCGCTCTAAGTCGTCGTCGTAGTTGTACACTAATGGGGGGCGTCGGGGATCTTCCAACATGTAAAGAAAAAAAGAAAAGGAGTAAAGGGAGAAGAAAGGGAAGAAGCGGAAAAGAAGAATATCGACGGAGCACGGGACGATGGACGGGACACTACTAGTGATTCGGACACGACGCGGACGGCGCGAGAGGGTGCGGGTGTGGGCCGGGCGGGGATATAGATAAGAGGGCTTAGACGGGCCGAGGAACGAGTTGTGCATGCAGTAGTAGGGCGGTAGTGGGGGATCCGGGCGGGCGGGCGGAGAGGGGAAGCGCAAGGGGTCGACGCGGACGAAGAAGGAAAGCACGGCGCGACCTGTCCGTCTGATCGGGAACAAATGCCTCCAAAACAGACCCAAAGTCAGGAGAGAAGAGAGGAAAAGCGAAGAACGTCGCCGCGGACGACTCATGACGCCTGCTTGTTCCGGAAGCGGAGCAGGGGTGCGAGTCCGGCAAGCGCACACGCTTTCTTCAAGAACTCATGCTAAGAGGGAGGTCAGTACTAGCAGCTTGATAGAGACGTGGGAGCGCTTACCTCGAGAAGCTCGTCAGCAGTCGCGCGGCTCTTTACGTCGACGCACAAGCACACGCTGAGGAAGCCCTTCAGCTCGCGCGAGAGCGCGTCGGGCTTCTTCAGCGTCGGCGTGCCGTTCGTCGCGATCAGGTAGAGCGCTTTCAACGGCTCCTCGTCCAGGTACGGCGGTTCGTTCTCGATCATCTCGATCGCCATGATGCCCAGCGACCAGATGTCGACCTTTGCGCCGTACTCCTTTTGCTTCACGACCTCGGGCGCCATCCAGTACGGCGTGCCGACCATCGTTGCGCGCTTCGACTTTTGGTCCGTGAGCTTTGCGCAGAAACCGAAGTCGGCTGCGGGAGGGGGTTAGGGCTGCGCCGGTCGCTCGGACAGAGAGGGGATGACGTACTGATCTTGACATGGCCCTGCGCATCCAGCAGGACGTTGTCTGATTTAATATCACGGTGAATAATGGACTGGCTGTGCAAGTGCCCGAGGCCCTTGCAAGTCTAAAGTGTCGTGGTCAGCATCTCCGACGGAGCGCGCAGACATCATAGACGTACCTCCAAGCAAATGCTTGAGATCTGGTCCTCCTCAAGTGTGTTGTTCTCAATAATGTCCGTGAGCGCGCCGCCCTCCATGTACTCCATGACGACCCAGAGCTCGTTGCTCTTGACGAGGTAGGCATCGAGGAAGTTGACGATGTTCGGGTGCTGCGACTCCTTCATGACGAGAATTTCGTTCACGATCAGCTCCTTCCGGGGCTGGTTCGACAGGTCCATCTCCTTGATCGCGACCTTCTTGCCCGTCGCATGCACCTTCGCGACGTAGACATGTCCCGACGCACTATCACCCCGCATTAGCACGCCCACCGCAAAAAAACACGCACGACGAAACAGCGAGCACTCACCCCTGGCCAACCTTGCGAATCTTGCTGTAAAGCGCCTTCGGGTCGTCCGCGCTCACCACGCTCCGGAGCTTCTCCATAATCTGCGCCTCGTTCATCGTGCTGATCCGCTTCTCCTTCTCCACCTTCGGCTTCTCCAGCGCCGCCGCCGCCGCGGCGACCCCGCCCCCGCGCTCGTCGTCGCCCGCGCCCGTCACCGTCACCGCCGGGGGCTCCTTCGGGCCCGTCGGCTTCTTCGCCGGCTGCAAAGGCTTCACGGGCGGGGGGCCCACCGTCGCTCCCGCGGGCTGGTTCCCGGGCTGTCCGGGGAGCGGAGCGGACTTGGCGGGCGCGATGTTTGGCCGCGCGGGGCCGGGGCCCTGGCGGTCCAGCGAGTCTTTCCGCTCGGGCTGCATGAGCCCGGGCGGCTTCGTCGTCTGCGTTTCCGTGGGGGGACCCTGGGCCTTCGCACGCAGACGGAGCTCCGCGGATGATGGCGAGTGATCCGGCAATGGGGGCTTGGGCAGACCGGGTGCTGGGGGCGCGGGCCGGTTGGCGGAGAGTAAGGGACGCTGGGGCGCGGGACGAGAGGCCTGCAGCGAGCCGGGTGCGCCCATGGGTGGGATGGGGTTTCGCATGGCGGCGTTTGTCTGCGCGGCGGAGACGGTGTTTGCATGTTGGATGTGGGAGCCGTTCACAACCTCGGCAGCGCGGGCAAGGGCAGCCTGGGTGCCGTTTACGGCGTCCCCGTTGAGGTGGGCGGGCGCGGAGTCTTGACGTTTGATTGAGGGACGGTCTAGTGACATCTTGCTGATGCCAGCGCCACCGAGGCCAGTGCCCGCGTTGAAGCGGGGCGCGCTCGACGTGTCCGAGTAGGGGGAAAGCGTAGAGGAGGAAGCATACGAGCCTTGGCTTCGCGAGCCACTCATCGTCGAATAGCCCATGCCCATTTCCTCCATCTCCCGCTTCTGGTGATCCGTGTAGAACTCCAGCACATCGAGCACAGCCTGGGGATCTTTGGCGTAGTCTTCTCGAGTAATGGCCGACTTTGTGAGGAGCTTGCTCCATGCGTCGGGCAAACCCTGGATGCAATGTTAGTAAGCAACAAAGAGAAGCGCAAGAACGTGCACGTACGGTGAAAGCCCCCGAGATGGGATCGAAGCCGACGTGGACCTTGTGCACGAAGTTAGTGGGATTGCTCACTCCCATGAGCGGACTCCGGGAGTAGATGTCGTCTTGCCATCCGTACAGCTCCTCGTCACTCTTGAGAGAGAAATATACCCGCTTATCCTTGGCCTCGAGAAGGAGACAGTAAGGCTTAAGATCTGTCCGCTCGATGTTGGCGATATCGGAGAGATTGATCAAGCTCTGGGGCTGTGGCGAGGACTGAAAAATGCGTTAGCACGTCGCTCTTCGGACGAGCACAAGGACGAGAAAAACAAGAACGGTGCTCGAAGTCTCGCCTAGTTGGAGGAGATGGGAATTTGTTTCCGAGGATCGTGGACTGAACACTTCAATCGCGAAGGAGAAGTGGTTCCACCGTCCAGTAATGCACCATGGATGAAAGGGAGGAATACGGAGAGCACTTAATGCCCCTACCCACGAAAGACCAATGTCCACTGATGAGCAATAGCTGGTCGAAGATGCCGATGCAGGATAAATCGTCCCCAGCGATTCTCGGGCCCCCGCCAGGATGCATCTTAATCGCCATTACGACGCCCCGAGGATACTGTCCAGGGTCGTCCTTCCGAGGATTCGACTGAGCGATACGCGGCGAATCGCACGAGAAGGGAGAAGGATTTTGCGGCCAAACCCCGTCGAAAGAAGCCCAACTCTCCATCCAACGCAAACCCATTAAACCCACCCAAAGACGGGAGCGAAACTAGCGCACAAACTAACAAACTGACGAGCACTCACCTCGCTCTTATGTATCGACAGCGTGGACTCCTTGAGGACGAGCCATTTGGGCCGCCAAAGCCAGGAAACGAGACCATCCTCCTTGACGGTGACGGTCCCGCAGCGGACGATGTTGTGGCTGCTGAGCATGTCGGACTGGCGGTTGGGAGAGCCGCCGATGCCCGAGTAGGATGCGGCGTAGGACGAGCCGGAGGGGGACGAGGTGCCGACGGAGAAGGAGGAGGCGTAGCCGGAGTTGGCGAGCGCGTTCTGGACGTCGCGGCGCGCGGGGGCGGCGGGGGCGGGGCGGGAGGGCGTGAGGGACGCGGCGGTGACCTGGTAGTGGGCCATGAGGGGGGATCTGTCCGCAGGATTAGGTCAAGATGACGGGGGATCCTGGATCGCAGGGCGCGCGGCAGCGGCAGGCAGGGCAGGTGGCAGGCGGCCGGGCTAAACGGGGTGCCGATGGCAGAGCGGATGAGCCAGGCTCGGGGCGAACGCGACGATAAGCGCGACGACGGCGGCGGCGGCGGCGGGGGTCGTGAGTCGTGAGTGCGTCGTGCGCGGGGGCGTCGTGGTCGTCGCTGGGAGCGTCGAGCGGGTCCTCGGGATCGTGCTGGCTTTGTGGCCCGTGCTCGCGCTCGCCCAATCCGGCGTCCCCAAGCCTGACCAAGCCGCCCTCGGATCTAGCCGACTGCTCGAGTATTGTCACGGCAACCAATCCCGGCCGGCGAAGGCTTGCTCTCCTCTCCAGAAAACATATGCTGCTCCTTTACGTGTCTGCTCTACACAAAGTGACGTTGTCTTACGACATAGTCCACGCACACTCGTCCAATGTCCCCGCGAGCCACCGCGAACCCTCTCCAGCGAAAAGGCACCGGCGAAAACCTCCAGGATGCAGTCTGATGCGAGCCTGCACACGCATCACCATCCAGTGCATGCTATGCACAACAGTCGAGAGAACATCACCCTTTGACAACACTGAAACGGGCACACCGGGCGGGATGCACTGCAGTCGGTACAGCCTGCGAAACGAGGCAAATCATCTTCCGCATTGTCCTCGACGGAACGAGGAGGTGCTGAGCGATGGAGTGGGTCGGGAAGCCGACTGTCATTAACGATTCGCGTGCAGTAGTTGCCAGTGTTGACTGACGGATAAACGACAGATTCAGTCACCGTACCAGTCTGGGAAGACGGACTTAGCTTCGACGTCTATGACCGCTGGGATGAACAAGATGTTTGACTCGTACCGCGGCGTATGCATGTTTGATCGGCATCCAGGATGCCACGGAGATGTCGGACTCGTCGACCCTACTCGACCGAGACGGCACCCGAGTAACTGGTTGGGTGACCGGCCCCTCGTATGGCGATGGGTTGGGATATAATTGAGATTCCGTTTCGTCCGCTTAGCTGTTTGCAACGACGTAGGGCTCCACTTCCATCATCAACAGCCTGCGTTCAGGGATAGCAACTCAACCGATACCTAGCCGGTTGTCAGACAAGTCGAAGCTCAGGGAGATGGGAGCGACGCTCACTTTGCTTTTCGCTTCTGTTTCCAGGGTCAATTGCCAGCGGCGAGAGTCCTCCGGCTGGCGAAGACTTACTAAAGGTATCCGTATGGGGAAGCACTCTCGGAAGACGAGGACCATTTGGTCAGAACAGCATATTGAGGGGAATAGTAGAGTTGCGGCGATAGAGGGCTGAACTGGATGAAGGACGTTGTCCGTGATATCGATGGCGAATAAATGCAGATTTCTTCGACGTGAACTGCTGAACTGGACAGCAATTGATTTTGATAAATCGGGTTGGGATGAAGAAGGCCAAGGGGTCGGACGGCTATATTTCTCACCGGACGCAACTACATTGTTCGCGAGTGCTCGGAATTTAACTTCCTTTTCGTCAAGGCCGTTGCGAAAACGTATGTTGCGGCGGCAAAGACAAGTGAGCTGGGGAGAAGTCGCACCCGAGTCCAGCGGGGAACTCGATTGGGATCCTGTTCGGGGTGAAGAAAGGGAGAGCTCGAGAGAATTCGGCAGACAGCCGTGGATACGAAGAATGAATGAATGGTGCGGCATTTGCGAGCTTACCGTGCTGTTCCGTTCGCTCGGAGTCCGTACGCTCGGTGGGCACGCAGAGCAATGGTGGGAGAGCAAAAAGCGATTATGGGATAGCAGTGATGTAGAGCAGAATACAGTGCAGCCAGAGAAAATAGAAGAGGTAGTATATGGTCTACTTGTTCTTCGTCTGCCTGAAAACAACTCATGAGCATTGAGAACGAGAACGAAGACGATAGCGACGCACTTGTAAGTGAACCGCTTCCTCGTGATCGCAAACTCTCCCAGCTTGTGCCCGACCATGTCCTGCGTCACCGTCACTGGGACGTAGTCCTTGCCATTATGCACCATAAACCGGAGCCTTGGAGCATTCAAACACAACGTTAGCATAACCTGGCGCATATACACAGTGCACAAGGGTAGACGCACCCAATGAAATTAGGGAGGATAGTACATGACCGCGCCTGGGTCGTGATGGCAATGTTGTTTTCGAGGGCGTGCTTGAGGTTGGGGAATGCCACAAAGAACGGCCCTACACACAAAAGATGATGAGAGGAGCGGCCGTGAGAGCAGTCACGGTCGAACGCACCCTTCCACGCCGAACGGCCTCCCAAGCGGACGGCAGTGGGCAGCATCGTCGAAAGCCAAGTGTGAGCGCCTCTTCCAGCGCCTACGCGTCTCGTGCTGCGTGAGCGGGTCACGGCGCACGTGCAGCGTGACGAAGTGACGTCAGAGGTGACACGCCGTCCGCAGTCCGGGGCGGGCTCTGTCTGGTTCTGGTTCGCTGCTCGATCGCGAGAGGCATGGCAGGTGCACGGAGCTCGGCGTGCGCAAGAATGCCTCAGCCCTCGGGCCCCTCCCTCTCCGTCTCCCAGCCTCCCTTCTCCGTCGCTCTCCCCGACGACCACCCCGCGGCCCTCGCGCTGCATGTCGCCCCTCCCCGCCGCCTCTCCTCCCCCATCTGCCTTCGGGGCTTGAAGCTTGAAGCTTCCTCAGCACTACTCGCCTCACGTTAACCCCTTACGAGAATAGCCCGCAGCGTTGCGCCGGCCTTCGCGTCGCCAAGGCCAGCTCGATCCCCCGCTGCACAGGCCACCGCCTTTCTCTCCTCTACTGCACGGCACGATGCCACCGCCCCAGGACGTGCGCCGCGGCCTCGCCCTCGAAAACCTTGTTCCCCGCGCCACAACGGACTCGGACTCGCAGTCTGCCTCCGGGACTGCCTCTGCTACTTCTGCTTCAGGAGGAGGAATCACTACTTCTCGCCCACCGAGACGGAGAGCAGGGTTGTGTCGACGAGCGTCGCGGGCGCGCCGTCGTCGTCGTCCACCAGCGACACCCCCTTCTTCCCCAGTCCGACGGGTAATGCGACGAGCGACAGGAGCTCTAACCTACAGTCCACCAAGGTGCGTCCATTATCACGATGTCACTCAATGCATCTCATTAACGTTTCCTCCCTATCACGCATGGCAGAATGCCGTCGAGAGCGCACTCATCGTCGTTTTCGCCGCGATTGTGATCGTCACAATCGTCTGGAGGTACGTCCCCCGTCCCCACTCCCCTCATCCCTCCCGTCCCTCCCGTCTCAAAATACCACCCGTCGTGCCTGCGCTAACCATCCCCCACATTCCCACACCCAGACTCACCGCCCTCCGCCGCCGCTCCCGCTCCATGCGCGACTTCTTCCGCGCCCGGCCCCCCTCCCCCCTCCCACCCTCCGACGGCCCGCGTTTCCCGCGCACCACCGGCCTCCCCTCCGTCCCGGGCCCGCCCCCCTCCGTGCTCTACGCCAATCTCACCGCGCCCCCGCCCGCGCGCAGGGGCAGAGGACGGCGCACGCGCGCGGCGGACGTCGATACGGGCGGGCGGAGGGGCGCGCTCGCGCACCCCGAGGACCCGGACGAGTTCTTGCCGGTGTATGACGATAAGGACGTCTTGCCGAAGTACCAGGACGTCACTGTCGAGCGTTCTGCTGGGCCCAGCCCGGGCCCTGGGGGCAGCAGGATATCGATGGATGCGCTGAGGGGCCTCGTTAGTGGGGGCCACGGGAGGACAGGAAGTGGGAATGGAGGGGAGGGGGTTGGGGGAGACACGATCCCGCTTGTGGCTAGGCTGCCGCGGTATCCGAGCACGACGACGTTGGGGGAGGAACATGTCGTTTCAAGTGTAGGGTCGCATGAGGGAGATGTTGTGCGGGATGGAGGGAACGGGTCTGCGCGGTCGCACGTCCCTGCCTAGTCTTGGTGAGTCTCCTGTATGCGTCTTAGTTCGTGCCTAACAAGTCCTCGTAGATGTTGCATCTATGCTGTCTTGATGCTGATGCTGTCTTTTTCGTCTTCGCTCCGCTCACATTTGTTCAAGAAACACACATGCCACTTTGCAATCATTCTTGCCACCATATGTCCTGTGTACGTTCTTGCTGTATCATAGGATATCCGGACTCTTTGCAAACGAGGACTTTTTCCACGACATCCTCTTGAGTTTGCGCGCATACAGCAAGTTCTGGGACATCGGGCCTGTCTTCTCAGTGGTGACGTCATACGCTCATCACCGCCGCCACTCGCATCTGAGTATTCGGGGCCATTCCAACCGGGCTCCCAGGACATCCCGACATCCGAACCCGTGGCTGCAGAAAGAAACAAGTACTCGCCTCTCGCGTACCAAGCTTGTAGGCACATGATTATCACCCGACGCCAAACTCGTTCCTCAGCTCTCTCCAACCAAGCGTAACGGCTGACGCGCGAACGCCAACAGGCTCACCACCGCGCGCCCACTGGGCCCCATGTGGGTCCACGTCCATAGGGCATCCTGTGTCAACGTCATAGCATGTTCAGAGGGATATAAGAGGGGCGAGTGGAGGATCGTGAAACAACACGACTTCACATCACATATCTACAACGACCTCTCAGAGCTCAACTTCATATCTACATCTATCTAATCACTTCACGACCACTACTTTCTCGACACACATCATGTCTTCCAACGACCAAGGCCCCAAGTACGTCGTCCTCCACACCCCCGCCTTGACACTCTGTCTAACCTATTTTCTACCTCAACTCTCTACAGCAAGACCACCGGCCAGTTCCACTCCATGAAAGGCACCGCCGTCGAGTCCCTCGGGACCGCCACGGGGTGGCAGGACTGGGTCCAGTCCGGCAAGGAGGAGCACGCGCGCGGCGAGGGCGAGTACCGCGCCGCGCAGGCGCAGGGGTACGCCGAGGGCACCAGGGACCGCCTCGGGGGCCGGAAGGACGCGGTTGTGGGGGCGGTTAGTGGGGATCGGGAGCGGGAGGCTGCTGGTAAGTCCTTTGGGCCCTGAGAGGGCTGTTTGGGGAGGGACAACGGGGGCTGATAAAGACGGGCATTACAGGGAACGCGCGCCGCGACAAGGGCTCGGCGCAGCAGGACTTCAACCGCCCGGAGTAGATCCCGACCGTCGTTGGAAGGAAGGCAGACTCGATGTACAGGTCCAATTGTATCCATAGATGAATTATGAGGCCACGGCGCCATGGTGAAACCACGTCTCCGCCGTCTTTTTGTGTCCCAGCTGTTCGACGTTGCGGGTAGCGTGTGTCTAGACGACGTGCCGTACTAAAACATGCACGCAATTGTGATTTGAGACAAAGATGTTGGCATGTCGATGACGACGAAAGGTCGAGCTCAGCGACAACCGTACCGTCCCAAACAAAAGCGTCGAACCTGGATACAGCGAGCGCGCCGATCCAGGAAGGACAGTTGATCGCACTGACATCTTTGCGCTATACCAGCCCACGTTCACGCAAATGGATACGCAGAGAGGAGCCCATAAGTTCCCCAAACGAAATCAGTAGCAGTAAAGATACAACATCATCCCGTTCTAGTCCCAGCACCAGCTACACCTATAAGATAAGAAAAGTGTTCTACATGCGAAGTCGATGCAAATACAACAACAGAAAGTGTAAGAGTCCACGTGAAGACCAGAGATCCGGAGCCGCCTGCGCCCAGGTGGCCCTCGCGAGTGAGGAATGAGGAGTGAGGAGTATGGATAGTATGGAGTATGGATACAGCGTCCGCCCGCCCGCGTCTTCTCGGTCCCGTATAGATACAGGGAGAGTATGAGAGCGAGATAAGCATGGGTAGTTCGTGGGAAGCATGGTAGGAAACGTCGTAACGGCCTGTGGGTGGGGCGAAAAGGGCGAGGAGGGCAGGGCAGGGCGGGAGTGGGAATAGGAGTCGGAAGTGAAAAGAGAGTCGGATGACAATAATTTACGGTGCATGCGGCGTGGCGGGTAGTCGGGGGCTGATGCTACACATGTCGGAGCCTTATGGCAATCGTGAAAGTCGGAACAGGAAAAGAGACATTCATGGTCATGGCGGTGGAGATGGAGAGAGGCGAAGAATGAGGGTGCGTGCGCTGTCAGAGGGCGCTGGAGAAGCGGGGGCGGGCTGTGCGAGAACGAAGGCGCGCGGCGCCGCGCATATTGTTAAGGGCGGGTCGTGGGAGGCTCCGCGGGGTTGCGGAGTAGAGGCGGAAGGTAGGAGGCGGAGATGGGGTCTCGCGGGGATGAAGATAGGGGTCTCGCGATTACGGAAGGGTCGTCGCGTAGGGTTGGTGTGGATGAACCACATTTGGGGATAGAGCGGCCTATGCAGGCCTTGCGCGCGGGCGGCACTCCTAGAAAACAAAAACAGTCAGGATCAGAAATTCCAAGGGCACAGACCAGAGAGTACTCACCCAGAGAGACGCGGCACGCGCGCGCGGTGAAGAGCGGCGGGGCGCTCAGGCGATGACGCACGAGGAGTGGCTCGAGGTACTCCTGGTGTAGCTTTCGCGGTCCACGAGGTCGAACTCCTGCGTCGACGTCTGTGGCTCCTCGGCGGGGACGGGGGCGGCGATGGTGAAGAACGCGTCCATTGCTAGTAGCGGTGCTGGTGTTGGTGCTGGTGCGGATGCGAATGCGAATGCGTGCGGGAGAGCGGAGTGCTCAGGCGCAGGCTGCAGGGGCTGGAAGACGGAAGGCTGGATGCGAGTTCGCTGGCCTGTCGACGGTCCTCTTCGTCCTTCTTATACTGCCGCGAAGAAGCGAAGAGGGATCCGTAGAAGACGCCGCGGCGCATGCGGAAGAGCGGATAGGCACGCTTGGGACGCAGTCAGTAGCGAGAAGACAATAGTGGTGGGCGCGCGCGTCGCGCGCCCCCTGGCGACATTGCTTGCGGGCGCAGGGAGCGCGGGCGTGCAGGAACGCATCGGCCAGCGGTTGCCAGCTTGGATGGATGCCAGGAACGCGTAATTGTGGGCGCGCATCCAGATTGCGAGTGTAGAGGTCCCGGACGGACATTGATTACTTCACTCATCGGTACCCTTAAGTGAGGGATTGCTTGCCGTTCATATCGACGTTCACAGTGCCTAAGGCCCCCAAGAGTGAGGAAGTCACGGCGACGTAGGACGTGAAGACTCACTTGCCCGTCCACCTCAATGTATGCTCCGAAGGCGGCGTGCCCGAAATACGCCCTACCGTCTCACCGTATTATGTTCAGCAGCGCACGCGAATGAAGCCGACGGCACTCACTATTGTCTCGCGCGGACAGAGGTGATCCGACGTCGCTACGACGGTCACGCAGGAGAAGCGTGGCGGGATAGATGACTTCATTGATAGAATGAGGCTGACTACACAGTCTGACTCCGGAACGTCCAGATTGAGAACCGATACGCAGCGAGCCCGCCTATCGATCTATCTCGTCTCCACGCCGCGTCGAGTAGCATCACTGACAATGCGGAGGATATATCTCGGAGTGCGTATTTCCAGAGAGGCACTTGACGATGACGAGGGAAAGCCGTCCATGCCGGCGATGTGCAAGACAAAAGAACAGGCGCCCGGGAAGGTTGGTATACTCCTCTTGCCATGCTGGGAAGGTGTATGTAAGTGCTTCCGGCCAATCGGGGCGCGGGGCGTGGCAGGTGCGCCCGGACCTCTTATTGTCGAGACTCGAGCACACTGGATGCGTGGACGGCTGGTCGACCAGGTCCCGAGATGTCCGGTGAGAGCGAGATGTGCATAGGAAAGAGACGAAGACGGGTGGTAGAGATTCTAGAGGGGCGCAAACATCGCCACTTGGCTTTTCCCAACCATAGGCAAATGTTGGAGGCCAGAGCACCCAACGGCCTTATTGAGATGTCGTCAGTATGTCTCAGAATATCATGAGATGAATGGCCCAACCTACGACATCTAGGTCAAACCACGCGTAGATCCGACAACTGTCATTCAGCCAAGCGGAGCAAAGGCTCCGAACGTCATCCGAATAGCTGGCTTTCAGCCGACCAGCTACGGAACATCTACCACAAGCGCGAGTCAGTGCGGCGGGTACATGAGTCCAACTTTGAACAGTATACACACGTTGCCTCGGCGCACAGCTCATCTCATTCCCTTGGAGATCTGGCGTTGTGCAGCCCGGCTTCAACGTAATAGCATTGTAGCCTGGCTGGTGTCCAGATTCCAGTCAATGTCGCGACTGAGTAAGCACCGCCGTCGCATTTGCCGCCAACTCCAACGCAGATCGTGCCGGGAGGTAGCGAGTAGCTCTACATTCGCTACTGCATTGGAGTGTTGGAGCGGATGACAGATACCTGGTGAAGACGGTACAGTCAGTCAGCATCCTGCGGGACTTTGCGTTGCGCAAACGGTTCGGGCATCCGGACAACGGTCCGCACATGCGGAACGCACAGCCCATCGACAGAATAAGCGCAAGCTAATATCCGCCCGTCTGAGTCTCCCGAGCCACTCGGCATATGCGCGCTCCGTGCCACAGCGTCATTGAATCCCTGACCTCGTGTCGGAGGCAGTACATCGTTGCGGACGCAAACGCATGCGGTCTCACTTGCAACAACAAACGGGAGTATAAGAACACCTGTCTCTCCAAGAGACAGGGGCCCACACATCACGCCCGCACAAGATTCGCTCGACCTACGCCACATCTCGTCTCCTGCGACACCTGCAGCCATCGTACACCCATACCCTCTTCCGGGTGATCGGAAGACAACTCGATCGATCACTCACCTCGAACGGAATCAGACCTGAGGCCATGGACGAGTTCTTCATCCTCGCACCACCAGTCCCCGACGACGCGCCTCAGCCAGGTGTAGAGAGCGAGCTTGTCGACGGGGAACACTTCAATAGCAAGTCGAGCCATTCATTGGTATGCATCATCGCATGGTAGGTTTCTACATTGTGCAGTATCGTCTTCAGATTAGCTTACATAGACTGCAAGAACGTCGACTACGTACCCCATGACATGATCACGACAATGCATCTCGTGCATCACGTCTCACGAATAACCTCGGATACGTTCGCCCGGACGAATCCGAACGTCGCGCTTTACTTTGATTACGACGCCATGCCGAGGGCTTCCACGCTGGAAATCGTTGCTGAAGTCCGGGACATCGCTTGAGCACACTCGTTTCTATTCTTTTCGTATTAGTATATGTGACGCTTAAGTGGGGGGGAGATAGGACACTGGACAGTTGATAAATGGACCGCCGCAACCGCTACATAGCATATAATATGTAGCTATATGTCACATAATGGACTCACTTGTACACTAGCAACGACCATGTAGCGTTATTGGCGACCCGCATCCTCAAGGGGACTGAAGTACTGATCGTTCGAAGGCCGGACCGGCGACGTGCGTCCGCGCATCTCCATCGAGAGACGGCAACTTGCACTGAGGTATCTAGTCGAATATAATGTCTATCCGTGAAAGATGGTATTGAAGACGACGCCTCTCATTATGGATCACAGAATATTCACAGATCTTTGAGGGTAGACCCGGTCCGTTAGCAAGACAGAAACCGAGGACCACGCGACTTGACACACCTAGTTGACCCCGGAACCATTAATGCACACCTATGTGCGATATAGTGCAACGTACGCCTTCACGACCTGCCGAAACCATCCAGAATGTCCGGTACGACGTCAGGATCCCAGGACCCAAAGCTTCCTCTAGTCAGACGTGATCATCTTCAAATGGTCTACGAACTTGGGAGCTGGCCGCATCGTACAGCGATATGGTTTGACGCGAAGAGTGGTTCAAAGTAGGAACTCGCCAGTTTAGATGAGCAAGAGGATAGGGGATAGTGAACACGAGTGGAAAACACTGGCGGTGACCGATCAGGAAAACCTCCATTACGCTTTCAACGTCTAGGTAGTTGGCTTATGTAAGCCAACCAAGATCGCTCTCCTAGCGAATTTCATAGTTGAGGCCCCGCAATTATCCCCTCAACTTAATCACTCACTCCAATCTCAAGCTTTTTTCTCCCTCTGGCTATCAGAGGTGCTCTATACTGAATACAGAACTTCGATGTATTGAATTCCACGGTGGAGCGGGGCTGTCTTCTACCACTCTTCTACCCTACTCAATCATCTTAGTTTGATGGTCTCTATGTAGGCCATCGAATTCGCGAGTACAAACCCTGGGGCCTGTCACTTGGCATCCGACACGACCACAACTAACGCTGGCGCGTCAATGAGGCTGGCAGCACAATCATTCAGGAATTATTGAGTCCTAGAAGACCGTCACTCACACTACAACTCCGCTCTCTGCCCCTATTCCCAACGTATACGTAAGTCCAACTGAATGTTCGTCGACGCTGCTCAGAGGAGCTTATGTATCTACACATTGCAGTCCTATGCCATTGGACTCTGACAGTTCGCGTAAGCTGCATTGCTGTCGCTCTACAGCGTTCAGTGAGGCCGCCATTCGTCTGACACGTCACTGTGCTCTAGCCAATTTGCTGGATCGTCCAGACCGTCACAGACGATCTCGCAGGGATGCCATGCGAGAACTCGTCGACATGTTGACGGAGTTTGAGGACGAGGATCCATATATAAGACGCGGTTAGTACTCATTGGACTACTTATCTCCAAGGACCATGGGTTTACGCTACGGTTGGCGTTTAAATCTTAAGTTGGCTCACCTCGACCAACTATCAACTCAGGCGAGTATTCTACTGCGATGGGGTCCCAGGCTGGAATACGTAACTCATACTATTCCGATAGCGATGTCTGACGAAGACGATCAGTCGGACCAGAACGTCAAGGTCGCATATTTTCACCAGTTTCGGAGGTACGTGCTCTAGTACTGACGACGAGGCGACGTGGCGGGTACTGATACGGGTGGATACTGATACGACGACTATGTAGGCGAGCGTTGAATATGGAGGTCAAGGTGCGGACTCCATCGAGTGTTCTCACCAGCGGTGCTGACATACTCCGCAAGCTTCACGAGTTCGCCGTCGCGGCTAGCCAGCTTGGATGTTCGGCTGGTATTCTCTCTGCGACCTACAATCTCCGCTGCCGGCTGGTACACGTCCTCTCCTTGTTTCGCGAGAATGCGGCCGACATCTTTCCGGGAAAAATCCACCATCGTACGCTTTCAAAAAGCCTCGAGTCCTTGCCATCTGGCGAATCCCAGCAATCGAAGGCGCGTCTTCTAGCTCAACGTACGGTGACGGAGCCAGAGACAGATCGCGATAAATTCCCGGAACACATGGTTGGCTTGTCGGAAGACCTGGAAAAGTTCAGGATGTCTCTGTATGAGTATCCGGAGTTTTGGGACGAGGAGTTCAACAAATCTATCTTAGTGTTGAAGGCCGAAGTGGCGGTAAGTGTAGGCTACTGCTTACTTTCATAGAGAGCTTTGCACTGAATAATGCGGCGTGGATGTCATGATCCAGTACCGCGGTTCCTGCCTGAAGGAGTTTAAAGGTTGTTAGTCTCAGTGCGTCTCAGCGTCTTGGTTGTCTGAAGATGTTTTACAGAGAATGATGGCTTCAACCAACCGGCTGCTCAGCTGTTCATACACGACATCGGCCTTGAGATCGGAGAATCAATAGCTTCCGTGACATCGCTACTCCCAGGTCTCACAAAAGGTAAGCGTCGTGCGGTACTAGTTCATCGCAACTCCGACTATGAACTCAGCGTATGATAGACGTAGCGACCGTCCGTTTTGCCCAGACTCACGCAACCCAGAACCTGCAAAATCTAGTAACAGTTGCGACCTTCTTCTCAGCTGTAACCGCGACGACACTGCAGTTCTCTTTTGAATCGACAGACGGACCGCTACAGAACGCAGTCAATTCGTTCTGGTTCACATCGCTCGTGCTCAGCATCGGTGCTGCCGTCAACAGCCTTCTCGCCATTACGTGGAAGCAATCTATGTAGTGGGTTTCTGTCCTCGCGGTTTGCTTGAATAATGGCCTGACGATGTCATAGCCGATCTCCAGAAACCCACGTACCTTGGTGGGTAGTCGTTTGGATTAGGCGATCCCCACTAGTGTTTCTCGTCGCCTCCATCGCCTGCTTCTCAGCTGGCCTTGCACTGTTTGCATTTTCTTCGCGCCAGGTTACAGCAGATTGCGAAATGGATGAGACTGACCGAATTTTTTGGAGCGACGTGTGACGTGCAGGAAGACTCCGATCTTCCGACGCATCTTCCGACCAGGTCTTCCAGCCTGTTAAGCGCCCACGGGCCGTCGTTCTCCGGCTGCAGAGAAAGGCATCCGCTTGACTGTACACCACCGTCAACGATAGCGAGAGTAAAAATTGACATCAAGCGCCATTGTAAGGCGTATATCGTCCTCCCATGTCCATTTACAGCGCTTCCAGTGAATGGAGTTTCGATATAGAGAGTTATTTCCATGTTCTGAACTGTTATTCCGCGAGTAATTATGTGCTGAGCTAGTTCAAAATTCCTCGAAAACTGTTGTATGTCTACTGGTACATGAAGAACTACTTTTAAAGTCGTGCCGACCTGTGAGCCTCACGCTGACATGCGAATGAGGTGCATGACCAGTCCCCGAGCTGCCTAGCTTATGGGCGCCTAAGGGCCGGAAGGTTGCGTCGGAAGATGCGTCGGAAGATCGGAGTCTTCCTGCACGTCACACGTCGCTCCAAAAAATTCGGTCAGTCTCATCCATTTCGCAATCTGCTGTAACGATTACAGATATTGCTCAAAACGTCACTGATACTGACGCGTCCATTTCTAGCATCCGGTGACGATCGTGCTTACCACTGCATTCTCTTCGTGCTCCATCCTGGGTATAACCGGCGTCTCTGCATGGGTCGCGCTCGAGCGATGGACTTTCAGACGATACAACGGCGCGCGATGGGCGGCGACCATCCTCGTCGATATGAAAGATTCGGTCGTATCGCACACTGTAGCTTGGTTCGTCCGTCCGCTATGGAGTATTCAAATCTCGATATCCAGTATGAAGCGGCTGCTGAAGTACGTCGGTTTCGGTGCCAATCAAAATGCGATTTCCGTCGTCTAATCTGTGTTCCCAGAGACTGCAAGCCTACTACTCGGCCCGATCCGGAGCAAGGGCACCTCCTACCTCTTATGGGTTCGGGTTCTCGGCACAGGTCTCGATTCACCTACGTTGATGGCTACGCAACCGTGATCACGCCTGCAGATTCAGAACCTAGTACACCTTCGGGAGACCTGATCGGCCGCTGGTTCGATCACATGGATATAACTGCCGAGGAAGAATTGGTCATAACCAATACGGACAGAGCGTTGCGAGACGAAACACAGAAGCTCATCAAGACAGTAAAGGATCTTACATTAGTCGATGCCGAGGTTCTCCGAATCTTCAGCGAGCTGCCATCGAGAGCGCAAAAATTGACCTCAGCGCCTTCTGGGGAGCATATCGTTGTCACTGGGTGAGCGTAGATGCTGTCCGTCAGCGTCAAGGAATCTCAAGCTGACGTCTTGTGCAGGGGCGTGAACTCACCTTGGTGGGGCATGTTCAGCATTGATCAAGCGAGTGTATTAAGGGCCTTACCTTTCACTGTACCGTTTTGCTGAACTTGGTGTCGACTTTAGGAAACAAATACGTGGAAGATAGGTAGCTGGCGTCACCACGCAGGTCTCGAGGAGATTACATGGTAATTGGACACTTGCAGAATATATTGCATGTGGCCTAATGGCCTCACTTACACGAGTCATTTATGCCAGGTCTCCGCACGGCGATCGACTACTCCTGCGTTCCAAGGACTCTCTGGAGGTCTGGAAATCGGTACGTGGACCCAGTGTAGGCTGATACTCGTGGCTGATCGCGTTCGCTGCAGGAAAATGTCTGCGACAAAATATTCAAACACGATTATCTCAGTGGTCTAAGCTCGGTGGCATGGATCAACGACGGCAAAGGTGAATTTGAGGGGAGCGGGCGCACATCTCAGTCGTCGCTGACCATCTCGAAGACATCATAGGAGTAAATGCAGACGGCGTGATTAGGCTGGTGCGTCTAACTGCACCTTGCGTACGTGTGAAGGCAGCGAATAACAGGTCTTTCTAGACTCTGGAAGATCGTCGCGTGAAGCCGCTCTTGCGCCACGATCCCTCCCTTATCTTGCTAAGGGTCACTACAATCTCCCAAACACTCGATGGCGACCGAATACTCTGCCTTGGCGTCACACCTCAAGATTCCACGAACGCGCAGGGAATCAGTACATACGATGGATCCCAAGGACAATACCAATTAGTAGGTAAGTTTCAAGTATTCTTAGGCTCGCTCCCAGACTCCAGTGACCGACACTTGTTGGGTAGTGTACCATGTTCTCCAAGATTCAATCGAGGTCGAAAGGTATGTGGATGGGAACATAGATTCCTTAGTCTTAGCGATAACATCCCATATCACAGTCAAGTGTGCGTACCTTACGCGGTTCGTGATGTCGTCTTGTCTCGTGACGGCGAGTTTGGTCTCATCACGGGCAACCATGACGATGTAAGAGACCACGTCCGTGCATCGTTCCGGACACGAACTCAAATATTCCAGGCCGTCGCCCAGCTCTTCCGTCTAGACCCGGCATCGGGTGAATCAGGAGGGCCCGTTAAGTTAGCCCTCGGCCACTTCTTCAAGCCGAAGTCTCCCGGTGTCGACATGACAGCCACCAGTATTTTCGGTGGACGCCGCGACGAGATTGTTCTTTGCACGAGTGAAGGTGCGTTTTCCGCTACGTGTAGTGGCAGAGGGCTACAGTATTGAAACGTGGACCATCTCGTTAGGCGGAGACATCCACATCTGGGATCGCCAGTCAGGAGCGTTCATCCACCATATACCTTTCCCTGAAGTCAACGACAGGGTGGTCAGACGGAAGACCCGCCCGCTCTGCATGCTCAGCGTGGTGTCGGAAGACGTCTCACGCATGTTCGTTGCCACAGGCCATCAGGGAGGGTTCTTGAACGTCTGGGAGACGCCCCTAGAGCCGCGCCCAGATCCGGGTCCACCTCCGGAGAGTGGACAGCTCGCGACTGGAGCCATATCACCGCTTGAGGTCGACTTTGGTGGAGGCCTACAAGACTTGGGAGGGCCCAGGCCTACGCCTGCGAGTGCGGGGGGTGAAGAGCCGGGAGCACAGGCTGAGAGGGCTATGCAAGAGCCGGCTCAAGAGGCGAACGGCGGGGAAGGCGGATCGACAGCGGACACGGGGCCGTCTCGGTGAAGGAGCAGAGGGTTTCCGAGTCTGTATGAATTGTCGAAAAGACCGTCGTTTCAGTTACATTGGACATATCTGGAGTCTGAGCCTTGTACAGTGATGCTGAGAATTATATATGTATGGGACTCTAGGACCCATATTAGCTCCTACGCGTACAACCTTGATAAAACCTCCCCCCTGCCACCCATCGTGCAAGAGGCGCGCCGAAGGAAACTTGTCCGGAGCTTGTCTGGGTTTGGGTTCGCTGCCCAATATCGGCAACACGTGTGCCGCGCCCGCTCATTTCACGGAGCCTTCCATGCATCTTCCACACTCGCGCAAGCCATGCACATGCGGGACCGTCAATGCTTCGGCTAGAACATAGCGGGTTTACGAAGTTCCCTCCCCGGCGAGAGCTACCCGAGAACGATGCACCGCGAACGTGATCGAACTGCATATAATCGTACACGCGATATGGGCGTAGAAGTTGGCAACATGCATATGCATGCAACCAGTACCTTTGAGAGGCATCGTGACATTCCTTCAGGGTCCTCAACGGGCCACGGACCCGAGCGGCGCTGAACGTGCCCCCGATGCCTGTCGGTCCTAGATCGGTCCTGTTACTACATGAAAATAATGGAAGCCAGGAAGTGAAGAGATCTGAGCGGGAACTTACCTGAAGAGATAACGGTATTGACAAACCGGTCGGTCAACACGCTGGTTCGGAAGGGGCGTCCTAAGAAAGATGAATACTTCCTAGCATGGTTGAAGTGACGCCGACGTGAGGCATTGAAGTTGAATTTGAAGCAGACAGTACTTGCTGCCACCAGCAAACTGACTGGCAGGGGGACCTACTTACTCGGTGCATATGAGTCGTTGTATGCTATACCGCGGAGAGCTCGCTATAATGTCGCAACGACATTGGCGGCCGCATAGGTCTGGCACGTTCATCGACGATTTTCCCGTACATTCGAATTCGGACGACTTTGCCAGTGGGCAGCTGAGGATACGGTCGAAATGCTAATGCCCAGCGCTCATCGACATCCAAAATCGACGTGGTCGTCGGCAACAGCCGTAAGTGCAACACGACGGGGCGCTTAAATCACAATACAACTCTTGACATTCGACTACCTCTTACACGTATAGCTTCCGCATCCTGAAACTTACCTTGCCTCAGTCATGCAGATGCTCATACTCTCTTGACCTTCGGGATACCAGCTCTCCAAGCAGGAGACATTACAACCCTGGAGGCGCGTCTGCGCAGCATTGATCAGTAGGGTCACCCGTCGACTTCTCTCGCTATCGTGGACACAGGGACGTTTCTTGCCACCACGATTTCTGGGCGTGTTGCTCGCCGACGGGAAGACTCTGCTTCGAGAAGGTCACTCTACCTCAGCACTGTTGGGGGGCACCCTTGCGTGCGCCCGATCCCAGCCCCTCCGTCGACGTATGGAAAGAGCGTGCACGGAGCCTTGCTGTCCGTACAGACGCCTAGTCATTTGAGCCGTCTTCTGCCATCTAGAAGAGCAGTACTTAGGATGAGACTTTCTGTGTTCCTTGCGGATTGCATCCCTCACTCTTGTCATCTTTCCCGTTGGGCTTCATCGTGTATACCAACGTTCTGGAGAAGTCTGTGGAACCGAGAAAACTATACTTGGTACGTCAACCCCATATTTATCTCCGACGAATCTCGTTGTTGATGAGACATAGACAGAAAGACACTCGGATATCCGACGATTATAGGGAAATATAGTCAAGTGTAACCAGCACACTGCGAGAATCACCTTTGAACAACGAGACGACCGCCAGTGCGAAGGCAGCATCGGTTGTGCGTCCCCAGCGCTCTTTCTCAGTTTGTGGAGTTGTAGAAATTGGCTGATCCTATATCGGGCGTTCATATTTCTTAGGGAATCAATATGAGCATCGAGGATGAATGTGAGTTGACACACGTTATCGATCATAACCTCCTGTTGAACTTTCTGGCATTTACGTAGCGTCTGCGATCGAGCGCGTTCAACTATTCGAAGCGGACAAGTACAATGCATTTGCTAGGTGTGTGCGGATAGCGCTGCTACACGGTTACTTTCCTGCTGAACGTCGCTTGTAGAAAGATGACGGATTTGGAGGACCAGGTAACATTGGCGGTCACATATTAATCAGATATATTTCCCATTCACGGCATATGTAGGTACATATGTTTTCAGTGGCCGTGTGCAAGCTAGGAAGCTCGGTCCGAATTCTCGCGGCGTCAACGTCAATGCGGAATCGCCTTCGAGAAGTCCTTCGCATCTTTCAGAGCAATGCCGCAGTCATCTTTCCCAGGCATATTGAGAAGGACAGTCTAGAGGACGTCGATATGTTGCAGGGTACGGTCTCGTCACACGGGCGGCAGGCGCAGGAGAAGACAGATGCGGACGAAGATCGTCTTCCGGAGCTCCATACGCAGCTACTGCTCTTTGTGGGAGACTTGGCGCGCTTCAGGGACTCGCTTGGGGACTTTCCAGATTTTTGCGTTCATGCGCTGCTCAGATCCATGGCGGAACTGGAGCTGGATCTCAAGGTGTGTTGGTTGGCATCCACGGCCATAAATCACGACTCAATAGTAACGAGACAGTATCGAGCTTCTTGCCTAACAGAGCATAGACGTGCGTGTCCTAATCACTGCTCTTGAGCGCACGTCTCACACATTCACAGAGGTTCTGAAGAGCTCCAGCGTCAGACAATATATCCACAACGTCGGCATCGAGATCGGGGATCGCGTAGGAGCAATGACAGCCTCGCTTGCTCAGCTCACCGATAAAGGTAAGCTTCCTCCCGACACTGTTTGTTAAAATCTTCACACCTTTTCTCCTCAGACGTTTCTGCCGTTCTTGATGCACAAGAGGCTACGAATGCAGGACTTTCTAACATCAGCAACATGTCTATCTTCTTCTGTAGCGTCGCCGCGTCAACTCTCCAATTTTCGCTGATCCTTTCCGACAATCACCTAGTGACGACAGTCAATGTGCTCTGGCTTACGTCGTTGATCTTGGGTGCGAGCGCTGCTGTTCACAGCTTGCTCGGGATGACTTGGGAACAATCCGTATAGTGCGTGAGCTTGCATTGTCTCCGGAAGAAGCCCTGATGGAATTTCTGGCCCTCCCTTTCATGACCTACTAGCCGCCCTCCCAAGCATCGCGTGCCGTGGCTGATACAAGGGTGGATCAACAGCTCCCCTCTCGCAGCTTTGTACTTCTCCATACTCCTGTTCGCTGTCGGTATCGTCCTTTTCACTTTCTCCCCCGACCAGGTAAGCAAACCATTCGCATTTTCGATTGTCAATGTTGGGCGCTGACTGATGATTTTGATAATCACGCAGCACGTCGTCACTCAAGCCTTGACAACTGCTGTAACCGGGGTTGGCGTCATCGGCGTTCTGAGCGTCATCGGGTGGATCGGATGGGAGTTATGGACGTACAAGCGCGGGGAGGCCGAAGCAGCCTTGGCGAATGGCTTCTCACGCCTGTCCGCTTCCAGTAAGGTTCTAGTCGAGCAAACACTTGAACTGAAGTCACTCCCGTGGATTCGGAAATCCGACAACATGACAGACGAGGAGGCGCAGCCTGGACGGCCTTCGCAGGTCTCGACTGTCGTTACGTCCGAGAAAGCGTCCTTCGAAACACCAGGTAACGTCTGTCCTCACTAGAGGATCGAAGCGGTATCATCCCGAATAACATTTTGTAATACCACTCATAGCTGCGGCATCCGCTTCAAAGCCGGACGTTCACGCTTTGGTCCAAACGCACGGGCACGATTCCGTCAAGCGAGCCGTCCAGCTCCTATCATGGCACAGACTCAACATCATCATGTACAGGCGTTTCCAGCAGATCAGATGGGGCTGGCGTCTCCAGGCGGTCCAGGTGCAGAATCCGCCGCTGAAGCCGTACCCGCTCTCCGCCGTCTGCGATATACAATTTTCGCCCGATGGGCGGTATATGGCTGCGGCGAGGTATGTATAGGTCTGCTTTGCGCTAACTCTGGTCAATGCTGACTTCCCTACAACGAAATTCGTAGCAGAGAACCCAGCTGGGGCATCTTCATAGTCGATGTGAGTGTCCATTAAGTCAGAGCCTCTTTACGTTGCTCAATGGGAGATCTAGGATCTGGAACCATCTGGTCTTAAGTGCCTCATGAGATCAATCCACCCTCCGGTCCATCAGCTAATATGGTGAGCAATCCTTCAACCGCTTCCTTAGAATGTCTGATAAGAAATTGCGCAGGTCCCCGAACGGGGACTATTTGCTTGCAAGGTCTGCGCTAACGGTGCAGCTATGGACTAAGGTGAGGATTCGTTTCATCGCCTTCTCCCATGTCTCCAGACTAACTCTGAGTAAGGACGGAAAATCGCGGCGCGAAATCAAACGTCCAGGTGCTGCGATCCGGTCGGTTGCGTGGCTGCCCTCGGGAGACGGTGCGTTTCTTGGTGTGTTTCGCGTGAAGACGGAACGCTGAGAGCATTCCAGGATTTCTTGTGGCCGAAAAGGCGTCCGAGATCTTCCAAGACGTGGTTCGTGAAGACGGCCGCAAGACTAGGAAGTGGAGCACTAGCATCGTGATGGTAGTACGTCACTGTGCTGCTCATAGGCAGACGCGGGATGACATATCTGATGTAATACCTGCAGAATTTGGAAGGAAAAACCGTCGCAGAGTTCCCTATTGAACGTGTGGACCTCCACCATATCTGTGCCTCTCGAGATGGGACGCGCTTTATTTGCGCCGGGCCTCTGATATCCTCTATCAACGGCAGCCGGCCGAGTAGGAATTGCGTGCCAGAAACCAGGGTTATTGGTACGTATCGACTACGTTGATTTGACTGTACCAGAGGCGCTGAGAAGTTGTCTTGTCCCGGCAGTGTACAATGCGTCCGCGCAACGAGTGGAAACGTACGTGTAATCATGCCTTGACTACCGTAGGAAACCTTTCGTACTTATGAAGTTATGCCTTGCTTCCATTATCCAGTGAAATACCTTTCTACCACGAGATCAAGGATGTAGTAATGACACATCGCGTGGATTCAGAAGGCGAATCGGTCATAATCAGTTCCCGTCGCGGAGATGTATGTACCCATTTGTCACGTTTTCTAGATCATCAACCTGAGGTATCGTTGACAGGTTCCCGCCCAATCCTTTCGCTTGAGATTGTTGAGAGGCCAGAGTCGTCTTCCCCTGGCGCGAATGTATATGCCGGATGCCGAAGTGATCAGTGCCAAGTTCGCTCTCGGAGGCAATCGCGACGAGCTCGTGTTATGTGCCGGAACCAGTAAGCTATATAGTCGCGACTTTTTTCAAGAGTCGTGCTGACTCATCGCCCGTTTCTTCTGCTTCATTGCAGCTGGCGAAATACATGTGTGGCATCGCGAGAGCGGGGCATTGCTTCACCACTTCCCCGTGCCTAAGGATAGCAAAGCTGTTACCTCTATTGCGTGGCGCCATTCGGACCAAGAGGATCGCGTCAGCTTTGTGACCGGACACGCGGATGGATCCGTCAATGTCTGGGCGGGATCGCCTCAAGCGCCTCCTCTGATAGAGTCTATCTCTCTATCGCCAGAGGTCACTACCTTCGTTTAGACATGGTATCCACTAATGACTGACTCACGACGTGAGTTTGTTTCTTAAGCATGACTTTTTGAGCACTCACGCTACCTCGACGCCATTATCGCCGGCTGCTGGTTTTTCTTTTGATCTTCTCTACCTTACCGTCTGACACTTTCATTTCTTCGTATTCGTATTACTGCATTCATTATATCGCACTATGGGATAGGATGTGATTGATATCTCCCATAATAATGTAATCAAAGCGTGTCACGATAAAATCGTACTTCTTGCAGCTGAACCTGGTGTTAATCATCAAGTGAACGGATTAAGCGCCGAAAGGAGGATGGGCGTTCTGAATCGTGCGATCCAACACCTTCCAACACCTCTTGACACGTCGTTCTCCTTCCTCAAGCTTCTTCGCTGTTATCCTCTTCACTGCACCGTTTCTCTGCTGTTTGGTACAACACCGGACGATATCACGGAGATGCCCCCCTCGGAATGGTCGTCGAGCGAGCTCGATAACGCAACCCCCGCACCGCCTAAAGGTCGACCGCACAAGCCACCTTCTTATCTTCCGCTTCGACTCGCTGGCACCTGATCTTTTTTGCAGCTGGAACGTATTTACTTTTGTTGCCACCAACACACTCTCGCAAGAAAGTACATTAGCAGCATATCCAAATCAACGCTCTGTCTATACAATGCCGCCGCCCTTGTGTGGCCGACAGACTCCCTAGGCCTTTTCGTCTCTATGGTCGCTTCGAGAGCATTTACATACACACTCGCCGCTCAGCCAGCGAGCTTGTTTTACGGTGCGAGTGTCATCAGCCCAGTCCTCTTGCGTTCCCCCGAACACCTTTTGTGCTCCGCACTGCTCTTTAGATCCATCCCCTACTGAGTCTTCCCTGAGTCGGAATACAGACGACGTTGTTTCAGGAGTTGATGCCGAGTGACACATAGACTCTAGTCTCTGTGTGTTGCTTCATCTCTTACTAATATGACGGTGGGGCCGACAATTTGCCTGCCAAGGGGAGACGCGACGGACGAGGTCATGAAAACGAATGGCGGGGGACCACCATACCAATAGTATGTTCGATGCATGTGTTAGAATACGCACAATTATCTTGCTACTATGTACGTATATCCCCAATGTACTTCTGCTTCAGCCACCGGATTATGCACGAATCATTTCGGTATGATCGCTCCCACAAGCGCAAGGCACGCTGCAATCGCTACATTATTGATCATAGAATCCTGCCTCTAACACGCGGTCATCCGCATGGGGATCTGGCAACTCGCTTGTTCCCGTCCCTACTCTATCTCTTCCTGCTACTTACGGGGACGACGAAATTTTCGGGGTATGCTGTCTGTCCTTCATCCACTCTCTAAGCTTACCTAGCGTGTACGCAGGGACGACCACATTACAGCAGAAGACAGCGATCACTATGACCGTCTGCACGCCGGCCGCGTCATTCATGGTTCTCATGAACGACGATCTCTTGCACATTATCCTCCACTTCATCAGGACCGTCCAACCGGCCATAGGGCAGATAACCTCAAGCGATCTTCCGAATTGTGCACGCGTCTGCCGGGCGTTCCACAAGCCAGCCGTAGCCGTTCTCTGGAATGAATTGAACACACTAGCTCCTTTATGGCATATTCTGTCGCCACCGAGCCGTGTTCCCTACAATCATTACTCTTATCATGCACAGGGAGAGCGTATTCTCGGGGTAAGTGACGTTCGTTGGACTCCCATGCGTGGAAGCTAACGGGCGTGCCATGTATTAGGTGATATCTGCCAAACTATACGATAATCCCGAGATCTGGGCCCGTTTCCTCTGGCATGCAGGACATGTGCGCTCCCTGGTCATAACATCCGATGTGCCACTCGAAGCTACCACTCAATTGATCCAACTCACTCTTGAGCGGACGGAAGGAAAGGGGATCTTCCCTGGCGTCCACACTCTCTCAGTGGCATCCACTCGCTCTTCGGACCTTCTCCCGTTGTGTACCTCTAGCCTGCGGGCCATTTCCATTCAAAGGGAACCCCAGTCTACCGCGAAGATTTCTAGCTCCCAGCGGCAGCCACCAGAGCCCATGTCTATTGCCGCTATCCTACAACCCATCCGCCAGATAACGCCGCTACTACGTTCGTTTTCCTTCAACATACCAGTGGAGACGGATGCCGCGCAAGAGCTGCTCACGTTCCCCCACCTCAAAGCGGTCCAGAGCCTGTGCTTTACCGACCCCAATGTGTTCCACATCCTTGCCTGCGAGTCAAGCCTCGAGCGCCTAGACTTGGAACACCAGGCTCTAGAACTGGAGGAGCATTGGCTGACAGCGCCCCCGTCGCGCATGTTCGGAGCCTCCAGCTTGGTTGAACTTTCCTTGTGCGGGTTATACGCCGCTCTCACGCCTCTCCTCTCCCACCTGCGCGCGCCCTCCCTGCGCCGCTTTACGATTCAGCCCGCCTACGGCATACGTCGTGTGTCGAGCTATACCGCATGGGACCCGCCAGATCCCGCAGAATATACCCCATGCATGGAGGCGCTTGCTATGGCCGCCCCGGGCCTGCAAGAACTATATCTGTTCATCTACAGCCACGCGCCTTCTTTCGGCGCCCTCTTCTCCCCCTTGTTGTCCCTGCACGACATGCGCTCCTTCGTTTGCACCATGAAGGCCAGGGGTCCTCAAATCCCGGCTATTTTCGCGAATGCCCACGACCTCACCGGCTGCGATGCTGACTTCGCGGCCGCCGCACGGGCGTGGCCTGCGCTGGAAACCTTCCGTGTCGTGTTACACAGGCAGACGTGGATGGCCGATTGTCAGACAGTGCCATCGCCGACGGTGTTGAGGCATTTCCGTCACTGGTGCCCGCGACTCATCAACATCGAGCTGCCACCGCTGGAGCTAGGGTGCGGGGCGGAGGACGAGGGCATTCTCCAGTTGACTCCCGGCGAGGCCGCGTCTCTGGGGATGAACCATTCCGGGCTCATCCACCCCCTCGAGAGGCTGAAGATTCAAGCATGGCGTATGAAGGGACGAGACATTCTTGAGGGACAGAAGGCAAAGTGGGAGGAATACCTTCTACGCCTGTTCCCTCGTCTTACGGGACCTTCCAAACTGGAGGGAAGTATAATTGTTGGGGAGCTGCCGGACGGCCGCCGGTAGGGGATACAGCCAGGACGATCAACCGCGGAACACGAATGTTCACTTAATGTGTAGCGCCATATCTAACATCTCAATCTACAACCTAGTGTTGGAGATGGACAGCACTTGGTGTCCATCCCCACTAGAGTCTTGGGTGACTGCAAGCTCGTGTATCTGACTCCAACATTACTCAGCCCGAGCGACTAACCACGATCGATGCTGAATATGCCACAACGGCGGAGGATATATTATACGCGTAACAACAATGAACGTGTATCAAGCTAATCTGTCCGGTCTACCACGAACTACGGTAGAGTGAGGAAATGAAGATGTCCGTCTACTGTCCAGGAAGCCCTCCGTGCATCAAGGGCACCGTGCACGAGACAATACACCCGGTGTGGCCGTCTTCCAGGTAAGTCAACTTAGATGAAGTTGATGAGGACTTTAACCGTCTGGCACTGAGACAGGTCCGTAGCGTTGTACGTGATCGAGTCACCGTTGGTGCCCGGGCACAGGGACCACGAATCCGCGTCCCCGTTCAGCGCGAGGAGGGGCACGCCCGTGTCGACAGACTGAAGGAATACGATCAGATCTCTAGTGCACCGACATCATCAGTGAAGGATCGACGTACCACACCGCAGTAAGCCTGGGATCCGTCGCTGGGGTCGGACCCGGTGAAGAAGCTGACCGGGTCGCCCTCGCTGACGCTGGCGTCGGTGGCCACGACAGTGCCGTCCTGGAGAGGCAGCAAACGGCCATCGTCCATCTCGAACACGATGGACGGCCCGCTGAACGTGGAGTTCGGCTGGGAAGGCAGACCGACGTTAGCACATGCCATCGAGGTCGAACTAACGGCAACACGGACCGAGAGAAGCCAAATTTCAGAGCCTGAGATCGCACCGCCCGAGGTGAGCTGGAGCAGGGCGTCGGCCGAGTCGCTCTGGTCGCCCGTGAACATCGCCGTGAGATTGAACGACGTCCCGGACGTGTTGAAAGCGCAGAAGGGCGCGAGGTCCCGAGACGAGAGGGGGACGCCGACGACGGACGTTATGGTGGCGAGCACGGCGGAAGCAAGGCTGAGGGCGAACATGGCTCGAAGGCTGATAGAAGAAAGTGCGTAAGGCGCAGAGAGCGAAAGAGAAGTAGAGGTGAAGTTGAAGAACCTGTAGGGGATGGAGGATAGGTTCAGGCAGAACAGTGAGCCTATATAGCTGTCGGATACGGTGAAGGAGCCCGAGTGGTGAGGACAGACAGACCGACACGGATATGTCTTTCCGGCTTCCATCGGTGGTTAGCACCGCTGTAGTTCTTGCCGGGGCCTTCGTTTGGCAAGCGGATTCCTGCCGCAGCTAGCGAGGTTATTTCACGGCCATCGTTGAGCGAGATGAGAACATGGAAAAGGCGAGCATGGGGTTCAGGACACTGAGGTCCGACACTCCCGAACATGCGAGGCTACAGGATCGCGTTTAGTCGTGAACCTGTATATCGTCTACGTGAGCGCCCTAGGACCATGACACTCACGAATTTCTTCGGATCCTATGACTTCTTGCTGTCTGTCACAGTTTCTCCGCATGACACCGAGGTCAAATTCATGTCGTTGTATGAGTATGAGACTCGGAGCCCGAAGGTAGAGTTCCAGTTGTAATCGTCGGAGGTATATTTGGCTGCAACCAGACCATCTTCGAGCCCTGCACGGTGAGGCGCTTTAAGCTTCCGGTAATCCTCTCCGTCGTGGGAGATCACGGGTACGTTGTACACAGCGAACGAGATGAGGAAGAAGGGATGTATAGCCCGTTGGGTAGCAACAAGTTGACGCGCGTTGGCGGAGGGTCCAGTATATCGCTATGGAAAGCGCGATTTAGAACTTGAAGGGGCCGTGTGCTGAGGTCACGAGAGAGGCGTCACGGTGCACAATGTCAGTGGGCTAGACCAATCACCAAGCAGTTTCCTACTCACCCCAATTTGGGCATACAACACGGTGACTTGCTAGCAGCTGGAAGTCGACTACAAGTTGAGTAACATCGAAAACCGAAGCTGATCAAACCCGGAGCCACATTGACGAGATCCTTGATGCTTTGATTGCATGGGGGCTTGATGGGGACGATGCAGTCTATGCGACTTTAGAGTAAGACCATAACGGCAAAGACCTTGAAACTGACAGAAGGCTCGGAGCAAGCGTTTGTATCACTCTACCTTCAGGCTCAATTGCTCCTTGAAGCGGGCGTTAATCGTTGTATCAGCGATAACATCGGACTTTAAATTTATTGATCATGCCCTGTACTTATCGCATCTGGTTACTCTTTGCGTTTTCCAAACATTGCTCGAGGGGGGCGTGAACGCGATCTCGGCCCAACACTCACATCGGCCGTGGGGTCGACGTTGTGTGCCGTGCGCAGCCGCTATACTCGATGTCATTCATGGCGGACTAGGATGTGGGTCCGACGCCTTGAATCCGTTCGGGCAATGCTCGGGAAGCTCAGTCACCGATCGGTGATGTCAGTTTTTCTAATGCTTTGTCAATAAGTATTACATAAGGTGTATTCGCCGTAATCCGCCATTGTTTACTCTTGTAGAACGGAAATTGATCTCATCACAAATAGCTACAAGAGCGGGTTTATTCCATAGCTTCGCGCTCTTACCTTGGCTACTATCGGTCTGGTGATAGGAACAACCCGCCGCTTACTTATCCGTAGCGTCCTTCGCTCGGTTTCGCCTCACTCGTGAACTTGCATGGCAGTTTTCAGAACGTCCCCTCCCCCCGCACCTCCGACCGGAAAACGGGCAGGCCTCGGTCATAACACGCGTCTTCAGCTTTCAAACATGCGCCGCCCTCCGACCTGCATACGCGTTCAAGAGGCATCGTCTGCCGTCTCCACACCACCGCCGAGCTCGACGCGTATAAAAAACCCGTAGCGTCCGCCGTTCAGCCCAACACACAGCACATAGCACACGGCACCCAACCAACACTCCTACCAACTTCCTTTCCGCACTTCACCAGCAACATGTCAAATTTGTGGGCTCAGCCTCCTCACCCCGCGACCAACCTCGGCCGCCACCGCCCTCTCGCGCCCAGCGCCGGCCTCCACGTCTCCCCGCTCTGCCTTGGCGCAATGAGCATCGGGGACAAATGGTCTGCGCTCGGGGCGATGGACAAGGAGTCGAGCTTCAAGCTGCTCGACGCGTTCTACGAGGCCGGCGGGAACTTCATCGACACGGCGGGCAACTACCAGGACGAGACGTCGGAGATGTTCATCGGAGAGTGGATGGAGACGCGGGGGATCCGGGACCAGATGGTCATCGCGACCAAGGTGCGCTCGGATCCTGAACTTCCCTACCGCGAGGATGGGGAATGCTTATGTAGGTCTCTTTGCAGTACTCGACGAACCCGAAACGCGGGCGGACCGACATCAAACAGCACACGGCGTGGGCGGGCAATAACTTGAAGGCCATGAACCTTAGCGTTGAGGAGTCGCTCAAGAAGCTTCGCACCTCGTATATTGACATCCTCTACGTTCACTGGGTACGTAGATAGCTCATCCTCGCGCATACAGTCAGGTTAATTCGCCGCGAATGCTCGTAGTGGGACTACACCACCCCCATTGAGGAGGTCATGAACGGCCTGCACGCACTCGTCATGTCCGGCAAGGTTCTTTACCTCGGTATCTCCGACACGCCCGCCTGGATTGTCTCGAGCGCGAACCGGTATGCGCGGGACCACGGGAAGACGCCGTTCGTGGTGTATCAAGGCGCGTGGAGCGTGCTCGAACGCGACTTCGAGCGAGACATCATCCCGATGGCGCGTGCGGAGGGTATGGCACTCGCGCCATGGAACGTCCTTGCTGCGGGGAAGATCCGGACGGACGCAGAAGAACAGAAGAGGCGAGAGACCGGGGAGAAAGGTGAGCATCTCTAGCTTGTTGTGTCTTACGAGCACGGGCTGACGTTGACTTGCTGAAAACTCAGGACGTGCCTTCCTTGGCCCCGAGTGGGAGCGCAACGAGAAGGAGCGGGCGGTGGCGAAAGTTCTTGAGGAGGTTGCCGCGGAGGTCGGTGCACCGAACATCCAAGCTGGTGTGTCCCCCTCGAGTTTAAGATTTTGATCCGAAATGTGTAACACGTACGCCCTCCAGTCGCAATCGCGTACGTGATGCAGAAGACACCGTACGTGTTCCCCATCATCGGCGGGCGCAAGGTAGAGCATCTCCAGGGGAACATCGCCGCGCTTTCCGTTGCGCTCTCGGACGAGCACATCGCGAAGATTGAAGCGGCGTCGCCCTTTGACAAGGGGACGATGTACACGCTCTTTGTACGTTTCTGTCTCCCTCCATCCGATCATGCGGCGGCTGATATGTGACTTTACAGGGTGACGGGTCCGAGTACGGTACCTTCCATCGCTACGCGGGGCACTTCGACCGGTGGCCGACTGCTCCCGCCATTCGTCCCAAGAAGAATTAGACGGAGGTGTAGCCTCTCTTCCGCGCATCGTGCGAGAAAGCTGCGATGTAACGATTACACTAGGACATAGTACATGAATGTAATCGCTCACAGCCTGATCACAAGTATATCCCCGCTCTTCCGATTTCTCGGCTGCGTCTCTGGTCTACCTCAACCGTGAAAGTATTATTGACACGTACCTTGGTCACCGACTACCATAGGCCTTTCTGAGCGTGGGTTATGGTTTTACGATTCGGCGACAAGATGGACTGTTGATTGATGATCTATTGCCCATCCGTATCTCTCTGTGCAGTCCACGATGCTCGACCTAGCGGACCGGTGGACCTTTCCCGGCCACACGTCCTGATCGTGGTCTTCCGTCTTGTGTTCAGATCTCATCTTCGTCGCCGAACGAAGCCTCGAGGCTTTGTAACAACTTCGGCGGTCTTCGTCTGTGCCCACCCTCCCTCCAAGTGGCCAAGGTTCTACGCCCACTGCTCGATATTAGGTTCCGGATGAAAGGTGCTCTGCAGAACCTTGGACAGACATAACACCCTCGCGGTGCACGAAGGTATAAAGACCAGCTCAGAAAACGGAACCCGGCTCTTCACCAAGCTACCATACGCTCCTGGCCCCAAAACCTGCACATACAGACACCGATCTTGACGATTTCGACCACCCATCTTCACCCGTACCACGATGGACGCCTTCTTCGTTATCGCTCCCGTCGAGCCCAACCCAGACACCGTCCAAGTCGTCCCCGTGGACACAGAGCAATTCAACAACAACTCGTCGCACAGTTCATGTATTATTGCCTAGTACGTCTGTATCGCACTCTCCAGCGGAAACTCGACCAGGCTCACGTACTTCGCGTTCGTGCAATGGATCGCGCAAAGAACAGCGCCTATTACCTGTAGCCTACCATGGAGACGAGAGCCTGGGGGATAGAGCATGCTATGACGCTGTTTCATCACGCTTTCATGTAGTCCAGCATGCGTACTACTATCGTTGTCGAAGGCGTCATCGAATCCAACTCACGAGACAATTGTTGAGATCAAAAATACCACCTCCCTGACACTGTTCAATTGTGATGCAGCACTGACGCTACAACCAGAATGCCAATAGACAACAAACCGGTGTTAGGCTGACGACATTTTACCCCCTTTGACTTTCCGCAGCTAAGACGTAGGCTGGTTTGGTGCTTATCCCAAACATCCAGTCACGATGTTACTCGACTATGCCACGACGGCTGATGATAGATTATGTGTAAAAACAACGAGCGTGCGATGAGCTAACAATCCCCCATTCTACTACATTACGGTAGCACGGGAAAGCGAGAATGTCCGTCCAGTGGGCCGTCCATGTATCGAAGGTACCGTGGGCGAAACGATAGACCATCCGCAGGGTGAACCGACTTAAGGGAAGTGAATGAGGACGTCGACCGCGCGGCACTGAGATGCGTCCGTGGGCTTGTATGTGATCGAGTCGCCGTGGTTGCCGGGGCACAGTGCGAACGAGTCCTTGTCCCCGTTGATCGCGAGGAGGGGCACGCCTGTGTCGACGGACTACAAGATGAATTCTCAGCGCCCCGGGGCGGTCACGATGACACAATGAAAAGGATGTACCACACCGCAGTAGATCTGCGCGCCAGTGCTCGGGTCGGTCCCAGTGACGAAGGCAACGGAGTCACCGTCGGAGACAACCGTGTCGGCGGCGACGGCGCTACCATCCTGGAGGGGCAGCAGACGGCCGTCGTCGATCGTGAAGACAATCTCTGACCCGGCGAACGTAGAGGTAGGCTGTAAGCACAAGCTCATGTTAGTTCCGCGCTCGCATTGTCAACTGAACGACGACGTTGCCACTCACCGAAAGCAGCCAGAGCTCCATGCCGGGAATCGCACCGCCCGAGTTGAGGTGGAGCGGCGTCCCAGTCGAGTTGTCGTTCTGACCGTCCTTGAAGAGCGAAGTTCGCCGAGTCGTTGAACGAGCACGAGGGCGCGAGGTCCCGGGAGGCGAGGGGCGTGCCGACGACAGAGGATGCGGCAGCGAGCACGACGGAGGCGAGGCTGAGGGCGAACATGGCTCGAAAGTTTGTTGAAGAAAGTGCGTAAGACGCAGAGAGAGAAATAGAAAGCGAGATGAAGTAAAAGAACCTGTAAAGGATGGAGAGCAAGGAACGGAGATAGCAAGTCTATATAGCTATCGGGTATTGTGAAGGTCCCGGGGCTCATACATTCCGAGTCGTACAGGATAGAAGCACTAGCACGGAGGTGTCTCGCCGTCTTCCATAGGTGAAGCGATGCCAGGGTCGGACTTACCGGCCTCATCGTTAGATGAATGCGTCGTGCCGCAGCCAGCCATGTCATCGCACGGCGATCTTTGGGCGATATGAGAACAAGAAGAAGACGCACAGCAGCGTTTGGACGCGACAGCGCATGCAGAAAAACAACGAGGCGGTGATTATATGGCCTTCATCAGGCAGCACAATACATAGCATCAAAACTGCCAGGTTGACTTTTCGGCCATCAACATCCACACCATCTATAGAACCTCGAACACACTTACCAGCTTCTCCAACTATCACGTTCCCGACTCGCACGGCCGCTTGCCGCTCTCTGCGGTCTCCTCACTCAAGCTCGATGTTGGCACCTCGGCGTTTTACATACCCGAGATGCGTGGAGCCCCAAAACTCTCCATACGAGCGGGAAAACTGAGAGCAAAACGATGCGCTTGACGAAGTGGATTGGTGCACCATACGAAGTCCTTCCGGCACGATTTCGCAGGGGAACAACTTGTACGTAGTGGATAGAGGCTTGTTCTCCTACATGGGGATGAGATGATCTGCCCAACTCGACTGAAGGAATCCGAAGCACTCACCGCCCCCTCCGCTCTGACGCAGTTGCTCTAAAGCCCCCTAACTGCCCTCATCCTCCGCTACACGATATCATCCACAGCGAGCGACCCCGCAGCGCTCAATGTCGGGGTTTGGACGGAGCGCATCAATAATCGGGGGGCTTGAAGAACAGCTTTGACAGCATTCACGGTGGGTTCTTCCCGTCAGCGTAGACCGCGGTGGGGAATGCGAAAGTTGGCCTTTGTGATGGACGTCTATAACCGGACCTTGGAGAACGCAAGCTGGAGATGACTTGCTGTGAGAAGAGAGGGGGGGAGGCATTGAGCGTACCTGCGTAGATGGACCTCTGGATGTATGACGGCCTATGGAGTGTATTACTCGACCGTGGCTTTAAGGGAGGGAGGAGGAGCACGGGAAATGAGTGACGACGTGACTTCTACGGCCGTGTGTAGAGGTCGAAGCTATGGCGTTTCTCAATGGCCAAGGATTAGACAGGAAACGGAGCTGAACTCATCACGGTAATATCTCCAAAAATCCTCGTTATAGAGCCTGTGGCGGCGCCATCCATCCTTCCCGGTTCTCGAGCGACGACGAGCATTGATCATGAGTCTGATACCGCTCAGGCGGGATTGCTCAAGCTTTCTAACTCGGGAACTACAAAAGGTTCAGGCATCCAAATTTGCATGGTAATACTTTGGTTCTACAGCAGACTTCATCATGATGCCGAAAGGTTTGGAGCAAGGCCCAAAGAAGTACAGCATGAACGTGGAAGAAGGGAAAGCCTCGAGCCCGTGCTGGCGCCAAATTCATCGTCGTGCTTGACCGCGCAACATGAACAATGCCTGTTCTGATCTGCAGTATGTTAAGGCCGGCAAACTCACAGTTAACAACGAAAACATAGTACGATAGCACGATAGCTATTATGTAACAAGATGAAGTACGGTGAACACAGCGATGAGATGATCGATAGCGCTATACGAGTCTACAGTACAAAGCGATCGGGCTGCCATAAAGGAGTTGGGAACATATACGGGATGACGTTCAGCAGAACCGTGTATGGATGCGAAGAATGAGAGGGGAAGAAGAGGTTAGTCCACGGCTCCACGCGAATGGTATAACAGCGCCGAGCTACGCGCGGCATTGACTAACAGTCTGATGTCCGACAACAACTGCTTCAAGCACAACGACACTCCTCGATGTTGCCGTTACCCTTCTAGTTGAAAGACACGCTGCAAGCACTGTCAGCTCATGCGTCCTTCTACGAAATCGCGCGCATACACTCACCTGTACCCTCTTCTCGACTCTTGTGACTTACTTCTACTTCTACTTGTCAGCACCTGTCTCGTCGCTTGTAGACGGCTCCGCAGCAGTATATGACAGCACGGGGAGGTCAGACGGAAGCCCAAACGTGAGCTGCGGCCCTATTGTGTGCAAGTCCAGCGCGGTGGTCAGCTCCACACACCCGGTCCTCTGGTCCAATGCAGAGGCGTGGGCGTTCGTCTGGAGGACGAGATCGTTCTGTGCGCGCATGACGGCGAGGTACGAGCACGCATGTACTAGGCAGAATTAGAAAGAAGAAAGTGTCAGAGGAGGGAGGATCTGGACAGCTAGTCTCAGTGGAGGCGACATACATTGGCAGAGGGACCAATATATCCCGAGAAAGACCAATGACTCGGGAAGGATGGCGTACTGTTTCCGTGAACGATGAATCATGTGGAAGGGTTGTATATCGGATAGAAAACTCACGGCAATGATCTCAAGCACGGCCAGGACGCTATGATGATTACAACGTCAGCAAGTGAATGGCATCGGAGGAAGAATACCACGTACGCAGCCAGAGCACCGGTATTCAACGTATACACGATAATGGCGCTTATGACTGTATCAAGTCTGGCGTCTCATTTCAGCATTCACCGTCGGGATTCCTAGACGAGGAGCACATACCGCTTGATACCCGTATGGAGCCGCTTCAGCAGAAGGAACATGGCTACGGCGATTACGGTGTCTACTACAATCTGAGCACTGCGAACAACATAGAACATCCACTGACGGTCCGTCAGCAAAGTTGGGGATTGAGGGAGCAGTTGATATCTCACTCTTATTGCCGCGACGTCCGTGAGCCGTTGTATGTGTATTCTAAATGATGAAGAGGTCAGCGCGCCACTACGGCGTTTAGAGGTCTCTTCATACTCTGTGATGCCAAAATCTGAGAGCAGGCAACTCCGTCAGTAAAGCATCACATTCTACGTAGAACCGCTTACACAAGCCGAGTGCAGCTAAAGATGTGGTATGTCAACGATTACACAACGCGCTAGCATACAAGCCACGGACCGATGAGCAACGACAGGCCCACGATCTAGAGTAAATCGTATTCAACAAAGCGCGCATGCATGCAAAGGACCACATACCGGGACGAACGCCGCCAAGTACCGCATAGAGCACACTGAAGACAGTGAGAAGCGAATAATCCAATGATTGTGGAAACGTACGTCTCCACATACGGTATATATAGCCCCTGACAAGGATTCAGTGAGAATGGCGGCCTGTGATGTGAGGGGAATCGACTTACAGGCGGACTAAGGTCATACTACATTCCTATAATCTCGTGAGCTGGGCAGTTGGTGGAAGAGACTATAGCTCACAGTCACGATGGGAAGCACCTGAAAGGTTAAGATAAGAAGGCGTACCGAGAGTAAGGATGTCACGCACTGCAAAAGGCCATGACACAGCGACCGTGGTAGCGAGCACACCACGGCCGGCGACGGTGTAGAGAAACATCGAGTACGACACCAGAACGATGTGCAGGGTATTGACGAACCTTGATGCATTTCTCAACGAAACAGCGAACAACTCAATCACTGTGACGTACCACAGCACAGAGACCTATTAAGCCCGTATGATCCAAAGACAACGCTGATAAGACAAAATTGATGGCCCAAGGTTTTATTGGAACTTACGAAGAGCCTCGCCCAGAATACCGCCTTCACCCCCTTACGTATCCGCAAGTAAAACGTTGCCTGGGCAAACGTTACGCCGTAGAAGCTATACCGACCATCCAATAACTTGAGCAAGGTAGGTCAAATGGAACGCTTGGAAGCCTACTCACAATAGCGCGACGCCGAGGCCGACTAATGCCGCCCCGATAGATAGGTCCAGCGACAAAGCCAGCCTCGCTGGGCTGTCATTAGCAGCCATACGAAGACGTCTCTCCAGCAGCGCCACGTTGAGGGAACACCGTCTTCATGCGCCGCGGGTGGTAGAAGAGCCGAGGGTACGAGACAGAGTTGTCGTGCGAGAGGACGAAAACATTCGCGGTGTTTGTATTGTGGGACGCTAATGGTGGGAGGAACGGTGGACTTGCCGACCGGTGGGCGCGAGCGCAGAAGCCGTAACGTTAACCGTCTTGATGCGACCGAGCACGACGTCATCGCAAAGTATTGGACAAAAATATGATCAAGTGAGAGCGTGTGCAGGCAAATGAGAGTGTCCGGGCTCAGAGAGCCTGCGAAAGTGTACGACAGCGGACGTAGCTTGGGCAGTATAGGCACTCTATTAATCCATCGCGACATAAGACACACGACCAAAAGGCCGTAGCGGGAGTCGATCTTCAGTCGAACATAACTTCACGGGTCAACGTTGCCCCGGGGGGCCTTGCTGACCGTCGTCCGATCGTTGATTGGCCAGGATGTGTTTAGTCAGCAAGCGCAAAGAAGTATTATAAGCGCCATCACTCTGCTTTAGAGTACACGCGAGGTCGGACTCGGACGTGCGTTCATTTATTCCATCTAGTGCGTTGTAGGCTATATACTGCCTGGGGCTATAACTGATCATCGTCTAGACATTTTCAACCGCTGTACTGAGTTGGTCTCGTAGCGAGACGCGTTGATGCCAACTTCAAGTTTGATGGGATGACGACGCACTAATCACTACTATATCATTCAAGTTGTATTCACGTTCAAATCATGACATTCCAACTGCCAAACGACGTCCTCCGACAGATCCTACACCCAACATGTATTGAGATCACTAGGTAGGGGTTGGATACGAGTCTGATCCCGCACTGGGGCAGTTCCCATGGGATGCTAGCCACGGGCGGGTCACATTTAGACTTGATGTCAAATGGTCAAGAACTGCTGCAAACTACGGTTCCGTACTCGACCGTTAGGTGTTCAAGTCGCCCAAAACAATTGCTTCACGATCACACGGTCATATCGAGGGTTGAATAATTTATTCATACTATCGTTCACAGACACCGCAGCACCAACAATGCCGATATACGTACGCACATCGAGGATACAGAGTCCTACCACCAACACTCCAAGCCGACTACGGCCTTTGACTAGGTCCCCTCGACAGTCTAGACGCTTATACGAAGTTTGCTACAGTTTTAAGGACTACGAAAACACCGGCCGCAAGAATTGAAGTAGCCACCTTGCCTCCATTGCTGCGGGCCGCACCGCTGGTCGTAGGGGCGCCGGAGGCGACCTGCACGGCGACCTTGAAGGCCTTGACGGCGTTGGTCTGGGTGAATGTCTTGGTGGCCGTGGCCATGGAGTGGACATCGGTGCATACGACGCTGTCTCCGGAGATGCCGCAGTCCTCGTGGAGTACATAGGTGCCGGTCACCCCAGGGAAGTCGGTCGGTAGGCTCTGGAAGAAGTGGGCATCGGTCGAACCCTCGACGAGCGTGACTGTGTGAGCGTGGTGATAGGAGGTGGGGGAGAAGGGGGGGGGGCATAGGACACACGAGAGTTCGAGTCGGAATGGACATCGCGGAGGGAGATATCCCTGATTAGACGGTGCTGCGGCGCGGAGGTATGAAACGGCTTACACGGAGCGAACGCGAAGCCGGGGGTGCTCAAGGTATCCGTTGGGGTCCCAGTGCCAATAGACCACGAGGTACGACCCGCAGAGTCTGTGCCCAAATTCTGTGCAGTAAGAGCGACGCCAGCGTCACCATAGACGGGCACAACCAGGGACACGACGGCCGCATCTGCCAGATGGTCCGAGCCGTTGAGCTGTTAAACATTATGGATAGGCGAAGAGACTTACTGCTTAAGACGGCCATTTCAGCGAGGAGGACGAGGGATGCTATGGCAGTGAGCTGAATTTTGGCCATTGTACAGAGAAGATAGGCTAATAGACCGGGAAGAGTGTACGCTAAAATCGACGTCGACGCATCAGTGGTTATGTAGCGTTTGAGTTGCTGCGTTAGGCATCTTACCATGCTATGTTCGTGCTGGTGAAGACACTACGCCGCAGAGGCTATTCTGTCGATATCAGGGTCGCAGTCGAGAAGTCGGAGTGCAAGTCATGATGTGATGCATAGGCTCGTGTAAGGTGACTTCGCCTCAGGGGCCTTCGGGGCTACTTGGTGGACTCTCATACGCTGAACGTGCGAACGTGCCGTCTTCTAATGCATCCGTTGAACAAGTTGCGGTCAATGAGGAGTCACCGCAGCCGCGAGACATTGCCCTGAAAAAATGCATTAGAGGTTGTAACATCTGTCGAAAGCCTTTCATACATACTCTTACCGAGACTTGCACCTAGCAGAACACTGTACACAACTAGGGAACATCGCCTTTGACTAGCATATCGCATGCTGACAGCACCATAAGTGCACCCTTGAGTGACTAAGTAAGATCAGTGTCATTGTCGAAAACGTGGTTTACTTGCCAACATGCACGGAGCGGGTATCAGATCCCGGCGAGAGAACGCAATGTCAGGTTAACAGCAGCCGTTCGATGCGAAGTTATGCAGGCGGTACACTGTGAAGCGCATGCGCAAGCAAGACACGAGCCTGACTGTCTTCAGAAAGATGTCTGGACTGATCGGGCTGTCAGGTCACGGCACTACGATGCAGGACTGGGAAGCAAGCTGTGGGATACTCACTCCGGATTACACTGCGAGCAGCGTAGTCTGACTGATTATGGGTGCCGATGAATTGCTCCTGGTATATTTACAGAGGAGAAAACATCCATAGATGCGAGGGCGGGCCTGTCTTGTACACCATGGCCGTCATCGTGGGCGGCAGGGTTCAACTTGAATACGGTACGTCGTTACTGTGGCGCCGGTACTTTTGTAGCGCTTACTAAGCTAAGAGAAAGTTTCCCACAACTAGAACGCGCAAATATCACTACTTGGGCGGCCCTTGATGTCCTCCCCGGCTGCTAGTACCACTACTAGAGCAAGTTCGAACGAGCGCGAGCCTCGACTTCGTACTGCGACCGCATAGCCTCCGACCCCAGCTCTCTGACATCGCGATACGCTGCATATGCATCCGCCTCGTCGACAGGTTCCCGGCCAAGGTCCTACAATCCAGACAAAGCTGGTCTGACTCGTAGCGGTGGTCGATTCCTCATCCCGTACACGTCGAAGGATGCCGGTCACTTTCCGAGCGGTGTACTCTGGCGGTTTTGAGTCTGCTTAGATTGATATGGTGAGTTGAGCTCGCCCACATGGAGTATGCATCCATCGTTAGCGGGTAGATACTCGCCGCGGGTCGGTTAAGGGGAGGTTCAAAGATATCACATACCCGTACCCGACTCATGATGTACGCTAGATCATAACGACCGCAGCGATTCCCTCATAGGCCGTCCATCTCTTTGTTTCCCTTGTTCTACCAGTACTGTGGATGTTTGTGGTCTTGGACGGCCTCTGATATGTTGAATTGCCCCGTACGTCTGACATTGCCCATCTTTGTTCGGGGCCTGCGAACTCATATCATTTGACTATAGTGCATCTATGGGCAACACTTTTTCAGTACTCACGGCCTCAAGACGTCGTTCCGCCCTAAGCACAAGTCCCTCAGACTGCCATTCGCCAGCCCCATCTCCGCTGGCCTGTCTCAACGACGACATCCTCGAGGTCATATTCAGCCACTTTGACCAGAGCAACAGAGCCGACGTCCGGACTTGCGCACGCTGCACGCGTGTATGTCGCGCATGGACGGAGCCCGCATCACGAGCCCTCTGGAGCTCTCCTCAGAGACAGCTGCCAGACTTGTACATGATCCTGATCCCGCCTTCTACGCGGTCCCCAAAGCGCTTTTGGGATAGCAACGTGTCCCGGGCCGCGGGTTACTGCAAAGCGGTGCGCATTGTTATCTTCCTTACGTGGGACTCATCTGGCTAACGGGTTTAGCAGGCCAGGAAGCAACTTGAAGCGCGCAAGAAGGACCCTCTCGTGTGGGCTGCCTTTCTGCGTTGTGGTGCTCGTATCCGATCATTGTCGCGCGAGACCGCCTTCGGTGGGTATTCTCCTGTGCTCGGGGAAGTCAAACTCTTGCAACTTCTTCTATCTCTAAACAACGAGCAAACTTTCCTGCCTTCCCTTCGGTCGCTCTACTGGAGGGAGAGCGTATCAGCGCAAGGCGTACTCGTACAGTTGGCGTCTCCGTGCCTTCGGGAGCTCACGCTGGCCGTTGGATATGGAACGTCGCAGGACCAGGTCGACACTCTCCTGCGGCAGCTGGCCGCCACGTCTCCGAATCTCCACAAACTCGACATCGCCTCACACGGCGTAGAGAATGGCGTTCTCACTATCAGCTCCTTATCTGCTCATGTCAATCTCCGGCACCTGACTCTAGGGGAGGGCATCAAAGTCTCACCTGAAGATCTCCAGGTAGTGCTTGCACTCCCCTGCTTGTTGACGCTCAGCATAAACATCGCTGCGGGCTTTCACAACATCGTCGGGACGTTCACAAGCTCCACATTATGCGAACTTCAATGCCACGCCATGGAGACATGCGACGAGATCGGTATCGTCTCCTTCATTTCGCGAGTCGACCTCCCCAGCCTTCATCACCTAGGTCTCTTCATCACGAATGTCAACAACTCCTACGACCCCAATGCTTTCGGCCAACTCATCGACACACTCGCCCGGAGCCAAGTAGCGAGCAAGCTGCGTTCCTTTCACTTCGTCAGTTTGACCGTGAGCGGGCACGGCTTGGGGACTACAGCCCCATACGCCACAGACCGTTACGTCTCCCTTACCTCACTGCTCAAGCCGCTTTTCAAAAGCAGCTGGCTGAAAGAGCTTAGAATCGACGTCATCAGCGCCGTTTCCATCACGGACGAAGACGTCCTCTCGCTCGCACAGGCCTGGCCGACCCTCGTAAACCTCTCCATCGGCTTCCAAGGGATCAGTCACAACAGGGTGACCCCTATTGCCTTCGCGCACCTCGCGCTGCACTGTCCCGAGCTCGAACGTCTGGCTTTCCACACGCAAGCTTCGTACCCACGTTATGCCGAATGCCCCGCCCCACAGGCATACGGGAGCGAGGGCACGCCTCCGCATCGACTACGCGTGTTACGGCCAATCGCGATGGTCTCCGCGAACCACGAGGAGCGGGTCGCGCTGGCCTGGTGGATAGACTCTGTCTTCCCTGCGTTGGACCTTAGCGCGTGTGAAGCGGACGACGATGACGACGACAGGTACAAGCTATCTGTGCCATTCGGATGGACCCGGATGTGGGAGGGGTTGTGGGCGGAGGTGCGCGCGGTCCGGGCTGAAAGGTGGCTATGCGGCGGGTCTCTCGAGAACGCTGCAAGCGCTGCGCGGAGCCAATAGTGCCTATGTCTGCATTTCGGAGGTGAGTATCCTTTCACGATTCCGCGGGGATGGGGTCACTGATTATTACTATAGCGTTCTCGGAGGACGTAGCTCTGTCGTACGCGTTTTATTGCACGCAGCATCAATACGGCTCGTTTGCTGCGCAATTTATTTGCTTCATCAACGGCCCCATTGTTACATCTCCTATCCTCACTGCAATATACGTATGCTCTCTTTGCCCTTTCAATGATCGGGGTGGCGTCAAGGTTCCTGCGCCTCAACAGCCCCACGCGGTCAACATTCAATGATCTCTTCGCCCGCAGATTCTCTGTCAAAAGCACTGCTTTGGCGTCATACGATCTGATAATGATTCACAGCAGGCTCAAATGCATGGCTGATATGCGCGGCCGAACGTTTCGAACCTCGCCTTTACATGAAACCGTGTGTGCCATGAACGCAGTGATCATGGCGAAGTCCCGCTCCTTGCCACACTGGCAGTGATGCGGGGAGACTGTAGGACTATCCCTGCCACAGACCTGAGCACGCACCTGCTTAAGTTCGAAGCCGTGGTTTTGTGCGGCGCGCCCAGATGCGGCAGTTTGTCCGAGTTCGTACCGTCTTTGTACTCCATGCGGAGTTGGGGTACCTTGAAAGGGAGAACACGAGGTACACAATTGCTGTATGCGTTCAAACCAGCAGAGTAAAGTGGGAGCTACTTTCAACAGCCTCTTATCGATACCGTAGCTTCTTCGACGAGTGCTTCGCACACACGTGCATCCGTCAGTATTGAGCCTTTTCATGACGGTTGCTGACAAGCACTGGCAGCAGCACGGTCGAACTCTCTAAATCTGCCTTCGCTGCCTGTATGCCAGGTCTACGACGTGCTTGATTCATCAATGACGGTAGCCATACGATTCTTGGAGGCCTGAACATGAATAACATACGCGGCGTCAAACATACAGACTTCGGTGCAGCCCGGGCCTGGTAACAAGCCGACAAGCTTGAACATCGAAGCAGCCTTCTTCGATGACAATGCCTGACGACCGTCCAGTAACGTTCAGGCACAAGAAGTTCAGTACGGCATACACGGACGTCTCTCCGCCCTAAGAGCCCCTGGCCCTTGTGCGCTCCGGATGCGGGAGAAGGCCCATATATAGAGTTACGTTCCGGAGACGACAGCTCCTTCGAAGCCCACACCCGGCGCGCCGCCGACCCTCGAAGTACAAGCCTGAGACGGATCAGCCACCCCCGCAGGAGCACCGACGCGTCGGTACGCCGCCATTTACCCCCGCGAGCCGCAGTACAGAGCGGGCCCGGGGCATCTCAGGCGAGAATGCTGCGGATGGCGGATATGCGTGTGGAGAGGATCGAGACTCATCGTTTAAAAGCCGGGGGTGGCTTGGCATCCGGCTCCCCTGGTCTCGTACCCAGACGTACGACTTTGTAGCCGCACCCCACCACCGCGCTAAGTGGTGGGGTGCGGCTACAAAGTCGTACGCCTGGGTACGAGACCACGGCTCCCCGAGGTAAAGGATCTCTGCCAGGGAGGTCACACATCTCGTACAGCGGTGCATCCCAGGGCTCGGCAGCGGTGTTCTACATTTTATTCCCGCGATACGCATATATAGACATGACCTCCGGAACTTGAAGTCCTTCAGCCTCCATTGCCAGTGTGTCGTCAGTGGTGGTGGACGCGAGGGCGTGGGCGTCTAACACAACTAGAGCGGCGGCTGGATAGCAGAAGGGGAACAACGCCCTGCTTCGATTCTACCCGCCAGCCTTCCCGGCCCCCACGATCCTGGGACGCCTCCTGTCCAAAAGTCGAGTGGTCCGAGACGACAGTATCAGTTGAGGTTCCTCTTGTTCTGACACTGACAAGATGAGCAACAAGACCCTCCCCGAGCCCGGATCTTGCGGCCGGCGCGTTCAGCAAGTTTGACAGCGCTTGACATGGTGGTCTCGGTTGTGGGCCTTGCGCCCGACGTCCAACAATGTTCGCTGACATCACGGGGACAGGCATCTAGAAAGGGCTGGCCACAATGGCTTGCGGCGGCGGTGCGGCGGACGATGGTATGATATATAGCATAATGTACAGGCGCGTGCGCGGAGACAGACAAAGAGTGATGCGTCTGGAGCGTCCAAGGCCAGTAGTATTGGGAAATACATCTGAGCAGGCGGCGGGAGCTATGGATGTTATAACACAGCGTGCCACCGCGGTGCTAATGATCAAAGAGGCAGAGTGGTTTTAGAGCCAAATGCTGATGGAAGCTGGTCCCGACTTGTGTGCCAGACTCCCGTTCAAGCCTGCGCCGCCGCGCCAGTATGATGTCGCGGGTGATGACAGCGGGGCAAGCCGGTGCTGCGTGAGAGCTGGTGTCGGGGAGAGGTGAGAAAGTCATAAACGATATACGAAGCCGCTTCAGCTTGCAGCTCCCTGTGGCAGAAAGCGTTACTGGGGCGGAAACCATGTCGTCGGTGGATGTCGTACTGATCCAACAATGAGCGATTGTCGACAGCTATGTGTTGATGGCAAGGAACGGACTAGAAGAAGGCTCAGAGCGAGCTGTCTCCTCGACTGCGCCAACGCCACCGCTTAACTGGGATCAAGAACAAAGACCTGGTCAGTACGAGATGCTCGAACAGCGAATTATCGGCGATCATACCGTATATACCGTGCCATCATACCCCCCGCCACCTGAAGCCGCCACAAAGTAGGAATGCGATGCGTCAGGCGGGGGCGCGGTGCGGCGGGACACAGCATGCATGGGTGGGATGCATCCGTGTGGGCGCGGTTAGAGCGGATCGGGCGCATCACCGACTTTGCTGGGATCTGGGGAGGATGATGGACCTGTTGTGTGCTGTGTCTGGGGTATAGAGAGAGGTACGGGATCTCGAGGCGAAACAGGACACGGATAGGATGATTGAGACGTTACCTCCAGGGGACGCGCGAGTACTGGTGCAGTAGTCGCCGCTGCATCACGGTCCGATCTTGTGCTCGCGCGCGCGGTGAGATGGCACACACAAGTTACGATGTGCAAAAGAGCGTTCCAGGTTGCGCATGTTTGAAGCGTACCGTGGCGGTTGCATCCGGCGAGAGTAGGCAGTGCGGCCTGTAGTGAACATGACATGCGTACATGGATTCTCGCGAACGCAGCCGAGAGGCAGTTGCAAGCCGGGAGGCCAAGGGATTGTAGTCGCAAATGGTCGCCATCGGCATGCAGACGGGGCACTTGGGTGACAAAGGCGAGGTATGCGCGAACGTGACTAGCTCTTGACTGGCGCTCCGAGGCGGAGGAGGAGAGGAGGGGACGGAGATATGCCGGGGACGGGTGAGGACGGCAGTTGCGAGCGGTAAGTGGACGAGAAGGACTCCCATAAGTGACGTTTCGCCATATGGGCGGCGGAAAGCGGGCCGGGCCGGGGGGCTGGGACCAATCAAGCTCGGACAGTTTCGATCGGGCGAGCAAATTTCCGTGTGTCCCTTACGGCCGGCGTCGAAGCCCGCGCTCGTCCTTCTGCCGCGCTCTCATCATCTCGACCAGATGCATGCCGTCCTGGTATTCCACTGGCAGCACATCTCTCTCTCAGCGCGTAGCTATGTTGGCGGGCCTGTCCTTCGTGGGAGCCCACGAGACACAACGTGCTGATGCGAATGTCGAGCGCGTCATGTCATTTGCTCCCCTCGAGTCTCTCGACTCGCACGACGATCATCCACATGCCGCCTTCAAATTGTCCTGCTGAGAGGCCGAGCGGCATGGAGCACCGAAATAGCTCGCGAGTGCAGCCGTCCACGCGCGGGGCTCACATCACTTCGCCCGGGCTCGAGTGCCTGACGGACGTCGAACAGGATCAAGAGCGGCCGATGGCCATGTCACTTTGTGGCTGATGGTCATCTCACCACTACCCAGGGCCAGGTCGGCGCCTCTCATGACTGGATGGCTGATTCATTCATGGATCTCGGATGGATGGGCGCGAGGCTTGTGCCGTGCCGGCACCAGCACAACCTCCAGGGATCGGCGCTTTCCAACCCATCATCCTCCTCCGCGCACGCGGGCGATGGACGCGTCGGCGCGCTGAGGCAGACAGGAAAGTCCGCATCGCCCCCTGCGCGCGCGGTCTGCTGCTGCCCCGCTCCGCTCGGGCACCGCGCTCAGTCTGCAGCGCCAAGGCCGGTGCTCCCGCTGCCTCCCATCGTGCACTGGCCCGCCATGGCAGCAGCTCGAGTGCGGCCGGCAGGCTCACAAACGCGATCCCCCTGGCGACGGGACCCGTTCTATGGACGATAACGGATCTGGCACGCGCGCTCACGCGCGTTGGTAGGGCAGCCGTGCGATCCATTCGAAAGCTCTGATCAGCCGGCCAACGACTTCCCGTTCGGGCCAATCACTGGCATGGCCAGGGACCGCTATATAACGTCCGGAAAGGCTTGGCCTCCCGCCATCCCCTTTCCTCCCGCTCTCGTCTCTGCTCGAGCTGTCGCTCGCTCTCCTTCAGGCCGGTGCCTACTGTTCACTCTAACGCGACCCGGGGTCGTTTTGCTTCTTTCGAGCTCTCAAAGCCTCACTTTCGTTCCTTCTCACCTCGACCGGTCGTCGCTTTTCAAGAAAGTTCAACATGTACGCCAAGGCTATCCTCGTTGCTCTCGTTTCTTCCCTTTCTCTTTCCGCCTACGCCATTCCGGCGGCGAAGAACGATGCCACCTGCGGGGTAAGTCTTTTTTTCGATCGCAACTTGCTCCCCGATCGCTCATCGCGTCTCGGTGCAGACGGCGATTAAGACTGTGACGGTTACGGCTACGGCCGCGGCCGCGGCGGCCACCTCGGTCGCCGCGAGCGCGAACGCCAGCAAGGGCAGCAAGGGTGCTAGCAAGGGCGGCAACAACGGTGAGCAACTTGATGGGTGGCGCGGTTCCGGACGATATTGACGTTTGTTTGTCTCAAAGGTGCCGCCGGCACCAACGCTGCGACGGGTAAGACCTCGACCGGCAAGACCTCGACTGGGTCGACTGCGTCAACTGGCAAGACGTCAACGGGCAAGACCTCGACCGGCAACAACGCTGCGGTCAGTGAATGCTCTATCTCTCGATGACAATCGTGCTCATTTTTCTATAGTCGGGTTCCTCTGCGAGCGCTCAGACCTCCCTGACGATCGACCCCAGCAACATCTTCAACTTCTCGCTGACGGGCCAGGAGACTCCCACCGCCGGCCAGGAGGCGTCGATCACGTCGCAGAACAACTTCATCAACTTCTGCCTGACCGTGCCCGGCAAGGCGAAGACGAACGGCCAGCAGATCGTCGACGGCTCGTGCAACCAGACGCCCATGGGTGTCATCGCCGCCAAGGCGCTCATGCCCGCGTCCAAGTTCGTCTTCCCCGCGAACGGCGCGACCGTCGCGGCGAACACCAACTTCACCGTCAAGATGGCGATCTCGAACCTCGAGACGGGCCACTTCACGAACCCGGACACCACCTTCCACATGGCGCCCCAGCAGGTGAACGCGCAGGGTCTGATCAAGGGCCACTCGCACGTCACCATCCAGCAGCTCTCGTCGCTCTCGCAGACGACGCCCGCGGACCCCACGAAGTTCGTCTTCTTCAAGGGTCTCAACGCGCAGGCCGTCAACGGCGAGCTCTCCGTTGAGGTCGCCGGCGGGCTCCCCGCGGGCTTCTACCGCATCGCGTCCATCAACTCCGCCGCGAACCACCAGCCTGCGCTCGTCGCTGTCGCGCAGCGCGGTGCCCTCGATGACATGGCATACGTGCGTATCTGATGTTCTGCCTCGTGATCACGTCCATGCTGACGCGGTATGGCGCGCTTCCAGTTCACCGTCACTGCCGGCGGCGCCGCCACCGGCAAGAACAACAACGCGTCGACGGGCAACAACGCGGCGACGGGCGGCAACGCGGCCACTGGTGGCAAGACCACCGGCAAGGCGACCGGCAAGGGCAAGTTCGGCGGCAAGAAGTTCTTCGGCAGGGCCCAGGGCAAGAGCCGCCGCTCTGACTGAGCGTAGCGCCTCCCAGTTCCTGTCCTCTCCGATCCCTTCTGCCTTACTGTAGCCGTAACTTATTCCCCTCGCTCTGCCGTGCCGCGCGATGATATGATATCCCTTGCCTTTCCCTTGCTGCCTCCTCCTCACCCCCTCCGCAAACGTGTTGGAACGCGTGCGATCCGTCGCTGGGTCATTACACACACAACTTTCTTCCCTTCTCTCTGCCGTCTTCAGGCTCATCCTTCCCTTGTTTTCTCGTACTCCATACCGCACGTGTCCTTGGACTCGGACAGTGGCGCCGTCGAACACGCATCCCCGACGCGTCTGGAGTGGGGCGGTAGCGCTAGACTCGTTGACCTTGTAGCAGAGAACGTTAATGAAAGGCGAGATGGAAAATACCCCTCCTAATGGTGTGTGATGAGTGATGCTTTGCGTGAATGAACTGGAAATCTCGTATTGGAGGAAGCGAATGCCAAAAGGCATCTCCACTCTCGAAGCTTCGAAGTCCAAAGACGTTCACGGCTCGCGCGTGGACTTCGATAGCGACCGATATCAAGCCCACGCCTTCTGTCCCCCGGCTTGGCTGACGCACTACCCCACATCCATGGCCAAGCCGCACACCTTTTCCCTCAGTGCGGCAGCTGGATCATGGAATACGCTCGCCTTCTGTCCCCGTCTGACGCGCGACGCCCCGTATGGCCATAGCAACACGCCCGTCGCCGACATCTCCCGCCCAAATACTGGGGGTGCGCGGACTCTGTATGTAAGTAGCTGTCGACGGCGCCCCTGGCGGACGACGTGATCGATCCCTAATTCCGGGTGGCGAGCGGGCGGCATGCCATTGCCAGCGACGGTGATGATGGATCGACGTCGACGAGGGTACGCGCAACGTCGCCGACTCGCGCGTTGATGATATTCGGCCGTACAGTAAGTACTCTTATGTATATGCGGCGTCGAACCTCCGAGGACCTGAACACGCGCTCTGATTGGCCCGGTGTGCGATTGGATGGGGCTGAGCGAATGATATTGGGATCCGGTAAGAGGGACATAACCAGAGCCTTGGGAGCACTCTGGAAAGCCCCCGGCGATCGCGTCAGACATGTTATGGCGCACGAAACGAAGTACGAGCACCGAGGTCTCCGAGGCCGTCCGACCAACGAGAGGAGGAGGACGAAGGGGCGGGACAGGGCGCCTATGCGACTCCTCGCGCCTCCGGGCGGGAGGGAGGGGCTAACTCGCGCGTCGCTCGCGAAGGACGCGCTCCCGCCGCGCGCCGCAGTTGTGGGCGCACCTATGTGCGCATATGTACGCCACGCCCTCGGGGAACCAGGGGAGGGGGAACCAGCTCCACTTGGCACAGCTCGCTGCCAGAGCTATAAATACAAGCTTGCGGATCGGGGAGCGGGGACGGGCAGCCTCGAGAAGATGAAAGGTGGAGCGGGGGGACTCTCGAAGAAGCAGCGGGGGATACGCGCGCACGAGGGATTGTTCTCACAGGCTGGCACGCAGCGCGGCCCCGGGCTGGGGACGATCGGGGACGTCGGTAACGGCGATGGCGACGCGCGACAGGCTGGCGGGCGGAGGGGCGCGCGGGCTATTTTTGTGTGCGCGGCCAGGAACTAGCTCGTTACGGCGTGCTCCACTGTTCGCGATTGGCAGGGCAAGATGTCGAGGAGCAGGTGTACGTGCTCGTAAGATGCGCGAGGCTGGCGAACTTAGGTGTATCGCGGGGTTGAATAGGTTGCAGAGCGGCTCACGGCCTAACACGGAAACCGGAAGCGTGGTAGACTTCGTCCATCGCAGCAATCACTGTAGCAAACGCGCCGTATTCGCGTTGACCATGCAAAGGGCATCGTATTTGATTCTGCATCTAAGGCCGGATCAATCCAGAGAGAATAGGTTTATCTTGCAAGTTGTATCGAAGTGTAGCTAAGGATAGAGGCCTATTGACGCGCCGAGTAAGTAATTAGTACCTCCTGGGTGCTTCAGATAGGTATAGGTCCTTTGAAGGGCGTTGTGTCAGTGACATCCGCTCGAGAGCTTTTGGTGGACAACTCACGAGTTCAGAATAGGATTGAAAACCGTAGGTGGCATGGAAGCAGCTGGAGACAACTCAACAAGAGAGAGGGCGCCTAGTATGTATACTGTACTCCTTGAGCATTTACTGACTAAGCACATTCCGGCTAATTGATTGGACGGCGGCAACCGGCGGCAACCCGGGGCTCAGAGCTCCGGCGCCTGCTCGATCGTGTGCAATCCTGCGTGCCTTCTCGAGCACGCTTTCTGTGCCACGGCTGGCCTACAGCCCCCGCATGCCACCTTCAGCCTCTAAACACACTGGTTTACGAGTTTTCAGCCCATCCTGAAAATAACTCGTTGCATCAAGACGATTACGGCACGGACCGGTCGTTCCTCCCACTAGCCTCCCACCGTACAAGCACCGCGAATGCTTCCGTTGCCTCGCACGACCTCTCTCCATTGCACCATCATCTACATCCCCCAGTATTCGTTCACTTCCAACGCATGAAGACGGTGCTACCACGACGTGGTTCTGCTCGCGAGACGTTTCTGCATGGATGCCAGTGACAGCGTACCGACGCTGGCCATATCGCTAGACCTATCTATCGGGGCAGTATTAGGCGGCCTCGGCGTTGCGCTATTGTGAGTGGGATCTCAACTCTGTTCGTTCGACCTTCCTTACTGAAGTGCTGTTGTTGTATTGGGCGCATAGCTTCTATGGGATAACGTTTGCGCAGACAACGCTCTACTTGTCGAAGGGTGAGGGAGGGAAGGCGTTCTGGGCGCAGTCCTATGTAAGCTCCCGTTCTTTCCTTGCGCAGTTGCCCTTCTCAATAGATCGTTCCCTCGCACGTATTGATTTTGAAGATATCCCTGTTATGGTACGCTCTCATCGTATGATCGTGTTGCTCGCTGTCTCATTGTAGATTGCGCGAAGGATTGTCAACACTGTACACGTCTTCCTAGCGTCGTATTCGACGTTCCTCTACACTGTCTCTGGCCACAGCATTCTGGGTACCCCAGAAACGGTGTCATGGCCTTTTGCCGTGGGTTACTTCCCTGCTTCATGTAACGCTTTCTAAACAGGTCCCCTTAGATGACTCCTATCGCGACGGTGAGCTGTACGTTCTTCCGACTCGCTGCGTTCCTAATGTGGTCATAGGAACTGAGCATGACTCTCGTTCGTCTGTAAGGTTCAAAGCTACCTCGATCTCAGCTCGCATTCTCATCCAGTTTCTCGTAGGGGTTATCTCTATCGAATATGGAGATGTGCGTTTTTCCTGCAAACACGTCACCCCGCCGCTCATTATCCACACCATAGTATGCTCCATGCGCTACTTGGCGGCCTTCGTTCCGGTATGACCTCCCTTTCAAATGCATTTGACTTTGTTGATCGTGTTCTTCTATAGGCGGTGTGTCTATCGTTGCTCATAGGTGCGTGGCGCGTGTATTGGTGCGTGCGAGCGGAAATGACATTGTGTGTCTCTAGCTGGATTTGGTATCAGTAAGCAACTTCATTCGAAACGGCACGTTGTGCTCAATGTCATCCCCCGTGTTCAGATTTTGGTATCAAAGAGTACGTGGAAGGTAGCGAGGATCGTCATAGCGTGCTAACTTGGCACCCTATAGGATACACAGCAAGCGGCTGGCGGACGTGGGACCACTGCGAGTGAGATTTTATATAACTTGACTCCTTTACTTGTGTAGTTTGCTAATTCAGCCTTCAGTGGACGTTCTACGTCGTGCTCAGTGTGCAGATCTTGGTCGACGCTATAATTGCTACGGCCATGTTCCTCCTGCTGAGACGGTTCCATACGGGCATTGAGAGGTAAGCGCTTATGTTTCACGTATCGTGACAGTCGACGCTCACCCCAGCAACAAGGCTGGATACAGTCATAAAAGTCATCATCATCTATATGCTCAACACGGGTGCGCTCGCGGCGTACGTCCAACTTTCCGTTCCGATATGCTCTACTATCTGACGTCATCATGTTGTAGCGCCCTAGCTGTACTGGAGATTGTCGTTGTAAGTCATACCATCCAATGCGCATTCTCCACTCCCTTCTTACCTGCATTACTAGTACACTGTATTACCCGAATCGCTCGTCTTCCTCGGCATAGATTGGACCCTCTGTCAACGTGCGTCGTCCCTATAGGGATCATTTGTCTCCGACTTCAAGTCCCTGAACATTTCTTCTCCCTCTTGTGCCCATCTAGTACACGCATGCTCGTTCCTCGCTGTCATGCGCGCGCAGAACGACCTCGTCCTGCAGGCTAGCACGCACGTCGCCGCCGTGCACCAGCAGACCGGTCACGGAGAGCTGACTACCGTGATGGACCTGCAAACCATGGGGACGCAGATCACCTTCGGATACGACTCTACCGGGTCTTCATATATCGTCCAAGATCCCGAATCGAGCGAGGGGACGACGGAGAACGGGAGTAGAAGCAGAAGTAGATGTGAGGAGCAGGAGTGGGGAAAGAAGGTAAGTGTATGCGCCCGGTTTCGGGGAAGACACGTTGGCTGATGGGTTCTCCAGTCTATTCTTCCACTGGAGACGTGACTATCATCTTCCCCGCGGCCTGTCGGCGTGTTTCGTTGTGCTTGGAGCTGCTGGCGTCGGACATTTGAGGCTTATCAGTGCCGCGCCTGCTCGGTGCTGTATTTTTATATATTGAACTCTCGTTCGATATCTCTGTGAAGTCGATCTATCTCTAGTTCAGCACACCTACACACGATTTGATTGGATGCTTGTTTGGGTCTCCTTGTACTCTTTTCGTGGTGGCAGGCCATTTACTCTAGACTCTCGTATTTTCACTATGGAACATCCCCCGTCGTCACTGGTTGTGTCTACCATACGTACTGTACAGTCGATTACCTTCTACCAGACTAACCTTCTAAACTTGTACGCTGACATCTGGAATCGGTATATATCACGGTTAAACCGCGTGGAAGAGGCTGGTGTCGTAACTCATATCATACAACTTGACGGCCCGTGAGCGGTTGAGCGCTCGTGAGCCTGGCCAGGGGCGTCCAGCGCTAATTGAACCTCCCTCTTTCCCCAGGGGCCTCGATGTTCGTCAGGACCGTCTCTTTCCGCGCGTTTCACTCAGGCCCTACCAACATAAAGATGCATTCCCTACCCAAATATTGCTACAACGCGCCTCTGACTGTTCAAGTTCATCCTCCAAGGATTTCATAGACACGCCCGAGTTGTGCTGCACGCATTCAAGATGTTGCGTCGGCTCAAGGTTTGAAACTTTCAAGCGAAGCACGCACTATGAGGGTGACTTCCCAGACGCAGTCTCAATCATCTCGTCGTGAGTGTGGCTCGATCCTCAGCCTATCTCTTGATTGCTGAATGAGCCGGCACCTCTGGAGCTTCGTCGAAAATGTACTTGTTCTGAACGAATCGACGAATTCTAGGCCCCTTGGACCTTCGGAGCTCGGGTGCAGGTGCCAAACCGTGACTATAGAGAATGTTCTATCGTCACTGATCTGATCTCAATAGACCTCTAGCTGCGAGTGAAAGCTATTGAGAGGATAGCGCATATGACATCAAACGCTCTTGGCAGCACTTGGAGGGCTCAGCGGCCCATCAGTCCTCGGTACTCCGTATTCAACCTACTCCTACCCACATCATAGAGAATACCGAATCGGCGAATCTAGATCTTCGTTTTCGCGAGCATTCAGGATCAAGCGTCTAGATCTCATGGGTGAGTACTGTCCATTGACATATACGGGCCGGCAGTGCTATAAACATATACCCTTCAGAACAGGTGTGCGATGAGGGCTACTAAGACGAGAAAGTCAACGGGCGCTTCCCCATCAGAGACCCGCTTCGGCGTCGCTGAGCGCTGATCTCTGGGTCTGAATGGAAAGTTGAACAGCAAAACAGGCATCTCACGCCCGCTATTCGAGCTCGGGCCGATCCTAAACTCCGCGGACCCAGGCGACATGCAGAGGCGGAGGCCGCTTCTCCCCGTCACGTTGCCCAAAAGCCTCCGGATGCGCGAGGGCCGTTCCCATCTGTTCCCATGCGGCGTTGCGCGTACAGTACTCGGTGACGTTCGCTCCAGCCCTGCGCCGCATATACCTTTGCGGGGGACGTCGGATGGCCCGGTCTGTACGGACGTTTGAAGGGCGTGGTTAGGCAGCAGTGCTGTATTGCACGTATATTTCGCGCAAATATAAACAGATCGCCGTCGTTCTACCCCCGTTCCAGCTACCTGATCTATCGCCCATACACCCCTTCGCGCATCCGACAAGTACCGCTCCATCATGCTTGTTGCGCTCTTGCAGGGGGCTGTTATCTGCTCCACCTGCTGGTTTCTATGGAAGTATTTCCGGCAGATAGTGATCAAGTCTCCGCTCGACAATATTCCTGGCCCGCCCTCAGGCTCATTCATCTATGGTGAGGACCAGCCCCCTATGTCCCACTGTCGTTGATACTGAACGTGACCGTTATCTATGATGTAGGCAACTTGGCGCAACTCATAGAGAAGAACGGCTGGGGCTTCGTGCAATACCTCACTGATTCTTACGACGGTGTGGTCAAACTCCACGGTCCTGTTGGTGTGAGTCGATGTCATCGCTTTCCGTGGGGATCAGCCTGACTTCATGCGTATGACCTGTAGCACCGCATGCTCTACGTCTTCGACCCGCTGGCCTTGCACACCATGCTCGTCAAGGACCAGTACATCTATGAGGAAACATCGTGGTTTATCAAGTGCGTGACGACGCTCACTGGGTCTCGCATTCATTCTGACGTAGCAACTCGAAATGTAGGTCGAACACCCTGTACTTCGGACCCGGGTTGCTCGCTACGCTGGGTGAGTGATTATGTACCACATCCGGTGTTTGTATCTACATGGTACGACCGACCTGCACGTATACAGGTGATCATCACCGGAAGCAGCGCAAGATGCTCAACCCAGTCTTTTCTATCGCGCACATGCGGCGTATGATCCCTATCTTCAACGAGGTCACCCATCGCGTAGGTCCCGCACTCTTGCTGTTCGATCTGACGGCGTGAAGGGCTCACTGCCCTGCCTTTGCAGCTTGTGGAAGCCATAGAGGCTCGCGTGCGATCCCAGGGCGGAGAGAAGCAGGACGCGCCTGTAGAGGTCGACATCCTCTCGTGGATGGGCCGCACAGCGCTCGAGCTCATCGGCCAGGCTGGTCTTGGCTATTCCTTCGACCAGCTCACTGCGGATACCCCCGACGAGTTTGCGACAGCGATCAAGAACTTCACGTGAGGATATTCCTTAGTGTCGTTCAGGCCGCATCCGCAACTCACGATGCACACTGTCTATCTGCGTGTCTCACAGGCCGGCGATTACTGACGCAGCGTTCGTGCGCCGATTCTTGCCATACATCCCCGACCTCGGGAGTATCGCGCGCAATCGCATGCTTCTCTCGTTTATCCCGCACAAGCCCACGCAGCGGCTTTCAAGGATCATCGACACTTTACACGATCGCTCCGTCGCGATTTTCGAGGCCAAGAAAGCAGCGCTCGCTCGCGGTGACGAGGCCGTCACTCGTCAAATTGGCGAGGGGAAGGATCTGATGAGTATCTTGAGTGCGTACACAGTCGCTTAGAAGTTGATGTCCCTTGTGGGGTTTGCTGAGCGTGTTCGCGATACAGTGCGTGCTAACATGGCTGCGTCGGAGGGAGATAAGTTACCAGAAGAGGAACTCATTGGGCAAATGTCGTATGTACAAGTGGTTCGACCTTTGTTTTTTTGTCAACTCACGGGCCGCTAGGACACTGATCTTCGCTGCGATGGACACCACCTCAAGTGCTTTATCCATCACGCTCTCTCTACTCGCCAAGCATCTCGACGTCCAGGAGAAGCTTCGCTCGGAGATCCGTGATGCACTGGCGGGTGGTCAGGATCTTGAATACGATACCCTTGTGTCCCTGCCGTACCTGGATGCCGTATGCCGTGAGACCCTGAGACTGTACGTATAACCCAACGTTGTGATAGTCGCGCGCAGGCGGTTTGACCATGCATTAATATCGCAGGCACGCACCGGTCGCCACCCTCTTCCGCGAGTGAGTATCACTTTATCACTATCCTTTCCTCCTTCCTTCAACACAACGTAACACCCATTGACACTCTAGGACGCGCGAGGATGTTGTCCTCCCACTCTCGCAGCCAATTCGCGGCGTCGATGGCAGCGAGATCCGCGAGATCTTCATCCCGAAGGACACGACGCTCGCGACGGGTCTCCTTTCGTGCAACAGGAACAAGGCGATCTGGGGAGAAGATGCCCTCGAGTGGAAGCCCGAGCGCTGGCTCGCGCCTCTTCCGGAGAGCGTGCAGGATGCGAAAGTGCCTGGCGTATATTCGAATTTGTGCGTGCTATCCTTGTTGCGCGGGATCGGAGTTACGCCGCGGCTGTGGGGTATATCGCTGACGTTGCGTCTTGCAGGATGACGTTCCTTGCTGGCGGCCGTGCGTGTATGTGAGTCTGGGAGTGCCACCCATAACCTCTGCTAGAATCCCACTGATACACGCAAACCCAGCGGGTTCAAGTTCTCTCAGCTCGAGATGAGTGAGTTACTGTTTTTTGAGTACGCGGCTCTTACTAACGGTACCCCATTCCCTTTCCCGTTTCCGTAGAGGTCGTATTGTGCCTCCTACTCAACAAGTTCACCTTTACACCTTCGGAGAAGAACGTCACCTGGAACCTTTCGGGTGTGCGATACCCGACGGTTGGTAAGAACCCCAAGCCTTCTCTGCCCATCAACGTCACGTTTTGCAAGCCCGTACCCACTGCTTCGGCGTAGACGAAGATGAGCGCGGTTCAGCGAGGCTCATTCACTGCGTCACTTGATACCTTATGGTCTCGCGAGACGGATAGGGATCCTTTTGTATACACGACTTCTGCTAGTTTGTGATCCCTACCGCAGCGAGTATATCTCACATGACAATCTCGGACGCCCGTAAGCAACTCTGGTGCTTCTGCTACAACGACGGATACTGCGGGCTCTGCGACCATTGTTTTGTACCAAGCAGTACGGCGAGACAGGGAAACGGTGCAGGGAGGGTCACTAGGTTGTTGATCGCTGCTGGCGTTGTGGGCGCTGTCGGATATCTAGTGAACTAGTGAGACAAGCTAGATAGGAGTTCAGCTTGAAAGCTCAGATGAAGCTGGGAACATTTTCGAGCAGCCAAGTATAAGTATCAGAGCGGAGAGAGGCAGCGTAGTCTACAGTTATGTGGCAAAGTGACAGGGAGATTGAGTAGCTTTTACTCGATGACTGGACACACTCAAAGCATCTGCCCGGGAACACCGTGCAAGCAGGGATAGAAGTTGCGCAATCATCGCAGAACGGTTACAAATACTAGTGAGGATACGTGACGCAATGCAGTCCAGCAAAACATATTTCTTCAACCTTGCTATGTGTCTACGAGACGATCGTCGCCGGTTGCTTAGGATTCCATGGGAAGTAGTTCATCGGAGGACTCCGAGGATACGGAAGAGTCGGAAAATTCGGAGTCAAGTCCGGAGAGACCTAGGTCTGTGCGCGGCCTTCTCGCTCTCGCTCTCGTGAACACCCTCATTGGCATGGTGTGGCCGCCACCCGAGACCATCGCGCGGAGAAGCGTCTCTTGCTTTTTGGCGGCCCCCAAGAGAGGAAACAGGCGAGTGAGGTACTCCTCCCCCTCCACCCTCCGAGGCCACGCCTGGAACTGCGCCTCAGTCGTGCCCCACGCGGTGATAGAGAGTGCCGCGAGCGGGTGAATAGCTTGCTCTGACCCGCCAGTATCAAGGCTAGCCTGCGGGCCCGGCTCCGAAACAGCATCTTCCGCGGCGGCCCACAAGACTAGTGGCGGGAGTGCGACATCGACGAAGCGTGGACAGCACTGGCGGAAATGCCGAAGGACTGTAGGCGAGGGAATTGTTGGGCAATCGGCCGCCCAAGACAGCTGCCCTTCCGGCAGGATGCGGAATTTTTCGAGAGCGGGCCATGCCTGCGCGGCGGCCGCAAAGTCCGCGTCGCAGCCGGTCATCCCTCCCTGTCCGTTGAACTTCTCCAGAGTGCAAACGAAGGAGCGTATGTTACGCAGGGATAGGAAAGGCGCGAAGAGTATGCCGAAGGAGAACGTGTTCCGAACGAACACAAGCTGTAGTTCTTCAAGTCCCGGGGCGGCTGCGGAGAGTGCTTCAAAGCATTGGGTGTACTCCTCAATGGTCGGATGTTCTCTCAGGTCCATACCAGGGTGAGTAATGGAATAGAGATTGAAACGACGTAGAGAGGGTGCCGTGAGATTGCGGAGGAGGGGTGTGAGAGCAACGTAAAACCCGCTCAATGATAACTCGACTAATCTAGATAGTCTCAATTCACCGTGCGAGCTGAAAGCGGCATTTCGAAGAGCTTGACACATGGCGGCTGGGACATTCAGCACCAAGTGGTGAAGTCCCGGTTTGTCTGCGAGGGAGTAAAAGCTGGCAGCGTTCGAGACGCCCATTGCTGTGGACTGTCGTATAGTGTGGGGGAGACCTAGCAGCTCTGGGATAATTTCTGCTTCCACCGGAACGTCAAAAGACAAGGACTGGAGGCTCGGCGCAACCTGGGAGAGAGTCCGCAGGAAGGTAACAGAACCGGCATCGTTCCTTGGCCTTGGGATGAACTCTCCGCAGCGCTCAACGAAGACAGTCCGAAGGGCAGAAGTGCACAGCGACAAAAGCACTGCTGAGTGCGCAGTGTCTGATGTCGTCAGCGTCTGTACCATAGGGAAGATTCCAACTCCGTTTGTACGCTCTAACACGATTTGGGCGAGTTGGGCATGAATTTCAGGGCGCGATTCAGGGGTGGCGCGCAAGGAGCGGACATGTCCCGCATGCCAGAGGAAATGGGCCCATATCTTCGGATCGTCGTACAGCTTAGCAGACACGATCTATACAACACACAACTGTTAGTATTTGTACAGCCGGGATGACACTGTATCAGGCTCACGCGGCGGAAATGCCTCTTCCGTGGAAACGAGGAGGAATGGCTACGTTTTAGAGACAGCAGGCGCCACAAAGGCGTGAGCGTGCTCAACTCGCTCCATAGCGCGGTACCGGTGACAGCTGGTCTGTAGAACGCCTTGCAGACAAGAGCGCACTTTGAGAGATTGATGGGGGTTTCCCAAACAGGGCACAGTCGACCATTCTTCACGAAGTAGATGATGATACTCAGGAGATCGTCATTCGTGAGTACTGTGGAGGCCGATGTGCGTGTCAAGAGCGTGGCCATGATTGCGAGTGCGATTTCCTGATGGTAGCTGCGACAACTTGAACGTCTCGTGGTGAGTAAGCCTCAGTCGGGGATACTGTGGGTCCCGCCAGAGTACTGCAACTGAAGATCTTGGTCACCGTCGAGAGATGGTAGTGGACGGACACGAGAGAGCGAAACAAAAGTTGAACTTTTGAAGACCAGCCTAGGAGCTTCGTCGCCGCAGCAGGTTGTCGAATTCGAACCGAGTCACACGTCACGGGTGTATGTGGTCTGCGCAGGATCATCGCTTGGGGATACGTGCAGCATCACGGACTCGCTGAGGTGGCACCTAGTCACGCCAGTAGCTGGCCGACCTCCTCGTCAGCGTTCAGTTGCTCAGTATGATAGGTGGAGGGTTGAAAGTTACTCACTGGCAGCGTACTCGCAAGCGAAATTGAGCAACGAGCCATTGCAGCCTGAGATGAGCAAAAGGAGCTTTTAGCTCCGATACTAAAACCATCAGGGTAATCAAAGTCCGAAAGTGCCAGGACTATAAGGATAAACGCCCACTTCCGCTGACAACGGCCGGTAAAGCTTGTGCCTTCTCTTTGTCTCTTTGACTCGGGCGGCTCGCAGGCGAATGGATGTTTGCTATCTTGCTTCCCCTCAGGCCTCAGGACTCGCATGCAGCCACGTTGAATATACCACAAGGCGAAACGGAGGCCGCCTAACTTGAATCTCCACTACTGAGCACACTCAATCGACTCTTCAAGTAATCTCTGCCCTCGACTCTTGGCCTCAATCATGCGAATGGAGGTGCCATGGTTGCGGTATTGCTTGGCCTAAGAGTCGTCTTCGCATAGCTACTGTCGATACCTCGGCGTTGTTGACATCCATGCTGCGCCTGTCTACAGGAGCTGCATCTGTCCTCTCAATGTTCTGATGCGTTGTGAGTGGACTCGCACATCTTTCCGAGTCGACTTTTGCGCTACTCAAGCTTAGTCCTGATTTTGATGCCCAGTAGTCGCGCCCGCCGAGAATGACTGAGCGCCATATCAGAACGCCCGCGACGTGATAGTTGTGAGGCGGGATTCCGGCTGCTTCGATTCCATCGCACTGAACTTGCGGACAGATCGGCTTGCAGCTTGCCCTCGATAACTGCTATTCCGATCCGCCAGAGCATGGGTACTCGCGTACAGTGCTGCGGTGTCAAGCTTAAGCAAAGAGGCTACTTCGGATTGCGAGAGAACCCACGAATCGGGGAACTTCGTGAGTACCATAGTTCAAGTTTTGTACATGGTGTATGAGCTCACGCTGATGCCCCGCCGCTTGCTTCAAGGTCCGACCTCCTGCACACTCGGGTATGTTCAAGCCATGATGTGTCTTCTGACTCCCATATCGCTCAATATGGCCGCGCGATGACTGAGCCACCCGGGCACGACACGACTCGCCTAACGAAGCGCGTCGGTAAGATTTGCAGCGGTGTCGTTTGACCTATAGAATCCGGCGAGACGCCTCCGTGCCCGTGCTTCAATTCTGCACGGCTCGGCATACCTCACATTCCCGACAGCTATATAGGCTGACCACTGTCTACCAAGACAATCCCCATCCTACACAGGTTCTTCTGCAACGTCTCTCGTTCTGTTTCGCTCTCTGCTCCTTTCGCACCTTCTTCTACCAACCAACCTTACGCCATGCTCGCCCTCAGTCTCGCCTCCGTCGTCCTCGCTGCGGTGTCTTCCGTCGTTAGCGTCCCCCTTTCCTCACGGGACCCTTCGCCCTCATGCTCCTTCGACACCTCCGGAACGAACTTCGCGCTGACCGCGTTCTTCAAGGACGGCCAGAACGACAACTCTACCGGGACCCCGCTCCACCTCAACTCCGGTGGTGCGGTCTCCGGATCGCAGATCTGGCTGCTCTCGGTACGTGCGGCCCTCCCAGCCAACTGATTTCGCCTACCGCATAGGACTAACCCCTACGCGTCTACAGCCCATCTCCTCATACAGCGGGTCTGAAATCATGTTCTCGATGGACAACGGTCTTCTCCTTCCCATCCAGGATGGCAACATCGTGGCTACGACCGCCAGTGTCGCTGACGGTGACCCCGTTGCTTTCTTCACCGGCCGCTCCGACCCCACAACTGGGGCTCATGACTATTGCGGTGTGGTAAGCCGGCTTCCTTAAAGTCGAGTCGTCCAACCGGGGTATTGATCACGCTTTCCGTCATCCTCAGTCGGTCAACACCGGTGTCCCTTTGCTCGCGATGAACGGGGACAAGGACTCGTTCGCGATGTGCCCTGGCACGCACGGCGATCAGGTCACGTACAAGCCTGCGGATGCCTCCCAGTGCCGGGCGATCAACGTCTTGATCAACTTCCCTTAAGTTCCGAGTAGTTCATTATCTCCCGTGCGGTAGCTTTGTTGCGCGGACATTATCCGTTCGACCTTGCTCTCCTCGTCGTTTGTTGTCGACCGAGCGAACCACACTCGTTGCTGTTATTTGCATAATATATCACTTGCCATGATGGCTTAATCGACTTTACCCGTGGCAGACTCGTCAAATGGAGCACAGCGTGAGTGTGAGGACATTGCCGTCGCTTGCAATGGTTGGCTTATAGCCTGTCTTGCGGACTCGGCCCGCTTCGCGGGAAGAGGCAATGGCACCTGGCCCGTGCATCGCACTCTCTTGAACTGGCCGTAAGTCAACTCCTGATCGAAAGGCATTACGGTGCATTATTTTCCCATGCGCGACTGACCAACAAAATACCCGGAGATGACAGAAAGGTCAACCAAGAACGGGCATGTCACAAGAAAGCAGCGAACGGAGGTTCTCAGAATTGCTAGCCACACGATTGTAGCACACCAGCGTGCCAGTGTGCTGGGTCACTTCCGCTTCAGCACGACGGAGACAGAAGGGACGTGAAGCAGCCGGTCCTTCCCCGTACCCGTGAAGTAGATAGCATTGATCGCCGCGTTGTTGCGCACGCCCCAGAGGTCCTGCCCGTTCCAATAGGGATAGCACCCCATGTGCTTCAACCCGTTGTACCCCGGAATACCGGTGTCGATCCTGCGGGTTCGCACCGCGGTAAGCTCGTGAGCCCCAACCTACGGAAAATCATATGCGCACCTGAACTCATCGCGGCGCATACTCGAGCGTAACGCGAGTCGCCCGGGCGCGCCGAAGCGCTTCAGCACATCGACGCCTTGGAGCGTGAATTGCTCTATGTACAGCGTTCCGCGCTCGACTACGATGTGCGCATCTGACGCTTTTTCGACGCTGTGTTCGGCGTCGATCCAGGTCCCGGCGTATAGCTCTGTGGCCATGTCCGCAAGCGCCGTGTCGATAGCTGGCTGGAAGATCTCGAACGCATCGTACGCGAGTTTGGCTGCATCTGGATAACGACCGGCCATGAGAACGACGACGCCGTAGCCTGTGCCGGGATGGATGGCGATAGCGGAGTGGTAGCCGACCATAGCACCCACTGCAAGAGTAGAAAAAGGGTCAGAGACGAGAACAACAGAGCTCTCCGAGAGCTTACGTTTCCAATAAATCTTACGCAGACGTCCGTTGGAGTCGCGGGCTTTGATGATTTCCCAGATGAAGCCGACCTCGGTCCAGTCGTCTTCCTCGAACGCGTGTACCGTCTGCTTCCACTTGTCGAGGGAGTATTGCGAGATCTGGCTCTTGGGGTGATGCGCGTTGAGCAATGTTTGGGTGACAGTGATAAGATCTGACAGCGAAGAGAACTGTCCTCCTGCAGTGTTCATCGCATCGAGGAAGTCCTGGTCCTGTGAGGAAGAGGACGTGTTAATGTGTCAGACAGATGTTTGGAAATGAGTCCACTTACAGCAACTTCGGGGCCGACCGAGGGCACGACGACCAAATGTTTGTTCGCCTCTGAGGTCAAAAAGTGGCTGCCGTTGAGGCCCATGGGCTCGAAAATGTCGCGCTGGAGAAGATCCGCATAGCTGAGCGGAGGGCTCGCGCCTGAAGCTGCGTTGTTTGCTGCTTCCAAGGTGATACCGAGGAGACCCGTCCCGGTGTTGGAGTAGGCAGGGTACGTCGCGGGCGGCGAGGTCAGATGGTGCTTTTCTATGGCATCAAAGAGGGCTTGATGCGATGGGAAGGGGTGGCCGTTGGTCGGCGGGGGGCCGCCACCGAACATGCTATCAGGCCAGTCAGACACGACGCCTGGTGGCCAATCTCTCCCGAGCCCCGACGTGTGCGTAACGAGCTGCCACAGAGTCATGGGTGTAGATTCGCGGGCCTGCGCAGGAATGGAAGGGTCAAGGCCATCTAGACGGTACTTGAAATTGTTGATATACTTGTCAACCGGGTCGTTCCTGAACGCGTTGTGAGCGACGTACAAATCCAAGAGGTCGTAGAAACATACCAGGATATGAGGCCTCTTTCTTCCAAAATCAGCCCCTCCAATGCTGTAAACAGTTTGGAGACCGACGCGATGCGATACATCGAATGACTCGACGTAGGCGGGGAGGTTTCGGTTTCGTTTCCGCGCACGACTCCGAAGTTCTTCTCGAAAAGCGGGCCATCAAGCGTGACGAGGGCGACGGAGAGACTGTCAATGTCCCCTACGGAGAATCTCTTCTCGAAGAAAGAGTCGAGTGTGTGGGTAGCAGCAGATATAGAAGGATGAGCTGAAGATGGAGGTGTGTCAGCGAAGAGGTTGGGAAGGAACGGGCGGCAGCTCCATCGTTCAGAGCCATTGCTGCCAGTAGAAGACTGTAGGAAAGGGATTGATAAGTATCCGGAATAGTGGAGACCAGCAAGCACGGAGGCGACGCCAACCGCGGTAGCTTGGGAGGCCCGCATCCTGGAACTAGGAAACAGCTCCGAGTCGTTTGAGGGAACGCCATGTGCCTATGAGACACTGGCATATGAGCTAAACTCAAACGCAAAACGGTACAGACGCACGAACGGAGAACGCTAGGACATCATGATGCGCCGGTGCCACACTAAGCCTAGCAGGAACCTCTTCTGTGGCATGTGGCAGAGTGCGCCCTTCCTAGAATAACCGCCTCCGGGCGGTACAACGACTGTATTGAGAAGCAGATATAAGAACACGGGATGAGATTCTGGCACGTATCCGCTGCTCGTAGTCCGAGAGACGGTACTGGGCAGAATCAAGTCGGACTCTAGCGTGCCTGGGCGGCCCCGCCGGGAAGGAGACGTGACGAAGAACGTCGCTTTCTCTGCCCAGCGGCGCGGGCAACGCTGGGCAACGTGTCAAACCATCATGTCACTTGTGTTCACACAAGACACACAACCACACCCATTCTAGCCAGCCTTCCCCTTGCTCTCCCTGCTTCTTCCTTGCGCCGAGTCCCACCCATGGACACTCACTGACAACATCTATAACTCAGCGCTTCTTGACTGTTCTGTCTTATGATCATTTGACAGATTTCTATCCTCAAACACAGGTCAAACATCCCGGGCGCACGGTCCCACGCGTACCAATTCGCGCTCAAGAAACACGGGTGTCGGAGATGCTGAGGTAGAGGACTTTGTCGGACATGCCGATCAGCACGTGTAGGCCGCTCATAGCTTCTTCGGTCGGAGTCGCGTTGCCGTCCTACAAGCAGTCGCAGTACTTTAGCGTGGATATATGCGTGGGGAGGACGAGTATACACACCCAGTGGACGTAGAGAATATCGATGTACGGAGTGCGAGCGACTCTTCAACCCTCAAACTTGTGGTCTCATAATTGCTCTCCGCCCACGCCAGGTATTGCTTGATGTCGATCCGCCCACGATTCGGGTTCATTGAGGACTACGACGAGACCTACATAAACATTCCCCCTCCTCGCGACAGCTCGAACGAAGCCCAGCATAGAAACATACCTTGGTAACCATGACCATTTGGTCCCTGGTCAAAATTACACACCGCTCCGAGGCAGAGGGAGAAGATACGCAAACCAACGCTGAGCGCGAGGGAGTGGTGGTAGCGGCCGGGTAGCGGGATGAGGAGGCTGAGCCCCAAACTTGGCCATGATGCTGATGAGACGCGAGAAGGAAAGTTGATATAGATGTTGGTTGAGTGCTGAGTACTATGTATTGGGCTGAGTAGCAATCGCTGCGGCGTCCTTATACGCGTTGAGCCTGGTGGGGGAGGGGTATGCTAGAGACGGCAGACGATGCCTCCGCAACGCGTGCGCGGGTTGGACTCGAGGGCGGCGCATGCTTGCAAGTTGAAGACGAGACTTTCTGATCAGAGGCTGACCCTACACCATTTCAGAGGCTACGACAAGAAGCGATTGAGCAGAATGCATGGTCCTGAGAGTTGATGGGCAAGTTCGCGAGGCAGACGCAGCCAAATGCGAGTATGCATGAAGTCTAGCCTGGTAATATGAAAGGAAAGGGGATGACGTAAGCCCTTCGAATAGAACGCCTATAAGTTGAATTTGAAGCCCGATAGCCGGATTAGAGCAAGGTTAAACGCCAACTTACAACAAGCGTCAAACTTAAATTAATGCGGGTGCCTAGCAGAATTCAGGTGCCTGACCTTCTCCTGAGCACGCTGATCATGTACGACTCTACTCATCCTACGATTTTCTGGACCCTCTTCCGTGCTCCGTCGACCTCTGAATCTCAAATGCGAAATAGAGGCGTCGCTCGACGCTCCGGTGCCTAGTCAGCACGACGCAGAATGTTGACTCTAGGGAGGGCTTGGGGTGACATGTGCTGCGCAGCGACCGGAAGGCCTCGTTGCAGCCAGGACACTCGATGGTCTCCCGGCACACAAGGCAAGACGGCGGGTGCAATCGCTCGGCGATGCGATTCCGGGCCAGAACATGCACGATCGACCCCCGTTGTGGCTGCTCTCCCGCTCCGCCACGCCATGGCGGCAACATCGCAGCCCCTGTGTACTCCTATATGCCGTTAGCTCCATGTACGCTCCTCCTCTCCTACGCCTTTTGGTCAGACTCAAAATAATCTCTCGCTCCATATCAACCCAATTCCGGCGACAGTCCGCCCGACGAGTCGCGGATGTACAAACGTCTTGCACTCCCCCTCTTCCTCGCGGCGTTCTCCTAGCATCCTCGACGCCTACCCTCTCTCTGACGGATGAAGTTGGCGCTGCTAGGTCGCCACTCACCTCGAGAGACGTCCCCGCATGGCTGCTAGTGACAGCGCAGGGCCGTCGGCACGGACATTGGATCTGTCCATAGGAGCTGTGCTGACCGGACTCGTCGTGGCCTCATTGTAAGTGTGTTCGGATTTCTTCCTCTACTTCCGTTTCGTTCAAGCTCAGTCTTCGTGTTGTTACAAAAGCTTCTACGGCATTACATGTATTCAAGCAACGCTTTACTTGTGGAGGAGGAAGGAAAGGAATGCGACATTGTGGGCGCGATGCTTCGTACGTCCCTCTCAATCGACTGTGTCGATACCCGCCTTACAAGGGCCGTGCCTCTTCCGTTGTATGCTCCCAGGTATCTCTCTTGTGGTACGTATCGCTCCTCTTGACTGCGCTGTTACGCATCTCAGCATAAAATGTGGCCAGGATCGTGGACACTGTACACATCAGTCTGGCGTCGTACTCAGTGTTCATATATACTGTTTGCGGTCGCGGAGTGATTGAGACTTTGAACCGTGTCTCCTGGCCCTTTGCTGTGAGTATCAGTTGTGCTCCCTGGGTGTCACTTCTAATCACATTCCTCCAGCTTCTTCCTTTTGTGACTGTGAGCCCCTTGTTCGTTTCGTCATGCATTTGCTTAAGAGGTCACAGGAGTGCAGCATGACTCTCGTCCGTCTGTAAGTCCCCGCACCGCATCTCGCTCGGGCGCCGTTCTAACGTGGTTCCTGTCAGTGGCTATGTCTATCGTATCTGGAGGTGTACGTTCCCCCTCTGATCGAGCGGCTACCCGCGGCTCACCGTCTTCAGTATGTTCTATGCGGTACACGGCGGCATTCATCCCAGTATGCTATCCCTAAGTCTATGTGGAGCTTCTCTGAATATCGGCTTTTCTAGCTACTGTGCCTCTCCGGGCTTATCGGTAAGCTACTCAAGTCGTACGGTCGTCTGTGGTCAAGTCTGACGTTTGTAATGTATTAGCTGTGGTCAGCTTATGTAAGTATCCCAACTACGGAGGAAGAAACCTTGCTGACACGATCGCTCGCTCAGACTTCCTGATCAAAGAGTGAGTGGTGATGAACGAAGATGTGTATCATGCTAACTTCGCTATATCAGGGTCCATATCAGCGACTTCACGCAAGTTAAATCTGTCCGAGTAAGCCCCCAGCGCACTGAACAGCTTCGTTGCTCTTCCATGTTGCTGACCCAGTGCGCAGTGGACGTTTTACGTCGTACTCAGCTCACAAATATTCGTGGATGGCGTGATCGCTATGGCTATGTTTCTTCTGCTGAAACGGTTCCAAACGGGCATTCAAAGGTTCGTTCTGCAAACTCCCGTACCTTTGAACGTCGGGCCCTAACTCCACATTAAGGCTCGACACAGTCGTCAATACCATTATTATCTGCATGATCAACACTGGCGCCCTCGCCGCGTATGTTCCCCTTCCCTTCGCGATCCAACCGACCTTCTGAAATTTCCCATCGCAGCGCCTTGGCAGTGCTCGAGATTGTCGTCGTGCGTTGTCTGACTATGTTAGGCTCACCTTTCAGACGGTATGCTTACCCGTACGGACAGTACACGGTCCTCCCCGAATCCCTCCTCTTCATCGGGGTTTACTGGATCATCTGCCAGCGTGCGTCGTCCGTAATGAAACGTGCTCTCTACCTCGATTCTGACGTTTCTTTCCTCTTCGTTCCCTCTTTACATATTCCACCTCGTGCAGTACACGCATGCTCGTTCCTCGCAGTTATGCGCGCCGAACACGACCTCGCGCAGCAGACGAGCACGCACAACGTCGACATGCGGGATACCGGTCGTTTCGAGCTCACCACCGCGCTCGACTTCCAAACGATGGGGCCGCAGATCGCCACCGGCGACTACGACGTGCCCGGCCTTGTGTACTCGTACGAAGTCGAGGCGCCGGCTTCGAGCACGAGCTCGGAGACCACGGGGAGCGGAAAGCGGTCGTGCGAGTCGGGAACGTCGTCGATGGGCAAGCTGGTGAGTGCGTTTGAGGTTCTGTAGGTGGCGTGGAGGCTGATGGACGGGAATCCGATTTCGCAGCTATGACGTCATGTATTCTGCTACTGGATCGTGCCCGTATAATTACTGTCTTGCCGTTTTCCTGCGTGTGCGGCAGCATCCAAACAACGTCACCCGCCTTCCTCTTGTTCTCATAGCGCGCACAGATCGCCGTGCGATGTCTTTGCTGACTGGCACGGCACAGCTCGCATAACGAAGAGCGTCGGTAAGACTTAACCTGATACCACTTCACCTATGGAAACCGGCGAAACACCTCCGCGCCAGTGCTTCTATCCAGCACGGCTCGATTCCTCACAATATCCGACAGCTATATAGACCCTCTGTCTCTGCTCACTTGTTCTCCATCCTCCACAGGTTCTTCTACTTCATCTCTCCTTTTATTCGCTTTCTCCACCTTACACGTTTCCACCAACTTTCCCGCTATGTTCGCCCTCAGCATCGCCTCCGTTGCTCTCGCCGCCGCCGCGTCCGTCGTCGGCGTGCCTCACACGTCCCGCGCGACTCCGCGTCCGCGTGCTCGTTCACCACGTCCGGGACCGACTTCGCGCTCACCGCGTTCTTCAAGGACGGCCAGAACGACAACTCGACCGGGACGCCGCTCTACCTCACGTCGGGCGGTGCCATCCAGGCTCCTCGATCTACCTGCTCTCCGTGCGTCTCATCGCCGTCGTCGTTCTGCCAACGTTGCGAACATAGGGCTAACGTAGGCTTATACGTCCGTAGACCACGTCTGTGTTCACCGGCTCGACCATCGACTTCGCGATGGACGACGGCCGCCTGCTGGCCCACAAGGACGGCGACGCCCTCGCCACCAACACGGGCGTCCCCGCCGGCAGCTCGATCGCCTTCATGACCGGGTCCGAGGCGAGCACGCATCCGCAGATCTACTGTGGTGTGGTGCGTTTCTTTCACTGCTTTGTCGTAACCGCTCAGAGCGCTGAGTCATGATTGTGCAGTCGGTCAACACGGGCGTGCCGTTGCTCGCGCTCAACGGGGACAAGGACTCGTTCGCGCTGTGCCCTGGCAACCACGGCGACGAGATCAAGTACATGCCCAAGGACGCCACTCAGTGCCGCGCGGTCAACGTCCTCATCAACTTCCCTTGAGTTGGTTCCCCAGGAGGATGGTTGCCTGGAGTGCATGGTCTTGGACTTGGACACGGCGCTCTTGGTGCACGGACGAGACGGCTGACTGGGAGGATAGTAGCCTCGTTTTTTCACATTTCTGCTACCGTTGTTTGAGGTCACGGTGGATTGGGCGATTGTTCGCTCCACATACACTCATTGTCGTTAAACATAATATATGACCTGCCATTGTGGCGTAATCATCACATGGGCGACGGGTGATCCTCCGAACGAAGGGCTGCACCATGCAGCCAAGTCTCACACTTGAAAGCTTGGGGCTTCAGGTGTGCAGGTTTCAAACCCAATGCCAAATCAGTGTTCTGGTGATCACTTGTATGCTCGTGTACAACGCGACAGTTTAGGGCAGGTTTACACGCGCCCGCTTAGTCGGCTGGAGTCCAATCAGTGCGTGAGCCTATACAGCCCTCACCTTCATACGTAAGACACAAGGATTCTGCCAATCCCTTACCATGTCTCATGCTCATCACGTATAATCGCACAACTGCACATCCACGCACGCCCGGTATCCACCGTCATCTTCACTCCATTCTCGTCCCTTGCTACTCAAAGCTATACCACCAAGGTCGAGCAAGCCTTCCGCTCAGGCAGCAACCATGTGGATCCAGAACAGAGACACAGAGTGCATATTATGAGGGCCCACGGTTTCGTGTCTTACGGTGAGTCTGACAGTGTCTATGCATGACTTCGGGTCACTGAACGGCGCCAGTGCTTCGACTCCGGCGTATGGCTGTGAACATTATGTCACTGTAGCCCTGACATCGCGATACAAGTCACCTTTCCCTCCCTATGTCGCCATCTACGGTGGAGCAGACTTCGAGAAGGGGAAGTGGCGGGACGTCGCAGGTTCGAGAGGCCTACGAGGTGCGCTAGCATTTCCGCTGCATTCCCCATATCGTATTCAACGTGCGCTCTCCGTGATCTGTACAGCGTCCTATATCCACCCTCACATTTCGCAATGCACATCGTGTCCTTTACGACGACAATCTTGTCACGATGATTGTCCAAGTTTTCGACGTGCAAGACCCGGCTGAGCGCACAGCATGCGTCGAGTGCGCCCTGGTTTGCCGTGCTTGGACCGACCCAGCGTCGAGGGTCATCTGGCGGGAACTATGGTCAGCACTACCGCTCTACCACCTCCTTCTACCTCTCCCGGAACCGGCATTTGCGTATCGTTGTTACACCCCTATGGAGGTATCGGAGCATTGTCAGGACGTAAGTCACATAGCGCAAGTTGGCATGACCTTTACTGACTAGGCTCCCGAAGATCCTCGATGGCTTTCGTCTGCGGCCCACTACCGCCTGCATACGCAAGCAGTTCCTCCTCTGTTCCTCTCGCGTACGCCGTATTGCAAAAGTGATGGCTGCGGACCCCGAGCTTCAGCTCCTGCACGTCCTAGTTCGTTGTAATGGCGGCAAGACGTTTCTACCGTACCTTCAATCTCTGGGTTGGTTCGAAACTAGGTCAAGCATTCCATCCGCACTATCCCTCCTAGTTCCGACTTCACTGTCCAGTTTAGACTACTGCATTCAAGTCGGAACGTCCGCGAAGAAAGTCGAGGATACCCTGACTCGATTCAAGAGCGTTGTTTCCCGACCAACCGCGGTTCATGTTACCAACTACAGCAAGACGATGTCAATATCACACCATATTTATAGCCTGACCTCCCTCCGCCATGTATGCCTCCACGGGATGGAACGCGTTGCCCCAGACACTCTCAAAACCATATCATTACTCCCTCGTCTCGAGTACTTCCTCGGTTACCTTGTCGGCCTCAGGGAATGCGCCCTCACCTTCAGAATGCCCGCCTTGCGCGTACTGCACTGTTTCGGTACTGCTGCCGACTTATTTGGTTTTATAACTTGTGTCAAAGCACACCGCATCCAAGAGTTAAGCCTCTGCGTCATGGAGAACGACCCGTCGGTCGCCATTCTACTTGTCCGCGACATCGTCCGAGAAGTCGCAGGAGCGCCATACTCTCATCAGCTTCGTCACATATCCCTCGCCGTCCGCCGTATCGACCGCGCGCCCCGCACAATCGGAGGAGCAGAGACAAGTTCGGCTCCGGCACTCATTGAAATCTTGCAGCCCTTCCTCGCGCTGCAAGACTTGCGTGTCGTACGCGTCGAGTACCCTTGGCCCCAGGTCCCGCTCACAGACGACGATATCCTCACGATGGCGCTTTCCTGGCCTGCGCTGGAGGACCTGCGCCTCCTTCGCACCACTCATATTGGCCTCGGGTCCTTGCCCCACGCGGCTATAGCGCTCGCCGCGCTCGCACGGCTTTGCCCTGCGCTCTCGCGCCTCTCGTTGTCCGCGGACGTTCCATCAGGCAGGCACCCACGACTAGGGCCACCACTTCCTATGACACCCTCAGCGGCAGATATTTATCGCGAAGGTCATCTGTGGCACCCCCTGCGGTTACTCCATCTCGACACGAAGTATATTCACTATATGCTATCGGATCAATTTTCAGAGCTGCTCGACGCACTCTTTCCGGCCCTGGACGTTGAGCGGTGTAGGGCGGCGCGTCCGCAGATGATATGGAACGGTGGGGATGAGAGGCGGTGGGCGCAGCTGTGGGACGCAGTCGCGGCTCTGCAGCGGCAGCGTCGGAACGCGTGGAGGGAGGTTCTAGTGGTAGGCGTTCCATTTTGACAGTTTGGAGCTTGGGCTAATTGTCTAATGCAGGGTTCCGAGGTTCCTACATATTCGCCGGGATGGAACTCGTTAGTGAATTATTGGTCTGAAATCGGAGCTGTGTAGGGCGTACGGAAACGTCGCTGTGTACTCGATATCCCCGACGTGTCCCAATCACTTGTTATGTCCGTCTCGTCGTCTCATACTGTCGGGAAAGTCTGGGTTGCATCGTGTATATTGCTCATCACCGAGTCATCGTCGCCGTACATCAGATTCAGAAGACGCTCGCGGTCCCGGTGGGACATCGCTCTCAGTTCTCAGCGCCCCGCGATGTCGACATCTTGATGCCAACATTTTCGGAAGGGCAAGTTGCAACTGCGACCTTCTCGCATTGACAGCATCTGACAGCACCATCATCGGCACTACTAGTGCTTAATCACACCGTGAAACATTTTGCGATACACAAGTATCGGCGGCCCCCATGAAAACATCCGCATACGTCCACTCATCCCTCTTCCACTGCATCGCCGCTCTTGGCCAACTCCTGGCGTCTTCGTCATCCGTTCAAACGGTATCTCGCCCGCGATGTTCTCCACAGCCACTGCGAGCTTCATAGCGTTCGCATTTACCTCAGCGCTTTGGACTCCCGGCGCTAGTGAGTACACACCTTTGTCTCCTCCCACCTGAAGTGATGAGGCTGATTTCAATGCAGAAGCAGACATTGTCTCGCTCTACGTTCCTGGGATCGCTCAGGACGGCGATATAGCCTTCACCGCAGTGAACGAGGGCACAGACGGGCATGGACACACGACATGGTCCCTCAACATCGGTGCGGAGAGCGGTTCGTTCCAGTCGTTGCCGTACACTATCCCACCTTGTGCGTTCCTTGCAAATCCTGGTTTTCGCCTAGCCATCCCGCTAACGCCTTCCTCGTGCCACCCTCCATCGTTGCGCATGCTACCTCGCGTCTGACCATCGGCCATCCTAGTCACGGTCGTGGAGGGCTCGACCGACGCGCACATCTACCAGAGCATCCCCTCCGGCTTCCCAGGTATACCAGGGGGCGACATCGTCCAGTCCGGAGACTGCGCTCTCTCGGGGGATGTCGCCGCGTGCACGCTCGTGTTCTCCGAGTCCGGCAGCGCTTCGACAACCTTCTCGACGGAACCGGCGTCTCTCATCCCAGTACAGATTGCGGCAGCTGCGACTACTACGCCCGCGGGCGGCTCCCAGTCCGCGTCCGATTCGTCTGTCACGACGACGGGTGCCGGAGGGTTGACGACGGCCGCAGTGACAACTAGTTCCCCTGCGAGTGCGAGTGCGAGCGGGAACGGGAACGGGAACGGGGCAGGGAGAGTCGCAGGATCGATGGTCGTTGCAGGCCTTGCAGTAGGCGTTGTTGGCTTTTTGGCGAGTTGGTGAGACGTTCTATGTGTATGGTGTGACGATACCCGGGCTGCTACAAAACCCCTCCTAGCGGTACAGGACCTGTAAAGTCGGAATCGGATTGGATTGGATTGGATTGCGCCGTACTACATGAGGGACCACAATGTATTTGCGACTCTCCTCCCACCTTCGCTCACACCATGGATTTAGAATGAGCCATCGAGAGCGATTTAGGTGATCGCAAACTCCGTTCGATCAAAGACAAAATTCGTGAGCTTACATTGTCCAAGTGACTAGTATGATGCTCATGCCGGACTGGGAGGCCAGTCGTGAAAGCTATTCGTTGTCCGAAGAGTCCGAAGGAGACGGCTGATGCCTCCTAGCAGTAACCGTTGATGTCCTGGCAGGCCGGGTACAGACATTCCGTGGCGGCAGCCGCCTGTCCACGAGGCTCGAGTCCCCAACGATCAGCCTTCCAGCCTCCTTGACATCTTCCAAACGAGGGAATAGGCGTAGGAGGTACGCCTCCCACGTAGCCTTAGACTCCTCGGGAATATCTCTGTCTCGCGACTTCCACGCTTCGATCGTCAACTTTGTAAGAGGAGGGACGAGTTTTGGTACGCTTGAATCCGACGCAGACTGTTCTAGAATTGACCTGAAAACATCGTCGTCCACGGGAGCACCCCTCAGCTGGAGGGGCGGTAGCCGGACGTTGACGAGCCGTGGACACCAGCGACGGAAGTGTCTCAGGACTGCCGGTGAGGGCACCGTCTGGCAGTCCGGCGCCCATGAGTGTCTGACCAGCGTGATGCGGAAAGTCTCTAGGGCGGGCCACGCCTGCGCCGCTGCCGCGAAGTCGGCATCGCATCCACTGACGGCGGCCTGTCCTCGGGGCTGCTCGAAGATGGTGCAGACGAATGAGCGCATGCCGCGCAGGGCCAGGACCGGGGCGAAGAGCGTGTTGAACGGTACAGTGTGCGAGTTAAGCTCGAGATGTATCTCTTCGAGCCCGGGAGCCGCGGCAGCGAGGGCTTCTAGGCATTGGGGGTACTCCTCGGGGTTAGGTAGTACCCAAGTGCGAGGGGGTTGTGTTCCAAGATGGCGAGTATGGATGGCTTTGAGGGTGAAGCGGCGCAAGTGCGGCGCACGTACATTTGAGAGGAGAGGAGTGAGAGCGGCGTATGGGCCGCTTAAAGACAGTTCGACCAGGTCGGAGACACTGTGCGTGCGGGCGAGGGGAATCATCATTCGAAGATCCTCGGTTGTCGTGGGATGGCAGTGTACTAGCCCCAAGTGATGGAGACCTGGCTTTGCTGTAAGGGCTTGGACCACGAAGGCGTCAGTAAAGCACAGTTCGCGGATCGTCTTGACGTCGGAAAAGGCCAGTAGCTGTCGCACAATACCGGTATTTGCCGGATCATTCCAGGAGAGTGATCGTAGATTAGGCGCAATGCGGTGGATGGTTTGCAAGATGGAGGCGGTGTCGGCGGCCGGGTGAATGCTGTGGTAATAGATAGAAACATGCCGGAGGGTCGATGTACAGAGTGATAGGAGGTGTGTCGAATTTGTGGAGGATGTACTTAGCGAATGAACCCCGGGAAAGATGCCGCACCCTTTCGTTCGCACAAGAGCGATCTGTGTGAGCTCCGCGTCGATTTCAGGTGGAATATAGGCTGTTATGTTGAGGTAGCGGACACGTCCGGCGTGCCAGAGGAAGCGAGCCCATATCTCCGGGTCGTCGTACAACTTGGCTGAAATAGTCTGCGGTGTATGCGCGATCAGCAGCTGTATAAACTATAGGTACGAACAAACTCACGTGAAGCAGATGTTTTCCTAGCCTAACAGAAGCGGAGTGGTGGTAGGAATGACGGCGCCGTGGGGACAAAAGATTCCACAAAGGCGCGAGCGTGTGCAGTTCGCTCCAGAGAACGGCGACAGCGGGCCCATGGAATGCGCGACAGACTCGTGCACAATTTGGGAGGTCGACGAGGGCTGCTAGGCCAGTGTAGGATCTGTCTGTCTTGACGAAACTGAGGGTAATGTACAGTAGATCGCTGTTCATCAGGACCTGGGAGGTCGGCGTTGGCACTGGGGTGCGCATAGTGATCGCGGTAGTTGCGTATAACGGCTGCCATTCATGCGCTGCTCAGGAAACGAGTGCATGGAAGAATACGAAACGTAACTTACCAAGAGGCTTGCCACAGACGGTAGATGGTGGTGAGAGGCAAGGTGAGAGTGAAGTCTTGAGACAGATACGAATGGCACAAGGTGGGAAGCATTCTGCAACGGGACGTGATCCCAGCAGGGAGCGCAGCTGCATTGATGCACAGGAGCTACACCAACCGTCTCAAGCGACAGGGTGTTCGCAGAGACGAAACTCGGGTGAAAGGGGGATGTGCATATTGCGTTCGCTAGGCCCGCAGATAGATAGAACGTACACCTGTACAGACTCAATCCCACCGGCCTGCCGAGTCTCGTCGGACTCGAGGTCTCCACCGGCACAAGCCAAAGACTCAGTTTCCTCTCCAAATTGAACAGTAAGTTTTGACGTGATGGGAAGCATCGGCTCGTCCTCCTTCTGTCCTTCTCACTGGGACTCTGGTAACGGTCGCCTGTCATTGAGCCTTGGCGGAAAGAGGGGCTGACTGCAGAAGGGGCGTTCGGGCTCAAGTTATGATTCGTGACCTGGGCGGAGAAGCAGCCTTCGCACGCCCGGATGGCTCAAGACAATGCTAGTGAAGAGAGCCATGGATGGTTCGCGATGTTTGGGGGCTTGAAGCTGGTAGACACGCAAGTCACGAGATTTGTTGACGCATCGCATTGTTGTCCAGCAACTTGAAGCGGAAGTGCTGCTAGCAATCGCGTGGATCAATAATGCATTCTGAGAGGCATGTATGTGCCGTTGAATGCGATGGGGGAGGGCACCGAGGAAGGACGCGAGGGACGAGCTGGGACGAGTGCAAGCCACGAAGTGTTCGCCAAATTCTCGCGTGTATCCTGAGACGTGCACGTGTGGGCGCTACATACAGTGTATGCATATGTTGTTCCTCGTCACCGGCTACTACATACGGCGCATCGGGCGCGACATTCTTCGACTCCACCATGCCCAATCACGGTGCCTTACTGGGGCAATCATTGGTTTCGTCGCAATGGGCGTGAAGGTCAGGCCGTCCCGTCTTGGACCGCACGACCCACACGCTCGTTGGCGCAGGCCCACGCGCTTAACTCATGGTAAGTGGCACTCCTTTGTCCTCCATGTCGCGTGCACTCATGCAGCGTCTTCAGTATAAGTAGAGCCCCCAGACAGACGCCAATAAACCTCTTCCTGCTTGTCGTCGGTCAGCGAAAGATCCACCCCAACCGTTGTAAGTCTTCCTCTCTCAGACTCCAACATTGTGCATGTGCTCAATCTCTGGTCTCGTACAGTCGGAGATGCTCGCGACATTAATCCCGTTCGATGTTCTCTGCGTCGTGATGGAAGTACAAAGCATATCAGGCGACGTCAGTGGCATCTCTGCCATGTCCAAGGTCTGCCAAGCACTGCGCTACGAGGGCATCAGACGTCTTCTCGATAATACAGTCTCCGTTCGGGACGACCAAGACATCGTATCCCTTACCCTCATGATGGCCGCAGACGAACATAGGCGGATCCCGCTCCTTCGAGGAAGCCTCCATATCAACGCAGGGACGCTTTCATACATCGCAGCGTCGGCCCTTTTCGAACTTGTCGCGCGCATCACCCACCTGGAGAGGCTTGTACTCACCCAAGCCGAGAAGGTTCTCTCCTCCCATCCTGGTTTGCCCCACGCGTTCGCATCCATAGCTTGTCTCAAGCATATAGTCGTCAGCGTGAAACGCGCCTCCGAGTTCTCGTGCTATGACCAATGCGTGTTCATGCTCAAGAACCTGCGTTCCCGCCTAGTCACTGCATCCATCGACATCCCCCACCTCTCGCAGCGTTTTACGAATGGCACTACGGATACAGGACTCGGGGACCGGACTCGCTTGTTTGGCAACTCGCAAACGACACTGACCTCGTTTTACGGGACATGGCTCGAGCCTAGCAGCTACTCTGCTACCCCCTTCACATTCCCGCGTGTCCAGCAGCTGACTATCAAGTTCAGCCCTCTCATGGAAATCGCTCCCTACATCATCTCCTTCCCGAACGTGCTATCGCTCGAAGTCTCACGCTCCTCCGGACTCCACGCTTCGACACTCCCCTTGATTTGGACCATGAACCAAGCACGTCAACGGGTCAAGTGCTGGCCTAAACTGAACGAGCTCTCCGGCTGCTTGATGCACCTCTACACGATGTTATTGCGGACCAAAGTCACGAAGCTCAGTGTTTATGCAGGTCGAGATCCCCTCACCTCCCATTTCCTTAACGACGTATTAGCACATTCTCCGCCACGAGAGCTCTATCTAGAGGTGGAGTCGCTTGTCCTTACCCGATCCCCCCGGGATAATCCTTCGTTCCTCTTCGAACGTCACGACACGATTGAAACCATGGAACTTTGTATTCTGATTCCAAACGACCGGGATGACGTGAATCTCGACGATCTATTGGTATGCCTTTCAAACATTGAATTATCATGGTTCGCAGCATAGCTAACCCTTACACCTGTCTCCAGGCATTGGCCATTGATGCCTGCCACAAGCTGCTCAATCTTGCGTCTTGGAAGATCCACTTCGCCCCAGCCCCCTCGGACGCTCCTCTCCTGCTCTCGCGTGGCATCATCTGTACACAAGTTGCGGCTCAACTTGACGGGATGTTATCCCAGGAGAGGAAGCGGCGTCTTCCGACGCGGCCCCTCTGCTGGGACGTCGAGCGGCATCTGAACCACGCGCGGACAGTGTGTCCTTCGCTACAGCAGCTCGTCGTCGAAGAGTCGGTTTGTTCCGGAGAGCCGCAGGAGCCGCTCACTTTGCGCTTCGAGCGCGAGGTTGATCGTGTTGCGTGACTTGATCTGGAAGTATTGCCAGGTGAGCTGTCTGTCCCGCGCGCAAGCGAACATCTCCGCTCACCTTTGGTCACCTTCTGCTGTGCAATCGTACTTCCAGTTGTTGGATTTGGCCTGCCCCAGTCGGTCCCGTCGATAAGCTCTCATTCGTAGACACGACACGTAGAGTGCGCGGGCGCGCCAGCTCCACCCTGTGGCGAGTCGCACTGGCGGGTTCGACTAGCGGGCGTTGCCACGTTACCGGTGTCTCGACAGAGGGGTAGATGTTTGCCGTGCTTCGCGCGTTGGAATGGATGGCTAGATCGTTGTTTGTGTCCGTATCTGCAATCACAGAATGTCTATGAATCTATGTATAGCGCACAGATCCGCCCTAGAGTGTAGAATCCACTCTTGCCTCCTGCTCCGTTGAACCTGCAATCAGAATTTTGCCTACGGTCATCGGAGGTGAGGGAGGAGCTGGGAGGAGGTGCAGCGCATACGCTTCCCACTCCTCTCGTTGCTCGCCGGAAGTTCCCCCGGTCCTTATTCAAAACATGTTGATATCCAGGTACTCTAGGTAACGGCTGGAGTCCGCCCCGTCAAGAAGGGACGGAGACCGTCGTTCAGGAATACAACGAGGTCGAATGTTGGGTGGTTGAGTTCTCGTAGATTCGGAAAGTTGTCTTGGCCATGGTATGCCTGCAAGCACACCGACCAAATTAAGTCGTCGTGGACTCGCGGGATCTTGCAAGGCTTCTGGATTCTTGGTGGGCCACGCTGTACATTGTGCATGATTAACACTGAACAACGACCGAGCGCAACATCTACGAGCCTCCGATGAACGTAGCTTAATCGAACATCTGAAACCCTGTCAACTCTTCCCATTCCTCCGATCCTGATAGCAGCGCTTTCCCTCGTGCGACGATGCGCGGAAAAAGACGCAATAAGTATGTCTCCCATATCTCCATCTGCTCGTCCGTGATTTTATTGGTCGGCGTCTTCCATATGTTGACATGGATCGTCTTCAAAGGATGGTCAACGGACGGGACGGGATCGTCAAGCGGTGCAGCCGTGTCGAGTGGCGGAAGGTCGAGCTCGAGTAGGGAGGGACAATGGTCTCGGAAGTACACCAGCGAGCGCATAGTGGGCACCACATCGCTCGCGTCATATCTTCCTTCACTATCGCACCTTTGCGGCGAGAAGCGGAAGACCCTGAGCCGAGGCCATGCGCGTGCTACAGCCTCGCAGTCAGGGTCTCGGGCCACCAACACGTTATCCTGTCCGGTAAGTGCATCGGACTCGAACCAGCGGATTTGGGAGAGAGCGTGCAGGGGAGTGGTGACCTGGGCAAGGGACACGACGCAGGGCGAGTCAAAGCTTACGCAGACCTTTGTAACGTCTGGCGCTGCGCCAATGAATGACTCCATGCAGCTAGCATAGTCGTCCGGCATGGGAGCTGGGGGCTTGTCGTAGATACCGTCAGCGTAGTGAGCTTCGTTGAGGAATATGAGGCGAACGGTTCGTAGGGAAGGAGCATGAATGACGTCGAAAAGAGCCTTGAGATCTGTCGATGACCCTCGAAGAGTCAGGTCGGCCAAGTCGAGGTTGTGAATCTGGGAGCGGGGGCTAGTAGGCGCGAATTTGGGGAAAATTTCCGCGAAACTACAACAAAGATCCAATGCGACGAGACCTGGCTTGCTTGCAATGTCGTAAAATGAAGCCGCAGTTTCTAAGCGCAACTTCTGGACCGATCTGAGAGTAGGGTAGGCGAGTAGTTCGTGCATGATATTGTGGTTCAGCGTCGTGTCGAAAGAAACTGTCTCCAAATTCGGTGCGGCGTCTCGAAGCGATCGTAAGATGAATGCCTCATCTATAAATCGGGGGAGATCCTGCGGCTGGGTCTGACTACTCTCCGGCTGAGAAGTCTCCGGGAGGTACGAGCGAGATACGGACACATGGCTCAATGTGGGATGTACGAGGGATAGGATATAAGGTGCCCGCAATTGCGATGGGAGGTTCCACGACAACTCCTGAAGGGATGGAAAAATGCCTTTCCCGTGAGTGTATTTGAGCACGATCGCCGTTAAACGAGCATGAATCTCGCAAATCGACCTAAGCGTGTCGTCATGGTGGAGGAACCGTACGCGCGCAGCGTGCCAGAGAAAGCGGTCGAGTACGGCTGGGATCTGACATCTCTGAGAGAAAACATCCTGGAAGCAAGGATAGGCCAGTGGTCAATTGGCTAGTAGGGTGTTGGAGAAAAGAACGTTGTGGAGCTCACTTACCACTAGAGCATTCCACGACTCCGTATACTCGGAAGAGTGGTGGAAATTACGAAACTCGGCGTAGATTCCCGGTCCTAGCAGGTCCCACAGCGGGGCTATGCTTTCGGCGAGCTCGCGCCAGATTATGTCGATAGCAGGTCCGTGAAATGCACGGCATACGCGTGCACAGCCCACAATGCCACCTGTTCGTGTTCTGGTCGGATCCCCGGGAGTCGTCGCAAAGTTCAATACTATGCATAGGAGATCTCCGTTCATAAAAACCTGAGAGATCGAACTACATTCTACGGATGGCGTCGCAGCTACCTCCATGACAAGTTCCGCCGGCAATGGCTGCGATTTGGTCGCTGTCACCTGCTCCCAGGCCCCTTGCGGTTTCAGCGACGAATCACGAAGAGCCTTGTAGAGAGAACTCACAGTAAGGGTTGGTTGGAGAAAGCCTCGGGCGGCGAAGTTCAAATAGCAGTAAATTTCCGCGGAGCCCCAGGAGGTGCTAGAGTGATAGTGACTATCCGCTCATTCAATTTCTCCTTCGGACTACTGCAAAAATCGGCCCCTTCAGAGGTGTTATAAATATGCCTTTCTATCCTCGTTAGACGTGATGATATTGACTTACCGTGCGCAAGTATGTAGCCTTCGAGGGGGCGTCGATAGCAAAGACGTCGTCACAGTTGCGGCGACAGTGATAACTTGAAGTGATGCAGGCGCCTGCGTATCAGAACGTTGCCATATATACCGTGCCACGTGTCTTGAGTGAACGGCGGCCCGGGTTCGAGTCTCAGAGGTGCCAATTGGGTCCGTACTCGTCCCGGTCCGTATTCCTCACACTGGGTGGCACCGTGGCGGGGTGCGATCTCATATGGATGAGTACAAAACTAGTGCCGGTGACTATCCGGTGGCTGCGCTATGTAGATGTGACGGAGCTCAACGAAATCATAGTATTGTGTAGCCTTCAAGTGCTTCCTGACTGCGCTCACAGCGTTATGCACCCACGTGGTGGCAGAGATCTCGGCTCATTGTCAACACGGAGTCACAGACCATGTAGGGACTCGGGTACAGGGATGCACGAAGTTCTGAGGACGGCGCAAGAAACAGCCATTTTACGTGTAAACGCGACTGCATCTACTCACGGAGTAGTCATACAAAACACCTGAAACAGGCGGTACCACAAACTTGAACTTGAAGCGTCTTCCCTACACCAGTACACTCAACAACAGCCCCACAGACCCAGCAACCAGCCCCGCGCCTACTAGAGCCTTCACCCCAGCTTTCCCTGCCCTTGCCCCGTTCCCATTCCCGTCAGCGCCCCCGGTAGGCTGGGCGATTTGGATCGCGATCGCGCTCGCCGCTTCGGTGAGTACACTCGCAGTCGAGACGGCACCGTCGACGGAGAACGCCTGGGTGCACACTGCGACGCTCCCGCCACCCGACTGAGACTGGATCGCGCAGTCGTCGTGGAAGAAGGTCGGGGGGTGCGATATGCCGGTTACGCCTGGGGGATCGGAGAAGAGCACGGACTGAGCGCGGTGCGCGTCGGTGGCGCCCGCGACAAGTGTAACTGTGTTTAACAGAGTCAGGTCAGAGGCAACTCTGGAGGGTACGGAAGGAGAGAGACGAATGTACGCACTAGGTGCGAAAGAGAAGGTGGGCGAAGCATATGAATCGCTCGATTGGCCTGCGTTGATGACCCAGGTCGTGTGCCCGCTCGCGTCGGTGCCCGCCTCGGACGCGGACAGCGCGACGTTAGTCGTGATACCGGGGACATAGAGCGAGATCACGGCCGCATCTATAGTGCCGTCGGCCTCGTCTGAACGGTTTGGAAGAGGGATGCTGAACTCACTGGTCAATGCGCACAGCGCAGGAAGAACAGAAAGGGAAAAGAGCCTGAACTGCATCTTGATGAAACCGTGCGCCTCGGCTGCAAAACCGGCAAAAACCTGAAGAAGGCGAATAAAGACCGGGGGGAAAGAATCTGAAGGTGGGGGGATGGCAGGTCTGACGACGACGGTATCATATATGCATGTCGCGGATTGTGACGACGATCCATCAGTGCGTAGTCGTTGAGCCAAGCGCCGGTCTGCCGTCCCTCGCTCTACGTGCGACTTCGGAAAATCTGCTGGGGATACACATGGGGGGCCCAGAGCATAGCCAAGACGAATAGGCCCATCACTGGGACTGCCTCGCCGGCGCGAATTGTGGACGCGGCGACAGCGCCATCTCGCTTCGTAGCTCTAAGGGGTTCCTTGCTAGGGCGAGTGTGGTCGACAAGAAGCGTACAGCTGCCGGCAGAGGTTGCGATGGTGCTCAGATTTGGCGAAGACGAACCGAGAAAGCGGTATGCACATACTTTCAGAACTCAACTGATCAGAATGCAGTGCATTATGTCCTTTTGTCACATTCTCATGGCATGCGTTTGCGGCACGATCTGTTGCATAATACCGGAGCACTAATACAGCTTGAAGCGGGTAGACGTAAACCCCTCCCCTACACGCGCACACAGGCCAAACAGGGTCAGGATATCCATTGGAATTATGTTTCAGAAACCGGTGCGATTCGTACACGTCATTCAAGGCATTGGGTGCTGGTACAATTGAGCGAAGTTTTCGCTGGAAGGTGAGATACTTTAGATGTGGGCTGAACGCCGCTATAACAGGATGTAAACGTACCTCTCAGACTATCCAAACACTATCACACCTACGCCCACAACCACGAGCGATATGAACAAAGATCCCACCGCCTTTCGGTCACCGTTGCCTGTCTGACTTGCAGTTGCGCTCCCGGTGGATGCAGTAGCCCCACCCGCAGTCGAATTCGAGGTGCTCGCGGACATACCCGTGTTACTGGGGGTAATCTCCGAACTAGTACTCCCGCTGCCACTGGTCGTAGAACCGGTCGTGGTCGGGCTCGGTGGCGCAGTGGCGATCTGAACCGCGAGAGCGCTGGCTGCCTCCGTCTGCGTTCCCATGGTCGTCATGGTCCCGGAGGCGGAGAGAACGAGCGTGCAGACGGCGGTCCCGGTGGCGATCCCGCAGTCATCCCGCGCGATGCCGCCCGAGACGTCTGGAATGGCCTGAATGAGGTGTGCGTCGGTCGGGCCCTCGATGAGCGTTGCTGATGCGGGGGAGTTGTAGGATCGAGGTATGTGATTCGAGAAGACGATAGGGCTCGTTCAGGGCGAGGACATGTTGGTCAAGGGGAACGCGACGCACCCGAGGGAAAAGCAAAAGGCGGCGACGAAAGCGTCCCGCTCGCCAAGCCAGGTCCAAGTACCCATGTCGTGTGTCCCGCCTTGTCAGTCCCCAGCAGCTTCGCAGTGAACGCCACGGGATCGGCCTCGGGCACAAAGAGAGAGACGGTAGCCGCTTCTGTAGGTCTATTGGTCCTCTTTCATTATGCAGAAAAGAAGGATACGCACCTACAGGCGCATATAGCGCACACAGTAAAGCGATGCGAACGAGGAAGGTGAGATGCATTGGTCACCGTTTCGACGCTCGCCGACGACAATTGTAGATGCTCGAGGGTGAGTTGGGGTAGTTGGACGCATTCAAAGATGCTAGAAGGCGTGTCAACGAACGTCGCCGAAAACGAGAAGGTGCACGCACGTACCCATATAACGTCGTTCCAGCTCGGAGCAGCAGCTCAGAAGCTGATGGATCCAAATGAGGAACACATGGGAAAACACCTGACCGAATGCCGTCGCGACGACGGGGAATTCAGCTCAGAGTGACATGACGAGCGTGCTGCTTCTAAATGGCCTCGTCGGGAGTATTTGAACTATCTTCAGGAGTTCAAGAGAGTAAACCCAGGCGGGGGGCGACCGTCGTCCAGTGCCAAGGAACACTGTTAATGTGATATGACCGGGATGGAGCTTTCGGGGAAAGAGAGAGTAAAAGTCCGTTGACAGAGAGGTGTTGGACAGCTTGATTGCGAGACATAGGGAAAGTAGAGCCGCCGTTCAACCGACGGACCTGGAACGAGGAGAAAGGGTTACCGCACGGTGCGTTACTCTTGCGTGACACCGCGTGACCGATCGCGAACGTGATGGCGACTGGAGCGCGTCGCGGCACACAAGCCCTTGGTCTTCTCCGTGACTTCTCCTGCCCTCGCGCGTCCATAGGACTCACGTTATACGACACAACGACATTTACGGTCTAGACAACACACATTAACGATGCCTGGACCGCGTAACCAGAAGAAGAAGAAACCATCACAGCCGAAGAAAGAGAAGAAGCAGCCAGAGCCAGAGCCCGTCTCTTCCACTCAGTCCGCGTCCCCACCTGCTTCCCAACCTCCACCTTCCAACTCATGTCACACTCCGTGCATAGCATCAGCAAGTACTACGACAGACGCGCCTTGCTGTGATACCCTCCGGCAGGATCTGCCAGCGGAGCCGGAACTCTCGCCATCGTATGAACCGGAAGCCCCGGCAGCGCACATACAGTTCCTGGAAGCCTCTGCCGAGACATACGTCCACACACCTCCAGCGTATCCTCCGCCCGCATCTCATGTCAGCGATGAAGTACATATACCGCCATCTCTCCTCAAGACACCCTTCATCCACGACCCTGGCGACGGCCCACGAGTGAAAGACGCTCGCGCGTTCCTTGCGTCCTCCTTCGCCACGCCCCCCTCCTTCGACGACCCCCTTTGTGCGGAGTTCGCTGAAGAGGCAGTATCTGAAATGCTGTGCACCGTTTTACCGGAGGAAACAGCTCTTGTAAGTGACAACCTTTTCACGAGTGTGCCGGGATTAACCATACTCCGGGTACGGTGCTAGATCTTATGGTATAACAAGAGCAGACAGGCTTCGCGAATATGCCCGGCGTGTCAACGTCTGTACTGGCTTGGAGATGTGCTGCCAGACCATTTGGCCGATGAAGACCAGAGGGATCCCATGGGGCAGCGTGCCTCACCATACCTGCTCAAGGAGCAGGAGCTGAGTGGCCTGTGTGAGTTCTCCGCCCTTTGAGTTTGAATCTGGACCGTGTTCTCTATGTGCTTGCAGCTTATGCCACATCACAGGTTCCCCCGTATGTTTCATCCTCGCCGCGTACAACTACCCTGGCGCCATTCGCTCGACGTGGGGACGCATGGCCGAGGAGCTCGACGACGCAACCTGGGGTCTTCTAGATGGCCCGGGCCAGCGTGCGAATGACATGGGGCTCGGTATGCTCGTCAAGATGACGCGCTGCCATGACCTGGGCCTTGGGCAGCTCTTCTTCCCGGACCTCGAGTTGGACTCGGATTCGACGTGCAACGAGGAGACGGAGGAAGAAACGGCGAAGTGGGATGAGAAGGGCGACCATACGCCCGCTCCGCCTGACCTCGGCAACGAAGGGCAAGATGGCGTCGCAGCGAAGTTGGAAGCGTTACAATTTGCAGATTCAGAAGTTCATGCGTCGCGGTAGAATTTAACTCCCGAGACACGGACTGAGATAGTATGATTCGTTGCTCGCCGCTATTTTGAGTTACTCGTGCTTTCGTTCGGCTTTCCTGTACAGACTATGTTTATACATTACCGCTGAAGCTTTGGAGGATTTGCTCGCCAGGGTCGAGAGCGTCGAATTTGACTGTTGCGTCGTTGTCGCGTGAGCGTCGTGTCGGCCCACGTGCGACACTTCCAAGCGGGCGCCTGATCCCGCATCTCCGATACAGCAGCATGCGCGTCCCGCTTTCGTCTCGAGCGACGACGGCGGCCCTCCCTTCTCGCTTCTCGCCGCCTTTCCTCCCGTTGCTCGCCTGGCAGCAGTCGTCCACGCAAGCCAACGCCAAGATGCCACCCCCATCCCCAGACATGCATCCCACCCTCAATTCGCCCCGTCTCGGCTCGCCCCGCCTCGGCGGCCCTCTCAACGATGTCCCCGAGGAGAGCCCGCTCACGCCTGGCGCACGCTCGCCGTACTTTCACCATGCCGTATCGGGCTCCGCAACGACCTTCAGGCAGGCTTCTGCGTCCTCTTCCTCCATCTCCGCTGTCAACGCTAGTACTGCTAGTCTAGGGAGTGTAGGAGGCGGAGGCGGAGGCGGGGGCGGGGTGCCCCAGCGGACGGCGTCGGCCATGGGACAAAGGGTGCCGTCCGGCATCGCGCGCACGCCGACGACGCGCAGTGCGAGCGGGGACACAGTCGCGAGCGCGACCGCTCCTAGGAGACAACGCTCCGGCTCGCCTGCCACCGTCAAGGGCAAGGACCGGGATCGGGATAGGGAGCGGGAGCGAGAGGAGCGGGCAAACCGAAGCGGCCGGGACCGCGAAGGGCGGGAGGGCAAGGACGGGCGAGAACGGCGGGACCGGGAGAGAGACCGGGAGAGGGAGAAGCGGGGGTCGAACTTCCGGGTGCGCAATACACCCCACCTCCCGCACGCGGACAACGTCGAGCTCGCGCCTGCGACGCTCATGCACTGGAGCAAGGCACCGACGTACGGCCAGATGCTCGCGCATGGCATCCGCGCGCACACCGTCACGCTCATTGACAACGTTGCATGGCTGTTCGGAGGCTGCGACGAGCGCATGTGCTGGCGGGATATATTCTGCTTCAATACCGGTGAGTATATGCGTTTTACTATGAATTGTTGTGCACTTTGCGGACATGCAGGATATCGTCGGGGACGACATATGGTCTTATTTGAGAGTAGCATACTGAAGCGATTCCAACAGAGACCATGCAATGGACACATCCCGAAGTCTCTGGCGAGCTGCCCCCAAATTGCCGCGCGCATACAGCTACCCTTGTGGACCGCAAGATCGTCGTCTTTGGCGGCGGCGAGGACGTCCAGTACTACAACTCAATACACATCCTCGATACCACCACCCGCCGCTGGATACACCCCACCTTCCCGGAGACCATGCCGCTTCCCCCTCCCCGCCGTGCACATACATGCGTGTTTTACAAGAACAGACTGTGGGTCTTTGGAGGCGGGAATGGGTCAACGGCGCTGAATGACGTCTGGGCGCTGGACGTCAGCGGGCCGATCGAGCGGATGCGGTGGGAAGAGGTCGAGACAAGAGGGAAGAAACCGACCGCAAGAGGCTACCACACTGCGAATCTGATCGGCAACGTGATGGTCGTGGTGGGCGGGAGCGACGGCCGGGAATGTTTCTCGGACATCTGGTGTCTGAACCTTGGTCAGTGCATTTGTTTATGGGCGGAGAAACATAGGTGGCTGATTGGTATCGTGTAGATACCCTGCTCTGGAGCTTGATCAAGTTAGGCGAGAACCACAAGCGGTTATCGCATACTGCGACCCAGGTCGGCTCATACCTCTTCATCTTCGGTGGACACGATGGTAGCTCGTACATGTCCGACCTCCTCCTCTTCAACCTTGGTGCGCATCCTTAGTTCTCCCTCTACCCCCTTCAATTACTGTGGCTAACGTCATGGCGGACGCGTTGAACAGTCTCATTACAATACGAACCCCGCCAGATCGCAGGCCTGCCGCCCTCGGCGAGGGGATACCACTCCGCATGCCTCGCCGACAGCCGCCTCTTCATCTTTGGCGGGTTCAACGGCAGCACCGTGTTTGAAGATGTGCACGTCCTCGACCTCGCCGGTGCGGCGTATCTTCCGCAAGTAACAAGCTTCCGCATCGACGTCGACTGAAGCTTGGGGGCATGTCGTCTTCATCACTCCTTATGTCTTGGTTTCCCTTCTTCACGCCGGGACGGTCTTGTCTTCCGTTTGATTACTAAATTATCTTGCTTTTGAACACAGCACTGGTACTTACGTCCCGTCGTCGTAATCCGTGCACAGTTGTATCTTCTGTTCCCGCCCTTCCCCGCCTTCTTAGGGCCACTATTGTTCGTCTCTATTCGCGTTCGTTCCGAACTTCTGTAGCTTTACAACCTATAAGTTTCCATTCGTGCTTGGGAGGGAAGGGCCTGGGGAGGAAGTTCGTCGTGAGTGCCAGGAAGTCATAATCGGGTGTGCAGCTGATCCGTCTCCGTGTAAGCGTTAGGTAGATCATGTCATCTTCGTTCGCTGTATCTATTCTTCACCTCTCCCTATGGACGTGCGTTGTCTTAGCTTGGGACGGGTTAGAGTTGAAAGGTAGGCATTGGCGTAGCACTTCCAAGCTTCGACACTCACTTTCCGTATATCTGACATTCGCTCCCCACAGGTACACGGGTACTTCTTTGTATATGGCGGCAATTGTGTCTTCAGGTATCAGACCCGTCAGAACACACGGTATGAATCATCATGAGGCCGAGTACGGCTCCCCTTCTTCCATACTCAAGGAGACAGGCACCACATGACCCGGTACGCGCTCCCTCCACGTTCTTCGCCACCGTATCTTCATTCCGCTCTGACGCCTTCGTAGTTGTGCGCGTACCTCCGCGCTATGTTTAAAGCGCTTGTCAAGGCCTGGCGGCTTTCATCGGATACAGAATCCGAAGAGCTTCAACTCACGCGATACAAGGCCGGATTTCTTCCACAGCTGGATGAAAGCACTGGACAAACCTCGAAGTCTCAAGTATCGTACTTCCTCATGAGGGGAAGGGTAGATAGTATAGGGCATGCGACGGAGGTTCGTTCATACCTTCAATTGTATGACCGAGCGAGGATGTTGTCTACACGCCGTCAACACGTTCCCGTGATGCTGGTATCACACTGCCGTGTGCAACTGTTCAAAAGCCTGCGCCAGGATGAGGTATGTGCCGTAGATGAAGCTGTGTTGAGCCGTCTTCTGGACGTGTACATGCCGATGCATTCGAGGCGCTGATCTGCCAGATAGCTCGCAGCTCCGACCGCGTCGGGCCGAACTCGATCCAGGACGCTCTGGATGCCCTTCTAGGAAGCAAGGTCGACGCCCATTTGGTTTGAAAACAACGCCCGTCGATATGCGGGAGAGCCCCCGCGCTTCCTCAACAGGTCAAGACCGTCTCATAGGACCTCGAAGAACATCGAAGCATTGAAGGAATTTGCATCAGCAGATGAAGTATACGTCATACTCTCCTACTCAAACATTCTGAACGAAGACGATAGGTCCCCGTGGTCTCAAGCGGCTGCATCGCCGCAATCTTCGAGCCGCTCACTGTCACTGCGTGGCTGTGTTTCTGATATCGCACCCAATGTCGAGTCAACATGTCCACTTCCACACTACTACATGGACCCGTAGTACACCGCCTTCAGGTCTGGCGAAAAGTCCCGTGTCCTTCAGACGATATTCATCAGGAAGCCTGTCCTACACCCCTAACGGCACGACAGCACAAGAATCCTCGCCTGTTCGTATATATGCACTTCGAACCCGACATCGGCGGGTGCAGCTCGTCTCTGGGTCCCACTGCCCCCACCTAACGTCAGCCCGTCGAGCTAGGAGCTCACGATAATGCGCGTCCAGTCCGCTGCCGCTCTCGTGCTCCTATCTGCCCTGTGCGCACCCATCAGTAGGCACACATCTCATGAGAGCTCGTGTTAGCAGCTACTCATTATCAATTGGACATCCCTACAGATGCCGACACAGTGTCCCTCTTCATTCCCGGGTACACAACGTCTGGCGGACCTACGCCGTCTGCGTCCAATGCCGGCGTGGACGCCTCGGGCTTCACAACGTGGATCGTCGAGGGGACCGAAGTTTGGCCGACCTCTATAACGGAATTCACCCCAAAGTCCCTACCAACTGGCTACACTCGTATGTATCATCAACCCACAGCACTGTTCTATAGAAATGCTGATTTAGCATAACGATCTAGTCACACTGATCGAAGATTCTACCGCGCTCGAAGTCCTCGACACTGTTCTGTTTTACGACACGGACGGAAACGTGGACACGGCTGCGGCAGCCTCGAACGACCCTGCGTACTTCAGCATGGACTGTGGCATCAGCGGTACGGCTGAGGTTTGCACTGAGTACTATGTATTTGGCAAGTCGACGACATGGACGGCCTCGACGTCGACGGGGCTCGCGACGCTCGTTGCAGTCAATGTCCCCTCGGGAAGCAAGAATGACGCGGCACGGATGGTGGCCGCGGGGGGATCCGTCTTCGTTGCGGTTGCGCTAGGGATGATGATGACGATTCTGTAGTTGTGGCGATGTAAAGCCAGCGGCCCAGCCCTCGAAAGCCCCTGAATGAATAGGTCAGCCAGTCTTGTCCACGATCTCGGTGCTGTCCGAAGCTAGAATCCATAGTCCCGGGTAACGGAGCTGATTCCACGTGTATCTTTGATGTAAATTGCCCGGTAGTCTTTGATTTTGTCTAGCCCCATCAGCTGTGCGCTTGTGAAGATGCTCACAACTGAAGCGAGTTGGACCTTACGAGGCGGTACGTCGTCACAAGTAAGCACTCCTTGGGCACGCCAAAAAGCTGAGATGCCCCTTATCTAGTGGTTATCTCTGATGACACGAGCTTGCTCTACACCGGAGAATCTTCCGAGGTCCAATCGCACCTCGAAGGAACAGCCTCAGGGACCACGCTGTCCGGACGTGCCGTTCTCATTCCACATGATGAGGCGGCCGCTGTCCATTCGTGGCAGTGTTCCAGGTTCCTCGTGCCGCACACTTGCCGAATTTGTATTCGAGCCGAGGTCGCTGCCGGTTCACTTGGAAGAAGGCTGAGTCGGGTGTTACTCGTGCAACACAGCATGCACTGTGTCCATGAACGCCGTTCCCTCAGGAACACCGCGACGATAGTGGTCACCTGGGGATCAAGACGGCTCCGCGGTGCTTGTGTTGGGAGTATATATGGCGCCACCTGAGTGCTCAAGTTGGTGCGCTCGTTGCTCTCCCGTATTCTTCTGGTCGAGTCTAGAAACGTACTGAGCGATGCACGTCAAATTCGCTGCTTCTTTGACACTCCTTTCAGCACTGTACGCGTCAGCCAGTGAGTAAAATAATGTTACATTGTGAGAACTGTTACTAATGTTTGGGATATGACCAACTCGGACATAGATGCTGATACAGTATCACTCTTCATCCCGAACCTCTCCGCACCTCCTGGCGGTGTCATGCCATCTGCATCCAACGCGGGTGTAGACGCTTCCGGCCACACGACGTGGGTCGTCGAAGACACCATAGTGTGGGAGAGTACCGACTCGGTCATCCCGAAGCCTGCCCCAACGGGCCTCACGTGTATGTACTCCGTCCATTACCGATGCTGTAGACAGAGCACCTCTGATTGGAGCTACTCCTGTAGTTACACTCGTTGAAGGTTCCACCGACGCCCACCTCATCCAAACTCTCGGTTGGTATGACACAGCAGGCAACCCGGACCCTAGCGCTTCAGCGGAGAACGACCCCTCGTACTTCAAGGCAGACTGCGGCATAAGTGGCTCTGCCGCCGTGTGCACGGAATACTTTGTGTTTGGCGGGGTCACATCGACCTTCCCCGCGACGACGGCGACTCAAGTTGCGACACTCCTTGCCGTGGACGTCCCCTCGGGGAGCAGAAACAGCGCTGGGCGGGTAGCCGTAGCGGCAGGTTCGGTGCTCATGACGATCGCGATCGGAGGGGCGATGGCGGTTTTATGATTGTAATGACCCCGATGACCCCTTTGCTTGATCATATGTCTTTCTGACCCGACCTCTGTTGGCCAAGTGGATCATCACTGCGAATAACGTAAGCCTAGCACTTCTCGAAATGGCGAGGGCAGCTTGTCCTTCAATCATCTCACGAGAGCCTTCAAGGTGACGAGTCCCAGCTAGGACTCAACCCTCAATCTCTCGCAGTGTTGTGAGCTGGATCCTGTCGCAAGCGCTAGGTGATCCTGCCAAAGGCATTTCTAGATAGGTCGTGTACTCACAATCAAATCCCGAAGGTGCATTCCAGGCACAAATGAGATGATAGTATATTGAACTCATGACTCTTTCGTATTCAGAAGCTCGCAGAAACCTCGTGTCTCCTGTCATACACCGGTCCCAGGCGGCCGACGTAAGGTTTGATAGGCGATCTACCTGAGTCGGCCGATGGGAAGCTTTTGTCTGCTTCGACCCGGCCCGGTTATTCAATATAATGGGGCCAGTCGACTCTACCCCATGTTCGTTGCGCCTTGCCCTCATCAGGTTCCGGAGAGCAACGGCTGCGTCCCTGTCGACGCGGGGAAGCCTCTACTACAATGGCCCCCAAACTGCTGCTCCTCGCATGTGCATTGTGGGTACTCTACACTCCCATCGGTGAGCTTGTCGTACTATAAACCATTTCCTCACTGAGCATGACTGACGAAGTCCACTGCACATAGGTGCGGACACGGTATCGCTCTTCCTGCCTGATATGACGGCTTTACCAGACGGCGCAGACCCCTCTGCGTCCAACGCTGGCACGGATAGCAGTGGACATACCACGTGGGTCGTCGTGGAGAAAATTGTAGTGCCGAGCACCTTGTCCGACTTTCCCTCTCCGACAGCGAAGGAAGGAACCTGTACGTGGTCACTTTGTTCCTTGGTTCGGCCGTAGGTGCACGTGTGTCTCATTGTGAGACTTCAACTGTATAGTCACTCTCGTCGAGGGCTCGACCGACGCACATTTTATCCAGACCCTAGTCTGGATCGATTCCGCCGGACACGCCGATCCCACTCAGAGCGCTTTGGAAGGCGACTCATTCCGTTACGATGACTGCAGCATCAACGGCACCGAGGCCGTGTGCACAGATGTTCTATCGTTTCAGCACGACAGGGGCGCCTCCGGTACGTTTACTCTGCCGGCGACGCTCCTTCCAGTCCAAGTCGCAGCTGCGGGAAACAAGAACGACGCAGGCAGAGAAGCGGCGGTCATGACTACCGGGACCGTGCTCGGAGCGGTTGTTCTTGGGGTTGTGAGCGTGCTCTTTCGAATGGTCATGTAAATAGACGTAGCCTACAGACTCGCATACGCCCTATGTATGCAGCAGGGTCAAGGATGTGAGGCCTCTTCCGGAGCGAGGACCAAGGACCGACTGCATACGGTCCAGATCCGTAGATGCGTCAGATGCGTCACCTCAGCCTCAAGGTCTATGCTGTACGTGGGGTCGACAATCGCTGTTCGATTTATAGATTTGACGGCGCCTGCCAGTGACGCCAACGTTCGAGTAAATCCGGGTCGCGGATATTGAGCATCATGCGCGAAAGCAGTGTTGTCGACATGCTACATGAAGACCATTGTCCATTGAACAGTTTGATTCTTGGAAGAGCAAAGTCTCATACGCACACGTTAGTGACAGTTGTAAAGAGACCTCTGTATTCGGGCTGTTTCGATGAAAGGTTGAGACACCAGAGCAGTATGAGAGCGTTGAAGGACGAACTGCGATGAACTTAGAGAGACCCATTAGGAGCCAAGCGGAAAGTACAGATGCCTCGATACACAAAAAATCGACTCACCACGTATGTTATGATATTGGTGAGGTAGAATAAGGTCAATATCCTGAGGATCCAAGCCCCGAACGTTCTATTAGTCCATGTGCATTTATCAGACGATCATTTGAACCATCACCCGAAGTAGACAACCCCTAGGACAGGATAGTCAGCTCGTAAATTGGATCCGTCGTGCATGCCGTTACTTACCGTCACGGACCATGATAGAAAACAGATTGAGGCCCCATGTCCACTTGCCTGCCCGTAGTGCTTGCCAGAGGACCATAGTGAATATAGTAGATTCGAACACCAACATAGTCCCCACGCTGCCGCAAAGGCTAATTTGCTTCTTGTCACCGCATGCAGTGATCGAGGACGTCTATCGGCACTCACAGTACCCTCTAAGATGATACAATACACTCAGATACCAGTACAGGTAACCGATCCAATAGTGATATGGACGCACTGTGAGGTGGACACGCGCAAGTCGCACCCAATGTACCGCGAGACATCGGACAGTTCAACTTGAAGTTGCGCAGGCCGTTCGAACAGCAGCGCCCACTGCAGAGAAGCAGCAATGCGTGAGAGTTATGTCTGCATGATAAGATCTTAGTCACTTTACCACGACGACTACAAAACCAATCAATGCGACCCCTAATAGGATGTACAGTATGCTACGTTTGCAGCTGTACAGCGCGTACGTTCGAGCCAAGAGTAGGGCTATTGATATGACATCAGACGAGAAGTGATGTTACAGTGAGAGCTCAGATACTCGCCTGCAACTAAGGCTTGCCCTAAAAAAAGAACGATCTGATGGTAGAGTTGTAGACGTCTACATCTGAAAAGGATAACAAGCATCATTCCTTGCCACTTGACACGGCAGCCATACAATAACCCACGTACGTCTGACAATTCGCATGTGGTGAGCAATTGCGTTGATAGCACAGAGACTTGAGGGTATACTCACCTGCTCGGACATAGTCCAATAATACTCGTACAAAACCGGAAGTGCGAATAGAACGGATGAATATCTATTCAAGAAGAACACGAGAGAGGCGCCTCGAAGCGACCTCCACCCCTTCCAATACCGGGTAACCTCGGCAGTGAATGTGACGGTAAAGTCGTAGTAAAGAATCGCTGAGGGGGACCATAGGTTGTGTCAGATACCGCGTTCTGCAAATCCCGGGTGAAAGCTCACTAAAGGCAATGGCCTGGATGATTCTGTTGATGTGCGACGAGTCTGCGCTGCAGCACGGAAGAGAGTTAGGCGATCGTCCTTGTGGTCGAGATACGAAGAAGAATCGGACTTACATCACAAGGAAGGTCGAAGCTGCTGCGAATGCATCGCTCATGGCTCAAGGATCTTGTTTGAAGGTTGGGATTGTTGAGAAGTCACGGGGAACTTAGTCCTCTGAGCAATAACGGGCAAGGTACTAAGCACAAACAAGCAGCAAGTCGTCGGGAAATGGGCGAAGTCTGAAAGGTTACAGGTTGGTGGGGGCTAGGTCCTGAAACGACGACATGGGACGTTCGCAGGAGTGACGAAGTCTCATCGATACTGCGTCTGTGGTCGGATCAACTGGTGGTGGGTCACCGGTCAGGGTCTGCATGTCATATACCTGGAAGATATGAACCAAACCCTATGTTAACGCCTTAAGATCCGACGACGCCGAAGCTGGGTTTCATGTCCGAACTTGTCGCGAGCAACCAACGCAGACGTGTCACGCCGCAAGTAGGGCCACGGACTCTGGGGTCCGGAGTTTCGTCTCCATGTGTGTAGATGTGTGTTGAGCAATACCTTCCCCTAACTTCGACAATGTTGCAATGCGCCGCTTGTAACACTACTTGTCTACATTCATCTCTGTGTTTTGGAGCAGAGAAGTAGCACTTACGCGGCGCAGACGAAACGGCGGCAGGCTATGTAGGGCAATGCAGAGAACGGCAAAAGAGCGGTGGGTTTCAATGGTAGACAAGGTGGGTAGGAATGTGGCGCTACACGAGTTCTTACCTCTCCCCACCGCGGACTGGTGTCAGTAGAAGGTCTTCCTCTAGAGTTCCTTTCTGAAGTTGGTTGTCACACATCGTGGTCTGTGGCACAGAAAACTCCATAGGACGGCCCTAACAAGCGCCCCTTGCGAGTGTGAAGCGCCGAAGATATGTCGTCCAATCGCGAGACGCGTATGTAGGTTTGGTCAGAATACCGCGCCGTTGTGAACTGAATTATTAGGTGGTATACGTATATAAGGGAAGGGGTGGCCCTCGACCTCCGAGTCCCCGGGGGGCAATCCCTGGGTATCACCAAGCGCGCTCGCCGTCTGCTCGCCATCTCGGCGAGAGGCCGGTACGGTTAGGACGAAGAGCGCTCCACCAAAAGAAAGGAAAGAATACCGCGATGTTGAAGTATTCGTTAAGGACTCGCCAGGACTCGCACGAAATCACCCTCAATGCGAAAGGTGGACTGGGAAGTCGGGGGATAAAATGGGTAGCGGGGATCAGGAAGATTCAAGCCCATCGTTGAGCTTGGTTCGTAGTATGTTTTATGTATACACACCGGCACCTAAATAGTTCATAATCATATTCCGTATCTAACAGCCTGGCCACTAACTCAGGCACAGTACTTCAAGCTTCGCTTACTATGCAAGTGAAGCTGTGTTTGTTTCACTCATAGTATGAGTTTGGATCAGAACTTGATGATCGGACGTGCCAGTGGGTGGATGTTCAAGTAAGCCAGGATCACGAATATTGAGCATTATGCGAGAAATCAATGTAGCAGACATGCTGCAGGAAGAACAAATTTCAGTGTAAAGCATTGCAGATGCAGAACCACGAACGCACACGCTCGTGAGTGTTGTCAGAGAACCCTTGTATTGGGGCTGATCCAGGAGGATGGCTCATCTAAGCTTGGTGATACTTCTGGAGAGACGGCACGCATACCTCTAAGACCTGATGGGGAGTAATGATAAGACACACGCATGGCGCGGGATTCATGGAATATCGCAGCTGCTACTTACCAAATACGTTACGACGTTGGCTAATTGGAAAATGGCCAAAATCCTGGAGTGTAGACACCATTTAGTATCAGTCTCGACGCAATGCCCACCGAGCGGTGGAACACTGACCCGAAGTAGATGATGCCTGTGTCCATGATAACACTCAGGTGAGGCTCCCACAAATGTACATGGAGACGTGATTATAGCTTACCGTCCCGGACTATCACGAAGAAGAAACTTGTATGACGCGGCGATGTCCGTCTACTAGACCTCAGGGCCTGCCAGAGTGTCATGGCGAACACAGTCAGGTCAAACGTGAAGGCCGCTCCCCATGTTGCTGCAAGAGCTGTTTCCTTCTCAGATCCAATGGGCTCGTGAGGATTGTAGCAACAAAGACTTACAATTTCCTCTACGGAATGAAGTCATGATATCAGAGTTCAACTCAAAATTTCTGACTGTAGGATTCGAAAGACATACTGTGACGTAGACACGCGCAGATCACATCCTACATATAACGTAACGCCGTTCACCGTTTCGAGATGCGCAGGTCGTGCTATAAACAGTGACCACTGGTACGAAAAGCGGGAAAATCAATATTTATCGTACCCCACCCATAGTGTTTTGGTCCACGTACCGCGGCTACCGCAATTGCTGCTGCACTAACTCCTACTAAGATGTATAACGCGTTGCGGCTGCGATTGTACAGCGCATATGTTCGAAATATCAGCAAAACTGAAAGACCACGTCAGAAAGGTGGTTGTGCAGGAGGTATCAGTCCGAAGCACTCACCTCCCACGAGAACTTGAATGAGGGTGAGAATCACTTGGTGGTAGAAATGAAGGTGCCTGCACCTATTTCGGAGGGGCGTGTAAACTCTCGCTGCATGCTTAACATAAGAACCATGTATTCAGCTACACACATCTGTCAATGGTGGATATCGCTGCTGTGAGGATCTTCGAAGAGGAAACAAAGATAGGAGTCAAGCTAACTTGCTCAGGCATCGTCCAGTAGAGTTCATATATCACCGGAAGCGCCAACACGAGAGTCGTGTAACGGGTCAGCAAGAAGACGGATGAAGCCCCTCTGAGAGACTTCCACCCCTTCCAGTATCGAGTAATCTGTGTCGAAACAGTAATGGCAAAGTCGTAGTAGAGTATGGCTGCGAAGGTCCACGAATGATCTTCAGTGTCCCATTTCATTGAAGAATTCTATGATCAAGACTTACTAAAAGAAACTGCTTGAATGATTCGGTCGAGATAGGACGACTCAGCGCTGCATACATATTATGGAGAAAACTTTGATCATCGCGCCTGAGGTGTAGTATGAAGCCGCTCTACTTACATTAAGAGAATATCATCTGCGTGAGCAAGCATGATTTTATCGCTCATGATGGCTCGTGAGTACAGCGAGCGATTATACCAAAGGCGCCGAGGTTCCGAGAGCGAGGGAAGTCGTAAGAGAATGATGATCAAGAGAGGATCGGGGAGACTTTATATGCAGTAGTGCCCAGGAAGCCTACGACAAAGGAGGAAAGTTCAGATCGCACAAGGTCCCGGGTGCGCCTGTTCGTAACGATGATGCGGTATAGGAGTAGCGCCAAGGAGACGTCGCTCCTTCCGTCGGATCTGTCTCTATAGGAGAGGCTATGAACGACGAAACGTAAGACTTTCAGGGCTCTTATTTAGGACGCTCGTATCACAGGGACTTGTCCCGGTCACCTATGCCTATGAAGCGTAATCAGCCCAGAGTCCGTGATGAGTTAACGTGGGCGGCCTAAGCGCATCATTGAACGTGAAACCTACCGATTTTCTTTTGGCATTGTATGCGATAGGACGTAATGGCGGTTAGACGTCGAACATCAACAACTAGTCACAGGCGTTGAACCCTCAGGTCCCCGACCTAGAAAATAGTGAAGAGCGCGCGTACGTTGCGCTTACGAGGAGGCCAGTCTAGAAGGCACTGCCTGTTGAGTTGACCGCCAGGAGTAAACGCTTGATGGAGACCACTGCGTTAGTAACGAGAGTCTACGACTCGGACGCGCGAACCCACAAGAACGCCCCAAACGTTAGGGTTTCGCGAGTTCAGGCCTCATCGACGGCCCATCTTTCCGGCTTCCTGTCGATGTGTTGATGCGAGCGTATGTAAACTTGAGACGCCACCGCGATATAGTGGGGTAGTGGAGAACGGGTGATAGGGACCTCATGGATAGTTGAACACCATGGTGGTTGTGAAGCAAGGGCGACATCATTAAGCGCTGACGGTAAATGCTCTGTTGGCTCTACGTTTAGGGTAATTCCGCCTGCAGATTGACCATATGGGAGTGCGCTAATATACACAAGGACCACTACTTCTAATACTTAAAAGTAATTTCCTAGGCCTCACAAGAGTCACAATCCTACCTCGCCAAGGGTCCGTGCCCACCATCACGCTCGTGATTGTCCGCGAGACTTGCCGCAACGGGTACAATTGCCCCGCTCTGCGACAGGTGCCCCCGCGCCTTGTTCTCCTCCGACTCTATCTCTTCAGCCATCTCCTTCGCGATAGGGACCAGCACGCGCGTGTCGACGGTGCTCTGGGCAAGGGCCGTGGTGGAGCCCGCCGGGAGTCGGAAACGGAGCAGCTTCTACTCTTCGGATTGAAGTATACGCGCCTCCGGAGCCGCGATCGTCGCGAACTGCAGCGGCTCCATGGACACGGAAGAGACGTCTGACGCGCGGCGAGCCTTGGTACTGGATGGGGAAGAGGAGGCACTGCTGGGAGACTTGGACGCACGGGAGGCCTCGATGTGCTTCGCGTCTTGGAGTGCCGCTTGCGCGAGGGTCGTGGCATCAACCCCTGCGTGAGCGTCGGGGTGCCTGGCTGCCGCGGCCTGAGCCGTCGCAGCCAGCGAGCCGTGAGGTGGACGGTAGCCTAGCGCACGATGTTCTTCGGACATCAGCAGTTTCACCTCATCTATATCGTGTAGACGTGTTTTAGCGTAGTGCTATTCAAGGGGTGGCAAGGACAAACCTGCGCCTAGCTTTTCGACGTCCACGGTCAACCTCGTTGGAGACACGATGTGGGAGGCGTCTTCGAGAGCGGCGCGAGAGAGCGAGGCGGCGTCCATGCCAAGTGACGCTCCAGGGTGCTTCGCCGCGGCAGACTGGGCTTCCGCGGCGAGAGAACCCGAAGGTGGGCGGTAGCCGAGAGCTTTGTGCTCATCTGACATGAGCTTCCGTGCCTCAGCTAGATATGGGGTGAGCATTTTATGTAGCATTGCAAAGGACTGGGAATGCGGCTTACCCTCCCCTATGAACTCGAGGTCCAAAGCACTCTCTCCGGCGCTCTCCCGCTCCTTTTTGATGCGCTCCGCATCTGCTATGGCTGCCAATCGCAACTTCTCCGCATCAACAGTGAACGAGTGATCATCTGCATGTTGGGTGTCATGGCGGGCAATAGCGGCCTGGGCTTGCGCTGCAAGGGAGTTGGGAGGCGGCCGGTACCCTAGGGCCTTGTGCTCCTCGGACATCAACTTGCGGGCGTCGGCTGAGAAGGACGAGCTTGTGAGCTGTGGATGTATGCTCATGGCGTGAGTAGAATGCTTGCCTTCAGAAAGGTCCTTGATGTTGAGGGAGGCAAAGCGCACCGCGTCTTGGTGCGCGACCTCGAAGACGTGACCAGCGTTGGCGGAGGACATGCTGAACTCGAAATGTGTTGTGTTTAAGGAAGTGGAAGATGAACGGTGTGCAGGAGAAATCGTGGAAGGGCTAGGTATTTATACACCGCAGGATTGTGGGATATATACCTCACCGTTGACGTCAGACGTCCTCAACCCTGTTTGTTCCTTCACACATACTTTCACCGACAAAGTTGGAGCCATCGACGAAGGTTGGAGCTGTGGGGACGCGGCAGTAAACATGTTGGAGACTTGGTGGCGCTTGCCGGTTCCGAGCCATTCAAGGCGTTAACCTTCGATAGAAGGGTAGGGCGTGGACAGATGAGGGAAGTGATACATTACAACACCTGGAATCCCGGGAGACAGTACAAGGAGAAGCATACAGTATCATGCGAAGTGTATTCCAGCGTCGTGGAACGCCGATAGGAGTCTGTATCGTGGAGTTAGACCTAAGGGGATATGGCGACCACCGCTTCAGGCCACTCACTTTAGTAGGTCGTTGATATCCATTTTCGCCGCTCGGCTTTCCTTGAAGCCAGACTCGTCAAGCACCTCCTCCACCTTCTTCTTGAAATCCAGGCCATCCTCGATGATCTGCCCGTCGGTTGAGAACCGACTGTGTCGCAAGCTAAGAAGAGGGTGGAGTACGCACCACATTGTTCACCGAAGCCCACGTCTTCCAATTACTCTCCAGCATCTCCATCACGCCCTTCGCCTGGAAGTTCGCGTGTACGATCTTATTCCGCCGCCCGAACACGATCCGCCCCAGCCCGTCAAACTCGGCGAACTCCACCGGGGGAGGCGGATCGCGTGGCACGACACGAACGACGCTGCTCTCCACTTTCGGTGGGGGTCGGAAGTTGTTCTTGCTGACGTTCATGACGAGGTCCACTTTGGCGTAGAGCTGCACGTTGGCGGAAAGTCGTGACCAAAGGGCAGAACCGGGTGTTGCGACGAGCCGTGTTGCAAACTCGCGCTGGAACATGAGGATGGCGACGCGGAAGAGAGGGCGATGAGATAGGAGGCGGAAGACTAGGGGAGATGAGATTTGGTAGGGCGTGTTGGATATGCAGACGTCGAAGTAGGGCAACGTCGCCTTCACGAAGTCTCCGATGATGATTTCGAGTTTGCGCTGTTCAGGCCTGGCATAGATAGAGAGTTGCAGAGGGGGTGAGATATAAGGAGGTATCCTCTATCGCAAGCCTTGTAGCACTCACCTTCCCTGCACACGCTTCGTCAACTCAGCCGCCATCCGAGGGTCCATCTCCACAGCGGTGACATGCTTGGCCTTCTCCAATATGCGAACCGTGAGGTTACCCGTACCAGGACCGACTTCGAGGACCTTGTCGGTTGGGCGCAAATTTGCCTAGGCGATCACGGCGACTGCAGTCAGAACTAAGACGGCGCTGCTCCATGCGAGTGTGCTTGACCGCTTACCAAATCGACTATTCTGAAGGAGTAAAACAGTACCTCAGCAAATATCAACGACAGAAGAAAATTTCGACGTACGATTGAGCTGTTTGTGGATTCTTGAGAATATGTTGACCAAACCGCTCAGTATTGAAGATGGGATTCCTCGTCGCGGAGCTGGAGGCTTCTGCATTTGAGGATTTTGACTTTACTGAGGGTTGGTGCGCACGCATAAACTTGTCGGATGTTGCGCGAGGCATATCGGAGAGTTCTTCTGGGATAAGGGGAGGTGAGACGAGGGGTTGAAGACTAAAGGATCTTTCAAGACCGCAATCGCGGACAGAAGAGATTTTGCAGTCCAGATCGGCACGTGACGTCGCGCGGCCCGCGCGATTGGACGTTCGACACGCGCGAGTCGCAGCGACATTCGACTGAAAGTCACTGAAACATGCGCGATACGGAACTAATCGCATGCAAGGATCTAATGGGAGAAGTAGTAGACAGATGTACGAGTGCCAACAATGAGGATCTGATTATTCCTGAGTCCCTGAGAACCACAACGATAGCTAGATACTAAGCGCGTTGACCCCCTCCGGACACTGAGGAGCCAGAAGACACCCCACATACGCCTCCATACTGACTGGCCGGTAGATCCAGACTTCGCCCTCCTCAAACTTCGACAGGTCATATGTCGCGCGCTTCGGCGGGCTACCCACGCTTTGCTCCATCACCTCCAGCGAGCCCGTGTCCGCAGGGCGCACCATCATTCCATCGCTCACACCCACGCGCGGGACCATCTCCCGCACGATGACGGCCGTATGCTCCGGGTTACCCAGAATCGCGTACGCCCCACCCCCAAACCCAACTCGCGCGCTCTTCCACTCGAGGATGTCCCCGCGGCGGACGCGGTCGTCTCCTCCCCGCCAGCGCCCCGCCTGCACGGCGCCCTTGTTCGCTGCGTGGCCCTCGTAGATGAGGTGCCCGTGCGCGCGCGAAATGCTCGGCACCGGCTTGGGCACATAGTCGAATTGGGCGACGTACTTGAGCGCCTCGTTCGCGAGGTCCCAGCACTCGCCGCGCGCGCATGGTTCGCCCGTTCCCTCGAAGCCCTCTGCGAACGCCGCAACGGTCTCGCCGTACGTCTCGTGCGCGTCGACGAGTGCGGCGCGCGGCCAGGGCGCGGGGCGGGGGAGGTACCGTGCGGAGCGTTGCACGGCCCCCGGGTTGGAATGCGGAGGGGCGTTTTGCGGCCAGGCGACGGTGTACCAGCACATGCTCATGTCGGAGAAGAAGATGCCGCAGTGAAGAGTCTTCGTGCGCCCATCCGATACCCAGCTAGCGGTGGAAGAGGTATGGCCGTTTCCACGCACAGGGGGTGCGAGGTAGCCCCCGTCGGCGGCGTACCAAGCCTCCGACCAGGGGCTGGACTGATGGAAATAGTACGCGAGATCTTCTGCCGCCGACCCTCGCTCGCATGGCGGCGGGAAGGAGGTCGAAAATTCAGTTGCTGCTGCAACAGTGAGAAAACTGTCCAACGATACTCGGATAACGAACTGACCTGGAGGTTGCGTCATTCCGGCATGAGGCCGTGGAGGAGTCTTAGGTCGTGCCGACGCAACCATCCTCGGCTGCGTAGGGGTTGTTAGTCCTCGCCTCTCTCTAGTGTATTCTCGGTACGTACAGGTCCAGTCATGGGAGAAGGCGTGCGGCCCCCTGGAGGAACTTGCACATGCTTAACCGTATCACTTGCCGTTCGAGGAGGGACAGAGACCTTGAAGTATCCCGCAAAGAACTCATCCAGCCAGCTGAAGAACTCGAGCTTGTCCTCGGGCGAGAGATTCGCCCAATCTATTCGGTCGGTGTCAGTCCCGGGAGGTGGCGGCTGACCACGAGGTTCCACGATCCTCGGTAGAGGGTTGGGTTGCATAGGTTTAGGGGCATCCGGACGAGTGTCCCGGCGGATGACAGGAGGCGGACCAGCAGGCAAGCTTGGTGAACCGCTGCCAGAAGATCGAGGTGGGGGAGGTGGGACGGAACTGTGACTGCTCGCGTAGCTCAGCTGGCTATCAGACCTGGAGAGGCTCGGAGGAGTTGCAGACGATCCCGCTCGTCGAAGGGGCACAGGCGGGGCCGGCGCCTTTCCCGCTTGAGACGTCGCGCTGCTCGCGGATGATGAAGTGCGTGACGGCGGAGGCGGAGGCCTCGGAGGTTTGGGCGGCGGAGGCGGCTTGGGCTTGATGTCCGCGTTCCAGTTGATGTTCTTGCTGGGCTGGCTGGACATGCGGTCGCGGGTGTTAGTTATCTTAGTTGCGCCCGCGTCCGCCACCTTCGCGGCCTTGTTTCTCAGCTCTAGCATAGCAGGAAGCGTGCGCGTGTGTCGCCGGTCACAGAGGTTGTGGATAGAGTTAGATGCCGGGCGCGGAGTGCGAACCAAAGACTGTCGTGAGCAGCTGCGCGGAAGCGCCAGATTGGCGCTCAGGTAGTGACGTGCGTACCTGCGAACGTTGGCATCTTCCGATGAGCTTAATGGAACCTTATTGGCACCAGCGATGTAGGTGTTTTCCCAGGAGGTGTATCTCAACGACTGCAAATCAATCAACCGAATGGTCGAGTGCTATTCCGTTCGCTTGCTATCCAGCGAGTTTCGAGTGCACCAAGTTGCCACTGGCAGTAGGGATCAAATCGATAGCTCCGACGATTTATTCAACTGTTAAATCTTGGGTCAGCTATGATGTGACAAGAGTATTCAAGAAGACAAACTTCGTTCTGCGTCACCAGCCGTCCGCTGTCTCAGCTTCAAATTCCTCAGTACTTCGGTAGTGGAGTGGTCTGCGATGACATTCGTTGTCTGGCCGTGCAATACGCCTTGTGCATGCTGCGGCCGGCTCGGCTCGGGCGTTTGCCGATAATCGGAGTTGGGAAGGACGAACCATATTCTAGACTCCGCTCTAATCTGCAGTTGTGAGCCGAGCCATCATTTAGCAACTACATCACTACCACTACGATCAATATGGCCAACTTGTCCCCTATAACCCGGGTTCTCCAAGACGATAACCTTCTCACGATCATATTCCAGACCTTACAAGTTACAGATGCCACCGATCGCACGACCTGTGCTCGCGCTGCTCGCGTTTGCCGCACCTGGGAAGACCCCGCGACTAAGACGATCTGGAGAACGCTCCCTGTCGCATTGAATCCACTCCCTTTATTCCACATACTTCTTCCTCTGCAGAACCCCAGCAAACGGTTCATCAAGTACTCTGAAGGAGAACTACACGACTATTATTACGATGTGAGTGAATTGCCCTTTCGCACACGTGCCCTGAAAACTCATCAACGATTCTTCTTATGGAGATCATCACAAAGAAATCTTACAATGACCCATACCTGTGGCAGCGATTTCTCAGATGCGCAAGCCGCATACGGGATATTGTCCTCCGGGGCCACCCGGAATCAGAGTCGGAGCTCCTCGGCCTCCTCCTAGAACGCAACGAAGGCACATCATTCCTTCCTAATCTCCAGGCGCTGGACTGGACGGAGACGAGTTCGACGGCTGGTTTACTCCCCATCATCGCTCCGCCTTCACTCAATTCTTTACGCTATGTCGTTCTACCAGGGACCACGGCAGAGCGTGTCACGGCTACCATCGTCAGACTGGGTGAAACGAACCTTCGTCTGGCTCGAATATCTGCGACGGTCCACGATACTGACGACGGAGCAGTATTCCCTCTCCTCTCTCATGCAGGATTTAGGTTTCTACGCTACATCGATCTACGGGGCCGAGAAAAAATCAAGCCTACCAGCCTCCAGGCACTGCCTTCTCTCCCGTCACTCGAGTATATCTGGGGAGCAGCTGAGGGTTTTGAAGGCTGCAAGCACGTCTTCGAAATTCCCAGTCTCCTCGGGCTCCACGTCTTCGACTCCTGCGCATCCCTTACCGGACTGTTCAACTCCCTCCGTGCACCTCTGCTCGAGGATCTTGAACTCGGCATACGTGATACCGATGCACAATACCGCGTCGACGCTATCGAGTCCCTCGTCCGTGACGTTGCGACCGCCCAGTTCGGCCCCAAACTGCGCCGGCTTAAACTCGTCGTAGAACCGATGCCCGCCGATGCCATCTCGGGACGAGGAGTCGAGAAGCCCCTCGCGTCGCTCGCGAAACTCCTGGCGCCCATGCGTGCGCTTCCGCAGATGCGCGTGATCTCTGTTGCATACCACTGGAAGGCGACGCTAGAAGATGCAGACGTGCTCGCATTTGCGCGCGCGTGGCCCGAACTCGAGGATTTCAGCGTTTCTCTGCTTGGATTTAGGAGCTCGTACCCGTCCCTCGCCGCACTCGTCAGCCTGGCGAAGTATTGCCCGAAATTGGGGAGCTTGAAGCTGCCGCTGGACATAGAGAGCACGCCAAACGTGCCTGTAGAGGCCCCGACCGCGGACCATCCGTTAGAGACCTTGCACGTGAGGGCGCTACGCAGGTGGGTGCCGGAAGTCGTGAAGGCGACGGAGCTGGCACGGGCGATCGACACACTCTTTCCGAACCTCAACCTCACGCTCTGCAATCGAAGGGATATCCCTCCGCATATACTGATCTGGGACGACTGGAAGCTGATGTGGGATGAAATTGAGGCAGCGCAACAAAGGCGCGCTGGAACTCTGGGAAAGTAGGCTGGGTATCGTATCGTGGACTGCGAGTAGACCAGGGTTACGTAATATTCACTCGACGTGAGTTTATCATTCCGATGAGTCACTCAGGGCCTTCGTAATGAGCATCTATCTGTCTGACTTTGACAGAGAAGCACCAACGTGCGACTCCGATACGATAGTATCTCGGGGTCCTCGCAGCCCGCCCATAAGTACTTCCCTTCTGGCTAATTTGGCTAACAGCCCCGTCGCACCGTCTTCATCGATTCGGCCCTCTACATCGATTCCGGGTCGTACTAGCCTCCGAGTCCATTACAAACAATGCCGGTCACGTTTAAAGTCGCAGCGCACAACGCCAATCCGATCAGAGCAAACGGGTTTACCGATGTTGAGGGGCTGACAAAGGCCGCCTGCTACAAGGAATGGAAGGAGAGCGGAGATATGCTTGGAACGTCCGCCACCTCAGACATCCTCCCTACTCTCATTTCGCACAACAACGGATTCGTCCGCACTGTGATTCAGGCACACGGAAATCATCATCATCTAGTCATCCGGTACGATCTCAGACAGATTATGTCTGGCCTAACCGGATGTAATACTAAGACGATCTACTTGTCTGCAGGCCAGACGATGTTTGGATCGCGATTCTGTCACAATTAAGTTTCTAGTACGTGCGGTCGTTTCCGTTGAAACTACTGGTTCTGACGCGTCTAAACACTTGGCATGTAGTGTGAATGCTCATGCTGAAGAATTGCGAGAATACTTCGTCGCCCACGAGGGCAAGAAGGAGCTCCTCATCTCCGCTGAAGGCGCACACCACACCCTCGACTTTGCCTGGATGGCACGCACTTTCGCCAAGATGCTCGATGAACATGTGCGTGCACTCGCTCCCAAGGATTTTGTTACCCTTCTCTTACGGTACCCTTCCACACTGCCCAGGTCGTCGACAAGGCCTTCGTGGAGTGGACCTTACCCGACTTCACAACGACTACTCTGCAAGACTCCACAATCTGTTCCGTGCTCCTCATGGCCACGCTCAAGCAGTATGCTCTGATTCCGTTCTTTCTCGCAACCTTATGTACTTATCCTGTCCCCACTCACTACTAATAGGTATTTCAGCTATGGCATGATGATTACATGTGGTGTGCCATCGGTCACCCTCCTCGGCGAGAAAGCTGACTGGCTTCGCCTACTCGCGCGGCTCGATCGCCTGCCTACGCTTGGCGACGAGCCCGCCGCATGGGCGGAGATGCTCCGCCCCATTCTCGTGCGTTTTGCCGCCGCGTTTGACGGGTCGCCCGATGTCACCTTCTGGGAGCACGTCGTCAGTCGGGACAGCCACATGTGCGGACAGGACCTCCTCAGCGGGTGGATCACCGCGTTCTGCGTGTGGGATGCGGACGGGAAATGGCTTGCGAAGTACCGCCCGCCTCGTAATGAGGATACAGTGGGAGGGAGCGTCATGCAAGGGCCTTGTGAGTACTATTCCCGCGCGGTGGCACAAGCCATGCATACCTCAAGATCTAAGCTGATGAAGAATCCTCTCTTGTAGCACGCGAAAATCGGTACGCTCCCACTCAGTACACGCTCGACGGTGTTCCGTACTTCTCGCTCGACATGAAGAAAATCCCTGCGGGCTACGCATCTGTTGACGTGCGCATCGACGACGTCCCATGCAAGATGGTTGCAGGTCACGTTGCTGCCGCAGTGTCGTCCTCAACTTCGATCTCTGGCGCCAGTGAATCCGCAATCGACTGCCCGGGCTTCATCACGACAGCGCAGTACGACACTGTGCGCCCGGCGCCGCAATGGTTCTTGTACGAGCTTGCGGACAAGCCCCGGTGGGGCTACGAAGAAGAGAATGCCGAGCGGTTGAAGGAGCTGATGAAGAAGTGGGACGAGAGAAGGCTACGAACCTGATAATTCTGCCCGAAGCATGAATGCAGGAATTGTCCTGCAAGAGATGTCGCGAAAGTTCACATGCGATACGGTTGTTACGAAATGTTGCAAAGCAGAAGACTACTATGTGTACTGTCATCACTAAGAGAAAGCTACGCATTTCCGTAAAATGGGTATTCGAGATGTCAGGGCATGTCCCAACAGAAGATGTGATTAGAAAACTCTACATTCCTCACACAAATTGGAGAATACGACCCTTGCGTCGAAGATAAAGGGGATGGAAGGCGCATATGTGAGCATGACGCGCGGGCCTACAACAGTTGGATAACAGCACTAAGCCTGGCTAACAGTTGCGTACGTGTAGCTTGAACCCATCTGATAGCTCAACGCTGGCCTTAGAGTCTTACAGGCTAAAGCCAAACCTTTTCCGGCTTTGGTTACTGATGAACGATTGCTTCGCAACACGCCACAGACCGGACGACGCGGTTGCGGTCGCACTGGCAGTCCCGTTTAACGGTGCAGAGGACCGCACCTGGCCGAGAATCCTTCGCAGGAGCCCCTCAAACACGCCCTATATCCCGTCAATTTGCAGCACCGGCGAGCGACGGAGGTTGATCCCACTCGAGGGCATGGGGAAGATCTTGAGCAGCTGGTTGCCCGTAAGCGCCCCGAGGAACTGAAGTAGCTTATCAGCGCTTCAGCGGCGTCCGTCGGTGGGTTACATAAGCGAACATTTTCCTCCAAACAACTTGAACTTGGCTGCTGGCAGCAGCCCTCAGCCTTCGCGACCGGTACCGCGGCAGGGGTTCGTCATGCTCTTAAGCTTGCTTCTGTCTCTCAAAGACATCATTCATGAAGCAGACTCGGACTGGTACTCATTGCTTGTCCATTTCAGTATTGAAAGGAACAAATGAAGCTGCAGTCACAGTGGATCTCAGGCTCGGCTGGCTCGAGACTGTTTACACTAGTACTTCGGCATGGTGGGAATACTTAGACCTCAGCGATATAGTACTTAAGGCCATGCGCACAAATGCCGTCTCCACAATACCGTGACTGTCCTCGCTTGTAAGCATTAGCATATCTTATGTCCTCCAAGGCGCGTGTATTGACCTGCTCCACAGAGCTCGGCTGATCATGGCACGTCGGGATATATCCGGACACTAGCCAGAGTTCTTACCACCTCTATTGGTCAAGCACACCCAAAGTTGTGATCGACGTGAAGAGTACCATGTCCTCTGACACACCCTGTGTCATGATGCCTTATGCAACATATTGAAGTTGTCTAACATGCTCATGAAACCGCATACGGCGCCATAGACAGTGTATCCGTATCACGAAGGCATACACGAAAGGACGACGGGCCTCTGGAACGGGACTCTCAGCCCGTGCAGAGAATAGAGCGGCTCCGATGGGGCAGGCAGGGCGAGGCAAATCCGCGGCCGAAGAGCACAACTGCGTCACATCCCGAGGTGCCGAATAACTCGAGCCCGCCGGTGAGCCTCCCGCCAAACAACAGCACCAAACATCGACGCCAAAGACGTCAGCCTCTCCTCCCCGCTCTATAAAGTCCTGACCTCCCGCCACTTTCGGTCCTCCGTCTCTTCGCTCTGCTCCATCTCCATATGTTGTCTCTCGCCATATCCTGTATTCACCCTTCTTCTCTCATCCGATGTCGTGGTACGCCTCATACCCTCTCCATGTTATTATCTCCTACTCACCGTATCTACTCCTAGCCGCGCAAGGTTCACACCGTCACCGACACGGTCAAGTGCGTTGTCGGCGACACGGGTAGGACAGTCCCAGGACACGGGGACTAGTTCATCATAGGGAATCTAGTACGTGTCTATACCTTCTCATGTTTGACGTCGAGGTTGACATTTGGTAGGTTGTCGGCGATATCCAGCACAGGCTCTATCATTCCGACATTCCCTCCCCTACCCCATCGTGCACCTGCCCCTCATGGGGATCGTTTCTAGAGGTCAAGATGAAGACGGTTGTGGACGAGGAAGACGTCAAGAGCAAGTTCACCTCCCTTCCTTTCTCCACCCGCTATCATCCCAGCCTCCATCCCCCGCCGCGGTCGACATGGATGACTCTGCCGGAACCTCCTTCAAGCTTCAGTCCTTGTTCAAGTCTCATGACCGAGGCTACCGATGAGTGCAGGCTGCGCAGTTCTCAGCGCGGGTCGTACGTTATCTTCTTCTTCACCGTCCATCATCTCCTCATCAGAGTATACATAGGTGACGTCGATGAGACTTCATATGAAGGCGTCCGTCACGGCTTACAGCCTGAAAACGCACTCGTCGATAACCTCTCGAGGATGGCAAGCTTGGTCGGAGGCCGCCGTGGATGGCGCCGGAGCTGATGAACCCGATGTCTGGCTGGTCGTACACATGTGTGCTTGAGCGCCTGACACTCGGGTCATCGTGTACACCAAGGCTCCTGGCAAGGTATGCGATGTTGTTCTCGTTGATACATGTTCAGGAGGCTGACGGTGTACGCAGGCGCCATTCGGCAACGGCAATTCGGTCCATCCTTGGACCAACCTCCTCCCCTCTTTGGTCCCCATCGCTGTCCGGCCATCGCTCTTCATCTGTCGAATGCATTCCATGTACTCAGTATTGCTGTCGATCCCGCCATCCCCCCCTTCCCTCTCCCCCCTCAATCGCCTCCGCAACCTCCGCTCCCTCTTTCCGACACTCGGCTCCGTCCTCGTCTTCAACTTCAACTTCTCACGGGACGTATCCTCCACGGCGACGCGCGTACTCAACACCTGCACGACATGGGCCCTCGCTCCACGCCCTCTCGTGCCCCGGTAGCCGACGCTGCCCTCGCGTATCCCGCCACGATCGCCCACTTTTCGCCGGTGCTCTAGGGCCCCACCGGCGCAACCGCCGCGACGCACCTGCAGCCATTCGATGACGATGCACATCCATGGCCTCCCCCCGCCCCTCCTTCAACACGTACCCCCAACGACCCCCAACACCGTCGCGCGCGCTAGGTCGACTCTCGAGTCGTACCTCAATACTACCTGACGCTTCAATATCCCCCGTGTGTATATGCACGTATCCGTATGTGTGTGTACATGCACTGCTGGCACACCCGCACGCATCAACACAGTCAGGCCGGCGGTCTCCACCCAGACGGCTCGCAACGGTCCAGGCTTCGACCTTCAAGTTTCAAGCCGACCCACCGTCTGACGGACGACCGCACGGCAGCCGAGGTTAGGGGGCTATGTTCCTAAGTAGCATGTGCCGACGCTCGCCCCACGCCGCCCACCATGCCGGCACTCGTTTTGGACGATTAAGAATCGTCTTGACGATGTGCCGAGTGGTGCACCTCGGCTGCCATCGCCACCGGTATCTCGTCGAAACTTGGGTCGTTCTCGACCTCGACTTCGACTTCGACTTTGGCCTCGATTTTCACCGGTGGCAACGCCCTTCGCCAACGGCCGGCGGCGGCCTCGCGATATCTGGTGACGCTTCCCCGCATCGTCAAGTCGAGGGGCTCCTCGTGACCTCTCAGCGGACACAGCGTTACCCCTTTTTATCTACTCTCTACTTTACGACTCGTGGAAGATACTTAGAGATGCTCGATTTGTTCGTTGGGGCCCCAGTTTGTCGTTGGGAGTTGACTCGATTTGTATCTACGTATAATGTCTCGCCCAATGGTATGTCGGTGATCAGGATCTTCTATCGCGTGAACGCTTTCGAATGGCGGGATCGAACAAGGATTGCCGCATTGCGCGTGTGCACATATGTACCATTTTCACCCTCAAGGTGAGGAACTTCGCCGGCTGGCAGCGTCGAGGTTCGGCCCGTGGTTTATCTAACTTCCCGCCTCCGCCTCCCTAAGAGTGGTTGGAACGCGGTTTTCTTGAGCAGTAGCACGATGCCCCAGTCAATGTGAATACGTCGCGTACGTTCCTAAGACTCCGTAGAACACGGCCTGACATGTGACATTATCACAACTTGCCAGTGGAGTTCCACAACAACAACAAGCCGCCAAGAAGGAACAGATCCGTGTGTATTGCAGGGGTCAAGGCAAGCTAATATACAGTGTGTAATGTTACAAACGACTACCGAACATCTACTTGCATGCATTCGTACCAATACAACCTTCGCACCAAGAGGCGCTACTCGTATCGAAGCTAAGTCTTCGTCCATCTACATAGGAACCTGCGTGGAAGAGAACGCGGACGAGGACGCGCTCACGCGATCACGTCGCAAACGATCTCGACCGAGTCGTCCGTCTCGTGGCGCGCGAGCGGGGGCGTGTTGAGCGAACGGACCACGTCGGGCGGCGCCTCCGTCATCTTCTCCGTCTCCACCGCCTCGTCCGTCTTCTCCGTCTCCACCGCCTCGTCCGTCTTCTCCACCCCTTGAACTTGCATATTCACATGCACATCTGAGTTTGACAGCCTGCGCGCGCAAGACGGAATCAAGAAGAAGACAAAAATACGCCGTCAATATCACTATGGCCTATCGTACACAACACGGGGGAGAAGCACTGCTTACTCCGCCTTCAACGCACCCTGCGCCTCCGTCGCCTTCTCCCCCGCCTCCTGTTCGCGCAGCCGCTCGCCCTCCTTCGTCGCCGCGTCCTTGAGCACCGCGAGCTCGACGGGGCTCGAAGCAGGGTCGAAGCTCCCGCCCGCGGGGTGCTTGTCCGCAGCGCTCTGCGCCTGTGCGGCGAGGCTGCCCGCTGGCGGGCGGTGGCCCAGCGCGCGGGCCTCCGCGGAGACGATCGCGGCTGCGCCTTCTGCGATGCGCCACGTAGGTATCAGCATCGGAGAATAAAAATAGAGACGAAAGAGGAATGAGAAGCGAAGTCGAGGCTCCGGGAAGCGAAGGACAGGGAAGAGTGGAGCTGAGAAGCGCCACGAGATGTGGGGGACGGATGGGGAAGCGAGGGAGGCGGCGGGGAAAAGGAAACGAGGACTTACCCTTTCCAACGGTGCTCACGTTGACCTCGCCGACGATGTTGAGGTCCCGGTCGGCCTTGATGCGTTCGGCGTCGCGGACGGCGATGTCACGCAGCATATTGTCGTCGAGGTGCGTTCCATCGCCCTCGGGATGGCGCGCCGCGGCACTCTGCGCCTCCGCAGCGAGAGAGCCGGGTGGAGGGCGGAAGCCCAGGGCGCGGTGCTCGTGAGACATGAGAATGCGTGCATCGGCTGCGGAGTGTACGTTGACGTTAACAAGGGTCACAACGGAAACGAAGGCGCATATACGCACTCGCGTTGATAGTGTTCAGGTTGATTCCAGGGTTGGGCGGGGAGATGCGGGCGGGGGCAACGGGCTTGTCGCTGCCGTTGACGGACCTGGCGCCATTGGGCGGCGAACTCTTGCCATCGGAGCTAACGCTGTTCTTGCGCTCCGCACTTCCGAAATGTCAGACACGCTAAGAAGTGACGGAAGTGCGCAGTAGCTCACAGAATTCTCAGAGCATCTTCTCGTGCGATTTCCTTGAGCTTCGTAGTGTCGACAGGGACACCAGGCTTGCCTTCAGGGTGTTTCGCCGCGACGGATTGGACCTCTGCGGCAAAGGAGCCGTGAGGTGGGCGGAAGCCGAGAATCTTGTGTTCCTCGGACATGATGCGTCGTGCTTCCGCTGGAACATGGGTATACGATTAGCTTCGTTGCTCAGTGGGACGGGGTATATGCTGCGCACCCATGGAGACCGCTTCAATGTCGATGCCCGCAGCTTTCGCAACGTCGGAGGCCGCGCTAGAGCGTCTCCTGTGCGGGGCAGTCGAGGGCGAGCCAGCGAGCTGGAAGCTCAAAGTCGGGGACCCGGAGGGAGGGGAGACGGCGGGAGTGTCGATAGAGCGCATGACGTCCCCAGAGATTACGGGGACTTCCGCCGTCATCATAGGGGCCATCTGGGTCATTGTCGCCATCATGGTGGGTGTAGTGAGGAGGTCGCGCAGCGCCTGGAGTCGAGAGCTTGAGCGCGAGTGTGCGAGTGTGAGAGGGAGTAGTAGTGGCGGTCAAGGATAACGAGAGAGAGAGGCAAGCGGGGGTGTAGTGGGGGGCCTCGGAAGGCGCAGCAGGGGGCTTTTGTGGGGATGCATGGGTGGAGCGGATCGGAAGCGGACGAGCGGTGGTGGTTCGCGAGCGTTGGCGGGGGACGAGGAGCGAGGTGGCGCACGTCGTCATCCACCACTCCCCCAGAATCCTCCCTGACAGGCGCGCTCCGTCACGCGCACGTGCTCTGCTGCGCACGCCTGTCACGCGTGTGCGACCCTGCCAGCGGCGGCAGGCCGTGACGCTCCCTGTTTCTCAAGCGTCCACAAGTCATGCGAACATGGCCCACTCTCTGCTAGCGACCGTGGTGAGGGTGTCCAGGCCCGCAGGCTGGTGCTTTGGGCCTATTCTCTTTGCCATCGGCCTCCTCCACTCGCCCGCTCGTCTCGCGAGAAGTCCCAAGACCATCGTCCTGCAGCTATTTTCGCTTTCATTCCCTCTCGCCCTCGGTGCGCTTCTCCGCAGCCCATACCATCTATCAACGTCTCCACCGCTCACCCACGTCCTCTGATAGTCGTCTTCGGCGTCAATGACGTCTACGATTACGCCTCCGACCTCCGCAACCCTCGCAAAGTCGCCGACGCGCTCGAGGGCACCGTCCTCCGCCCCGAGCTCCACGACGCCGTCAGATCATCTGCCTGGGCCGCGACGGCTCTTATCGTCGCCGCTTCTCTTCTGCTCGCACGCCCGCATAACACCGTCGTAATCGCCGCGCTCGTCCTTCTCTCATGGCAGTACTCTGCGCCTCCCCTCAGATTCAAGGAGCGCCCGATCTTGGACTCGCTCTCCAACGGCGCTATCGTCGACCTCGCGTATCTCTCGGGGTACACCGCGGGCGGCGGCAGGCTCGATAGGGCCATGCTCCACCTTAGAGGACACGTCCTCGGTTTATGCACGTCCGGGGCGCACGCCCTTGGTGCCGCCGTCGACATCCATGCGGACGCCGCTGTTGGCCAAAGCACGATCGCGACTGCGTTCGGTCACAGGGCTGCGATCGCGTTCGGTGCGACGAACTAGTTGCGTCTGTCATCTTACCACTTCGACCGGAACGTACTGACGATGGCTGTTGTTCGCAGCGTGCTTGCGTTTGCAGTAGAACGAGCGTTCACCGTCTTTGGGGTGTACATCATTGGTGGATTGTGCATCATGTTGGTGCCGCTTTTCGATGCAGGCTTGACACACCTTGCCTTCCGCGCGATCGTTTATTGGACAGTTTCCATGTCTGTGGTATGGTTTGCGGAAAAGGCGATGACGGTCATCAAGGGTAGACAACATGTAAAGCGCGCGGAGTGAGAGGCCACCACGTTGCCGGTGATGCATATGTATGCGAACGCTCCCATGTGTACGTCCTTCTGGGACGGATGGTTGGTCGTCGAAATATTGACCTTCCTTCTTAGCTTCGCGACATGATGGTCAAACATCGAAGCGTGCAGCTATCTATAGTACGACAGCAGACAAAATCCGTCACCGTGACTTCTCTCAAACTCCTCCGGACTAGAAGACAAATGAACCGCCTTCGTCTGTCAGTGGCTACTTGCGATGGATCACTTCCGCCGGATACACAGCTCGATCTCGCGTCCCGACCCGGTCGTGCAAGCGTCAACTCCAATGCATCCGTTTAGCGTCTTCTATCTTCGGCGCACGCACGTGGAGCCCCGCGAGGCAGGATAAGGCTTCATCTCTCGACGTGAATAATCGCAGTCTCTCCCAAGTGCGCACTTCCCCGAATCTTCCTCCACTAGTAGCTAACACCATCACACAGCGTGATACCACTTGTATGCACATCAAGACGACCATACGTACGGGGTGCGCGACGCTGGCATGACGCGATTCGCGTACACAGCATGCATACATGGGCACAAAGTCGTCGTCGTCAGCCATCCCCATCCGCCACCGGTGCAGCCGCAGCCCGAAGTTCCCGAGCAGCCCGTTCGCGCTGTCCCTGCAGCGCTCCTACCTCGTCCCACAACGCCGTCCACTCGTCCCAAAGCGACTTCAGCCCCCAGCAGCCCGAGCCGTTCCCCCAGCACCGCCTCGCGTCCAGCTTTGGGAAGAGCGCGTTGAGCGTCCTCGCCAACTCCTTTGGCGGCACGATCTCCGGCTTCCATCCTTTCACCACGATCCAAGTTTTCCAGCGGGCGGTCCGCCGTGGTCGGTGGCACCTCCGCAGGGACCGCGACCGTGACCAACGGCTGGTCTAAATTCAGGGGCACCCGCAAGCGCCTCATCCTCGAGCAACGCGCTGCGAGGCCGGCGAGGAACGCGGGAGACGGGTGAGACCTACTGAACCGGTCCATGCCTATGCTCATGTCTTCAGCGTCGTGCCACGCTTGCTCGAGCGCGAGTGTCTGTGCGTTGATGCCCTAGACCCTCTGAGCGCGGTCCCAGGCGAGTCGAGTAGTAGACCCTCGGTGGAGTCCGAGCCGGACCACCGTCAGTTCGAGGGAGCTCCTGGAGGTGTGGCATGTTGACCCGGCTTTCTGAGTAATTGTGGCCCTCGAAACCCTCAGTCGCATCCTCACGGTGCGGATCACAGAGTGCTGGGAGTGTCCAGATCAGCGATGAAGCTGAAATCCGACTCCCGTTGAGCAGCTTCAGGCACCTGCTAGACGTCCTAACTTTATTTGCAACGACTGCGTCGCGCGAGTTAAACGGAACCCTCCCAAGCGTTTGTTAAGTTTCGACGGAAAGGATCTCCGCAATGTAGCGGCGGCAGCTGCGAGTTATAAACACATCGATAGGCGTCTTGAAGCCATCTCCAGGTCACCTCATTGTGGCTCAGTACTTGGCAATTCTCATCCCGTGAACAAATTGAGCATGGTTTGAATCAAGTTCGAATTCACGCTTGATACGGTGACGCGTATTCCGAACGAGACGGACTGCTAGCGCCTTGCGCCAGTGGGGCAACTTTTCCCACAGGGTTTCGGCTCGACTCGGACGTGACACTGACGGCAAGCATGTAGCTCCCTGGCTACGTACACTCTCTTTCAGCCTGAAGCGGCGCCATCTACCACTGTAACCGAGTGAGGGTCTTCCCGCCGGTGTTGCTTAAAGCCTACTATTTGCACGACACTTTTCGCTCGACTGTGGTATCACCGTTTTGCGTTCAGACTGTCCATCTCATCACGGTATCGAATGAGTCTTTTGTTCCCCCCTCTACGGCTCTATGCTGTCATACAGATGGATCCTGTGGCGATGGTCAAACATCTGGACGACTCCATAGCTCTAGAAGAGGCTCGCGCTTTGCGTCCGCAGAAGTATCTGGTCTACTTGATTGACGTGCGTCTTCCATCTAGCGTCGTGTATGACGTCGACGAGCCTTTCTAACCATCACAGCATGGAATTTGAACAGTCCACAGAGCTTCCATGGCCAGACAGCCCTTGGTGTCGCTATATGGTGGAACTCATCGGCACTACACTGAGAGACTCAGATGAAAATAACGGTTTAACTCCAGACATGGTCCTTCCTATCTTTCCCAACACCGATCACGCCCGGCAACACGATCCCGTCCGCCCTATGCAAGCCTTTCCGTTTCCCAATTGCTACCACTGGCTCGGGGCGGATGCCACTGTTCGGATCCTCCCTGTCCACGAGGGTTACAGCCGGACGTGTGGCGTCTACCTCAATAGCCAGGAACATGTCATGATACAACGCAAGTTTCAATCCGATGTCAACAGGATATACCAGTATCAACAGGAGAAACGCAGGGCGATGAGAGTAATGGAAGTGGAATTGGCGGAAATTCCTCCGCACCCCATTTCCGACCCGGTTGCTGATATGACAGGGCCTCAGCCAAGGTCGGATGTGGCTGATATTGACCTTGACGGGACGCAGGTAGGCCACTGGCTCAGGGGTTGCTTCTGCTGATGACTCGGCTGATGCCATTCCTCAGCTCGATGGCCCACAACAAGGTGCATCGCCGTTGTCGATAGATCGATCTCTATCCATAAGCTCAGCCGAGTCAGAAAACCGAGTCAGCGCGGAACCTCTCGCTGATCTCGTACGAATGGATGTGTTTAATCAAAGACATGATCCCTCCGAGCGATTCTTGCCTCTTGTGCACCTTTGGCAGAACGTCGAGGCCCACCTCACTCCTGAGACTATCCCTCATCCTTTTGATATTCACAGGGAGACCGAAGCCGTTGAAGAGTGGGTCCTCACTGTTCTTCTCTGTCGATCGTACTGTGTATTGACGTATGGTTCAGCATAATCAATCGTGCCCTGAATCGCATTGCCATGGAAGGAAAGCCTGATCCTCCCGTACGGCCAAAGCAGCCCCGGGGGCGAGCTATCTCTGAAGACGGACATGAGGATACAGACGACTTCCGGAGCTCCTTTTCAGGGTCCTCTAGGGCTTCTCTGTCCAACGATGGATCGTTCAACGCAATGTCTTTAAGCAGTACCCCCGCAAATAACACCATCGGTCAGGCATCTCGAGAAGGACGCTCAGGCATCGAGACACCTCATGCAGCACGCTCCGGTGCCCCTCCGCCAGTGCCGATGCAAGACAAAAGAGTCGATCCGCCACGGCATCGTAGGTCTCGTTTGAAGAGGTTTCTCCCTGGTTTCAGTCAGTTTCCAAATCATTTTGCTGTGTTTTCTTGCTCTGATGTCCTTGCACCACAGAGTCACATTCACGAGACCCCTGAGAATCATCGATAACGCGTTCGGAGGGTTGGTAGTTATGTCTCGCCTCGTCCGTTTCTACTACCCTACTGGCCACGAGGTAAGTCCTTAGGCCCTCGATTTGTTGCAAGCGGACTCATCTACTGGTTATCGGATCCGTCGTCGACTCGGACGTCTCCTTGCCGTTACCTGCCGTTCTCTCCCAAAGTTGTTGCCTGTCGCTCCATGCTTCACCAAGAAAGTTCCCTATGGGCTATGTGAACGTATTACCACCTAGTTCGATGACTGTACCTCACATACGGTGGACACACGTCATTGTCACAGTGAGCGCCGCAGAGGATTGCCCGGCGGCGTATCAACGGCGGCTCCGAACTGAGGGTATTAGTCTAACGTAATGGCCAACCTAAAGCGCGCTTGACCGTTTCAAGAAATAGTGTATGCCCAACACAGATTCGACTAGACGCTTCGCCAACATGCGCGTGGGCTCGCGGGCGCTGCTCCCATAGCCTTGAAGCGGGGCGTACTATAAGGCACACATGTTGGCAGCAATGGACGAATCCATTGGCAACAGCAGTACAACTCAAATCTGGTAGGGCAGCGCGTTCTTCACCTCCTCGACGTGCTCCAACGACGCACACCCGCCGCCCTTGATGCACTTCGCCAACGCCCTCGCGACCTCCTGCCCTTCAAAGTACGCCCCGTGGAGGAACCCTGTCATATCACGCGCACGCGCGCGTCAGCCGTCTCATCCTCATCCCTGGGGCGCGTCCAGACAACTTGAACGCGCGCTCACCGAAATACTTCTGACTCGTCGCCTCGCCCGCGAACCAGAGCCTCCGTCCAACAGTCGCGCGCAGGTTCTGGTGATGGCCGCTGAAGAACGACGGCGGCCAGTTCGAGTACGAGCCGCGGAAGAGCGGGTCGCTCGCCCAGCGCGGGAAGTGGAACGCGACCGGGTCGGGGACGGTCGCGTTCGGGAACATGGAGCGCAGGACGCCGAGGACTTCGGATTGCACTTGGGCGTCGGGGAGTGCTTCGATGCGGAGGGAGTAGTCGCCCTGTGCGTGAGAGTAGGTGAGGGGATGGAGGGGGGCGTGTGAGAGGGAAACGTACTGTGACGGTGACGAATACGATGCCAGAGCCGGGGAAGAAGTTGTCGTGGTCGAGGCTTTGCCAAACTGGGTAGCGACCGCGCTCTTTGTCCGCGTACACAGCCATCTACGCCGGCGAACCATCAGTGTTATGCAAGCATTTAAGGAAGGCCTGACGTGCCTCGGTGTCGAACCAAAAGTTCTCGGGGAATTGCAAGAAGATCTTCGTATACGTCGCCTGACAAATCAAGCTTGGTAAGTCGTAAAGTCGACAGCTGAGCGGATGAATCACTCACCATGACCATGCTCTGGATTGCCTCCTGCTTCCAGTCCGGGAGAGCAGGTTCGAAGACTACATCGTCATGCTGCAGCACACCGAGACTAAATGTACACAGCACATAGTCCGCATAGATTGTCTCCCCTCCCACAAGCGTCACGGAGACCCCAGAGTCCGAGTGGGTGACGTTCCTGACCGTAGCGTTGAAGCGCACCTGGTGTGACTGAAGGAATTCGGAAGCTTCGGCTTGAATGAAGTACTTGAAGCCGCGTTGGTCCAGCGACATCTGGTTGTCGTCGCCAAAGCCGCCCTGATCCGTGTCGTACGTAAAGTTGTTCCCCTATCATGCGTCGTCGTATCAGCAAGCGTGCATTGGAGAAGGGCGACAATGCAAAATTTGAAACCAGCGATGGTGCTACCGGAGACGTACCCAAGAGCTCGCGATCCACGACGACTCTTCTGGAGTCTGCGCATACTCCCAGTCGAACTGGTAGTACTCGCTTGCCATGGCTTGGGGAGTGCGCGACTTGGCGCCGATGAGAGAGTAGCCGGTGCGGGCGGTACCGTCGACGAGTTGTTTCTGCACGCGCGCGCCCGCGGCAACGGTGAGATCTTCGTAGGCATCTCCTGAGGCGTCGAAGACATCCGAGTAGTTCACTGCGCCGGTAAAGTCGTACGTCGCTAGGCATTGTAGCGCATCAGCGAGTGAGCAGAGAGCGTTCGTCAAAACTCGCTCACAAATGCTGCCAAACCAGTCGTTGAACTGGGTCTTCAGGCCGTGCTTCTGTGCAAGAGTCCAGATCGGATTCGCAGGTCCATCGCCGGTCTGCGTGCCTTGTACCCAGTTGGCACCTGTTTATTGAATGGAGATATGAGCGTGTGAATATATGCTTGCTCGACCGCGAGGGAGTGATATCTGTAAAAATAACCTACCCATTTCGAGGGTGACTTGTCTTCCGGGAGCTCCGAATGTCTCGGAATGCAATCTCCCTCCCAACTCACCTGGGAGCCCCGCAAATTATCAGTACGGAGATAAGCGTATGCAGGAATGCTATACAATACGCACCACGAGCCTCGATGATGGTAAAGTTCTTGATACCCTGTTCGTAAAGTGTACGCGCGGCGATAACGCCCGCGACTCCGCCCCCGAGGATGACCACTCGCGGATTGTGCTCTTCTCGCGGGGTCACGAGAGAGGCATGAACGCCGCCCAAGGTGGACAGAGCAAGGGCGAGGAGGCACGTCTGCTTCAGGTTGGACATGAGTAGTGGGAGAGCGTCCGGTGAACCTGGTGGCCGGGAGAAGACTCGGAGGGCAGGCGGGGGTAGATAAGGTCAATGGCGGGTGACTTCTCGACCTCGAGCGTGCAGACATGGCATCTCCAGACCATCGGAACTTCCATGTTAGCCGCGAGGCTGGTATGGTCGTGCGCTATATCGTGTCGTCGGACTGCCGTCACAGCTTGACAGCGTTGGAAACAATCGCCCGCGTGCCGCGCGGCCGGCGAGTACAGTATCTGAAAGCACAAAACGGTTACAAGATGCTGCCCGAACAGAGGTCACCCGACTCACCGGTTCCGGCAACTTGGAGCCCACCGTCGGCGGCGGGGTAAGTAATAGTGAAGACGACGGCCAAGCTAGTCAACGTCAAAGACACTGAACTTCCGAAATCCTCAGGCTCTCAGTAGTATACTTAGAGGGTACAGACCACGGTTCTACCCAAGATCTTTCCGCGTCGCCTGAGCCAAGCCGGAGCATCGACGATCAGTTGGGCGACGTCATGGGCCATGGCCAATCGAAGGCTCGTTTCGTCAGCCTCGTCACCGTGGTTGGAGTAGAGTGGCAGCCGGCGCTGTGCGCCCTCCGTCTCCCGATCCGGAGTAGAATAAGCGCCATTCGAGCTCGTCCGCACACCATCGGAACCGCATAGCGTCTAGCTCCGTAGATCCCCACGCATAATACATGAAACTTGGCACCAAATACCGTTATGGGCTTCGCTGTTTTAGGGGGGCGCCGTTTGAGGTGCAACTCTAGGGAAGGAGACCAAAAACGTTTGAGCTCTCTGTCGGGGAGTCGAACCCCGCTTTCGCGCGTGACAGGCGCGTGTACTAACCGATATACTAACAGAGACTTGCTAGTCATTACGTTATTACCTTATGATAGCAATCATGCCTTTGAATCGATAATTGTCGTAAAACATTCACCAGACGTCGGCCGATGTTGGTCAGGTACTCGAACACAGTGTGAGCTCTGTGTTGCCCGAGACGTTCAAGCTGGGTACCGAGGTCTCGTGGGTCTCTTCAAGAGTTTCCGAAATTGATCACAAGTTCCCTTATCTGCTTCGGTGCTCCGCTGTAACACGGTGTCTTCACCTCACAAATATTGTCGTCCCATCGTAAGCATCGTATTCCGATGACGGTTCGTCGGCTTATCAATCCTGACAAACTGAACGCTCGCGCATCGTAACAGACGATTCAGCAACATACATACCACGTTTAAAGCCCCGTATGGACCTCAATAACGATCTCTGGGAGCTCTCACGTACGGTCTTCTCCTACCCCGCCATCGACAACCATGCGCACGCCCTCCTGCGCGACGAATTCCGCGCCGCGCTGCACTTCGAGGGGCTCGTCACCGAGGCGCACGGCGACCGCCCGCTGACGCAGGACGCGCCGCAAACGCTCGCCTGCTTCCGCGCGACCGGCCAGCTCGCGAAGCTCTTCGGGCTGGGGGCCAACGCCGACTGGGAGGCTGTCAAGTCCTACCGGATGTCGGTTCCGTACGAGCAGTTATGTCGTATGTGCTTCGAACCGACGCGCATCCAGTGCATCCTCATCGACGATGGGCTGGGGGGTGAGGCACGCGATAAGATGCACGACTATCGGTGGCACGACCAGTTCACGCATAACCGGACGAGGCGCATCGTGCGCGTCGAGGCTCTCGCGGAGGCAAGTGTAGCAACTCACCCTGGATGTATGCGTACTCGGACTGACGGAACTGTGCTTGGCAGGAGATCTTGATGAAGGCGATGGACTCGCAGATTGCACACAGCAATGTCAGCCCCGGCCCACTGCTCGAGCAGTTCGAGAACGAATTCTGGGCCGCGCTCACCGCGTGCGCGGCCGACCCCGAGGTTGTCGGATTCAAGTCCGTCGCGTGCTACCGCACCGGGCTCGACGTCGCGCCTGTCCCCGAGAAGATCTCCGTACTAGAGCGGTCGGTGATGACGCTCACCCTCGTCTATGCCGCCCGCCGGAACCTCCGCATCGCTGATAAGGCCCTCAATGACTACGTCGTCAACAAGACGATGCGCATCTCTGCGGAGTGCGGCAAGCCAGGTACCACACTTTTCTAGCGACATTTGCCAATGTGCTCATCCTCATCTCCCTAGTGCAATTCCACACCGGCCTCGGGGACAACGACATCACGCTCACGCTCTCCTCGCCCGCGCACCTCCAGCCGCTCATCAAAGCCTACCCGGCAACCAAAGTCGTGCTCCTACACTCGAGCTATCCCTACACGCGCGAAGCGGGCTACCTCACCTCTGTATACGAGAACGTATTCCTCGATTTTGGCGAGATCTTCCCTTTCCTCAGCGCCGACGGCCAGCGCGACACGCTCCGGCAGGTGCTCGAGCTCGCCCCTACCAACAAGATCATGTGGTCCAGTGAGTTCCGTCCTGCTGCCGCGCTGCGACAGAGAGCCTACTGTATGACTGTAGCACTGACGCGCGCGATCTCCAGCGGACGGGCACTTCTGGCCGGAGTCGTACTACCTCGGCACGCTCCAGGCTCGTCAGACGCTCTTCGAGGTCCGTCCGAGTCTCTAGTGCTACTCGACAAACGCGCAGCTGTGTCGCTAACGCGTCGTCTTTAGGTTCTGGAGGCCTCCATCCGTCGCTTTGAGCTCACCATTCCCCAAGCTATCGGTATCGCCAAGCGTGCGCTATTCGAGAACGCGAACAGGATATATGGCCTCGGGCTCGAGCCTCAATTTTGAGGGCTCGCTGCTGCTTGGATATCTCTCCTAGTATGTGAACTGGGATACCCGATGTATACCACCATGTACGACCACGCAATGTACGCATGTATCTCTTTAAGAGTACCTATAGCTATGCGAATCCGGGGTACGTGAAGTTCATTCACCATCCACCATATCTTCATCTCCCTCGCTCCCGTCCTCGTCCTCGTCCTCGTCGACGATAGGGTAGCCTTGTTCCTCAGCACGGCGACGAGCAGACGCATCCTTTTCGTTAGCGAACTCGATCAGCGACTGCAGTATGTCTCGTTGGCCTGCACATATCATCGCTCGATCAGCCATCTCCAGCCGCAGATTGTCCAGAGCAAGAGCAAAGCACCCACCCTCCAAATAATGCTCCAGCATGACCAGCACCTCCGGGCGCATCGACGCAGCGCGCTCCGGTCGCGGCGGGAACGGCGGCAAACGGTCGCACAAGCTCTGCGCCATTCCCGCAAGGGTCTCCGCAGTGGCCAGGTCGTCCAAGATATCCGTGCTGGGACCATCGTCTTCGTCTTCGGCCTCGTCGGATGGGGAAGACATCGCGACAGCAGCGCGCACAGCGTCCCACACGGGCTCCGCGCCGCGCGCGTTGCGCCCAACTTCCCACCTCCCAGCGCTGCTCCCACTGGCAGTTGAGGAGGCTGACGAGGAGGATGGGCCAGGCGCGGATGAGGTACCCCCGAGTTTGAGCACGATCGTGTCGTCCGGGTTGTGCGGGATGGAGAAGCCGTAGCCAAGGATGAGCTCTGCATTCGGCTTTGGGCCGTAGTTATTCAGCAGCTCCGCGCCGCGCGGGGTGGGCGTGTGGATCACGAGAGAGATCGTGGATTCGCTCGGAACATCCAACGAGGTTTTGGGAGAGGAACTGACGATCCACGAAACGGGGTGTGCACGTCCGTGGTTCAGCGCGTCGATGCCGGGGAGGAGCACTGGGTGTGAGGAGAGTGTCGTGACAAGGGATGGAGTGGGGGAGAGCAACGTGGAGGGAAACGCGCGGGATGAGAGGTATGTCGACGCGGTGAGATATCGCTCCCTTCAGATGACGTTTCAGGACAGGTCCATGAAGTCCCGATTGTTGTACTTACCATGTAAAGGCTGAACCCCATTGTTGATCCGCTGCTTCGACAACAACTCTACACTGCTCCCACTCAGCCTCCCATTCGGCCTTCCTATCGAGGGTCTCCCCAAAGATGTTGGATCCTTGAAAGGACTCTAGTTCGGTGGCAGAGAAATGGAGCGGGGTACAGAGCTTCTCCGGAGATGGGAGCGTGTCCAGATACGGTCGATGGCGTAGGACGTCTGATAGGCTACAATGGCATGAGCAGGTGTGTATATAACAAGTCGTTGCAGGCGCACCTAGGCTGGTCCAAGACCCAATGCATACACATATATGTGCATTCGAGTTGCCTTTCGCTCCACTGATCTGTCTGACCGCCCACTGTACCCAACAACCTCGAGAGAGCTGTCCTCGACAACTCCGGTGTTATGGCGAGAGAGAACGGGATCGAGACGATAGTTGCATCTGGCGGGACATCGTTCTTTGCGACGATGTTGAATCCGGTCTTGACTGTCAAACTTCCGGCAGTCAGCAACCTTGCCATGGTGGGGATTCCATCGCACATACCTGGCTCAAACAGAACGTCGGGATGGATCTGCGCGCCGTTCTCGGAAAGCCATGCTTTGAATGCTGTGATGTTTTGACTTTCCTCTGTTCCCATGCCGCTTCAGGAACGAGCTGCCGTCAAGAGTACTGGCGCGTGCAATAGGAGAACAATCGTGGACAAGGAAAAGCAACCGAGCCTGCTGCTAAGTTCGGCCGCTTTGCTTATCTGATAACCTCCGGACCCCAAGGAATCTTATCAGATTGCAATCCACCAGCATCTCCCTCCAAGTTCCTCTCTTCGTCGAGTCCCCGCTCGCCTCTAACCACCCCACGATGCCAATCTCTGCGGCAGACCTCGAGGCTGCAATCCGGGCGGCGATGCCTGTCATCTACCTCGAGATCGAAGACACCTCAAACGGATGCGGGGAGAACTACTCCGTGTTCGTAGTGAGCGAGGCACGTCTCGCAATACTATCCGGAAATCCTCCAAGACAGTGACAAACTAACGCGCACGACAGGCTTTCGAGGGGAAGAACACTCTTGCGAGGCATCGCTTTAGTATGTGTGGTGCTGGGTCATGGCCGGCATCATAGCGCGTTTCGGCTTGGCGCGCGGCCCTCATGCTGATCCGTTTTCTTCCAGTCAACGAAGTGCTGAAGGAGCAAATCGCTCAAATGCACGCGTTTTCTCAGGTAAGCGGCGCACTGTTCATCCTCTCAACTTTGCTGACGTACTCTTGTGCCCTCCAGAAAACGCTTACGCCAGCACAGTACCAGGCACACCTCGCAAAGCAGCAGGCTGCGTAGGACCGACAGGGCTGTTACACTAGATACGTGCACGGGACCGCTGTACTACATCTGTGCTAGCACAGGATGCCTACCAATGATATCACTTCCACCGTTATAACGTCTCAAGGTCCTTGGAAGTTGCATCATCCCCTTCGTTCGACGAACTTCCCTCGTCACAGTACACACAAGTAGTAGCTGTGATGTGGGTACATGTGTGCGTACAGGGACGTTTTCCAACGAAGACGGGTGGGCCGCATGCTCGGAAGCTCCCCCTCTACGAGCTTCTCGCCGCTGGTATCCAGTCGTAGGAAGAGCCGCAGGAGAAACTGTTGCACTTGGCTTTTTGCTCCGGTAAGATGCCATCCTCGCCGAAGGCCAGCTTCAGAGACTAACCGAGCGCTGTGACTTCGGGAAATTTCTTCGACGTTTACATGAACACTGGATTCATGGCGAAAGGGTTCGTACGGGAGGATTGAGTCGAGTTGCGTGTACAATGAGTCTTATCGTCGTAAGGTATTTCGCGGGATAAAGGTCTACTGAGATTGACAAGATGACTCGAGATCAGCCGTTATGCAGCCAGAACAAGTCAATTCCCTTCATACTTCGTGACCACCCAAGCGTCGTTTCTTCAGAGTCCGCACCTCCTCCCAGATTGCCTTCGAGCCATCCCAACCCAAACAGTCCCACCGCGGCCGATGGTCTAGTCGCGTGACACATTGCTCTAGGTCGAGGTTTGGGAACAGGATGTCCAAAAGCTGGGCGAATGTTTCGGGAGGCACAGCTTCCATATCCCACCAAACGATGCTCAACTTCAGACTACGTAATGGATGGTTCGGCGTCGGGGCATGAGCCATTGCATCGACTGGTGTATCCAATCGAAGTGGGATGTCGACGCTGGAGAGCGACGAACAGTGCGCCGCTAGATGTACGAGGGCAAGCGGAGTGGGGTACACGAGCGAGTCAGGGTCCTCGATCGTTGGAGCAAGGTCGGAGCGCGAGAGTGCAGCTAGATGTGCTGCTATTCTTTGGTGTACGGTCGAGGGAAGTGGAGCGACTGATTTGCAAAAGGCGAGTTTGAGATGCTCAAGCTGTCTCCAGGCTTGCGAGACGTCGTGAATGGTGTCGTCTGTGAGCGCACTTGGCCAACCCCAGTGGATGGACACTTCGCGTAAGGTATGCAGGGGATAGATGAGATGGAGGGTATCCGCTAGAGGTTGGATGGGACCGGGTGCAATTTGCGGTAGGCTTGCTTGCGGTCTCCCTGTGCGGAAAGTGCTTCCGTAAAGGTTGTCGGAGGCGTTCGCGGATGTGATGAATGTCAAGGAACATAAGCTATGCCTAAAGGAGGCACTTGCTATGGCTTGCAGGAGTGCGTGGTCGGCTTGTGGTGTTCTGGGAGATCGATTGTCACTAGCGAAGACCTTGATGTCCGTGACTAGGGATGCATGGAGGTATGACACGAGCGCGGTCAAGTCGGCGGCAGAACTGGCACAGTGAAGTTCGAGTAAACGCGGCATGACGAAAGGGATAATACAGAATTCGAAGTTCACGAAGCGGGCATGCAATATCTCGAGTTTTGGAAGGCATGCGATCGCTTTGAGGCCGGAGGGGTTCACGAGGACGTTCTTCTCGAGAGTGAGGTGGCGAAGCGCGCTACTACCAGGCAAGATGTAGTAGCGGGAGATGTCGATAATCACCTTACCGGAGGCAATATATAAGGTAGAGATGTGTTGAAATGCCGAAACGATCTTTGTCAGAACTCCGTCGATATGGTCCTCTGGGACAAAGTGACCAAAGCAGCAACACAGTGTGGTGAGAGTCTCTGGGATGATGTCGAGAAGGGGGAATGGGGTAGAAGCATTCTTCTCCGTCCAACGGACCGACTGTAAGCCAGACATGATGATATTGTTGTTGTTACGTTTGTGGAGCGTCTGTATCACGTTGTATTCTTCACCGGATGGCAGCCAACGGTCGATCCGGCGGACCATGGAAGCGCGCTGAAGGAAGTTTGACCATTTGATTGGGTCAACAGTTGGAACTTCCTCAGCAAGCTAAGACGTTCGAGTATGAGTATGATCCGCAAGAGGATGGTGAGATACTCACGGCAACAAAGTATGGCGTTGTTGACTCTTCGCAACCATAGTTCTGGGCATGAAAGGGGATGGGGAGAAGCAAATGGTAGAGCGGAAGCGGCGTGGACAGCTCCCTCCAGAGCATCCTCGACGCAGGATCATGCCAACCTCGGCAGACGTAGGCACCTCGCGCACATGCTTGGAGGTCTTGTTGATCGTAAGGGTTGAACATTTGGAAGATGGTCGTCAGAAGGTCGTCATTGTGTAAAACGGCGTGCCAAGGGGTGTCTTGAACCTCATCTTTGTTCGATGTGGGCATGTTTTCAATCGCTCTGGAGGCAGCGCGATCAGGGATATCATATATGTAACATGGGCCCATGGGGACCAGGATTCCCCTGATGCCATGGTCATTCCGAGTTTAGTTCGTATGACATACCTGAAGCATTGCAGAAGAGTAGCCTCCAAGGCACGATGAAGAAGGAGAAGAATATGTTGTCCAAGGCCGTCTTCTCACTGTCTCGGAGGGCCCGTTACTGGCGTACGCAGCGCGCCGCGCTCAATGACCACCTCAACTCATGCTGCGAAGATCGCAGTACTCACCGCGTACCCTGTGACTCCGCGTTGTACGGCTCTCTGAAGTAGTTGCGTAGAAGATGAAGTATCCCCTCCACACTTGAAATTCATGCCGCTATGCCTGATCCTGGGTCGAGAACGTAGTTAGCCATATCCAGTCGATGCCTCCGGGAGTGACGAGGAGACGGCTGCGCCGCAGACTACAGTGAGCGCCATATATGCAGCGTCTTGGTCGATAGAGATAGAAGATGTGACAAAGGTAGTAGGAGGAATTGCTGATGATATCACAGGAGAAGTGCAAGACGGCAAAAGGTGTATACTAAACGAACGCGAGAGTAGGACCAAGCACGGGGCGGCTATGACGAGCGCCGGTTCCTCCAAGCAGCGACGCAGCGAGCGAGGACGTCTACTTCATTCAATTTGAACTTCCGAGAATATCCCCATCTCTCCGTGTTTAATGACATTTTCATACTTATAGTACACAATAGGGAATCGTGTTGCACTGATATACCGATACGGGTGACCTTCCGCCATAATTAATCCACAGTGAGAAGCGCCGTTCCACAGATCACAGAGAAATTGTCAATCCTCCTCGCCCGACGACCCCTCGTCGCAGTACACACAAGGACGTGAGGGCATGGGCATCCCACGAATGACTCCACCGCAACGAAACCTGTGAGGCTCATCAGGAAGCTCGCCTTCCACCAGCTTCCCTCCAGCATCCAGCCGAGGGAAGATCCGCGTGAGATAACGCTCCACCACCGCCTTCTGCTCCGGCGAGATGTCCTTGTGCCGCAGCCCCGCTAACTGGATAGTTAATTTTGCGAGTGGATGCGCATGTTCACTTGCATCGGGCACGCTTTCGGGAGAACTGAATGTTTCCTCAGCCATGGCGGACCCCTCAAATCCTTCGAGGGACAGTGCAGGTAATTGGAGCTCGACGAGGTGAGGGCAGAGCTCGCTGAAGTACGCAAGCGTCGCGAGGGAAGGTACGGGACCGGGACGTTGTTTTCCAGCCGAGTATCCCCATGAGTGCATCCACCGGGGGAGATTGAGTGACTCGAGGGAGCGCCATGCGCGCGGGATGGCCATGAATATCGCGTCGGTCGCTTGGCTCCAACTGGAGGACGAGCCAAGGGCGAAGCGACGCATCCCGCGCAGCGGAAGAAGCGGGGTAATGATCTCCTCAGGAGAACAGCTATCGTTGTACAATCCGAGCGTGAGGTCCTCGATAGCAGGAGCGGCGGCCACGAATGCATCCATAGTGGACGTATATTCATCAGGATTGGAGGGTGTCCTAGGGCCATCGCCGCCGTTATTGAGATATAACGTCGCTTTGCGCAAGACCGGCGCACGAAGTCTGGATAGAAGGGGGACGAGTGCGGACCAGGGAGCATGCAGGTGTATCTCGACGAGGTCTAAGCAGTGCATGGTCCGCGGTATGCCCTTTGGAGGAGGTATGTTCTTCTCAAATTCGGAGCGGTCCAATTGGGTGAGACCAGGTTTGCTGACGATGTCGTAGAATGCACTATAGCTGGTGAAGACGAACTTCTTTACAGACCTCAACTGCCGAAACTTGAGTAGCGCTTGAGTGATTGGATGGTCCAACGTGATTCCCCAGGTCAAGGCCCGCAGATTCGGTGCGATATGGTACAACTGCTGCAGCACGTTCAATACCTCTTCTTGGGGCATTGCTTCCTTGTTTGTCATGCTGTTACCGATGGACAACGACTGTAGCGAAGACGTGCAGAGCGATGGGAACTCCATGCCGGGGAAACAAGGGTTGTAGGAGTCCAAGCTCCTGAGGGCGGAGAAGATACCACTCCCACCATTCCGCTCAAGGATAATCCGCGCGAGCTGTAGCTCCAAGTCGTGTATGATGTCCGCCTTATTGTAGTTATCACGTCTATTCCAGGCGCAAACTTTCGCCGCGTAGAAGAGGAAACGTTCCCACTTCTCCGGATCCTCGTATAGCTTGTCGGCAACAATCTAGTAAGGCAGTCGTCAATGATTGTGAGACATCTACGATCACACTGACTATACTCACCGAGCGAAGATGTTTCTCTAGACGATGGTGGCGGTAGTGGTAATACGAACCGCGTTTGGGACGCGATAGGAGATGCCACAACGGCGTCAGGTCGTTTAGGGTGTGCCAAACGGCTGCGACGGCAGGTTCATGGAAGGCGCGGCAGACGCGCGCACATCTGGCCGCGGGACACAACAGCACGAAACCATGCTTGGACCGTCCACGGCCCAACGTCATGTCGAAGATGATGCGCGTTAGGTCGTCGTTCATCATGACTTGATGGACGGGAGAGGGCGGCGTCGATGTCAGTGTGAACGCGGTCGCCATATCCATACCGAGAGTCGAGTCGTTGACCATCGCTATCTGACCGTGAACAGAGGTCTCAACGCATCAAACGTACAGACTACTCACGAGAGATGTTCACAGGAGAAGAACGAAGACTAGCGAGACCCCGGAGGAGTACTGGACGAAGAGGATAGGTAGGGGAAAGAAACACAGGTAGAGGTGTGAGGGATATATGGACGTGGGTGCCTTGATCACGCTGCGATCTTGGCCTTGTCCCCAGCTACGCCACGGTACCGCAACTTGAAGAAGGTTGACAGATTGACTCACACGGGCCGGGTCACTCACAGTAGCGAAGTACCACCTTGTTTACACTTCGCCGCTGGTTCCGTGTATCGAGAAGGAACGAAGAGAAACTGGCAGGGCAGCGGGAGGGATGCAGTGGTGGTTCTGGTACCAGAAATACGTCAACGTCGCCTTCGAATACTGCGAAGATAAGAGTCCTCACGACGCGCAGAAACATCCCATAATCCACAAGCCCCGTTCCCATCGCATACCATCCTCAGTTGCCTATCCCAACGTGATACACACCGCACGAAGTTTGTTATCGCAGTGACTGTGTTCGGTCCATTTCGCTAGGGGGCCAGCTGAGACGCGCGGGAGTCGGGACAGTCACTAGCATGAACCGTCCTACGCAGTCCGTGATGTAGTGCACATTGAATGTTTCAACGAGAGGATGAGCGGAGACGATAAGCGAGGTTTGAGAAAGGCAGCGTAGACCAGGAGGACGATGGCGAGGAGGAAGCGATTGATGGCAAGCCGCAAGAGCAGAGCTGTAAGGTGTTACTTGAGGAGCTTCCGTCACGCCGGGTGTACACCAGACCAATCTCTATTCGAGATGCTATGGGTACACAGATGACGTGGTAGATAGAAGCTAAGGAGCGCCTGGCCGGGCGCGCGTCCTTACAGACGCGCGCCTGATTACGAGTCATCTAATCTAATCTCCGTTACACCCCCCTCCTTCAGATCCCTGTGCGGATCTCTCGAGTGATGAATGCGAAAGAATATACAACGAGTGACTGAGTGATAATCCAACAAAAAGGTCCGATCCTAGCAAATGAGGGTAACCCTCCCCTTCAACCCTGGGTGGAGGGCGGCGACTGTTCCGGCGGCGGCGGCGGCGGCGACGATTGGGATGGCGGGGGAAGAGGGAGCGGACGGGCAGGCGACGGCGGTTGCGGTGGTAAACCGTCAGCGTCGCCGTCGGTCATCTGCTCGTCGCGCTCCGGTGAGGCTGGGGGCGGGTTCGGCATTAAGCCTCCCGACACCTCGGTCTCGCCCGTTGTAGCCTCCTCCGTGTTGATTACCGGGGTGGCCGGTCCGCCATCGGGCATGGGCTCGTCCGTGTAGTCGACGAGGTCGCCACCGGGTAGTAGGCCCTCTTGAGCCGCCTGCGCCGCCGTCATCGCCGGCGGGGGAGCCAGTCCAACCTCACGGAGCCCAGACGGGATGTCCCTAATCTCGCTGGGCGCGTGAGGGTGGGCTAGGCGGTACCGCCGTGCGGATCGCTCCATGAGCGGCAACCACTCATCGTGGAGGCCGCTCGCCGCGTAGTGGCGCGCCAGGTCGAGTATCGAGGCGTTGGCGAACGCCTCCGCCGTTGGCACCAGATGGGGTTGCAGGTATGGGCTGGGCGCCGCAGGGGCGATCTCCGCTGCCTGGAGTATCGTGCGGTACAGGCCCGGCACCGAAAACAGGCGGTGGGCCTGATCGATGACCGCCGACCGCATCGAGGATGTGAACCCCGCGCGCTGGTTGGGGAGGATCCGTCGGATGAGACGGTGACCCCGGACAGAGTCCAAGGTGGGGGTCGCGTCGTCGTACTCCCAGTGAGCCTGGTGGGACGCACCCCTCTGCGCATGGTACGCCTGCCACATCTCGTCGGAGTCCGTACGACCCGGTTGACGTCCTAGGCTAGGCTTGGGCGCCGGGCGGGGCGCACCCGCGGCAGGTTGTGCGGCGGGTGCGGCCGTCCGGCGGGCCCGGTCGAACTCCCGCAATGCGCGGTCGTTCGCCTCGAGCATCCTGCGTGATGCCTCCTTGCCGGTCCGGTTGACGAGGTGGTCCATGCCCGGTATGCCTCCCATCGCGGGATCGTGCGTTCCCTGCAGACGGAGGTGCTTGACGCGCTGAACGGCTCCTCCGCCGCAGTTCATGGCCGATCGCAGGAGCTCAGCGGCTTGCGCCGTCGACTGCGGCCACCAGTTCGACCACTGCCCTGCCAGCTCGGGGTCAGTGGGAGCGGGCTCGCGGATTCGAGGGTCGATCTGATCCCGTTGTCCGCCCGGGATGGTTGGGGGGTCGACGTTGGCTACATTGGCCAGTCGACGTCGCGTCTCAGGGGGGTACTCGAGGGACGGTGCGTCCTGAGACTGTCCCTTCATCGCGCGCCGCGTTCGTGCCTTCGACCCGCGGCCCACAACCCGGTTGACCCTTTTTCGTTCCTCTTCCGAGTCGTAGTCGTCGCTCCAACCGTCCTCCTCCAGGGAGGCATACGGGTCCCGGTACGATCCGTCGGGTGCGGTGGTGTTGATGGGCACCCGATTCTCCTCTTTTACGGGCCCCTCCTCATCCATAACGTGGTCCTCGTCGACCGGGAGGGGCGCTGCCGGCGACGTCTGCTCTGCGCTTGCCTCGAGCGACGTCGTGGACGTGATCGGGGACACCGCAGCTGTCGACGCAGATGTCGACGGCTGGGACCGGTGTCGCGAGGACCCCTGCACGAACTCCGGGTGGGCGTGCCCAAGGTCACTACCAGTGCGTAGCGAATCGGACACGCTCCGCTCGACGCTCAAGGCCGTCCGCGACTTTGAGTGCTCGCGGCGGCGCTTAGCGCGGTGCTCGTCGTCCTCGGTGATGGTACGGGCACGGGAATGGGACGCTTGTTCCATCCGCTGCCCGGCCACCACGTATCTGTTCATCGCCGCGGTTTCCTGATCCCTAGCCTCCTGGGCTGCGGCTCGCCAGGTGTTTGCGTTTTCTTCCGCGCGAAGGGCCCGCTGGCGCTGTGCCTCAGCACGAGCGTTGGCCTCCGCGACCTCCTTCCGAGACTCGTCGCGTTCAGCACGAAGACGACTAGCGTCTTGGCTTTCTGCGTCGCGGTCCTGGCGCAGCCGCTTCGCCGTCTGCTCTGCTGAGGCTCGCTCGTCACGCACTCTTTGCAGAGTCGCGCGCATGCGGTCTCTCTCTTGGCGGAGCTCCTCGGCTTCTGCCCGGAGTCTTCGAGTCTCTTCTTCGCTCGCGCGGTCTCCCCCCCCCTCACGAGACAATTCGTCTCGAAGGTAGGAGAGATACTGCTCCTGCTGCTCCGCCCTGGCTCGCTCGTGAACCTCCTCGAAAGCCACATCCTGACCCGGCTGGGGCAGATGGCTGAAGAAGGCCTCACAGATGCGGCAGGGCACGTCGGCCGCGTGCCGGACGACCACAGCCAGTGGGTCCGGCACGTTCCAGTGACCGGGGGGTATCCTCGATCGAGGCATCAGGGCCGGCGCGCCGCTCGAGCCTGGCATTGCCGCGGGGGGATGGGCCGATACCTCGGGTGGTGAGTACGCCGGGGTCGCCACGTATTGTGGGGCCATAGCGTACTGCACGTTGCCCGCGGGGTACAGGTGATGGGGCGGCGGCGCGTACGGATTGTACGGCTGCGGCGGGAATGGAAACGCGCCGTAGCCCGGAGCCGAGCCCGACGAATACGTCGGGGCTCCAGCGGCGTACGGCGGCGCGTGGGGGTAGGAAGGGTTAGGAGGGGGCAACTGTTGTTGTTGCTGTTGTTGCTGTTGCTGTTGTTGTTGCTGTTGCTGCTGTTGCTGCTGCTCTGCGCCGTCAAAATCGACGGGCATCGCGTTGGCGTGGTCGGGGTTCATGGCGAGATATGGGGGAGGTGAGGTGTGCTGGCGTGGGTAGTGACGGTTGGGGAGAGAGCGATGGGGCGGGACTCTCCGTTTTGGAAGTCCCGCCAGTGGGCGTCCCGCTCCGACTGATAGGCGCATAAGCGAGTGGCTGGTACTCCGACTCGCGGTCACGTGGACGACGCGTCCATCCGCGACCCGCGTCCAGCGCTTCTGGGCCCATGAGTTCGTGCGCACTCTCCGTGCTCGCGACTGGTGTGGTGCGCGCCCGTTGGTCGTTTATGACCTGCGTGCGTTCGCCACCGCGGGCGCCCCAGAGTCTCTGGGGAGCGCGCGCCAGCTCTGTACGCCTTGCAAGCTCAAGTACTCGTCGAGAGCACTGAGCTTCTTGCAAGACGCATAGGGGACCCACGACGTATCGTTGTGGGTCCACCGCACCTCAAACTCCACCTTGCCGCCATTCCATCGGTGGTTGGTAATCTCCTCGACCTGCCACTCGTGGTCGTCGTCGACGCCCATGTCGTAGTACGGCCGCGAGTCGCGACGCGGGAAGAGCTCGTCGTCGCTCTTCTCGTGCTTGCGCAACAAGCTCACGTGGAAAGTTGGGTGGATGTTCCTCGATTTGAGGTCATCCGAAAGCTCCAACGTATAGTTGGAAGTCTCCGGATGGCACCGCACAATCTCGTACGGTCCGAGGAACTTCGGAACCAACTTCCGCGCGCGCCCTTTAGGGAACGATAAGTTCTTGGTTGACAGGTAGACAAGGTCGCCCGTCGCAAAGACAGGTTCCTCTTGTCTACGCTGGTTCGCGTAGTACGTCTGGTTGACGCGCGACTCGATAATCGCGTCGTGAGCCTCCTGGAGGTTGTCGCGCGCCTTCTGCGCGAAGGCGCGGACACCCGCGAAGGAGGACTCCGTACCGATACCAGCGATGGAGCGCGGCATGTACCCGTAGTTCAATTCGAACGGCGCGTACCCCGTGCTCGCGCTCACCGATGAGTTGATTGCGAACTCGACCAGCGGGATCTTGTCTACCCAGTCGAGCTGATTGGGTTGGACCATGGCTCGCAGGATCTGGCCGATTGAACGAATCGTTCGCTCGGAGGTCCCATCCGTCTGAGGGTGGAAGGCCGTCGACATGAGGAGCCTCGAGCCCAACAGACGGTGAAGTTCACGCCAGAACAGGGCTGTGAACTTCGGGTCGCGATCCGAAACGATCGATTCTGGTACACCGTGGAGGCGCACTACTTCTTTCACGTAGATGGCGGCGAGCTCCTCCGCGGTGTTCGTGGTGCGAATTGGTATGAGGTGGACCATCGAAGTGAGGCGGCATACGATTACCCACAGGTAGTCGAATCCGCCCACTCGAGGGAAAGGGCCGACGAAGTCCATCGCGATCGCGATCCACGGGAAGAGTGGCATCGGGAGCGAATGGAGGAGGCCCGCAACCAGTGAATTGCGGGGCTTCGTCGACTGGCAGGTGGGGCAGGTGGTGCAGTACATGGTGACTTCGCGTCCCAGTCGCGGCCACCAGAACCACCGCCGGATGTATTCCGATGTCTTCTGCGCGCCGAAGTGGCCAACGGTCGTATGCCCCAGATCAATCACGATTTGGGTCAGCGTCCGTTGCCCGAACTTCGCGCGCGGGATGCAGAGGACCTCCTCGCCGAAGGGGTTTTTCCAGTAGAGAAGTCCTTCCCGCAGCGAATAGCCACGATAATGTGACGCGTTCGCTGCGATCTTGGAGAATATGTTGTCTTTCTTGTAGCCATCTCGGACCGCCTGCAAGAAGCCCTTGGTCTGATCGACCATGGGCCTCAGCGGGGGACCGTTGGCTTGCGTCTCTGCGACGGTGACGTTCGAGTCCTCGGGCAGCGGTGATGGCGGGGACGGCTGAGCGGCTTGTGCTTTCGCTGCCGCCTCTGCCATCTCGTCCGCCTCCGCGACACGGGGCTCAGGCCGCATCTTGAGCTCTTGCTGCCGTTGAGCACGTTGCTCGTCGCGTTCTTGCGGCTCAAGGCCGTCCGGGTTTTGGCGCGTAATGCGACCCGCGAGGAGTTCTCCCACTCGATTCGAGGGGAGGGTGTCCCAGTCCGGGTCCAGGCGAGCGTCGACATTGACGTACTCGTGGGCCGGGTGGACCTCGTCCTCGCGGTCGTACTCGTAGTAACGCGAAAGGCAGTCGGCGACCTTGTTGTCGCGACCGGGGACGTGTTCGATATCGAACTCGAACATCCCGAGGTATTCCATCCAGCGGACTCGACGCGGTGTCAGGTCCGCCTCGCGGAAGCTCTTGAAGGCCTCATGATCGGTGACGATCGTGAACTTGCGGCCTCCGAGGAGTTTATCCTCCCATTTCTTGAGCCCCTCGAGAATGCCGAGTGCCTCGCGGTCGTACGTATGGTACGACTGCTGGGCGGGAGTGAACTTGCGGGAGTGGAAACCTGCCGGTCGGCAGGTCTTCCAGTCCGGTCCCTGGCCGTACAGTGCGCCGACGCCGTACACCGAGGCGTCGCAGATGAGCCAAATCGGCTCAGGGTTCTTCGGGTCAATGGGCTTGAGGACGGGATGATTGCAGGCCATCTGCTTGATCATCTCGAAGCATTTCTGGTGCAGGGGGCGCCACAGAAATGCTCGACCATTGTGTTCCATCTCCGACAGTGGCGTCGTATACGCGGACACGTTCGGTAAGAAGTGCGCGATGTAGTTCACGAGTCCGAGGAACCGCTGTACTTCATGGTACGATCGCGGTGTCCTCCACTCGCGAATACGAGCCATCTTGTCCGTGTCGGCGTGGAGGCCTTGGTCATCGATGAGATGACCTAGGCAGTCCAGTTTCTTCGAGTAGAGGTCGCACTTCGAGCGGCTCAAATAGAGCTTCTGCTCGCGAAGCTTGTCGAAAACGAGCTTCAAGTGCTTCTCGTGGTCCTCGACCGAGTCTGAGAAGACGAAGATATCGTCGAGATACACATGGACGAATCGTCTTATGAAATCTCGAAATATCGTCGTCATAAGCCGTTGAAAGGTCGCGGGTGCGTTGCAGTCGCCCTGCTGCATGACCTTGCTCAGGAACGTTCCGAAGGGGGTCGAGAACGCGGTTTTATCCACGTCCTCAAGTACGATTCGTACTTGCTCGTACGCGTCGGACAGGTCGATCTTCGACCTGTACTTCGCGCGAGCGACCTCCATTCGTATCTGATCCTGGTCCGGTAGCGGGGTGACGTCCTTAACCGTGTTGTCGTTCCGTTGGCGGCAGTCAACTACGGTTCGTAGTTTGCCGTTTTTCTTCGCTACGCACAGTAGCGGGGCGGCCTGCTTCACGCTGGCCGCTTCCCACCACAGCGCCTTCGTGTAGTGGTTGATTTTCTTCATGAGTTCCTCCTTGATAGCGTCCGGGCAGCGCGAGAGTCGGTACTTATACCACTTGTTCGGATCGACCAATGGTATACGGTGGTTGACCTCCCGCCAGGGCGGTAGGCCGTCTGGAGGAGGACGCAGGATGTCGTCGTACTCCTCCAGCCACTTGTCTCGCAGCTGCTGCAGACGTTCCTCCTCGCTGCCTGGTTCGGCCGTTGGACGATGCGTCCTTCGGATTTTCTCGTCCTCAATGACGTCGCGAACCACGGCCGTGAACATTTCGTTCAGGCCGAGCGGGTCAGGAATGCCGAATTTGTCCCGCGGCACTTCTGTAGTGGAGTGGCGGGACGGTATAAACCGTTCTGAAATGTTAGGGACTTTAACGTCCTTTTTCCTTCCTTGGTGTCTCGCGGGCGCGGGTTCCGTCGGTGGCATCGTCGGTAGTGACGATGTTCCCTTGGTTGCCGCGTTCGAAATGGCTAATGCGCCATTCTCCTCCCCTCCCGAGGACACTTCCGACTGCGCGTAGCGGGATTGGGGAGTGTCCGAAGCGGATGATCCCGCCGCGGGCCCTTACGCGCGAGCAGCGTTGAGGCGCAACGTCGAATTGACGTGCCTCGCGATGCTCTTCTTGTGCATCTCCGCCCTCGCTCTGACGGCCTCGGCTTCGTCTACATCGTTGTAGACCGGAATGGGCCGACCGTCAACCTTGATGGTGCGGTTCTTGAAGTCGAGCACAACTTCGTGCTTAAGGAAGAAGGGCGTCCCTAAGATGACGTCGTACCGGTCGATGTCCACTACGTCGAAGTAGTAGGACTCGTTGACCGGTCCGACGCGCATCTGCGCGCGTGCGCCGTAGACAATCTTCGTCCGGCTGCCGCGCGCTCCGAGCTGGAGACCGAGTTGCTCGTCCAGCTCGACGCGGTCCGCCATTGCGACGTACGCGAAGGTGGGCGATATCGAGTCGGTGGTGCAACCCGAGTCGAAGAGCGCGTAAGCCGCTTCGCCGTTGATGAGGACCTGCGCGCACAGCGGACGCTGATAGCGCAAGTCTCTCTGAGGCTGGTCCTTCTTGTCCGTGAGGCGGCGTATACGGGGATCGTATATCCAAGCCGTTCGAATCGAACGGACTGGTAACGCCGCGCTCATCTGGAACGATTGCGCGATGTGCGATACTGCGCTGTCCCAGTCGCGGTCGACGTCCGGAGCGGTATCGTCGTCGTGCGACAGAGGCGCGAGATGCATGCTGTAAGCTTGGAGTTCTTGGTCACTGTCCGAATCCGAGACGGACGAATAGTCCAGTCCTTGGTAATCGGATAGAGGACCGTCGGATAGACCGTCCTCCTCGACGCGTTCGTCGTTTTCTGGGGTCCCTTCGGTCTGTTCGACCTCGGGAGACTGATCGTTCGTGCTTGCTTGTGGTTCCTCCTCCGAAGATTCTATTTCCACGATGCGGCCCGCCCGCATCTGCCGGTCCTTAGGGTACTCCGGGCAGACAGGGTCATTGGCGTAATGCCCAAGCTTGCCGCACCGGTAGCAGGTGTCGCCCTTAGGGCGAGACGACGACTGCTGTCCCGCCGCAAAGGCCGAAGGTCTCTGTCCTTGTGGTGCGCCCTTCGGTGGGTCAGATCGACCCGGCCGGAAGTGCGCACGCGGACGGTCCTTCCGCTCCTCACGCTTGTCGTGGTGGCGATCTTGTGGAGGCCTAGAGCTCGACCGCTCACGTCGCTCAGACTTGTGCGGTTTGCTCTTGGACGCGGAACGTTGCCCCGAAGACTGAGTCGTCTTCGCGGGGTTACGCTCCTCGTCCATCTTGCGGCTCGACGGGAGACTCAGTCGCGCAGCCATCTGCTGCCGACTGCCGTAGTGCTCCTCGAAGTGGTCCTCGATCGTGAGCGCATGTTGCGTGACGTCCTTCCACGAAATCATCCTCCGATTGAGGGACTTCGTGATGAAGAGTTCCTTCCGGAATTCCTCCGGCAGTTCAGACACGAACCGCTGTACGAAATCGTACTCGGAGGGAACCTGGTACATATGCCCGCCGTAGAGCAGCAAGCTCTGCATGAGCTCGCCAACGCCCTTGAGCGGGTTGTAGCGTACGCGGTTGTAGCGCGATTCCGACTTCTTGAAGTGGTCCGTTCGAATGAAACGAAGGTAGAGCGCGACTACAGCCTCGTAGTGCGTCTCGTACCTCGTCTCACCGACGGTGGCGATCACCGTAGTGTTGTAGAACGTCAGAGCCTCGCCCTCGAGTGCCTGACCGGTCATCTCAATACGAGTCTTTTCGTACTCGGGTGTACTGCGTCCGAGACGGAACTTGTCGAAGAACGACAAGTAAGCCGTCAGCCAGTTGATGAAGTAGTAATGGTCGTCGCGACCATCATACTTCATGTCTGGCTTCATGTTGCGGACCCCGATTGCCTTAATGACCTCGTCAAGGGGTTCTCCCGAGACGTGGACGAGGATGTTGTCGAAGACGTCCGTGACTTGTCTAAGGCCCAATGCCATACGCAGGTCCGAGGCTCCTTGACCGTTCAATTCGAACCGGAGCCTCCGACCACGTTCGGCGCGAACGGCCTCAAGATTGTCCATGGCGTGAACATACGCGGATGGTCCCGCGCCCCGTCTATTCTCGGGGAGAGCTATAGACGGATTGTCTAATACAGGGTGGGGACGCGACAGTCCACTGATCGAGCTGACCGGTACATGAGTCGGGAACGAACTCTTATCGTACATGGGACGGTCGGGCAGCCGCGGGGACGAATTGTCCCTTGGGCTACCATCCTTCTTTTCCGGTTTCTTCTCTTCCCTCCGGGACCGGCGGCGTTCGTCGTTCGTGCTCGGTATGCTGGTCGGACTCGACGATGGCGATGAGCCAGAGCTTCCCGGTTGCCCTCCAGCTGCTACCGCGAAGGCGACGCTTTGTCGCCTTGCTGGGGAGGGCGGCCGAAGGTTCGAGTGCCGTGTTTGCGACGGACCTGCACCGGAAGGTGACGGTCCCATCGCCCGGGCTGGTACCGCCGACATGCGTCGGAGCACCCGCGCTGCCTCGTCCTGGTGCGACGATCGCGTCGCGGGAGGAGGCTGCGAAGGCACTGGGGCCTGCTCCAGAGGCTGCGAAGGCACTGGAGCCTGGTGCAGAGGCTGCGAAGGCACTGGAGCCTTCGACACCGATGTGGAGGCTGTTGCTTTGGCCGGCTCCGGGGTCAAGCCCGCGTTTTTTAGTCGTTGCAAACGCGATTGCGCGAGGGCTCCGTCCACTGCCCTGGATTGCGGACTCACGGTGCGGCTCGTACCATGAATCACAATCGGCGGGGTAGGCGTCGGAGGGCCCTTCGCTGCGCGAGCGCGTTCGCGGGCGCGGTCTCGCGCGACGTCCAGCGACGTAGGCAAGGGGGAACCCACATTGGATAAGCCCAAGCCCGTCGGCGCGAGACTCGGTGGGCTGGCCTTCGCCGCGCTGCTGTGGATCGATTCGACCCAAGCCTGACGGTACATCGAAGGTGGCGGTATGGGAACAGGTGCCACGTCGGATGAGTGGCCTTGCGCGCTACCTGCGTAGGAGAGGGACTGCGCAGACCATGCCCCTGCCGTCGGCACGACGTGCGGAGGAATGTTTGGCGCAGCCACGGGCGTGCCATCATGCGTGATGGGTGCCACCAAAGGGGGAGGCGACAGAAGGATCGGTGTGAACCGGCCACCCACTTCCATCAGCATCTGTTCGATGCGTTGGGTAGCGGCGACTCGGGTTCCCTCGTCACCCGTTATGGTGGCTTGACCGAGGGCAATGCCCAGCTGGGCCGTCTCCTGCAACATCGCGGTGATGGCAGCGGCGGCCTCAGCGTCTTCCAGGGAATTCCCTTCGACTGCCGCGTTCGGGTCGTCTTCGGTCGTTGGGTTGGGGTCTGGTGCCTCGGCTCGGGGACTATGCGTCCCCGGGACGGCCGTGGCACCTGGGGGATCCCCCGATAGGAGTATCCCCAACTGTTCGTTGACCTCGTCGACTTCCGAGTCCGAGGAGCCGCTGACGTCCGCTTCGGACGCGTCATGGCCGTTCGGCAGAATGCCGTTGGTGAGCGGTTGCTCGGCCTGGTCCTCGGCATCGGGGGTCGCCTCCGTTGCAGAGTCTTGCGCATCTTGCGGAGGTGCTTCTTGGGTGATGGTGGGGGTGTCGGGAGCCGGGCCCGGTTCGAGGGGCCGCGAACGGCGGCCCGATCGGACCGTTACCCTGGCCCTCATGAGCTCGTCGAGGACATGGTGCCCCTGGGCGAGGACAATGTCCGTATCGGGTGATTGGTCATTCACCGGGCGAGTCCGGGCTGGCCTCGGACCCGTAAACGCCCGAGCGCGCTGCGGCGCGGGCGTTACCTGTGCGCTGGCACCCGGCACGGGCACCGCCTGTGCGCTGGCATTCGGGGAGGCCCTCGGTGCCGCAGCCCTAAGGCGTGCGCGCTCGGACCGAGGCGTCGAAGAAGCTTGAGGTTCAATAGGTAGGCCGGCGGGAAGCGAGCGAACGCTCAAGGGTCGTAGAGAAGCCCCTCCCGTTGGGGAACCCCCTATGGGGCGTGCTCTGAGCACGGGGGAATTGCGAATAACATTCGCGATCCGAGTCCTACTGACTCTAGGCGAGCCTGCGCCCGCCGGACTATTCGTCCTGCCCTGCGGCTGGACTGAGGGAGTGCCGAAGCCTCCTGGCATTGAGGGGCGCTCGTCGCGAGCGCGGACGCGAGGCTGGTTGGCTCCTGGTGAGCGGCCAGCATCGCGCGAGTCTTGAGGGGGTGTAGACATCTAGTCTGCGTGCCTATCGCACAACGAATAGAAGTCCACGATGCGTGGATGGGGTGTAAGAAAGTGTAAGGTGTTACTTGAGGAGCTTCCGTCACGCCGGGTGTACACCAGACCAATCTCTATTCGAGATGCTATGGGTACACAGATGACGTGGTAGATAGAAGCTAAGGAGCGCCTGGCCGGGCGCGCGTCCTTACAGACGCGCGCCTGATTACGAGTCATCTAATCTAATCTCCGTTACAAGAGCTTGGGCGGCTACGAAGCCGGCATCGCAACCGACACTGGCCATTGAAGAAACGCGACAACAGGTTGCGAGTGGGAACATCGTAGATACATGACACAAAACAACGCTGTCCAGAGCGACATCGAGTGTCCGCGCAACAATATATAAAGACAGGACGGCGGGGTGCGCCCCGCCAGGAAGCTGACAGCCAGGTCCCGCGCGCGACGGACCGAGTAGCATATAACGAACCGAACGTGACACAAAGCGTCCAGGACATCGTAATGGCACAACAAACAAGAAGAGCAACGACGAAAGCGAAGACGAACGGGCGAACAGTCCATAAGCATGCGAGGTCCTATGTAGACCGCCGGTTGCCGTCGCGGGCCCCGGGCGCGCGCACGTCGACCATGTAGATGGGCGGGCGGTCGACCTCGGCGAAGTCCCAGTTCGAGTCCTTCTTGAGAACCGCCGCGCCCTCGGTCGAGAGGCCCGACAGCGAGCTCGGAGCGCGTTGCATAGGGCTTCCCGCCACGGAGCCGGTCTCTTTCCGCGGGCTCTCGGCGTCGTTCGTGAACACGTCCGCATTGAAGTCGGATGCGGTAAGGACGGCTTCGACGTGTACTGCGAGTTTATAAGAGGTAGAGTCAGAACGCGGGGAGAGCGGGGATAGAAGAGAACGCACGGTAGTGTGCGAGGCCCTTGCCGAAGCCCATCCAGCAGATGACGCCGAAAACGCCAGCGCCGAAGAGGACGATGAAGGACACAATGGTCGTCGAGGCGAAAAACGGCCACTCGATGAACGTCCATTGGTACACCTGTGCTTTGAACATGGCGCTCCAAAGGACGATGTAGATGAGGTCAACAAAAAGGAAGGCTGCCATGAGGAGCTTGATCTCCCGTCGTATCGCGAACCACCCCTGCAGGAAGTCAGGAAAGATGTCGTGAGACTACTGCATGCGAAAAGATGCAACAATCTAAACTCACTGCGATGATCCAAGGCACGATCGTCTGTGAGAGAAATTAGCGAATGACAAGGAGACGGTTGCGTAGCTGCAATACGTACTACGATCGTGAAAACAAAAAGCGTGTAATACAAAGGCGGGTGCTCAGCGAGATACGCAATCTCGCTGTTCCGCAATTGGTCTACCCACATGCTAATGGCGGTGATAGTGAAGAACAGTGAGAGCTGTAGGAACATGGATGTGATCAAGAAGAACTACGATTCCAGTCGTCAGTCTCGGATATCATGATTGAGTTATCCGCGGTGCTCACCTTGTAGAGCCGCATTACTCCTGCAGGGGGGCCTACACGGCGGATCGTAGAGTTCTTGTAACCCTAGAAGTAATCTCTCAGCAGACCGCAGCAAGAAGAGGGGCACCTGCCAAACCTTAACGATCCGAATGGCCAAGAAGGATGTTGAGAGGAACGCCGTGAAGTTCAGAACGAGCTCGGGAATCTGCAAGGCGAACATGACAACCTGTACAACCAATATAGTAGAAAGAAGAGACTAACCTGGAGCGCGATACGCGTTGTAAAGTACATCGGGAGGACGTCAAACCGGCAAAAAGTGTTAGGTCCAGTGATGAGGGTGTCGTATCTGAACTGAACATCCGTCGTCCTCCATAGCGTATATGCGGCCCACGACGTCTGCATAAACCGCGCAAAGACGACCGCCCAGCTGTTCAAGAAGTTAGTGAAAGTTTGAAGGAGAAAGGACGGCGGCTGACATGTGTGGTATAGAGTTGTACAGGATCTGCCGATATCATGTGAACAGTTGATCCTGCGGTGCAAATCATCCAAACGTACCCCAAACGTGGATATAAGAAGCAGCCAGAACTGAGAGCCAACGAGAGCGAGGTCTTCACGACGTGAATTATCGAGGCTGGGGACCGTGTCAATAGAAGGAAGCGACGCTGTAGAATGGACGAGGACGTACATTCGTGCGGGGTACTCAAGGGTGCGAGCACAGGTTTCGCTCAGATGAACTTGTTGATTACCATCGAAGAAGAGGGTCACACCAGTGACATCCCCCGTCGATGGATCTCTGGTGGTCTGCAGTGCAGAGTCTTGTGGGCCGCGGCGGTACAAGCCCTAAAGGATGTCGCGGGTCGGCACGGAGCAAAAGGGATAGGACACGCGTATAAAAAGAAAAGAAAAACTCACTGAGGTGGCCTTCTGCTCCATCTCCTACATCAACGGTCATTACTGCATCCCCGAGGACCACATTACAACGAGATACGCACCTGGAGGAATCTCGGCACCAACGTCGAGTTCTCGCCCATCGTTGTCGACCAAACCGTCTCGCAATCTTTGTAGACATCTCCAACCGGCGCCGCCGTGCAGAGCTTGAGGGTGAGATCGGGTCCGTCACGGAAGAGTCGCGCGACCTCGTTTCTGGGGGCGTCGGCGGCGGTAAGGATGCTGTTGACGAACGCGGAAGAGCTAGCATCCTCGGAGTAGAGAAACGCCGCGGTGAGACCTTGAGCGACACAGTGGATGACACTGAGAAGGAAGAACGCGAGTGTGTGGGGGGTGAGGGTAATGCGTGCCAACTACGGGCGCGTCGCGTATGTTAGCTAACAACTCTTGCAATAAAAATCGGGCACTCACGGCCGACTTCAAATGGATCAAAACCTTGCTCTTTGCTTTCATATCCGTCATCATTTTGTCAAAGTGGAAACCGAAGGGAGCGTATAGACCAAGTGCGGACTGTCAAAGCCCAAGCAAACTAGAAATACACGCTGAAAGGGAGACGAAAAAGCCGTCAGAGGGGGAGAAGAGGCCTGGTGGGCGCTGCCAACAAGGGAAAGGCCTACGGGCGAGCTGGCGATGGCGCCGCCGTTGATATTGAGCCGCCGGGGACGGGTTCGCTGATGGCCCTCGGCTCTGCTAGCAGCTGGGGGACGGCAACAGTGGCGATACAGAGATCTCGCTAGTGCCAAGTGGCTTGATGTCCGATTGGACCTTGGAGCAAGTGAGGCGGGGGCACCTGGAGTTAGTCTAGGACGCGTCTTGCTCTGTCTGTCCGTCGAAATATATTCCCACTTTCCACTGGACGACCGCGTAAGTACTCCTGAGAAGGAGAATCAAAACCGCTCCTTCTTGCACGCAGTGATGGAAGAGGGATGCACGAAAGAGCTGGCGTGGAAAGATCGCGGGATGGTGCGGCATTCTCACCTGAGCTCATCCCGCTCTCAAAATCATCTGGCCGTCAGCTGTGGAAGATCGGCGTCTTCTGAAGATCTCGACTTCTGCGCAGACGTGTCTTCAAAGGTCGCGGACGTGGACGATCTCCAAGGCCTGAAAGCCCGACATATCGCAGGGACATAGCCGACGTCATATTGTATCAGATAGAGAGGATACCAGAACGTTAGTCAGGAAGGCTGAAGGTATGGAGGCCCTTGGAAACCAGTCCATTGGAGAGGTAGACACGGCCAGGTGAGAATCGAGAAGCAATCCTGAAACCGGTGCCATGATGAGTGGGAGTGGAGAGAACGAATCATTCGCGGGGAAGGTACATCGCGTCGTTGTGCAAGAAGCTCCGCTTCATCAATCAACCCGACGACTGATGCTGTCCCACGTGGTCAACCAGCGCCCCGGCTTCAAAGAAGCTTCAAGCTTTCAAGCATTTCTTGGGCTTACTCCGAGTCCGGTTGACTGTCGCCGACGAACTTGAAGGCGATATATCATGAGGTACGCATTGGCAACGTTGAGCACCAAGTTCGATTTTTAATGAATTCCGACTCCGGGTGAGTGATCAGGTCCGTCGCCTGGTACATCCGAATCCTAAACCTGATAATAAAGGTGTCAAGCTCAAAGCAACTCATTTCCATTGCTAATGCCGTGTTTCTCCGTTCCAGTTTTATTTACGCTACGTGTGGGAAACAAGAAGTCTTTGTGGATATGGTGAGCGTGTCCCGTCGATTTTCAGGCACTCCAAGCGAGACAGTACTCGAAAAACTGATAACGAGCTACGCCCACGATAGTGCAGACGAAATCCGCCAAAACCACCGCTCCTGCTTATCATACGGGCCCAAGGTAATGAAAGGGATCATCAAGTTCCATAACTGATCAGAACGGTCAAGGCTCGACTCATCTCTTCCAAAGCCCATCCACAACCAGTACCTCCACGTCACACATTCGAACCACCGAGGATAGAAGCCGGACATTTCCCAGTCGATGAGGTATATCCTGTTATCATCGCCGACGAGGATGTTCCGCATGTTCAGGTCGCAGTGGGAAAGCACCAATGGCCCCAAACTGTCGAACGGTTCGGGCGGGACTCCAATGTGGACGGCTGGATGGTCCTTCATACTTATCTGGTAACGTTTGTTCCACCACTCGCAAAATTCCGCGTACGTCTGCGTAGGCTCCCGTGGATGCATCGGGACGCCATTCATCATGTGGCATTCATGGCTTCGAGCTTCGTCTTCGGGGCCAACGGGCCCGGGGATGGAAGACCGCGGATGACGGATGGCGCGCAGCTGGCGCACGTATCCACGGAGAATACACGCGACGCGTATCTTTGCGAAGAAGGACATTGTCGGCCAGACGTCCACTAGTCGATTTCCCGGAATAAAGTCCATGACGGTGTAGACTTTCCCTTTGTCTTCCGCTCGAATTACACGATGGACGCGAGGGACAGGGATGGTGGTATGACGGAAAACGAGGTCAAGCGTGAGACTCTCGGACACAGGGCCGTCGTAGTAGTCGATATGCGACTTGACGACGGTCATTGGCGAGAGTCTACGAATTGCCGGATCGTGTTCTACCCCGTTTCTGTCCCTCAATAAAGGGAGAGTGTTTGAAAGGAAAAGTTGGCATAGTTCATCGTCCGTCATATTCTCAACGTCCGAACCCTGATGAGATTGTCAGCGAGATGTATACGGTCTTATTTCGTTGTACTGACATTAATATGTAGGTGGTCGTCGGGTAGTCGCGTCGACTCCTGAGCCATGCTCAGGAATTGTAATATATCATGAATTCCATCGGAAATTGATCCTAGGACCATGTATATGCTAGCCACCACGAATTCTCGCAAGCGATCGAGACGGGTTGCCGGCCAGATATATGGATGTACCTGCCCCGAGCCCCCAGTGTTCGCTGTGGCGAGGTTAAAGTTAGAACCAAGACCATGGTGAGAAGAAGGATCGACAAACGAGAAGCCATTGTTCAGATGCTTTCAGTAGTTAAATCAACACGGCCAAGAGCCAGTAATACGTTGGGAATGTTTGGGACAGTGCTAAGACGGCGAGATCAGCTGTGGGAGAAGTTGCGTGGCAGAGCCAGCGTGGGATACTCCGGGCTGTGCCGATCGCAGACTCCTCTCCTAACTTTGGCCTAACCTACTCCAGATCAACCATGATATTGGACGCTGTAGAAATTGTGGTGAGCCAAGTTGACGCTAGGTCTCGGTATTTCGTTAGAAGCAGTTTTGACGATATTGCATCGTGTAGTGAGCAGCCGAACAGTACTCAAAAGTCAGCAAACGGCGGCATACACAAATACACTCAGTCAGAAGACCGGAATAATACAGATAGTCGCTGTAAGGATATCTACGTCGACAACACAGGCGACACACGCCAAAACCACTGCTCCTGTTTATCGTATGGACCTAGGGTAATGAATGGAATCATGAAGTTCCATAGCCGATCGGACCGGTCAAGATTAGAGTCATCTCCACCGAATCCCATCCACAGCCAGTACTTCCATGTCATATACTCGAACCAAGGCGGATAAAAGCCAGACATTCCCCAGTCGATGAGGTATATCCTTCCATCATCACCGATGAGGATATTTCGCATATTGAGATCGCAATGGGTCAGCACTAGAGGCCTAGAGTCATCGAACGGCTCGGGTTCCGTTGTCCCAGCGTGAAGGGCTGGAGCCATATGCATACGGGTTGAGTAAAGACCATTCCACCACGCCGAAAGCTCAGCGTATGTCTCCATAGGCATTCGCCGATGCATCAAGAAGCCGGCCATGATATGACAGTTGGCTCCTCGGGCTTCACCGTCGGGGGCAACAGGTCCAGGGATGAGCGAACGTGGGTGGCGAATGGCGCGCAACTGGCGCACGTATCGACGAAGTATATAGGCGACACGTAACTTGGTAAAGAGCGACATCGCGGGCCACACTTCGAGGAGCTGCTTCCCTGGAATGAAGTCCATAATTGTGAAGACCTCTTCTATCCCATCCACTATCACGACGCGATGCACGCGTGGGACGGCAATGGTAGTGTGGCGGAAGACGAGATCGAGTGTGAGACTTTCGGAAGACGGGCCCTCATCATAGTCGGGATCTGACTTGACGACGGTGTTCTGCGAAAGCCTACGAATTGACGGATGATGCATCTTTGTCCCATTTTCCTTCCTCAAAAATGGGAGGGACTTAGAAAGGACAAGGCGGCGTATTTCCTCCTCCTGCACCTCCTCAATGTCTGAAGCCTGCAGATGGGTTCGTCAGCGGCAGAATGAGAATCATACACTCACATTCGTGTGCTTGCCTTGTAGTCCGAAGACGGTCGTGTAGACGACACAATGCCTAGCAGCCTTAGGATGTCATCCAGCCCGTCCGCCGCCAGTCCGAGGGTCCTATACGTTGTCGCAAATATGAAAGCGCGGATGCGAGCAAAACGGGAAGTCGGCCAGACATATGGGTCACTCTCGGGCATGTTGACTATGAGGTTATGTGGGTACGAGTTAGAGCACGTAAAGGTCGAGTGCGACAAGCGAGAGCGGACTGATCATGGTCAGTTTGAGTCTAAGAGCTCAGGATAAGTAGCATTAATACACCGCCCGTGATTGGCTTCGAAGTTCGAGCGCTACTTACTTATCTCCCGCCGCGGGCCGGTTCGACTTCGGCTCGCTGGTAACCGATGACGGCATCCTCCCTTCAGTTCCGAGTCGCGATGTCGAGCACGGCTTGGACGACGACTGCGACTGTTTCCGCGACCCTCACACGACCATGTTCATCCCGGCCACCTCGGTTGCCTTCCTCCTCCTTGCCCAGACTCCTCCCCAGGACGATTCGTGTCTCGCTCAGTCGTACTATGGCACCCACGGCCAGCAGCACGTCGTTATCACTCACGACGACGACTGTCTTTCTCGCTCCCTCGGCGATAGTGGCAAGCTTTCCGTCATCCGCCCCGTGAGCAACGTTGAGCAGCTCGTATGGTTGCAGCAACAAGCCGTCGACGACTCTCTCCTGCAAGACGGCGACGCCATCGAGGATTTCCTCGCTCGCCTCTCTCTTGCCTCTTCCGGTGACAATGACCAGGTCGTTCTCGGGGCCCCGTCTGAGACCGCGGAGCTCCTCTACCGCAGCGAGGACAGCGCGCTCATTTCCGTCGACAAGCGCACCGCCCTCACGCTCGACCTCCACCTCCCGCGCTTCTGGAAGGCGTCCCCGCTTCCCAACGAGCCCGTACCATTCGTCCCTGTCCCGCCCAAGGCCGTCGACCGCGTCAAGGACATCCTCGCAGGTATCAAGTTCGACCCCGACGTCGCAGCGATTGTGAACAACATATCCATTCCCCAGCTTCAGGCGGACGTGCGCTACCTCACTGGCGAGAGCCCGACATCTGAGATCGTCTCCCGCCATTCGTTCTCCAAGGGCGTCCTCATCGCGGCCGACTGGCTCAAGGCCAACTTCGAGGCGCATGGCGCGACTTGTGAGCTACGGCCGTTCCTCTCCGGCTTTGCGCCCAACGTTATCTGGTGAGTTGCTTGCTCTCTCACGGATGGGACCGACGCGGTGGGCGCATTTCTCCACACGGGGGGGATTCGGACGCGACAACTGCTTTGGAAGACGGTCCTTCGCGCGCATCAGTGCAGCCTCACGCGTCGGTCCTGCCTTCCCGTGTTCATAGTAATGGATCTCGCTGACGCGCACGTTCGCCCACCCCCACGTCACGAACCGCCACACGACCCCACCAGCACCTATGCTGGGTCCGAGAACACGACCGAGACGGTGCTCATCAGCGCCCACTACGACTCGCGCGGCTCGTTTGGAAGCGTGCGTGCCCCCGGCGGCGACGACGACGGCTCGGGCACGACGGCCCTACTTGGCATTGCACGCACCATTGCGCGCAAGGGCGTCAAGTTCCGGAAGAACGTGCAGATCTGCGCGTTTGCGGGCGAAGAGCAGGGTCTTTATGGCTCGCGCTACTACGCGCAGGACATGTACAGAGCAGGAGCGAACCTCACGCTCATGATCCAGGCGGACATGCTGGGTTACCACAAGCCGGGCGAGCCCGCCCAGCTCGGTCTTCCCGATCTGTGAGTCCTAGAGAGTGGTATACGCATAGATGCCTGGGCTCATGATGGCACGTGTGCAGGATTGGGACTCCTGAAGTGGCGCACCTCGTCTCGAACCTCTCCGCAATCTACAGCCCTGAGCTGAAAGTCGGTCTCACTCCGGTACGTAGTGTTTCTCAAATCGACCAAAACATACTGAAGTTGTTGCTCTTCCAGGCTTGCTGTAGCGACCACCAGGTATGCGTTGTTTGCATATAGAGACATGCGCGTGGACTAACATGTCCCCGTGTGCAGAGCTTCCACCAGGTCGGCTTCCCAGCCACCCAGGTCTTCGAGCGCGCAGGTCCTATCGTCGACCCCATGTACCACAACAGCGGTGCGTACCCCATCGTTCCTTGCTATGCAGGCTTTTTGAACGTTCGCATCTCGCAGGTGATTTGAGCGATCGCGAGGGCTACGACTTTGAACAAATCAAGTCCATCGCCAAGGTTCAGGTAAGGGCGCATCTTTCCCCTCGCCGAACCGTACTGATCGCACGTTGAACTCTAGTTCGCCACGCTCCTGCACTCTGCAGGGTTTGATCTCGAGTGAAGGCCGTCACACTCGTGAACCCTCTCCTGAGGACTTGTTTATTCAGGGTATCATCATACGGACGGGGCTGTAAACTTATGCTGCGACAATGCTATTTGCTGTGTACGGAAGCAAGGCTGAGGAGGTGCCGACGAAACGACTAAAGTCTTCTCACCCGAAATTCGTACTTCAACGGCGCACACCTGACTGCCCACTGACTAACAGGAAATCGCCACGACGTTGAGTGGACAGCGCCTATGTATCTTTGACATCCTCATCATCAGCGGCGCCACATCGAACTTGACCGCCAACCAGTCATCATTCTCCCTCGGGCTCTTAACATTTCCCGACAGACGGCGCATCTTCGACCTTGTAATGGGCGTAACTTCGAACAGCGAGTTGACTGGGCCATTCGGGTCCCTCGTGCGGCTGTGGAACCGGGCATACCTGCCTCTGGGCGGTGCCGATAACAGCGGTGGCACCCTGATACCATCCGAATCAGTACGGTTCAATGCACAACAGTCACTCACCAGCGCGTCTCCCAACCTGCACAGATCATGCTCAAAGCTCTAAAATCGAAGGTGTTGCACATATGGATCACTTGAGTTTCTGAGGCTGAAAGGTTGTCGGCAGGTTCCTACTCTGGGATTACCAGTGGATGCCCAGCTCGCATTCACGCATTTGGCAAGAAGCGACGCCCACCATGTAGGACAAGTCATTAAGAGGGTTTTCACGTTGTGCTGTACCCGCCGTACACCGGACCCAACGGCACGGACTGCGCCCGGTAGCAAGATTTGACGTCCAACGCCTCACGCTGTATCCGGTAGCGATGTGACTACGGTGCGTGTCCTAGGTGAGTCGGAATCATGATATCATATGCCGAGGGCTGAAATAGAGTTTGAGCGATGCCGAACAGGAATCTGCGGAAGGCTAAGCACCTATTGCCACCTCCTTAATGCCCTTCGGACTGTACCCCACCGACTTGCCAGTTGTTCGCGGTTGTTTCGGGTTCGGGCGACACGATGGCTATTCGTTCCTCGCACACGCTTCTCGAGAACAGGCAAAGCGCTGTCCTTGGCATCGTTGGCGACGAAGCTGAGCCGAATACCGCTTTGGCAACAGTGTGCTAGGATATATGAAGGGGATGGTGCGCCTGTGACCTCTCTCATTCACTTTGGCCTGGTTGCTTTTCTTCTTTTCTCATTTACGTCTTTGTGTCAACTTCATCTTTCTCTTCTACTCTTCATCCTTTTTACCACATACCGCCGAATCTTCATTTTTATCTGATATGTTTGCTAAACTCTTCGTCCTCACCGTTCTCCTTGGGGTCCCTTCGGCGCTGTGCGCCCCGGCGTGTAAGCGTGACTTGGCTATATCGTCTCTCTGTAACACCGCTCATCGTATCTCATCATAACTTCTGCAGCGATTACATCCTCTGCGATGTCAACATCTTCTGCGACGTCAACATCTTCTGCGTCATCAACAACGACGACTTTCCTCCGCATCCCTATCTTGGAACAGCCCTTTGGCCAGCCCAATCCGAAGATCGTGGCCACCACCCTCGGCGTAGATGACAAAGGGCGCACGACGTGGCAGCTTGAGGCTACGGGGCCGCTTACCATCGCCAACGGCCCCTCCGCATCCGCTTCGAGTGTACTGCCCGCGGCCACGCGTACAAGTTCGTCTAGTCGTCTTAAATACCAGTGACGCCCTCTGATCGTGTTTCTCCAGTGACGCTGATCGAGAACGCCAACGAGACCAAGCTCATCTTCCCCGCGTCTGGCTCTGAAGACGACGTGTTGGTCGGCGACTGCAGCGGCTTCAATAATAGCCTCCCCGCTCAATGCACGCTCGTTCACTCTGCGTCGGGTTCGCAGTCCACGGTCTATGTTGCAACTGCAACCGCAGTAGAGGCGTTCAAGGTTCTGAACGCGGTGAGCACGGTTATAGCCAGAATGTTCTGTCGTCTAACACCTTGTCATAGACCTCGAACGGGATGGCAGAGGCGCGCTCTCCCCGCGGGGTGGTACTTGCGAGCGTGTTTGGCGCAACTGCCGGGTTCCTGCATGTACTGCTATGACGTGTCATCTGGTCCGAGATCGTGGGTGTCACTGAATATACACATTGAACGAATCCCACCACATGTCCGACTACTGAGTCCGCCTCTAAGATACAAGTCTCATAGATAGACTGGGAAACAAAGGAATAGCAGGTCTGGCCTTGAGTTGGCCAAGTGGTTGGAATGCGAACGTTGTGGTAACTTACTTGACCTGTGTGACCCCTCGAATCGCAACCACACCCCCATGAACGAGGCGGAGGAGGAGCTAGAGGGTATCTTACCATTATTGACAACTGAGAGTACCGATCTGGGACGGGCCTCACCGCATTTGCGCCTTGCGGATGCGGGTTCGTGGTCGGTCCCAGGAGCGTTCAACGTACTGGCGCACCTCGCCGAGAGGACCCCAGCTACCAGGAAATTGACAGGACGTTCAGTGGACGCTACCTGCGTAACTTCGAAATCTTTGTCATCAGCGGCGCAACATGTCTTAAGCAGAACGCCAGGACGACTGGGCGCCTCGTACTTCGGGCGTTTCCGGTCATTGTTCCGATGATCTCGTATGTGCGGACTCGTCTTCGACTCATCCTGGAGTAGACAACCGCCGACTGTCATGTCCTCTACAGCTGGCCCTATCTAATCATGTCGTCCTCGCAGTTCTCGCTCGAACTCGAACACAACATTGGATCCGACCGCCAGCCAGTCATCGTTCTCTCTCGGGCTCTCAACATTTACCGACCGGCGGCGCATCATGTTCGGTTTTGTAACGGGCGCAACTTCGAACAGCAAGCTGGTCGGACCATTCGGGCCCGTTGTGCGACGGCGCATTCGTGTGTACCTGCCTCTGGGCGGTGACAGCAGCAGTGGCGGCACCCTGATACCATCCGAATCAGCGCGGTTTAACGCACGACATTCAGCCACTAACACCTTCGAAACCGCACAAATCATGCCCAACTCTCCGAAATAGAGCATCTCGCGGGTGTGGTACACATGGATTACTTGACTTTCTGCAGCTGAAAGGTTGTCTGCAGTTTCTTTGGCGCTCCTACTCTGGGATTGGACACCCCAGCTCGTCCATCGATGCATTTATGCACTTGGCAAGAAGCGATTCCCACTATGTCGGACAAGTTGTGAAGAGGATTTTCACGTCGTGTCGTCTCCGCCATACATCGGATCGGACGGCACGGATTGTACCCGGTAGCAGGGCGTGACGCCTTACGCTGTATCCTGTGGTGATGTAACTGCAGTGTATGTCCCAGGTGAGTCGTAGTCGTGATATCGTATGTCATAGGACTGAAATGCGGTGCCGAGTAGGACTCTGCGGAAGGCTAAGCCTCTATTGCCACCTCTTTCGTGTCCCCCGGCTTGCACTCCGCCGACTTTCAAGTCGTTCGCAGCCGTTTCACAGTCAGGCGACTGTGGGTGGCTATCCGTTCTCCGCCCACGTTTCTCGACAACAGGCGAAGCGTGGTTCTTGACGTCGTGGGTGCCAGTGAAGTCGGCGTTGAGCTGAACATCGCCTCAGTATGCAGCGATATATGAGGAGGATGGTGCGACCGTATCCTCATTCACCTTGGCCTGGTTGCCTTTCTTCTTCTCTCATTTGCGTCTTATTCAGTTTCACCTTTCTCTTCCACGCTCTTCCCTTTTTACCGCATACCCAGATTCCCATTTCTATCTATGTTTGCCAGGCTCTTCATCCTCACTGCGCTCCTTGGGGTCCCTGCGCTGTGCGCCCCGACCTGTGAGTATGGCTTGGTTATATCGTCACTCCGTAAAATCGCTCATCGTATCCCATGCGTAGCTTCTGCGGCGCCAGCACCCTCTACGACGTCACCAACTTTCCTCAACATCCCTCTCTTGGATCTGGTCATAGGACAGCAAAATCCAAAAATTGTGGCCAGCAACCTCGGGGTGGATGACAAAGGGCACACGACGTGGCAACTTCAAGCGACGGGGCCGCTGACCGTCGCCAATGGTCCGTCTGCGTCTGCCTCGAGTGTGTTTCCTGCCGCCACGCGTACAAGTTCGTCTAGTCGCCTCACACAACCAGGACGCCATCTGACGTCTCTTCTTTGCCTAGTGACATTAATTGAGAACGACAACGAGGCCAAGCTCCTCTTCCCTGCATCCGCTTCTAAAGACGACGTGTTGGTCGGCGACTGTAGCGGCTTCAAGAGCGGCTCCGCCGCCCAGTGCACGCTCGTTCACTCCGCATCGGGCTCGCAGTCCACGGTCTATACAGCCACTTCCACCCCAGTGAGGCTGTTCGAGGTTGTGAACGCCACCTCAACGCCAACGCCCGCTGGCAAGGTGAGCGCGGTTCTAGCACGAATAGTATCCTGATGTCTGAAGTCTTGTCATAGACTAAGAACGGGGCAGAAGCGAGCACTTCTCGCGGTGTGGTCCTTGCGAGCGTGTTTGGCGCAGCTGCCGGGTTCATCTATGTGTTGCTATGAGGTGTCACCTGCTCCGGGATCGTGGGTGCCGCTGAATATACGTACCGTACGAATGCCGTCACATGTCTAAACGCTGAGTCCGCCGTCAAGATACAAGACTGATAAATAGACTAGGAAACATAGGAATGGGTCCGGCCTTGAGCTGGCCAAGTAATAGGAATGGACCGACGACCATTGTGGTAACCTACTTGGCTCGCGTGACTCCCCGAAACCCCAACTACACTTCCATGAATGACGACGATGAGGAGTCAGAGGGTATCTTCCCAATCATTAAAATCGAGAGCACAGATCTGGGACGGCTACTTTCGCGCGTTGCCAAGGGGTCTGCGGGTTCGCAGCCGACCCCAGGAGCTCTCAAGCAATGGCGCGCCTCGCCGGAGAGGGCTCCCCCTTTGAAGAATCCTCGAAAGAGATCAGGACTTGTGGGAGCCCTTGCTGAATGCGCAAACGATTCTCGGTGACCAGGGTGATCATAACGAGCGGATAGGCAGCCTATATTGAAACTCATCAGCAATTCTGCGGTGGTTCCCTATATTGTAGTATCAGGCAACATATCACGCACCACGATGGGTACGACACAGTTCTCCAGAAAGAGATCCAGTCCGTTTTGAATCACGCTCCCGTAGGTCGTATTCACAACGCTGATAAGTACGGCCAGCTAGAACGAGCATGGATGAGCATTATATTCGTAGCAATGTTTAGTACACAAGGAGACTTCACCCATAGTGTGCAGTAAACTGCGCCGGACTCGACAAGTAATGCGAGAACCTTCACAACCTGCGTGGTGGAAGTGGATCGCCCTAGATCGTTCTTAATCATACGCCGATGTACCCTATTGACGACGTCAAAGGAAGCCCAATGTAACATACACATTTTAAGAGGATGATGCTCACCATGCCTTGTACCCAACCAGAATTACCGTAGAGATGTTGCTCACAAAGCACAGTGCGATTGTAGCCGATGCCCAGGAAGACTCTACAAGTGCTGGACCATCCGCATCAGCAGATTGCCACACAGTAATGACACCAGTCCCTTGTGATACATAGTAACATGGCGCGAATCAATATGTTATCGAATGGAAGAAGCTAGAGGCACGCACCGAGTGCTCCGAGGAGGAAGGCAGAACTACCCGCGATCAACCAGCGGTTACACCTCCAGACGACTAGGGTCCTCCACCAAACAATTATATCGCTGATGAGTATCTTCAAGATGCACGGCATTTCAGTAGGCTTGAACGGGGGTATATCTAATAACTCACGTTGATCGCAAGGATGGCTGTGGAGAGGATAGTCCGATCGCGAGCCAGCCGGGAAGACCTAGTCTCCCCTAGGCAGACCAGTTCCGCGCACTACTGACGGGGAGGATTGACGTGCGCTCTAATGGGGAAGACCGTAGCAAACCTTCATTGTTTATGCTGGGACGCGGGTCATTCTCCCAAGCATACTCCACGTACGTTAAGACGTAGTAGAGCACGGTAGTACACATGAGGGTAACTACGCATCTAAGTTGAACCTGTATGACGCGGTGCCAGTGGCGGACATTCGAGCATCTGATTTTCCGGCGAATACATCATAAGTATTAGTACAAGCCGAAACAAGTATGCTTACGCGAGTAGTCTGATGGTATTGAGCCCGATGAGGATGAAGGCTCCTGTCGTGCACATCCCGAGGGTGAGTGGGACATTAACTAGTATCTGATCACTCTGAGGAAACTCACCAAATAGCCTGTACCAGTAGTTAGCCTACGGCATCTATTCACCACCAACAAATGTCTTTCGACTTACACTTATGGTATCGCACCGAGCGTTGAACGTTAAACGGCAACCATCTTGATAGGGAACACTTACACTTCGCTGGATCCCATCGGACTGTGCAGCTGGTTACAGCTAGGGAGCGATCTGGACGATTTAGACGCCCCCAGTGGCCTGACCAGTCTTGGTTGTCTCTGTTTGTTCGAACTTGCGGCGCCTCATCCGAGCCCTCCCGGGTCCCTGCGACCTGCACTCCTACAGACTGTTTCTTTATCCACGCCTATGCTAGCCACCCAGGTCGATCGTCATTCGTCCAGCTTCGATCTCAGCCCGGTACACATAAGTGGTCTCGGACGCAAGTTCCCTCAGGACTGGTGACCGACGCCGGGAGCACGACGAGTCACCTAGCCTGACTCAGATCGCCCTCTGTCACTCGTTTCCTGGAGGTGACCGACGGACTCGGAGCGCACTTATGGGCTTGAGTCGCCCTTTCCTCTTTGAACCCAGCGATCTCTGGTGAGTCAGCACTGCCTCACGAGAGGGACCGAGGGGATGACTGGTGCTTTTCTGGACGCAACGAAACGCTCATGCAGCCATCTGCGCATGTATCCCCCACACATGGTTCCGCGTGGCCTCCGCCGTTGGCCCTCTCGTGCGATATTCAAGATCTATGCGATGTCCTGACAAATTCATTCCCAACCGAAACACTTTCGCCCGGTGCAAGAATGCGAACGAGACGACGCCTACAAACATGCGCTGCTATTCGCGTGAATACTCGCAAGCGCGCCCAACGCCATCAGATTTTCAGAAGTGCGAACAGGGCGCGGGGATATAGCTTCCTGCCTTTCCGCATTACATAGTAAACATTTTGCAGTTCTGAGCCGCTGCCGAACGCCAACCTTGCTACGGTGCGTAGTCCTTTTCGGGTTAATCGTGACGCACGCTTCACCCGCAAATCTTGCAGGCATATTCTCTGGACGAGGAACCGGAGAAGTGACTGGACTCGCGTTCTTGACATCACGACCACCAGTGAGGACCGAGGTTGAGAGCATCGTCTAGTAGTAGTCGTCACCGATTATGGTCAGGCACGCCAGCGCTACAATTTCTCGGTCACTTGACAATTCAAGGGCGGTGTACAGTACGTAGATCAATGATCTCGACTGTCAATCAACATCAACTTTGCTTCCTTTCAGATGTACTGTTTTCCGGGTTTGTCGATGTTGTAAGGTTTATGAGAAAACCACGCAGTAGATGAGCCTTATCTTGGCAGACTGTCCGCCTTCCACACACGAAACCGGGACTTGCAGAACACCGTCCGTGGTTCTTCGAACGTCATCAAGTTGCTGTGCTTACTGTCTAACAGCCGGTCCTTATCGAGAGGCACGTAGATACCCCTCTCGACACCGCCTGAAGGGGCGATGGTACTGCCCTTCGCGGTGCGATGTCATAAGAGGCGGAACCTGGGGGAGGTACAGGTTCCCCGCTCAGCTCGGTCTGGTCACTTTTGATTTCGACTTCTTATTTTTGTTCTTCAATTTCGTCTTCATTCCTTCATTCACTTCATCTTCTAACCCAGTACCCGCCGCATTCATGTTTGTTAAATTTTTCATTCCCATTGTGTTGATGGCGATGTGCGTTGTCCATACCGGTGAGTCTCATTCTAGTTTGGCCGACGTGTGCGAGCGGTGATTGAGTCCCGTGTGCAGAGGCTGCGCCATTGTCCCTCAACATTCCGCTCTTGGCCTTCGATGCTAGCCAGCCAACCCCGACTATCGTGGCTGGTAATCTGGGCGTCGATGACCAAGGGCGTACGACATGGCAACTTGCGGTCGAGGGACCATTGACTATCGACAAAGGGCCCGTCTCATCCGCCACCAGTGTGTTACCCGCCGCCACGCGCACAAGTATGTTCCTTCAACCCCTCTGTGGCGCGCAATGCTCACCGCACTTATCTACTTCCGTTCAGTGACGCTGGTTGCCAATGATAACGAGGCCATACTCGACCTGCCTGTCACGCCGAACGAAGACGCGCTGGTCGATACCTGCACCGGCTTTAAGGACGGTTCTGTAGCCGCGTGCAGGCTCAGCTACGTAACCATTTCCCCAGGAGAAGCGCAGGGCTCCGTCATCTATTTCAGCGCCGCGGCGGCCGTGAGGACATTCGACGTTCAGGTAACGGCTGTCACCTCGACGCCAACCTCAGTCCCCACTGGCCAGGTAAGCCCAGCCTATGTCCACATAGTCTGTCATCTGACATCCCATACTCAGGGAACGAACGGTGCAGAGAGTCCTTCTGGCAGGATGGTTCTCGCGAGTGCGCTAGTCGCGGCTGTAGCATGCATCCATGTCTTATTATGACACGCCGTGTCTCTTCCCGGATGGCTCCGAATACATATAACGTACATCATAGCGGGAACGTTACGCACGCGCACTTCCGCTGCCGACATCCGCGTTCATTTCTTTTTCTTCACGTCCGACAGGTCTGTCGCCTCTATCCACCGCTTCGGCACTCCCCGCGCGATGAGCATATCCGTCACGGCCTTTATCTGCTTGCCTTGGACCATGACCTCCAGAGAGTTGGGCTTGCCTTGTACCGGAGAAACTATGGGGAGTTCACGTCGTCAGTCTGACGCTGCTGACGCCAAATTCGAGAAGGTGGATGGCACACACCTGACGTAGAACTTGCGCACGCCTTTCGCAGCTCCTCCGCGAGCTCCTCCGCCTGCAACCCGAACGGTTCGTACCCCGTAAGCAGCGTGCAGGCCTTGCGGCCTTGCCGAATCTTGATCACGACAGAGACGGGCTTCATCTCTCCTTTCCTAGGCATCCAGATACTCCCAGTGAGGACGGACGAACGTAATCGAAGGCGAGAATACCCACTTGCGTACCGTCTCACGGTCTTCCCCGCTGATCTCGTGCCATGTTTGCATGTTCGCGCGAACGCGCTTGAGGACTTCGTCGCGCTTCATGAAGTCTGGGGTGTCCTCGCTCTTGACGGACACAGCACGAGAGAGATGGTCATCCGCGCCGACATTGATGTATTGCTGATCGTTAGTGTTCACGAGGCTCCGGGCGGAGATGTACGCATTGACAATGACTTTGATATCTGAGATGGAGTAGAGTTCGGATGTACTGAAGAAGGGCGGGTCAGAACTAATGACCGATGAGAGCGGGAGAAAGGCCTACTCTTTCTCCGCAGCGACGAAGAAAGGAACCGTCATGTTGAAGGGCTTCCAAAGCTCGGAGACCTGGATCTCACCCTTTCGCTTCTCCTCGGCCTCCTTTGCTCTCTGCTCCCGATTCTCTGCTTTCTTGATCTTAGTCTCTATGTCTCCGAGAGTCTTGAAGGGACGTCGGGAAAGCACGGCGGAATGATCTGAGTACACAGCTATGCCCCGTCTCAGTATACCGTTCTAGCACCAAGGAAGCCGTAAGTGTACCTGTGATAACGATATCACCCTTTGTTTCCTTGACCTTAACCACGCCCTCTTTGGCTGTCGCTTTCAGGAACGCCTTTACGTTCTTGAACGTTGAGCGCTTCACATCTAGCGCGCTTGAGTCTAATCAAAGCCGTTATCAATTACTGTACCGCGCGTCCTTCACACACGAGGCAAGCTGACCAGGTAATCCGTGCACTTCTAGCGCAAACGCCGGTCGCGCAGGCAGAACGTATGAACTCCAGAATGTGGATGCAGGCATCGGAAATGATGCTCCCGATAGGCTGGTGCCGATAGCATGTAGTAATGCTGCGCGGAGATACTCTGTGACGTCTGGTAAAGAGCACCATCAGCCTACTATGACAGAGAAGAGCTCACTATGTACACACCATCTGGCGTAAGTTCGCGAGCGGCGTCTCCCTGCGGCTGGGCCGGTTCTAGAGGAGCGCTCGCAGGTTCCCTCGTTCCCTCTTCGGGCATCGTTCCATCCACGGTGGTCACCACCGGGGTGGGGTTCGCTTCTTCCTCACCACCAGCGTCGCTGGAGCCATCATCTTCACCTGCAGGCGCCACCTCGATTTCTCTGGGCGCAGGAGGCTCGGCTTTTCGTCCGGGGCCCACGTCCCAAAGGGCGTCTTTCCACGTGTGTAAAACGTAAACGGCTTTCCCTTTCACATCGCGATCACTAGAAGCACGGAGCGTCTCGTCGGATACAGCCATGCGCCCCACCGCGAGCGGGGGGCCAAGCGCTCCGCGATGGTATTGGGTCACAGCGACGAGCTGGTCAGGGGAGAGGGTAGGTGAATGTTGGATCACTGTCTTGGGATGTAAGAAAAACCGTAAATAGTGAATGTGAAAAGGATGAAGAGTGAATAACTGTACCTCCGGGGATCATCAAATCGGCACCACCGATGAGCTTCGAAACGACCGCGGCTGGGGTCGAGACGAAGGGAAGGAGGCTTGGCCGCTTCCAGAGTGTGTAAACTACAAGAACGTAAAGGCATCATCATCGCAATAGCAGAAAGAGGAGAATAAAGGCTTACCTGTTGGAATGAGATCCTCTGCCCCTTTCCCAATCGTAAACCAAAGCGGGTCTCCATCGGGAGACAGATAAGCGATCTACGGGAGACTCTCTGAATGAGCTGTCAGTTATGAAAACGCTTAAAAGCTCTTACGCCAGGTTCTTCAAGATGGGTCCCGAATTTCTGCAACTGCAGTCCGTCCGGTACAAGCGCATCGCCCTCCTCAGGTGGGATACTTGGGTACGCCCGTAGCACTTGCTGCTTTAATTTTCTCCGATCTGAACTGCGTAATGGAGCTGTCACAGTGTTTAGCCACGTCTTGTAGAGATGAGCCAACAATCCTACCAGACGTCTTAAGATCGGCTAACGGCTTCTTGAACATAGTATGCAGCTCCTGCCAATGTGACCGACCTGAGCCGCGCACGTCGTCAATTCAAATCCGAGTCTCACGCTTGAGCGTCTCACTTGCCATGTTGAGACGTACTCAATGACGTCATGATCCCATCAGTTATTGGAATACTCTAGTAGACTGTGAAGTCCGACTATCCGCGAACTGGCTCACTCATTAATGGTTCAGCAGAGCAAAATCGCTACAAAGGGAGAAATATAACGCAGTATGACAGAGCCCCTCACGCAATCCACTCGGAATCCCGAAAATTGAGGTCCGACCCGAATGCTATCCAGAAAAACCGAGCAAGCACCGCCTCAAACCCTCCCCCAAATGGACCCGACAGAAGGCTAACTCAAAGCTTTCGGGTCATTTCGAAGTCCGCGACGTGCAAAAGCACGGCCAGCTGTGCAGCGGAGCTGTGAGTGGGACCACAGTGGTGGGAAAAGGGCACATCTGACCTCAACTTTCGCTAACGTCCGGAGATTCTCGGGTAGGGATCCTCCCTGTAATCCAATGCCCCTGATATTATCTGCATAACGGCAGGTGTTACTTTACATGTTTGTCAGCATCCATGCTCAACTCACCGATATCATCGTGGGATTCCGACGCAGCCCGGACTGAGAAAGGAGCTGCAGGAAAGCCGGCTTCGTGGAAGCTTTGGTGGTCGGTCTCACCCAGCTTCGTGCGGCGTTCATGAAGTCAGCTTCAGTGAAGTCTTCTCAGTGACTTGAACTTGCGAGGCGAGAATGAACGACTTTGAGTTCAGGGACGTACAGCGACGAGACTCTCGCCACAATCTCCGACACTTCCACAGAGGAAGCGCTGCAGCATCGCCCAGTCATCCGTTAGTCCCATGACGTCAAACGCTGGGCACAGTGAAGGCTTACGCTGCCCGATAGGACAGGGCCAGCTCGACCGGTCCTCCTACTATCGAAGGGCTCGCGTCACCTAGAAGCATCATGGTCACGTTAAGACCTTGAGTCAAAAGCTCGCCTGTCAACCGAGACCGGTATTAGACGTGGGCAACAAAGTCCGAAGAATGCATCCGAGACTAGACTGACCCACATAGGACCGCGACCCGACCAATCTGTCCGCTCCGCTTCCGAAAAAGATACACAGTTGAACGCGCTGGCGGAAAGTGATGCTGTTCTCCGAGATTGCCCGTCCAAGGGCCAATACTGTTGCCGGCCCAAAGCCAGCGGAATCATAGTGTGCCCCGGCGACGACCAATCCCGTCACGTTCCCGGGAGAAGGATATTCGCTGTAGGGCCCACATTAAATTCCGATAGCAGAAGATAACAGAGAAGCTTACCAGATGAGACGGGGTGGCGTTTCATCAAAATGGCTCAATGAACAATTTGCGCCCAAATCAACGAATCTCGTAACCAAACGAGCTGCAATAACCGACGGTGGTCCATTCTTGAGAAACCTTTGAACGTCTTCAAGAATTCGATATTGGTCGGAAATGATACTAATAGCAGAATCGATCTCCGGGTTGAAGTTAATCGTCTCCAGCCGGCTTTGGAGTAGGTCCTTGGCCGTGCGCGAAACAGCAAGGAGGCGTCGCGCATTGGCAGGGACAACGGACAAGCTCCAATGACTTGGAAGAGTGCTTGTGACAGCGTGCAGACAAGACGTGCCTGACGCCAGGAAAAAGCCCTCTGGCGTTTGAAGAACGACGTGTGCTGTTTGGTCGGGTGCAGATATGGACACTTGGACGTCCGTCTCCGCGTTGGCCGCATCTCCTGCATTACTTCCGGGATTCGCGGGCCGATCTTGCACCGGGTGAGGTGTTGACGAATCCTTTATGAACCCCGCGGTCGAAACCCAGATGAGAGTGTCGGCGCAGTCAATAACGGTTCCCGCACCGAGCTCTATGATACTGAACGAGGAATGAAGGCATGCCTCGTCGATGATGAATGCGTGCCGGGTGCCGTAGACACCGCGATAAGACCTCCATAAGCAGTCGTACGCTGACGGGAGATGCTCCAAGCCGACCAGGGATAAGTATGAGGAGCAAAGTAAGAGCACCGGAGGCAGCGACCATAGTGGCGGACGTCGAGGAGAGGCTGGCACTACAGCCGAACTAACGTCAAACAAGTGTATGCCGAAAGTACTCGCGCTCACGGCACGGCCGGCTTCCTGCGAGGTTCGAACCCAATTTGTACTTACCCACGCACATAAAACGCAAAACCAGGAGGGCAAGTACCGTATCCTTGTGCAATATTCCTGGCATGTAAAACTCGCGTGCCGCTCATGATGGTCAGAGCAACCCAGGCATCGTGGTGGCTGTCGATCTCGTGACCGACGAGTTTGAGGCTATGAGTCTAGTATGAGTGTTGTGTATGTGGGGTCAAAGAACATTTCACCTTGAGCATTCTTTGATGCCGAACGTTTCACCTGGTTCCCTTTGCTTTCTTCCTCCATGATGTCTGGACACGTCGTACTCGCCAAGATTGAAGGTGAAACCAAGGTCTGAAGGAGACCGATAAGTATCTTGGAGTCCAGGCTCGAGACATCTTGAGTTTAATGTAGTCCGAATAAGTAAGTTACAGTATTTCGGAACAGCGCCCCCCGGCCGGCAGAACTCGGATCGGCGCCAGATAGACACCGCTCAGCGCTCGGCGTTACATAATTACTGCGGGCGTGGCAGATGAGTCCAAACCTTGAGTTTGGTCGAGGCTTGAGCTTGAGCAACCCTGACTCTCTATGAGTGTTGTGGCGGGCGGGCCTTTTTGCTCCGTCAGCGGACGCATGGCGCTGTACTGCGGTGCAATGCAAAGTCGCCATTCGCGGCGACTGGCCTATATATCTCCAACGACCTTCACATAGATCGCTTTTCGCTCCCCGCTGAACCTCCTACACTAAAGCCTTGATTCGAGCCGCCGAAATCAGCCTAACACCTCCTTTGACAAGTACAGGGGCACCCAAAACTTCCACAATTCACCCGCTGCAACGCACTGTGTCACAAAAATGCACCGTAGAAGGCACTCACGACTCTATACAGTTATGTCTTGGCGGGTCGGGCGCTCAGAGGTCACGGTCGGTTCATGGGATCCAGGTGAGCATCTTTACAAAAGATGTATAATCACGGGGGTGAAGGATGGTATCGCCGTGTGTATACAATATGTTGTTGGGCGTCCCCGCCGTTTCGAGATGTCGCTGGAACGGGAAACTACGGACATCCTTTCTCTACGAGTCAGCCCCCGCTGATGCTTCGCCATCCCTTTTTGTGACTTGTACACATGATCCTCATCTCTACTCGGCCATAGGATGTCATTGCCATGAACGTTCGTCTTCCCCTGGAAATTTTGGAACGAATAATCGACAATGTATGGGAGGAGCCGGAGGACATCGACTTCTACTCCAATTTTGGGCTGGAATACCGTACGCTGGCAGCTTTCTCTTTGTGCTGCGCCACTCTTCTCCCCCGATGTCGGCGCAACCTCCTGCACACAGTCACCATCATCAACATGAAGCACCTCTACTCTTTCCACGCCATGCTTATGCGTGCCCCAGCGCACGGAAAGTTCGTTCACACCCTTGTCATCCTCGCCACCGCTACTCAAAGCCCTGCCGCAAGTTTCGCCCCCATGCTTGCAACGAGTTTACCAAACCTCCGTGCACTTCTCATCCGCACAGAAGTCAACCCTGGAGATGACCGCCCAGTATTTGACCTCCAGCGAGTGGCGTTATCGGCTTTAGAGAACTTTCAGACCGTTACTCAGCTGAAGCTTTTTGGGCTTCGTTTCCGACGTGGCAGAGATCTTGGTCGCCTCTTGTCAAACACCAGCAATGTACGTTCGCTGCAGTGCATGGAACTCTGGTTCGATGAGATATCGGCTTGTTCCCCGTCATCTCCTCCACGAACACTTGAACTATCTTCGCTTGACGTAGGCCAAACAATTTAACGTTCTAGACATACATATAGCTTACCTATCACAATTAGGTTGCATTCATCCCACATCCTCTAATGGTCTCTCTTTTCTGTCGAGTCGCCCCCAACCGTTTAAGGCACCTTACAATCGCTGCCGAGGAAGTGTTACCCACGGACACCATCAGAAGTAAGCTCGTCCCCGCTACATCCGTAGGAATAAGCTCACGTCAGGCACAGCCGCATTTGAGAAGCCTGAAAACATTTTTAACGACCTCCAGACTTTCACTTTCTACGCAGAAGTCACTCATGATGGCGTTGCGTACGATGATCTCTTCGGGTACCTCTCACTCCTGAGCAGGGATATCGGGAAGATCACGGTGTCGCATTTTCTCCCAGGTGATCTGCGAGACCACGTCGTCCCCAAGAAAACAATGATCGACAGCATTCAACGAAATGCGGATCTTCTCGACCAGGCACTGGACCCGAGCCGGTTTTCCGACGGCACGCGAATAGTATTTCAGTTTCAGGGCCTGCACAGGAGCGATGGATGGTGGGCAGACCAGCTGGTACGTCTCCTCCCCAAGGTGCACAAGCGAGCAGGATATTTTCGAGTGGAGAACGTGTCCTGTACGTGAAATTCGCTTTGCCTCATAAGATACGTAAGTATGACTGACGGAGCGCGCGATTTCAGATGCCGAGTGGTCTCCGTGGCTAGACGACGCCCCGGTGTCGGAAGCCACTTAAAGGCCGTAGCCGGCTCACGTCAAATGTCTCTCAGTGCTTCACAATTACTAGAGCTCGCCTTCCATTCTCTTGTGTAGCCCATGCCATACTTAATCCACAATCGCAGTCAGGCTATGTGTGTGTATGGATCAGTCTTCAGCGTTCCAGCCCCGCGGCGATTACCTCAATTCTGAAATACTGGGACCTGACTTCTTATGTCTCCTCCGAATGGAGTGTATTGCAAGTGGAACGAGGGTGCTGCGATAGACAGGCCTAGATCGCAGTGTGTGACTTCAGCTTTACGTAAGTAATTGTCCAGAACAAGTCTGGGGATTCCCCACCCTCAACTTCAAAGCCCCACTGAAATATCGGGCTACTGCTGCTACTACTGGTAGTTCCACTTCAGAACGTCCGGCGTTGGTCCCAACTTGGAAAAATCAGAATTGATCAACGCGCTATAATATTCTGGATAACTCCACATAAGCGCCCCACACCACCCCATCCGCACCACCTATTTCCCCCTTCTTCCTGAACTCTCATCCGTTCGAAGTGGTCATATATTCTCGCCTCTCCATAATTCTTTCACGCTTGTTTTGGTGTACTGGATATCTGCTCCAATATCCAAGACTATAAGCAGAGTAGTAAGTGCATTTTGGCTTTCCGGTGTTATTTTCAAAAGGCGTTGCAGCATTTCGTGCCAGCTCGCTGAGACTATCCCCATCCGTGTGCTGGTTCCTTATTGGAGGCAACCGGGCTGGGGATAGACTGACAGCTTCGAGGCTTCAGAGAGGACTTTTAATAGCCCTTCGATAAGGTCCATACTTAGCCCCCTCGGCCCCCAACGATCTTCCGCCATCTTCCTGCTCGGTGCCACTCTTAGTCGTGCTCGCTACTGGCGTCGAAGTCGGAGTCTTCCCGGTGGTACTACTATTACGAGCGCGCTTGCTAATAGACGGAAATTCCTTATAGCTGAGGGTTTCAGTCTGTGGGAGACACTGTTGTGCTGACCGTGAAGTTATCTAATATGTTTTCGTTTCCAATAGACCGTATCACAATAGTGGCGTTCCCAGTGGAGGCCATCGAGATCATCATCGACTCAGTGTGGGAGGAGCCGGACGAGGCCGATTTCTATACCAACTTCCGCTGGGAACTCAAGACGCTGTGTGCACTCTCGCTGACCTGCCGCAGCCTCCGAGCTAGGAGCCAAATGAATCTGCTTCGACATGTCATCCTTGTGAAGATATCCCACTTGGTTTGCCTGAACAGGACATTGAAGGAAAAGCCTGAGTGGGGTAGCTTCGTAGACGAGATTATCATCATCTATTCGGTCGAGCATCGTGCGTTGATGAGCACCTTCACAACGACGTTAGCCACCAGCCTATCAGGCTGGGTGCATACCCTCCGCATCCGAACAGAGCTGCCCTTAGACAAAGCTGGAAATACAACCTCGATCTTCAAACCCGCCCTCTCGGCCCTGCATCGAACCTCCTGGCTCTTTCTGAACAGATTTTCTACCATCACTCACCTTCAAATTTTCGGCGTCCTCTTCACGAGTGCGCACAGTCTATTCTATCTTCTCTCAGCCCTGAGAGGTATCCGGATTCTTGAATGTATGGATCTCGAGTTTGAACGCCTTCCCAAGACACCCCCACCAGCAACTTTCCTCGGGACTAGCTCGGAAAGACGTCACTCTGTAGTGGGAGCCAGACCCTACCTGAACTGCCTGGATTCTCTCGATGTTAGTGCTTACGCCATTTAGCTTTCTGTTCTATGCGTTGACATGTTCATTATCGGCAGGTAGGCAGCGTTCCTGCCGCGCTGTATCCTGCAAGGATTACTATGCCTTGTTGACCCTGCTCACCCTCTAACCAATCTCTCTATCACGGCAGAAGAAGTCTTACCGACCGAGAAAATTCGAGGTGCGTGCGATCCACAGACCAGTGCCATTATCATGCTGCCATCTGAACCTCATCATCTGTTCAGACTGTTCAGGCGAGGGTGTCTTGTACGAAGACATCTTTGCTGCGCTGAAGGTGTTCACATTCTATGTGTCCGTCACGGCGGACGGCGCATCCTACGATGACCTCCTCGGGTACCTCGCACTCCTTGACCCCAAGAATATCCGCACTATCACCGTCTCACATTACCTCTCGGGGCCGTCCCGCGACCACGTAGTGCCGAAGAAGACGATACTCGACGCTATTGAAAGCTACGCCGCCAAGCTCCAGCACGCCCTGAGCCCTGAGCGATTCAACGGCGATACGCAACTCTTATTCGGGTTCCAGGGCTTCCATAACAGCGAGGGCTGGTGGGCTGCGCAGCTCAAGCTCCGGTTGCCGCTGCTGCATGAGCCGCGGGCGAGGCCAGGCTTCCTAAGGGTCAAGAATGTCACCTGTGCGTGTTTCTGTTTCTGCGGTAGCTGACCCTATCCAGATATTCACTGACGCTATATCGGCTCCGTCGACTGCACAGACAATGACTGGTCACCGTGGTTGGATGACAAGGATAAATCCGCGGAAACGTGATAGTATGAGGGTGTCGGAGTTGCAATGGCTGAAGTCGCGCCGTCGTGTGGGTGCATCTCAATAAGTTATGTGACGTAGAGGCGTCTGAATGTAATACCGTCTGACGGTGACATAGGCGGCTGGGCCTTGAGACTGTCGCAGCGCTGGTTGTGGACGAGGTTCTGCGGATAACAATCGGACCAAAGCTAGTGGATAGGTGACTCGATGGATATCCAATGTCCATAATCCGTGTACCGATACCACCATTGACTCGTATAAGAAGCCGGTAGTGATGTCACCAGTTCCAGGTCCAATGGGCTTGCCGCTTCTGTTACTGCAGGCGCCTTTCTCTATATGACGTCCTGCCCCATTCATCTCACAACGAAAATGGCGCAAATACACTGGTTTACATTTCACCCATAGTACAACAACTGTCTCCGGACTCATCCGGGACGAAACACAAAACGGCTGCCGAGCGTCGAGTCAAGGGGTGCACATCCTTCCCAGGCCCTCTTCCACCCCGTCCCACCCTTCCACCCTTCTACATCTATCCCCGTCCTCGTGCCTGAACCCTAACTCTGACTCGAGCAGTCGATGATGAAGTCGATAATTTAGTCGCAATGCGGACTGAGAAGATGGTGAAGGTGTCGGCGCAGACACCCCGGCGGAACGAAAGGCGCCGCGGTGTCGTGGTGGATGCGGCCCTGCGGTCGCGGGAGGGAGTGTGGGCGTGATGGTGACGCGCGGTGGGCGGAGGGTGGTAGAAATGTGGTCTGTGGTCGTGAAAAGCGTGGTGGTAGTCGTGAAAGGAGAAGGCACGTGCGGCGAGAGCCGGCGTGAGTCTATCGGAAGGACGTGCCGTGAGTCCACAGTGCGATATGTGGAGACGACAGTGAAGGGACGTACCGTGCTCGCGAGGCAACGCGCCGCGAGTGAGATGCGGGCGCAGGAGCGCTCACGCGATGGTGCAGGAGCTGTGGTCGCTGCTCGAGCCGGTGTCCTCGCGGTTGACAAGCTCGGCGGTGACGTCGACGACGGGCTCAGAGGCCGGGACGGCGGGGGCGATGGTGAAGAACGCGTCCATTGCGGTGCAGGTAGTGTGATAGGCGGGAGAGGAAGAGGGCGAGGTTGAGATGCCGGGAAGGGCGGAAGGGGAGTTGTGCACGCGGGGTCTGGAGGGCGACTTCGCTGTTGGTGATGGGCTTTGACCTTTGGTATTTATGCAAAGTCGGACCTCAGGCTCCACATCGTTCAGGCAGAACCGGAACTTCGTTGGTAAACGAGGGTGCGGCTGTCGGGCCAGCCCAGCGCGCTCCGCGGCGTCATGTTCAACGCCTGGAGGATGGCAAGACAATAAGCTGTAAGCGCCGAGTCCTGGAAGACAAGATGGCCGATTGGGATAGTACCCACCTTCGTGTGCGTTGATGCGCTATCTCAGGCATTTGATGCGCCCCAGACGTGCATGCCATTGGCTCACGCTATAATCAGAACGTCGGTGAGTTCTATGAAAAAGGAGAGGCAGGGGAAGACAATACGTGACACCGCCGAAGCTACTCAACGCCCGGCGCTATACCGTCTACGTCTTCACAAGCGCGTGTACCTACGGCGCTGCGCTCAGCGGGACCGTCGGGGTGGCAGCTTGCGTAATGCGCGAGCTACCATCTATGAAACACCGGCTTTGATCTCAGCGCGAACCCATCAAGCCGTCCGCGGGCCATGCGTCGGGCCATGGGATTCACCTCTATTGTGTTTTGGGCGTCTAATGTTTTGGGCAACGTTCGCGAAGCTGGCGATCTTGTGAGAGAGAACCGGGCCGGATGCATTGGATGGTGAGCGCGGCCGCGTCGGATGTTGGGGCGCCAGATCAATGTGAATGCGGGTGGAGCGGCGTCGGACATGAGGCTTGCGGAGACAAAAGAGAGAGCAGGGGAGGCGTTCCGGCGTGAGCGCTGCAAGTTGCAGGAAGATGAGCAAGCTGAGCGACTATGCCGTATGCGCTGAACGGACATTCACGGTGCAGTCTAAAGAAAGGCCTAACCATTTGTCAAGAGAACACGGGATGAAAGTCGTAAGCTGAACTCACCAGTCGGTAATCTGAGAACAGTGTTCAAGGAGGCTGGAACGGATCTCGTCGCGCAGGCAAGATGGACCCAGACATGGACTTATAGGCGCTATTGAGCACGTTTATGCGGCAGGCCGAAAGAAGATGCATTTCGATAGACTGGGTAGTGTACATACGGGGTGAATCCGTACGGCGCGAGGGGAGCTCACCGTGAACCAAGGTCCAGCTTCGCTACAATTCTCCGTGTAACACGTATCCACCCATCTACCTCAATTCCGGAACGGCTGTATCTGTGGCGTCGTTGACATATCTGGATGAGATGCCAATTGCAACGTATCTCGTGGTGAAAGAGGAGCTGTGGATGGCGAAGCCCGTTTGAGCGAGAGCAATGACTTGTTCGACCGCTGTTAATGGTATCGTACCACCTCATCCAGGGCTTCATGTCTGTTCCAGACTCTCGTCCAACCCAACCGAAAAGTACATAACCCAAATTGGATTCGGCTCTTCAAACATGCGATGAAACTGTGGCCCCGAGCTTGTGCCAGGCCTCCAGTATTCGAGCCTTCCCGCTGTCAGCCGTGCCGGGCCGTGCTACCCAATCTCAAGGCAAATGTTCAGTCCGATTGACTACACGAGTACGTACGATTATCCTTCCTGTGGGATTGTCGGGCTGATTGTGATCGTCGGGGATGCCCTGTAGGGAAGGATCGGCGAGGGCGAGACGATGAAAGAAGGCAAGAGTGGCCATCGATGAGAGCTCGACGACGAACGTTGGTCGTCGTTGGTCGTCGTCGCCGGGCCCAGCGCGGGCTATCGTCGGAGTTCCGTCGTCGCGGTCGACAGCGACGCGCTCCGACGCGCTCGACCGGAGCCCAGAGGGCGCGGCCAGCGCTACACGTGACGTCACCGATGAGTGAGATCGTCCGCTGCAGCTGCTCAAAAAGTCGGACCGGCCCAGTTTCTCGCCTCCCGCTCTCCTCCCGCCGCCATCGCCCACGATGAGCTCGCTCAGACACCATCGAGTCATCATCGCCTCCCTCTTTCTCCCCAGCACCGCCGTCCTCGGAGAGTCGCCTCCCGCCTCGCCTGCAGAGCCCGCTGTCCCGACCCCCGCTTTCGCCGCTCCGACCCCGCATGCAAGGCCCCATCCACTCACCAGGGCGTCTGGGCCTCTGAAGAGTATTGTGGAAGATCTTAGGGACAAGGTGAGCAGTCAGTCGCTTCACGGACGAGTCGCACTATCTGTGCATCGGAGAGGGGTTTCTGGGGATCGAAGGCGTTAAGCTGCCTTCCATAGCCGGGGGAGGGAGGTTCTGTTGGATACATTACCTGTAATCCCCATATATGCGCTTTCTCGCACTCCCCGACATGTGTTCATTCATTATTCTTTTGCTTGTCTCTCATGGGTATCATGTGCTCATGATAATCTCAGACAACGCGTCACCCTACGCCGTCTGTTACGCCCGGAAATGAGGTCGGCAACCCATTCTCGAGGATATCGTCGCCTGCAAATGCCCCGCCGGACTCCCTATTGGACGCTTTGGCTGGCAGGTTGGGAGCGAAAACTCCCGGTGTCAACGGAGGTACGAAAGGAACGAACGGTGCCCGTGGCTTCCAGACCACCCACCACGGCAGTCAGGCAGGGTCACCTCGCGTACAGCGCCGTGCTTCTCGCTCGTCCGCGCAACGAACGGCCTCTCGTTCTCTGTCTTCGTCGCGGCACGACCCTACCTCCCACAGCCAGAAATGGCACATCGAGAGCAACCCACACGTAAGCGACACTGGTTCCTGAGGCAACTCGTAGACTGACCGCACGTCAATGGTTATAGTGCAACGGCGGGTTGAAGAATGCCATAGAGAGCGTCGGAGACAGACTGCGTCGCAAGCTCTGGGTCGGTACCCTCGGCGCGAACACTGACGGTTTCCGTGAAAGCCTTCGCCGCAACATGGAATGGCGCATGCGCGAGGAACGCGACAGCCTCCCCGTGTGGATTCCCGATTCCGAATTTGCCAGTTGTTACGACGAGTTTTGCCACCAAGTCCTCTGGCCCGCGCTCCACTACGCTGTCCCTGACGCGCCGAAGACCAAGTCTTTCTACGAGAGCGCGTCGTTCAAACAATACGTGGCCGTTAACCAGCGCTTCGCGGATGCTATCGTCTCGGCGTACAATGAGGGTGACATCATCTGGGTGAATGACTACCACCTCATGCTCCTCCCCGCGATGCTCCGCGAGCGCCTCCCCCATGCTCCAGTCGGCTTCTTCATGCACGTCGCCTTCCCCTCGTCCGAGATCTTCCGCTGCCTCAGCGTCCGGGAGGATCTGCTCAATGGTGTCCTCGGCGCCGACCTCATTGGATTCCAGACCGCCAACTACGCACGACACTTCCGCCAGACCGTGAGCCGCATTCTCGCCGCGGAGGCGCTCCCGAAAGGAGTTCAGTTGGAGGACCGTTTTGTCGACGTTGGAGTGTTCCCTATGGGTATTGACGTCAGTAGCATCACTACGAAGAAGTTGGTATTTTATCTTTCTGTGCTTGCGAACCGTTGCTTATATGTTGATCTAGACACGAGCCGGACGTCCTCGAGTGGGTTAAGTTACTCAAGCAACGGTATGCAGGCATGACTCTCATCGTCGGACGCGACAAGCTCGATGGAATCCAAGGCGTGCGCCAGAAGATCCAGGCGTTCGAGGCCTTCTTGGACAAGTATCCCGAATATCAAGGCAAGGTCGTCCTCATCCAAGTTGCGCTCCAGACAACGGAGGAGAACGAAGCTCAGGGTGGCGTGGCCGACGTCGTCTCCCACCTCAACTCTCGCTTCTCGACGCTCACCTACCAGCCTGTCGTCTTCCTGCACACTCAAGATCTCACCTTCAGCCAGTATCTCGCTCTCCTTACGGTTGCCGATGCTTTCATGGTTACTAGTCTGCGTGAAGGAATGGCTCTACGCGCGCACGAGTTCGTAGAATGCCAGGACGAGCGCCACCGTCCCCTCATCCTGAGCGAGTTCACGGGCTCGTACAGCTTCAGCGGGTTCAGGTCTTGCATCCCTGTCAACCCCTGGGATAAACGTATGACCGCGCAGGCCATTCATCAAGCGCTTACCATGGCCGACGATGAAGCTAAGTCGCGTTGGGAGGTGCGTTCTAGACTTTTTCTGCTGAATGACGTCATCGACTGATCAGCCCGACCACCCAGGACTTGCACAACCACGTCGTCACGCAGAGCGCGCAAGCATTCGTGACCTCGTTCCTCGTGCGCTGCCTGCGCTCAAATATTGAGCACACGCAGAACGCGGAGACGATGTCGATCGCCACTCTCGACGTCGCACGCATCATCCCGCGCTACCGCCACTCGCAGAAACGCCTCTTGCTGCTCGACTTCGAGGGCACGATCTGGCAGCGCGACATCCGGACCATCGCACGCAACGCGGGCATGCTCCCAGGGGAGAAGCGCGAGTTTTCGCCACCTGAGGATGCACTGCGCCTCTTAAACAAGCTCGCGGAGGACCCGCGCAACCAGGTCTGGCTCCTGAGCGGGCTGCCGGTCAAGGGTATGCTGGACGTCGTCGCTGAGAAATCACCAGCGATTGGTATCATGTACGCTCTCTATGTTCTAGCTATCCGTGATCGAAGCTGACGCTGCTTTTTGCAGCGCCGAGAACGGCTGCTTCATCAAGGCGCGCTCTGACCGTCAAGGAAAGTCTCCAGAGTGGATCAGCATGGTCGCGAACTTCAACTTGACTTGGAAAGCCGCCTGCATGGAGATCCTTCAATACGTGAGCACAATCACAAGTCAAAGTAAATTATGTCCGTCTGATTACCTGTGGACTACAGTTTTCCGAGCGTACACCTGGCGCATTCGTCGAGGAGCGCGAGGCGTCCGTCGTCTGGCGCTTCTGGACTGGAGACACCATTCACCCACACGCGTCCGACTGGCACTGGGCGCGCCGCCAAGCAGCCGAAGCGCAGAACCACATCTTCGACTCGCTCGGCGAGCGATATGGCCTGCGTATCATCCCCGGCTCGACCTCCTTCCTCGTCCTGCCGAACAACATCTCGCGCTCGACCGCCGTGGGTGCGGTGCTCCACCCTGGGGGACCCACGGCGACCGCTCCCGCGGCGTCCGCTTGGCTCTCGACAACGGAGCCGGGCGAGAACGAGGGCATGAGCGAGCACGACTTCGTCCTAGCGGTGGGCAAGGACGAGAAGCTGATGCGCCGCCTGAACGAGCTCGACGGCGCGGAGACCTGCTCGACGCGCGCGAACAAGGGCACGGACGCCAAGTGGCGGCTCGATGTCGATCAGGTTGTACCGACCTTGTGGCGTTTCGCAGAGACGAAGTGAGCGGTGGGTGGGTACGTGTAAGTGCGTGCGGTTCCGACGTGTAGACGGAAGGACAAGAAGGAAATCAAGGGCTGGTGTTCGATATATATGTAGCGTATCTTTGGGTGCCTGGGTTTGTGTTAGGAATAAACGCTGTAGTAACCAACATGTTGTATGTAGTACTATCCTCGTGTACAGTAGGCTTGTATACATCCCGCCTACGAACCGTGCACTACTCCTGTGCGACCGATGCTGCGCGGCGAATTCTCAGAGGTTTGAGACCGTCACGCTGGTTCATCACATATACACCCATATGAATTCCCCAACATATCTTTACATCACTACGCCCAACAAAACCCGTTCGTATACAGAAAGTCGAAGGTGATAATAATAGAACCACGAAGGAACCAGTGGTGGGGCGTCGCAGCGAAAAGGCAGCGGCGTACGCCTATGTAGTCCTGTGATGGAAATGAGCTAGGGTGCAATGGTGCGAGTTGCACGAGACTCACGGTGGTGAACGAAATCAGAGCTCGGAAGCCTGATGAAGGGGCTAGGGGGCCGCTCAAGCGATGGTGCAACTGGAATGGCTGGAGCTGGAGCCAGTGCCTTCGCGGTCGATGAGCTCGGCGGTGATGTCGACGACGGGCTCGGAGGCCGGGACGGCGGAGGAGATGGTGAAGAAGGCGTCCATTGCGGTGATGAGGGAGAGGTGGTGATGGGCGAGGTGTTTCGCGGTGTGTGGTAGCGGGACGAAGACACAGGAACGAAGTTCGCTGAGGTGGTCTCTAGTTCCTCGATGGCCCCGTATTTATACCTAGGGACAGACAGACCCCACATCTAACCCGCAACGCCCGCAGCCCCTTGAAGCCTCACGCTTTCGAGCTCGACAGCCTCGGACGACGCGGACGTCTTGAGATCCGGCATTCGGGATAGTCGTCCAGGTACCCCGACGCGGGATCCGCACCTCCGATCGTCTTGTTCCTGGTGCTTGGGCCGTCGATATGACAATAGACGCGGGCCCCGGGGGCCCGTCAAGAACATTAAGGGGGAGGTGGGGCGGTGGCCGTGCAGCTTAATAGCGGAGGAATGGAGAGCTCGGGGGTAAGCCTCACGAGCCGTACACTCGAGCGCGTGCTAAAGCGACTGAGGAGTGCGCTTAGTCTTGTCTTGCGCCTGCGACAGACATCTTAGGGTGACTCGACCTGGCGTGCAGCGAACACATCGGAGACGTACCCCGCTACGGGAGAGCACCCGGGTATGTGTAGTGGGCCAGACGACCTATGCGGCTATGAATGCTGTGGTGGCTAGAAGGATGGCTGGAGTCCAGAGGCTGGCGCAAAGAGGCCTTAGAGAATTCAAGATACTCGTATGAGCAGGATAGTCTAAGCTGGGTATCTGGGTAGACGACGTACCTAAGGTGCGCATTGTCTTGAATGCTCGGCACTCAGCGCTGAGTTCGGTGAGAATGCGACTTCCGGAGCCGTTCACCCCGATGGCATATAGGGTCGGCTGCCGGCGGGCATTTCAGGTGTGTCAGAGATATTCCGCGGAGCGACGCGACGTTAATGTTTCACCTGTAGTAGACGTCTAAACATCGTTAGAGTCGCGAAGTAAGAGTCACTGTGGCAACTGCATGGAATGAGTGAAGTGGTTAGAATAGGAGCTGTGTCACTTGATTGATCCCTTTACTCTAGGAAAACATGCAAATAGGACGAAACTGCAACACACTGCGGTCCGCGCTCGGCGTCGGCGAAGAGGATAGATCGCAAGCCAGCGTAGCTGGTGTTCGGATACCGTACGGTGGCGGACATTTTTTCTGAGTATGAGACATCCAAACTCCGCCTGAACTCGAAACCTGCAATCTCGGCAGGCATTGAACGTCTTCTACTCTTTCTACGCTGCCCGACGTCTCTCACACATGACGTCGAGAGGTTTGAACGCTATGATACGACAAACAGTACGCTATTGACCTCCTCGAGTACTCCAGGCTCATGTTAATCACGCTTGCATTCAAGACACACGTAGAAGGCCTCGTTATACTCAACACGCTGAAGGGCACACGCATGGTAAGTAAGCTGCGCAAGATGGTACTGATTATAAATGTACAGTCGAGTGTATGCGTCTGTGCTGGCGTGTTGTGGTGTTATACAGTATGATGATGCTAAGAACGAGAGTGTGCTGTCGCTAGACGCGTCTAGGACCAAAACCGCGAACGAACCGCCTCCTGCTCCCTCTCTCTGCGGCACGTGCCTGTCTTCCCCTGCCCCTCCTCCCCAGCCCTCCCTTCTGCCCTCTTCAAACCTCCAAGAAGCCAAGGACAAAGTGACAAACATAACATGTTGAATGGGAATCCAATAAAGATATGCGGGCAAAGCGCCGTGAACGAAGATTGGTGGATGCCGTGACGAGTCGTATCGCGACCCCGGTGGGTCGCGAGTCGTAAAAATGATGCGTGTAAGAGTCGGCGCGGGCCACTCTATTGGCGCGCAAGCACAAGGTAAGCATCGCGTGGAATAAGCCAAGTACGGAACTCGCTGCTTACCATATGAGCAGGCCTGCCGTTTATGCGATGACGCAACTCGAGTGCGAAGAGCTGCTGCCCGATGACTCGGCGTTAACGAGGATCTCCTTCACGGAGGGCTCCTCGGCGGGGACGGGCGAAGCGATGGTGAAGAACGCGTCCATTGCTGGTGATGAGGTTGTGGTAGTGGTGGTGGTGCGTAGGATGCGGAGAGCGAAGAGCGAGGAGAGCTGAGCTCGAGAGCTGAAAGCTGCAATGAAGTTCGACGTCTTCGTTGTGATCCTCGGCCTTCGCACTCCCATTTATATACGCTCAACAGCGTACGGCGTGGGCAGCGGGCACGACGTCCTCGCGCTTCTACCAGGCACCTGTCGGGAGGACGTTGACAATAAGCTGTCCCGCCCTGGCAGCGAGCCGCCCGCGGAGGCGGATCCTGTGTGGGCACGCGGCTGGGTTACCGGATTAATGCCGCGCGGTGGACGTCTTGGCCTTCGGCACCGTCGCGAGCTTGCTGCACGTCAATGACGGCGCGCGTAGTCTGTCGAGCCCGACGCTCGACACGCGTCGTGAGCTGGAGCCTCGCTGGCCTTAAGTGTAAGGTTTTCCTTTGGGCTTCTCGCTCCAACGCACTATGCGATGCTCGCGGTGTGTTCTAGCTCGGCCGTGCGTCTTTAACAGGACACATCTTTGCCTGATGAGGGATGGGTCATCTGAGAACCGCCGCTATTGTGTTTGCACTCTCGTCCGGGACGCTCTCGCACATCGTGGTCCGGCTATCCTTCCGTCGCGCGCCGGTATCGCGATTGATATTGCGCAGCGCGCGAGGCTTCTCTGGATCCGGCGACATTGTCGTCGTGCTCGCGCGCGTGGGCGTCTCCAGGGAAGCGACTGTGGCTACGCTTACTCCACTGCCGCCTTTCCTTGCGCCCGCGCCTCTTCGTTCGGTGTTCACAGTATATATTGAACTGAGCTCCTGCTCCACTGGACACAGTTGTCGTGGGATCTACTCCTCTATCCCTCTGGATTCACCCTCAGAGGGACCGGCACGCCTCCCCGAAACACAATAAACCCTCGCTCCCGTTTACGACCGTGCGTAATGTCATGATCCCACCGCGGCGCCGCGCGCCCATCGATGCGTCCCTACCATACAAAATCCGCGCGTTCTAGTGAGTAACGCGAGTATGGTATGCCCTCCTACCATACTCGTCCTTGACAATAAGCCTCAAGGCGCCCACCGCGTCCGCAGGCGCCCAGTCCTCCTGCTCGTTTGGGCAATGCGTTCACGGCCCGTTCCGCAGTTTGCAGGGAGGCGGGCATGTCGGAAACGGATCGAGATCGCAGATGTCTTCGCCGCATGGATGGCCGCCCTGCGCAAAACAAAAAGCTCGTGCGCGCGCGCGAGATGGTGGCGCGATCCCGGAGGGTCTGGACGTCTGATGAGCCGTGCTGGCTACGTCGGTTCTGGGCAGGCTCGCTCTGTGGGCGCACTGCGCTGAGGCCGTAGACGTGATACGCGCGCCGAAGGATGCATCATGTATCCCGGTTTGGACAAAATGCTTGGTGTGGAAGTGCATCGCTGAGAAGGGCGGGTTTCAGACGCCCTCTCGGGACCGATGGCCTGACGAATTCGAGACTGCAGAGAACTCAATGTCAGGGTCCCGGCTGGACAGGTCTTCCATGACAAAAGAACTCGCATGCCAGACCTGTCCGGAGATGAGAGCGTTTGGTCCGTAGAAGGCTTGGGCTCGTTGGCAAGGGGTGTACCTCCTCAGAAACTGAGACCGAGCCAAGTGCGATGCTGCTCTAATTCGCTATGACGCCGGATCGGGCGGGAGGCACTTGGGAAGCATTTCTTCACTTGCAACGGACACGAGGCCAAAGCTATTGTCTGCGGGGGAAATGAACAACCTGGATGACTAGGATATAGTTGCCCCACGTAACTGATCTGCGAGAAGCAAGTTTCAGCTGGGCGAACTCAGCCTTGGGTATGTTGAGAACTCACCACCTGAGCCCTATTTGCGCCGGCGTGCAGTCGACAGCTCCCGAACAGATACCGTCGCCGCTTCGAGACCATGAGAAATGCGACTCGAACGTCTAGGGCGCATAGTCCGCGCAAAATTGCTCCTGGGAGCTTATCGAATATACGAGAGCGGACGGGGTCACGGGTGGGCACCTTCCTCTTGAATACTGGATATGCGACGCCAGGTCAGCATAGACCCCTAGTATACAATCGGAGACGCAGCTTACCACATGATCAACCGTTCCCAATGCCCCAAGCTTCAGCTTCATGCCATATGCCACCAGTCGCGCGTATGCAAACACTCCCCTCCGGTACACGCTGCATTGGCGAGAACGGCACGTACTAGCAGAATGCTTGCTCCGGAAGCTGCTGGTCCCGCTCGAGTGTTTGTCCGCTGCCCCCGCATGCCCTTAGATCGTAAAGCTTATAGGCAACCTGCGCTGCCGCACCAGGAGGCTGACGGAGTAGTTTGTCTCAGCGTACATACGTAGACAAACATGCCATTCGGACGTTGCGGTTTCCGCGTCGGCGAGTACTGGTTGATTGTGGATGCATGACGGACCGTGATTCGGGAAATTTCAGCGGAACGGTGTTCACAGGGTCTCAGCATCACCCAGAGGAGATGGCATGAGGAACGGGTTCGACAGAAGCGAGACTAGTACTGCTGAGAGTCGAAGGCACTGGCACAGCGGTATTAGAGTTGCAAAGCCGTACTATTTGAAACTGTATGTATGACCCAAGCGCCGGTTCACGTCTGTTCACGTGGCATCATTATAATGTGACGTCACTTGTTCTCAAACTTCCTGCCGGTGAGGACCTGTGAGGACCGTACCTCACAGGCTCCCAATCAACCGTTTGACTCTGAACCATCCAATCGAACCCGGTTCCTCAAAGCTTCACAGATAGTCACTAACCTCTCATATTGCAACTAGTGTATGGATGACTTAGTCACTTCACTGTAGCAACATCCTCGTAACATCGTGACAACAAGTCAACCTGGTTGAACGACTTCTATCGCTCTTCACGTAGGTCTCTTTTATTTCGCTCTCACAATTGAAGCCCTCAGATGTGTTTTGACGTAATCAAACTGCTCTGCAGAGTATCTTCAGCCACCTACGATAATCGCTAAGCAATGTCTACGCTCGACAACATCGGCGCCGGTTCACATTCGAGACAAGATGCGCATCGCTGTCGAAGCTACTCCTAGAGCCCCAATACTAGCACGTATCAAAGCAAGGATCATTCCCATTGCAACATTCTGTGCCATCGTTGGAACTACGGACGTTTTGGCGACGTTCTTATCTACTTGTACGTGCATCAATCTTCTCTCCAATATGTTTCCGAGTCGCGGAGTTTGATTGATCAGCAATCGCAAAGGACTGCGCGCTAAGGATCCGCGATTTTGACGGGTATACCGACAGCATCGGTGCCACACGGAGTAGACCAGAGCGACGCGGAGTCTTGGGCGCGACAGATCTTCGCAAAGCCCTGTGGGCGCATGTCGGCTAGGACAAGGCAACCAGTGCATGCACGATCAACGCGCACAACGCCAGATGTATAAAAGCTTGTCTATGCAGGAAGGACTTGTCGTTACCTCACCCCACACCACATTCACAGATCTTTTTATCGCTCCTTCTTACACGTACCACTACAAGATGTTTAATCGGGGTGTCGCAACTTTCATCTCCCTCTCAGTCCTCTTTGCTCCGAGCTGTGAGTCTTCGAGCCCTATCTCTTGCGGATGTTTTCTTATGTCCACGGGTCATACAGATGCCGACGTGACCTCGCTCTTCGTGCCGTTGTACACCCAAGGTGCCGCCATCTCGGCCTCCATGGTCGGTGCTAGTGGGGACGTCACTACCTGGGTTATGGGACCAGGCGAGAAGAGTGGGTCCCTGCAGCCGCCGATCGGCACTGTCATCGGCACCCAAGGGTCGTGTATGTAAAAACAGTTGATCTGCTCCGAGTACGGGTACTCATTATATTCATACGCGTTGCAGTTACGCTCATCGAAGGACCTACCCATGTCGAGGCCATCGTTGGTGGGACCGGCGCTGTCGACCTCAATTGCGCCATCAACAACGGTGTCGCCGACTGTACGAACCTGATCGGCGGAGTGATCACAACCACCCTGCCTCCCATGACTGTCACTCTTCTGCCCGTCCAGGTGAGCATGATTCGCCTTTGGGACTACGAAGGATCTTTTCCAGCCTGATCATTCTCTTTCACAGATCCCGGATGGTAGCGGCAGCAAAGGAGATGGCTCGTCCAGCGGCAATGGCGCCGGTTCGACCTCTGGCGGCAACAGCCCGGCTTCTACCGGCTCTTCGAACAACCAGAGCGGTAACTCGAGCAACGCGGCTAAAGTTCTGGTCGCTGGCGGAACGGTAGTTGTTGCCAGCATCGCTGCGGCTATGGGTGTCATCTTTGGTTCCGTTGTTTAGCTTTGCATAGCCGGCGTGCTCTTCTTGTATCATTCTACTTCGGAGCTGGGCATAATATTCATACATTGCATATCAACGACATAGTCATCGTGTGATAGTCGCTGCCGCCTTCTTCATCATTCGGCCATATTTATCCATTGTCTGCGTGTGCAGCGGCAGTGCTGTGATCCGTTGTCTAGCTATTGGCGTAAGTTGTTACACAAAGAGCGTGATTAGAGCATTGTAGAGCACTACAGTGAGCAGTGGATGTAGCGTCCTGTTGGCTCGTCGTAAGGAAAATGGGTCGACTGGGCTGCCATATGTTGACGCTAATTCGTCCCCGTCATGATCGATGCCAGGCAAGCCGTCCAGAGCGTCACGTCGTAACGAAGGCGATTTTCATTACATGGGTCGTGGCAATGCCGTACATACTACGGGTCGGAGTCGTGATTAAGGCGCACACCGATTTGAGCGGGTTCATAGATTCCATAGGCACAGCAACCGGGGATCTTCCCTCGGCGCTCCGCTCGCGGTGGTTTCGTTCTGGCGTATGTGTACTTTCGAAGCAAGGCAACACGTTTCCCCCTATCCACGAGAACAAGGACAGCAGTCCGCACACGATCAATGCGGACAATGTCAGACACAGTGTAGGTGCTCGATGTCAGAATCGCCCGTTCTTTCCGCACCTGTTCATCGGTGGTGCGTACATGTCACTGGCGCGACGTCTTTTAGATAAGTTTGCGCTTCACAGAGTCAGTCTTGTTGTGAGCAGCCTGTGCGTTCGACGTTATGTTCTCTTAGGCTATACACTCCTCACTATACACTGCTCATCCACGTTTCCTGCACAGATATCCTGCACAGCATCTAGTCCGTGTCCTGAGGGTGCACGACGAGCTTCCTAGCACTTACATCCCCAACCCGGAGCCGCTCTAACGCCTGCGGGATGGCAGCGAGACCTCCAGGGACGAGCTCAGAGACGTTGGGCTGCGACGAGATCGGGGCCATCAGTCAGCCACATTTGCAGGAAGCGTCCAGGAGTGCTTACCGTGATCACGCCCTCCTCGAGGAGGCCTTCGAGCGCCTCGATGAACTTGGGGCTGAACGCGCGGTTCGGGGGCTGCGTTATCACGCCAGCGGTGTGTACGACATTGATACCTGGTGCTGCCTTCCTCTTGGGCGGTATGATCTCCTCGGGCGTTAGGAGGACAAGAGCTCCGTTCGGGAGCGCGAGCTCGAAGCCCAAGTTCTGGGTGTCGGTGACCGAGATGCCGTCAAAGACGACGTCGACGCCGTTCGGAGCGAGCTTCGCAACCCCGGCGATGATGGTGCGGGGTGGCAGCTTGCGATCAAGGACGTGCGTCGCGCCGAGAGCCTTCACAATGTCGGCGTTGTGGAGTGACGCGGTTGTGATGATGGTAGAGAAGCCTGACAGCTTGAGGAACTGGAGAGCTTTTAGGACAAGGAAAGGCTCTACGTGAGATGTTGCGTTCGGGATGAGAATGGGTCAACGTACCGGCCTGACTAGCCGAGGCGGCACCACCGAGGACCACACCCGCACGACCAGCGTACTTGCCACGTCCGCCGGCCTCCCAAGGAGGAGTAAGCCGCACGCTTTCAGCCGAGGGGTTGGAATTATACAACGGGGTCGCGGCGGACGACGCCGCCGTAGGCAGAGTAGCTCCCTCATCCTACGTCATACTGTCCGGAATCTGTGTGATGGCCAGACCTGTCAGCACGCAAGAACGCAAGCTGTACGAATGCATCTGTACCTTAGCAGCAATGGACGCCGGGGTGCGGACGTACTGCTGGAAGGTGTTGGTGTTGTTATCGAATTGGCCTTTCTGAGAATGAGCCTCAAGCGAATTTAAGGAGGGGTTCAGTACATACACTCTGTCGCCTATCTTGAGCCGGGTGACGTTGGCGCCAACAGCAACGACAGGACCAGAGGCAGAGAATCCGAGAACGTAGGGGAACTTGTCGGCGATGATGCCCCACGCTGTGGCCTTCCAGTTAGCTGGATCGAGCGAGGTGGATTCGACTTTGACGAGCACATCATCGGCAGCGGGCGGGATAAGCTCAATAGTCTCGACGGCGAAAGGACCGAACTTTCCCAGGAGGTGGAGGACCTTCTGAGTCTTGGGGAGTGGCATTGTGAGTACGCTTAATAGTGATGAGCGTTTTCTAAAGGGAGGTTGAGTAAACCGTGAGGAGAAATGAGCCAGTGTTATATACGCGTGGCAGAGCGTCGCCACAGTATCCCGCCATGGAGCATCCCGCAAGTTCATGTTTGGGCAATACTCCGAAGGCCCGGTACCGGACTATAGACCGGCTTCTGCGGATGAGTATCTTCGTAAGCCCAGCATCCGAGCAATGACGGACCACGGACTTCTGGCGTTACTGTTGGTGGTAAGTTGCACTTCCAACCTTGAACGTGACATAGCACCAAACCTCATAAGATCATCTGAAATGACGTAAGTATAAGAAGTTGCAGTCGGTCCAATCGATACGTTCCTGGAAGGCCGCCCGGGTTGAGCACGCAGGGGTGCAAACATAGGTCATCCCGAAGTCGCAAGTCGGGCGGACACCGGTGCCGCGCCCGCCGCTTCTGCTGGAAATGTGTTACAAACCACCCAGGCGAGTCAGTCTAACGTAACGTACCTCAACGTTTGCCGTGTCTCATACGGGACCGACGTCCCCATTGGGGTCCTTGAGCAGTGATGAACGAGAAACTGGATAGAGGGAGAATACTCACGACCATGCGAAGCCTCGATGAGAACCTCCGTTCGCTCATGAATTGTTATGGCTTGGCATCAACCGACTCAGCCAAACGTAGCGAGATCTTTCGTTCAGTCGAGCATCAAGGACAGAAATCGGTGGATAAAAAGCGGCCAGCGCTGAATGACAAGGTGAACGTTTCACAACAGCGTATGGATGAACGCAGCAGCCGCTATCAACACGCTCGTAAGAACCATTGCCCCAGAAGTTCTCGCCGCTCCGTTGTCCTTAGGCTATAATAGTCCGAGTCTTGATGAGTGAGCGATATGGGTGCAGATGCTGAACCAATGCTGAACACTCACATGAACATTATACGTAATCGCCGTTGCACTGGCCGTTTCAGTAAAGACGGTTCTTTGCGTGCCTGAAGCCGAAACTATCCCCGTGCAAACAGCGACACCGTCTTCCAGGCCACAATCATTGATGAGGAGGAGATTATCGGCGCCAGGGGGGGCCAAAGCGAGACTGACTTGACTTGAGTTCTCGACGAGTGTCGCTAGTGATAGGAGAGAGCACCGTGAGAGAGCGAATCCGGTGACATGAATGTAGATACCAACCCGTAGCCGTAACAATGGGCGCCCCTTCGGTCGGTTTTCGAAGGGGCGGTGCACTAGAGACCTCCACTTCAATCTGCCACGTTGTGTGGCCTTTGTCATCGACACCGATGTTGACTGCGGTAATATCCGGGGCTTGCCCATTAACCCCCGAGATACGGCCAGGGATTACGAGGGATAAAGGCGCAGAGGCTATTAGAAGAATGGCATTAGCACATATGTGGGATGGCGAAGAATCTGAAATTACTCACAGATCGGAGCGCAAAGTGCAAGCAACGCCATGGGAGCGATGACCTTGGCATGCATGGCCGAAGACAGCGAAGATGAAGGTAACGAAGGTAAAAAGGAGAAAACAAGGGATAGGTGAGAAGACCAGACCAGCTGAATAAGGATCCTCCACTCACCCCTACCTACTTATGCGTCCACAATCTAGTACGTCAGTTTACAAGCGATCCCACCACTGTACAGTTCACTGCGAACAGTGAACGTCAATAAGAGTATTGATGGCGTGCGGAAGTTCTCGTCCATATCGTTCCCGTCTCCGGCTATCTGGTGATTGTTGCTGAAGCAGCCCGCTCAATAGACAGCGTGTGAGGGCCCGCCTCAGCTCTGCTTCGAGTTCAGACAGCTTTCAAGTCTAGCGCTTGCGTCGGCTGAAGCCTATTCTTGGGCTTCAAAGGCGAGCTCGGTTACGAGCGACTCTCGTTGACCCCATCGTATCGGCTACGTGGCAGGTAGAAGCTTCGTCTCTGTCATGGATGGTAACCCGTAGCAATATAAGTACGAGTCAACGCTTCAATGCTACTTGCATTAATACACACCTCGCAACTAGTATTAGATATGGTGGGCCACTTGAAGAAAGAACAAATGAAGTAACGGCTCGACCATCATGTCGAAGAGCACTCTCTCACTGTGTGCAGCAGTAAGTTTGCGCTCCGAGCGCCGGCGAGGACCGAAACATGGTTCTCACCTTTCTGGATGCACTGCGCCGAATCTGATAGTGGCGCTACGATGAAGAGAACACGTATTGATGATCTGTGCCAGCGGCGTGTTGGAGCGTACTCGGAAGCTATCTCGACTCCGAGACTCGAAGTAGTACAGACATGCTAAGAGGGAGGGTCCTCACATTCACGAGAACATAGCTTCGCATGGACGCACCATGAGGCGTAGAAGTGTGCGCCAAGGAGGCATAGAGGCTGAGAAAACAAAATGCAGGGAAGATTCTGGCGTAGCAATGTGGGAAGAGGGAGGGGAAAGCGAGAGCATATTTCGTACCTAGTGTCCCCTCGCTACCCGCATTATGAACACATGCCGTCGTTGTACACAGACCATCCGTGTCATGGTACAACATCAGAAACGATGACTCGCCACAGACCGGCGCCGGGAAAGCCGAGCCGGTCATATAATGTCCTCCAGTAGCTCGCAGCGTTGAGTAAAGACACCTGGCGCATCACCAGCACTTTTCATCTGGGGCAGTGACTGGGAGACGGATCTTGGAAGATCATTTAGAGAGCAGCGTGTTTAAAACAGTGTTGCTTCCGAAGTTGTCGAAATCATTGCAGCGAATACGTTGGATGAGCCTGCCAGGACGGTGTTGTGCACGTCGGCTTGAAATGCGGATCGCCGTGCGTCAACTTCATATGGAGTGCTGTAAGAGCTTTGAAATATTGTGTGGAAGAGGACGTATGACAAGAGGAAAGTTTCCGTCCTTCGCCGATGGAGGTGAATGTGGGAGTCAAGGAAGCGCTTGCCCCCAGCGCCTCGTGGTCGGAGGCGCGGACGAGCCCGGTCTGGCCCGCAGGTGTACTTGGTACGGACTCCAGAGACACGTTGGCTAGCTGCCGGCCCGTTGGTGGCAGGCCTAGGCACAAGTCCGAACTGATGTCCTTAATGCCTGGCTTGAACATGACTCCATTTACGGAACATTCGGTATACGCGTGGCGTAGTAATGGTGGAAGCTTCTTCCGGAGATATTCTCTCAGAGTGTACAAATTACAATACATCTGCCACTGGAAAGCCCTCAGGCTGGAAAGATGTGCACGGTGCGGAGCCTCATCGAAAACAGTACAAGTACATTTATGTGATCAAAATCTCCTCCCAGCTACAGCAGCGTATTCACAAAAGCGCTGATGCATACAGTGGCACTGATTGCCAGCATCATCCCTGCGGGCCCAATGATACCCGCTCCGTTGTCAGACTTGACGTGGGGAGGGAAACTCGTCAGTGAGATCTCCTGTCGATAGAAACGGATACAATGGTCTACTTACTGTCTGAACATCGAGAAACTTCACCGCTTCTGTGCCAGTTTCGAGAGTCTGGGTCGTACCCGAGGCAGAGAGAATGGCCGTACAGTTCGCGACACCATTCTTGATCGAGCAGTCGCCGTGGAGTATTCCAGCGCTGTCGACATCACTGGCGCTGAATTGAACGTCGTTTGGTCCTTCGACGAGAGTGGCTGTATGCGAAATCAATCATGAAGAACATTCTGCTAGAGAGATAAGAGATTGAGGACTACTTACCTGTAGCGAAGATAGCCGCGGCAGTGTCGGTGTAGGATCCACTGGGTGTGCCAACAGCGACGCGCCACGACGTGCGGCCCTGAGAATCCACACCGAGCTTATCGGCTGTGTAGGGAGCAAGGTCTGTGGAATCCTGGCCCGGTATGTAAAGAGAAACGATGGCAGCATCTAATCCACTATCAGTAAATGGTAGTGCATGAGGTACAGGCAGCGAAACCCACTGGCTTGAACGAGGAGCACGGCAACAAAGAAGCTAGAAGCAAAAGACCTAGAGAACATGACGGGAAAAAGGCTGAGAGAGAGCTGAAAAGAACTATTGACAGGAAAACTAAGAGCCCAAGTCTCTGTGGCAGATCTCTTTCAGCATCCTACTTATACATCACGAGCTTACACGCAGCGTCACCGTTGCGACTCAAGGGCACTGCATCATATTGCGCCTCGTCTGTCAAGTGAGAACTATTTTGAGTTCTAGCGTTCCATCTTGGGTTCTAGCGATCCACCTTGGGTTCTAGCGATCCACCTCTTCAACGGGCGCGGACCACAAGGGTCAAATTTTGAGTCAAAGAAGGGATCGCAGCGGGCGGTGGTCGATGGCAACATACGCCGCTACTCACGTAGCGGCAGATAAGTTACTGGGTCGTATCGTGCCTGACTATGCCACAGACCACATACTACACAATGGGCGAGGGGAGATCTGCATAACGTAAGCGAAGGTTAGAAGGCGTAATTCTCCGATGCAGCGAAAGTGTTGGGAAGACGCTCACTGATGAACTTGATACTGTTTTTGGCAAGTAACATCTGGCATCGGGACACAACAATGCGGGGAACCTGCTCGCGCACAGGGGTCTCCTTCTGGATCCCGTTCAACGATTACCGCGGGTTCAGATATTGGCTCCAGTCGTCTGTTCATATAAACGAAAGGAGATTGAGTGCTTCTGGAAGGCTTTCGTGGGGAAGGCCGACGGTATACCTCCGGACCTAGACAGGATCAGGATCTCATTGAAGCAATCTTTACGAAGGCGAGCAAGTACACCTCAACGAACGGATATCAGGGAGCCCCTCTCAACTACAACAAGGTGTTCACGAAAGCACCCAAATAGATAACCGCAGTTGCAGCCAGCATCGTGCCTATGGGTCCAACGACACCCGCTCCGTTGTCAGACTATGTCGAAGTGATCGTCAGAATTTGCGTCGACGGGGTCAGGAGCGACGTGCGCAATCAAAGACTCACGGTCTGTACGTCCCTGAGCTTCGCCGCCTCCGTGGTAGTCTCGATCGGTTGAACCATCCCCGCAGCTGAGAGGACGGCTGTGCAGTCCGCGATGCCATTCTTGATCGAGCACTGGTTCTGGAAAAGAACGCCGTCGAAGGCTTCGCCGCTGAGAACCGCGTCGTTCGGCCCTTCAACGAGAGTTGCTGCGCGCGAGCAAATATATGAACACTGCGCGCTGGAAAGGTGCAAGCACAAAGCTTACTGGTAGCCGCAGCAGCTACGTCGTCGGTCCCAGTTGGAGCATCGGTGAAAGATCCATTGGCCGTGCCTATAGCAATTCGCCATGACGTGCGGCCTTGCGAGTCTACGCCAAGTCTGTCCGCGGTGAACGGTGTGAGACGTTGGAACCCTGACCGGGAATATAGAGGGAAACGATGGCAGCGTCTGCCGTCTGGGTTAGAGGATTGCAAGGTCTAGGATACAAGCGGTGCGACTTACTCGTTTGTACGAACAGAGCTGCAATGAAAGCAGCAGAAACAGTCTGTTTGATGAACATAGTGAGAATAAGGGAGAAGACTGGGTAAAAGGTGCTCCTCTGGAAGAAATTGAGCAGAAATGGTTCGAGCAAGGCTGTCCGATCCTTCCCTGGTCATATTTATACATTGTGAGCGTACACCCGACCGGTCTAGCCGTTGATAATCCACGATGCGAATGCGCTGTATTGTGTGTCCTCGCTTCGTCAAGGGTGATCCGCTTGTACTTCTGGTGCTACCCTTCTTGAACGGACGTGGGCTGCGAGCACTGTCGCAGGGAGTGTTCTGGCCGATAGTCCACAGCAACACCTATGACCTATACTAGCAGCAGATTGTCGTATAGGCCCGAACCACATCGCAATTAACCTCCAATTACTGGACGCTCGAGGTCCAAAATAACGTCTGTACAACGCGAGCGTAGAGTCAGACGTGCTGTCCTCCGATGAAGAGCGGAAGTGTACGAACGTCGATCACTGATGAGAAGAGCCTCTTTGGCAGACAAAATCTGCTGCCAAGACACAGCATCCGATGTCGAGAGGACGGCATCAGATCCTGCCGCCGCTCGCGCGCAAGGACCTCCTTGCGTATCCCGTTCGGCACTCGCTAAAGGTAACGAAGTCAGCCCTAGTTGCCTCTTTACATAAACGAAACGCTGAGAAGGTTGAAGGAGTCGTGACTCGACGTGCCCCATCCGATCGGGGATGCCTTGACAAAAGAAGTCGACATCCGGGACTCACCACAGAACACGATGGCTACCACACTCTAGCCGAGTGCTGCGTCGCCATCAGGGTTAGTCTTGTGTGACTCTGGCAGTGAGCTCGGCCGCCAATGGCACCAATTGAGTTCTGGGTATGTGGCAGCGAAGTCCATACCGAGCAGGGACGAAAATTTGGAGGAGACAGCAACGATCAGCACATTGAGTACCGGTGTTCGTGCGAAATCGAGTATGTTGACGGTGGCAGTGAGAGAGGAGGAGAGAGAGAAGCGCCCAATAAATCAACGAGGCCGGTGCCGGCAAGCCATGCCGGATCATCGCCGCCTTGAAACTGCCATGCTCACGTTCGAGCCCCGCAAGGGACAAGATTAATGTCGTTCGTTTGAGCATTACGACGTAGTACGTCATTCGAGTTCTTTCCTATGCGCTCTACCCCCAGGACACAAGATTTTCGGTGGTGGTTCTATCATGCAAAGACTTTCTTGAGGGGCAGCTATGTTACGTACGATTACTAGACATCCGTACGTTCATTCTCCACACTCCGGGTCGACACCAGCCAGTCGTACGTACGACTCCGTGTCCCCTCCGGTAACTATATTGACGTATTCAATAAGATGCTCATCACCCCGATGCCAGTCGCTACCAAAAGCCAACGAGTCGTGGAGACGGCCTTCGTAGAGCCTCGACCTGCATTGCTCTACTCGGAGCGCGTATCAGCATATATCAGGCAACTTTGAGGACAGTGAAATACGCACTGCACGGTCAGACGCGACTGGTAGCTCAGAAGATACTGTTGAGGCTACTGTCGATGTGGGGGATGACGTCGCGGTGACTGCTGACGCTGCAGCGGTGTCGCTGGCCACGACTTTGACTAGTGCCGGGCCGCCGTCCGTGAACGCCCCAGTGTGTGTGGAGCCTACCGAGAAGACGACTGCTGTGCAGTCCGAGCCGCCATTGTGTACGATGCAAGCTTCGCCAATAGGCTGCTTCTTAGTGCGCAGCGAGCAGCGTCCGACGGTAGTGGCAGAATTCGAGCCTTCGACGAGTGTAGCTGCTGGTGCAATTGGTGCGAGGAAAGTACCATGGAGTGGCAACAGACGGGATGAGCAAACTCCCGCTTACGCACAGACAGCGACGCACCGGGCCGGATCTTCGCGGCTGTCAGTTCAGGGTTCTCCGAGGCGAGCAGCGAGCTCGTTGTCGCGAGGACCTGCCCGTCCATGGTCGCTACAGGAGGATCGAACGATGCGGCGGCTGCATCTGGAATTGGTTCGGTCAGTGGTGACTCAGCTTGAGAATTGGACGATGCTGCAATTTGCCCACCGGATCGGATTATAGACAGTGCGACCAGTAGGATGAAGCGCAAGCGCTGCCTTGAGTACATTGGAGATACGAAAGGAGAGGGTCGAGCGGTTCGCAAGCCAGAACAGGAGGGATGTTACTCTCGGACTTGACGACCTCGAAGCGGGTGTGTTGGCGGATGGCTAGGTTGGGTTTCTCGTTGGAAGATATTCCTCCCGGTGATCAGCATGCACTCTACGGGGACCTGGTTTATGAAGGCCAAACACGAGTTCAAGGCGGTGACTAAACCACGGATGATCTGCGGTAATATCGTCTGCGTTAACACCGTCGTAAAACCGTTCATCAGATACTCACCTACGCCATCCAAATATCAACAGTTTGAATCAACTGCGACCTCATTCAAATTCAACAATACGCTAAAGCGCGACTTTGATCAGGCGAAACGTCGCCGTCCTAGATTTGGGCGATTATATGGCTGAATGCTGTGGAGAACTCTGCGGGGAACGATGGCTTGGCCGGGCTACGGCTGGGGCGGGCTGGTGGGTTTCATGTGCTTGTACGGTATTAGAGGGTGATCGCGGACGCACCTTGATATTCGTTCATCTTCCCACTTGGTCTTAAGAGAGTATATGACCTTAAGATCCCACGAAGGTTATTGAAAGCACGTCTCAAACTGGGAAAGAAGAATAGGGCAAGTCGTCGCGAAGAGTCCTTACACAGCCTCTGCAAGGTCGCTTCGGCTTCCACTGACGTTACTGAAATGTTGGTAAACCTTAGTGCTGTGGTTTTGTGGGCGTTTGTAGAATTGGCACTCGGGCAAGCAAATACCGACCAAATGTCGTGCAAGCACGCACTCATATTGAAGTTTGATTTGAGCCACATACTGATACAGCATGACCATCACAATTCCTTCGACAGTCGTTTGGCGTTTACAAACACGTCCGCAACGAAACCTAATCCTTCTTGGGGCGGAGAGAAGGTGCAGTAGGCCAGCGGTCAAAGTGGGCCGCGTAGCGGTGGAAAGTCCCGTAGTCAGACCCATCGCCCTATCACGCCCTCGTCAGCCGCCACCAGGAATAACGGATGTGAGAAGATCACATACAAAGAGCGTATACATCGTGCCCTTGTCAAACGGTGACGCTGCCTCGATCTTCTTGATGTGCTCGTCCGTGAGAGCGATGTCAAGCGCGGCGATGTTCCCGTGGAGGTGCTCAACCTTGCGCCCGCCGACGATGGGAAAGACATACGGTGTTTTCTGCATCACGTATGCAATAGCAACTTTAGGACGTGCGGGTCACGTGTCAGAGACAAGGCTATAGAGCAGCGAGGCATACTCACCCGCTTGGATGTCTGGGGCTCCGACCTCTGCGGCGATCTCCTCGAGCACTTTCGCCACCGCCCGCTCCTTCTCATTGCGCTCCCACGAGCCTACCAAGGCACGTCCTGAATGGCGGAGGAGTCAGAACACACCCCACGATATCAAGAAAACCACCACTGCTCACCGTTCTCACCCGTCTCCTTCCTCTTCTGCTCCTCCGCGTCGGAGCGGATCTTGCCCCCCGCGAGCACGCCCCAGGGCGCGAGCGCCATGCCCTCCGCGCGTGTCATCGGAATGATGTCGCGCTCAAAATCACGCTCCAGGATACTCCACGCGCCCTGGTATACGACGAACGGCGTCTTGCCGTGGTCGCGCGCATAGCGGTTCGCGCTCGAGACTATCCACGCGGGCGTGTCGGAGATTCCGAGGTAGAGGACCTTGCCGGACATGACGAGCGCGTGCAGGCCGTTCATAACCTCTTCTATTGGGGTTGTGTAGTCCCACTGAAGGAGGCGCGAAGTGTTAACGGGGCTATATGCGCGCGGAAGAGCGTGAGGCGTACCCAGTGGACATAGAGGAGGTCGATATATGTGGTGCGGAGTTTCTTGAGACACTCCTCAACGGTGATGTTCATCGCCTTCAAGTTGTTCCCTGCCCAAGCCGTGTGTTGCTTGATGTCTGTCCGTCCGCGCTTCGGGTTGGACGAGTACTGTCAAGCAACGCACAATGAGCCTTTCTCATCCCCACAGCACATCGAGGCTCGAAGTCGGAACGCACCTTAGTCGCAATGACCATCTGATCCCGAATACCCCGCGTCTCCATCCACTCCCCGATAAACATCTCTGACGTCTCGTCCTGGTAGTTGCACGCCGTGTCGATGAAGTTGCCCCCCGCCTCATAGAACGCGTCGAGGAGCTTGAAGCTAGACTCTTTGTCCATCGCCCCCATGACTTCACGCCACTTGTCCCCAATGCTCATCGCGCCTAGGCATAGCGGGGAGACGTGCAGCCCCGCGTTGGGGGCGAGGGGGCGGTGACGGCCGAGCTTGGTCGCGGGGTGGGGAGGTTGAGCCCAGAAATGAGCCATGATGCTGGTGGGGTGCAGACAAAGGGGCTGTTCGAGAGCTGAGAAGTTGGCTGGGCAATGGGAGACACGGTGCTTTTATATGTATGGATAATGGTCGCGGAGGTATGTCATGACGGTGGGACGGCCGCCGCGACATATGTGAAGTTGCGGGGTGGTCATGTATGCCAGCGTGGGTGATGGCTTACGGAAATGGAGTCCATTTCCCAGTCGGAAGCGACTTGAACTTGAGCGGATGCCCGCGTTCGCATGAAGCACAGAGCAGCCGGACGGTGGTGGATGAGAGGCAAGACCTCGCACGACCTCGCATAGTACACCCGGTACATAAGCGCTGACGTCAATCCCGATCATCCAGTACACTCAGTACTGCGCTGGTCGAACGCGAACCTCGCATTCACCAAGTCTTACACTCCGACGGAAAAGCGGCATATATCCACACGCCGTCATGAAGCTTGATCTCGCTCGTTCAAAATCACGCGAAAGAAGATTGAAAGAAAATCTTGATCACCGACATACCGTCAGGCGAGACATTACGTGGATACAAATCGAGTCAACTCCCAACGACAAACTGGGTCCCCAACGAACAAATCTAGCATCTCTAAGTATCTTCCATGAATCGTATAGTAGAGAGTAGGAAAAAAGGGGGTAACGCTGTGTCCGCTGAGAGGTCACGAGGAGCCTCTCGACTTGACGATGCGGGGAAGCGTCACCAGATATCGCGAGGCCGCCGCCGGCCATTTGCAAAGGGCGGTGCCACCGGTGAAAATCGAGGCCGAAGTCGAAGTCGAAGTCGAGAACGAAAACGACCCGAGGTTCGACGAGATACCGGTGGCGATGGCAGCCGAGGTGCACCACTCGGCACATCGTCAAGACGATTCTTAATCGTCAAAGACGAGTGCCGGCATGGTGGGCGGCGTGAGGCGAGCGTCGGCACATGCTACTTAGCGAACATAGCCCCCTAACCTCGACTGCCGTGCGGTCGTCCGTTGGACGGTGGGCGGGCTTGAAGCTTGAAGGTCGAAGCCTTGACCGTTGCGAGCCGTCTGGATGGAGACCGCGGGCCTGACTGTGTTGATGCGTGCGGGTGTGCCAGCAGTGCATGTACATCCACATACGAGTACGTGCATATACACACGGGGGATATTGAAGCGTCAGGTATCGAGGTACGACTCGAGAGTCGACCTAACGCGCGCGACGGTGTTGGGGGTCGTTGGAGGTGCGTGTTGAAGGAGGGGCGGGGGGATGGCCATGGATGTGCATCGTCATCGAATGGCCGTGGGTGCGTCGCGGCGGTTGCACCGGTGGGGCCCTAGAGCACCGGCGAAAGGTGGGCGATCGTGGCGGGATCCGCGAGGGCTGCGTCGGCTGCAGGGGCCCGAGAGGGCGTGGATCGAGGGCCGATGTCGTGCGGGTGTTGAGTACGCGTGTCGCCGTGGAGGATACGTCCCGTGAGGAGTTGAAGTTGAAGACGAGAAGGGCGGAGCCGAGAGTGTCGGGAAGAGGAAGCGGAGGTTGCGGGGGTGATGGAGGGGGGAGATGGGAGGGGGGGGATGGCGGGATCGACAGCAATACTGAGTACATGGAATGCATTCGACAGATGGAGAGCGGTGGCCGGACAGCGATGGGAGCCAAAGAGGGGAGGATGTTGGTCCAGGGATGGACCGAATTGCCGTTGCCGAATAGCGCCTGCGCACACCGTCAGGCTCCTGGGAATATGCGCTGACGAGAAAAAGACATACCTTGCCAGGAGCCTTGGTGTACACGATGACCCGAGTGTTAGGCAATCAAGCACTCACGAGCGCGATCAGCCAGACATCAGGTTCATCAGCTCCGGCGCCATCCACGGCGGCCTCCATCCAAGCTTGCCATCCTCGAGAGGCTACCGGCGAGTGCGTTTTCAGGCTGTAAGTCGTGACGGACGCCTTCATATGAAGTCTCATCGACGTCACCTGTGTATACTCTGATTAGAAGATGATGGACGGTGAAGAGGAAGATGACGTACGACCCGCGCTGAGAACTGCGCAGCCTGCACTCGTCGGTGGCCTCGGTCTTGAGACTTGAACGAGGACTGAAGCTTGGAGGAGGTTCCGGCAGAGTCATCCATGTCGACCGCGGCGAGGGATGGAGGCTGGGATGATGATGGGTAGAGGGTGGAAGGGAGATGGACTTGCTCTTGACGTCTTCCTCGTCTACGACCGTCTTCATCTTGACCTCTGGAATCGATCCCCATGAGGGTCGGGTGCACGATGGGGTAGGGGAGGGAATGTCGAGGGGATATCGCCTGTGCTGGATATCGCCGACGACCTACCAGGTGTGAGCCCCGACGTCAAACACGAGAAGGTATAGACACGTACTAGATTCCCGATGATGAACTAGTCCTCGTGTCCTGGGACTGTCCTACCCGTATCGCCGACAACATACTTGACAGTGTCGGTGACGTTGTGAACCTTGCGCGGCTAGGTTTGAGTACGGTGAGCAGAGGATCATAGCATGGAGAAGGTATGAGACGTACCACGACACCGGATGAGAGAAGAAGGGCGAATACAGGATATGGCGAGAGACAACATATGGATATGGAGCAGAGCGAAGAGACGGAGGACAGAAAGAGGCGATAGGTCAGGACTTTATAGAGCTAGCAGGAGAGGCTGACATCTTTGGCGTCGATGTTTGGTGCTGTTGTTTGGCGGGAGGCTCACGGCTGACTTCGAGTTATTCGGTTCCTCGGGATGTGACGGAGCCGATTTCGCAGCGCGCGGAATGCTTGGGCGCCGTAGCTGTCAATAGGCAGTCCTATGTCCTGCGAGAAAACATTGGACTCCGTCTTACACTTTAGATGTTCTACGTTACGTACCTATTCGTGAAAGGAACCTACCCACGCGCTCACGGTGCAGGCGGCTGGGCGTGTCGGACGTTCGCTGTATTTGGCGTGCAATGTCACGGTGCTTGCGATCGGCACACCTTCACGTCGATCGCGAACTTAATATACGCCGCGCTAGCAGAGCTGGCAAGGACAGATACCTGACTGTAGGTGGTACAGTTTAACACTGTAGTATAGGCAGCGGAACCCTATGGAACCACATGAGCGTGCATACGTATGACTCAGAACACAAACGCCTGGGGGAGACGCACATTTTAGATCGGCGAGTGATTCTGTTGTTGGACTACGTAGAAGCTACGGACACGGAAGGAGAACGCAGCATGAATGGAGGCGATGGCGTTTGTGTGAAGACTGGCACGGACATTCAAATTGTCGAAATGTTTTGGTCCTTCCTATGACATCGGTCTGATTTGCCTCCATGACTGCGGAAATCACATCGGCACTTGTCCTGCACGCTGCGGAAGACCACCGTGAATTGCCGTACGTGTTTGGCTAGGAATACCAGCCGGATACACCGAGCAAAACCATGTCGGCGGACCAGGGTCTTCTCGAAGAAACTTTCTACTTCCTCAACCTGCTGATCAGATTCCTGAGTTGCAAACGGCACAGCGTGCGTACGGCGACCCTAGCACGTTACCTCCGTGGTCCTATCACGGCGCCGCAGCGATGACAGGCCCCCAACGTGCCTCGACCGAGCAAACCTCTTTCACGGAACGACGTTCGAAGGTGGGCCGGGCCAACCTGTGACCCGCGTCTGCCACATGGCGCTGAAGGCAGCGCGCTTCTGTAGAGCCTCGCTGGCACTGCTTCGCTGGCAGACCCACCCTGGGGTGGCTATAAACGACCCCGCCAGGTGTGCCAGCGGCCTCTCACCCGAGTGGTGGCCACATGGTGCCGCCAGCACAGACGCGGTGTCCACGAACGTGCGACTCGAAGCTCGGACTCGGAGGTGAGCCCGTGCGCGCCTTGGACGGCTTTTAAACCGGCGGGCGCGCGGGGCTCGTCTGCGGCTGACGGCTCGACGGGCTCCTAACGTCACCGCGCGACCTCTGCTGCAGGACTGGTCAGAACACGTCTCGGAGCAGTTCTCGAAAACTTGCCATCGAGTTCGAGTGAGTGATCCCGACACTCAGCGCAGCCTCCACGTGCCCACAGTGACGCCCCACGCCACAGCAAAATGCAGTGCTGGACGCATCTCCTCCGCGTCGTCTCGCTCGGCCTCGTCCTGTGGCATGCTGCTGTGGCGCAGAACATTATTCTGACCAATGACGACGGCTGGGCAGTTGCCCAGATACGCGCGCAGTTCGACGCGCTCCAGTCTGTGGGGTTCAACGTGAGCATACGAGACTACCGCCGTCGATTTTAATAGAGCGTTCACTTACACTGTCTGGCGCCCCGCGCCGGTACCCGGACACAGGTCGTCCTCTCCGCGCCCGCGGAGCAGGAGTCCGGCACGGGCTCGTCGAGCGCAACGCCGCAACCGCTGCAACAGCCGTGCGAGTTCGACACCTGCCCCGCGGGCTCGCCCGCGGAGGGTTTCAACTCGAGCAACCGTACGTGATAGTGTGATAGAAGATCGCCTTCGTGACCCCAGCTAACGCAGAGCGGGCGCGAATCTCCAGCGGCGCTCAACTATGTGAACAGCTTCCCGTAAGTCGCTGTGGTGATAGATGACGAGGAACCAGCGCTGACGGGACGGATGCTCCAGCGTGGACTCGGTGCGCTTCGGCATTCAGACTCTCGCGCCTGAGCATTTCGGGTCTGCGCCGGATTTCATCGTGAGCGGGCCTAACGTTGGGAGTGAGTGCATCATCCAACAGAGATGGAGTAACATGTACCAACCAGCCCTGCCAGCCAACCTCGGAACCGTGACACAGAACTCCGGCACTGTGTACGTTCCGTCCCCCCTCCTCAAGCCACATCTGACCGCACCACTGATCCATCCCTCACAACAGCGGCGCCGCCTGCGAAGCGGCGAAGGAAGGCTTCCCCGCGGTCGCCTTCTCCGCGCGGACCGCGTCCCAGGTGGTGTACACCACCCTCGACTCCGACCCCACGTCGCAGTCGAGTGAGTCCGCGCGTGTGTACGCACAGCTCACCGCGAACCTCACCAAGACGCTCCTCGCGCCCGCCGCGCGCCCCGTGCTGCCTGCGGGCACGATCCTGAACGTCAACTACGGCGCCACCACGTTCTCCTCCTCCGGGGCGCCGAACGGGGACTGCACCGCCGCGGGCGACTTCAGCTGGGTCTTCACGCGCCTGGTGAGCAACTCGAGCGCGCGGGACGTTGAGACGTGCGGGAGCACGCGCCTGCCGGCCGAGACGACGGTGGTGGACTCGGGCTGCTTCGCGAGTGTGACGGTCATGAACGCGAGCACGAAGGCGGACGTCGACGCAACGACACAGGCGCTGGTGTTGGACCGCCTCGCGCCGTCGGGGTTGTTAACCTGCTTCGACAACTGATTGGGACTCGGGAAAAGGGTGGACGACACTAGATGTGCATAGTTTCCCGTGTTTTAAAGGCATGTAGGATTGCTGAGGGATTCTACGCGGATATATTTTTGGGATCTGGGCGCAGTATCTACGTGTTTCAACGGGATGGTAGAACATACGTCGCAGTTCCCGTGTACAGTCAAAGTGCTCATGCATGCTTCCGCTTTGGATTGACGAAGGCTTCCGAATGACACTGGCCGTGGGTGATCGAGGAGCATTTGTCTAGGCAATGTCGCCGTGCCAGAGGCCAGAATCTTGCGAAAATGCGTGCAGATGAGAATATGTGAGCAAAGCAGTGACGGGCATTGGACAGGCAAGAGACAAGCCGCGGCAATTCCGATACTCGCTGAGCCCGCTACTTACAGTGACTGTGCGAGTGCTCTCTGTCGGGGCTGCAAATTGATCCGCCTCAGCGCTCCGACCTCGACCACGACCATCCCCCTTGGCCGTCAGTGGCTCACACCCCACGAGGGACATGATTACTGACAGGACGTCCTCCATTGTCATTCCAGATAAGTTATAAGCTTCGACTCGAACGAACGAACAAGTACATCATCTTCGTCTAGTATTACAGGACGTCGTTCTCTGTACACCGGACGCGCCGTGTGCACGCGCGTCTGGGGGGACGAAGCTATACGACTAGCGAGGGGAGAAAATACATAGAAAGGAGGGGAGAGCGAGATCACAGTCGAGGGCGTCCTACGGTTTTGGTACTATACGAGCAGCAAGAGCGAAGACACGACGGGACAAAACGAGAGACGAGGTGACGAAGAAGCGGCGGCGTATCTAGCATCGACACACTGGGACGACACAACGGTTGCGCAGAGGAGACAGGGGTATCGACATCACTCGTCGTCGTCTTCACCATCCCCGCTGCCGCTGTCGCCTTTCTTGCCCTGGAAATCGCCGTGAGTACTCAGATAACAGCATATAAGGTGGATATATATTTACATCGTAGTCGTTCTTCTCTTGCTCAGCGCGCGCCTTGTCTGCGGCGGCCTGGTCGAGGTAGGGCTGACGCGCATACAGTCAGAATTTCTGTCGTACAGGACGCGATACAATCCATACCTTCTTCTCCTCCTCGTCCAACTCCTTCCACTTGGCACCAAGAAGCTTGCCGATTTCGCCTGAAGACGCGTCTCATAAGTCAAACTATCCCAACACGCCAGCGAACCGCAGCAGCAAAAACAACTCACCGAACCCGGCGTCGGGGTTCTCAGCCTTGATCCTCTCGCGCCAGTCCTGCGAGAAGAACATGTACGCGGAGAGGGCGCGCTTCGGCGCCTTGGGGTCCTTGCCCCCCTTCTTCCCCCTCGGCGCCTTCTCCGCCTTCTCAGCGGCCTTGCGCTGCGAAAGAAGACGTCGTCAGCACCACCGAGCGCACGAAGGGACCCCCCGGGGCCGCCCAGGACGCGGTTCGCGCAGGTTGGGCCCGGGGGAGGGCGCATATACCCACCTTGGTCGTCTTGGTGGTCTCCTTGGGCATCTGTGGGGCGGCGAAGAGCGTCAGCAGCACGTCCAACACGACGCGATACTTTGTGGAAGGGCGCCGTGGGGGCCGACACGTCCGCGACGCGTGCCGTGGGGCACGCGTCTGGGCGCGACGCGCCCCCCGCCGCGTCGGGCTGCGCGTCGGCGACGACGACAGCGCAGAGGGACATCGATAGCGACGAACATCGGATAAGGCCCCTAGGACCCTTGTACGCACCTCTGTTCAGTTGTGGGCGGGGGACGGGTGTGGTGTGGGCTGGGTGCTGGTTGCAGGCGGGGGAGGGACTGGGCAGCGCTAGGCGCAGGCGTGCGGGCAGAGGAAAATGGCTGGCTGGGCTGGCTGGCTGGCTGGTGAGAGGGCTCTGCCTGCAGTGAGGGCGCACCCTCCGCTGTGAGAATCAGAGTTAAACAACCCCTTACCTAAGCCCAACCTGTGACAGCTCCATCACGTGTCCCACCGCACGGACCAGCGGGCGCGTGACGCCACCGCGTTCCGTGACAGTGACCGACGCGTCACTGCGCCCTAGTCGCTTCCCCTGGCGCCGCCGCTCGGGCGAGCCTCGGCACATCCGCACGTCGCCCCCAGCTATCGCGACGGTTCTGTCTGTCCCTGACCATACACCGGCCGGTCACGAGCACATGATACTGCCCGCACACGAGCCCCGCGGCCGATACACGATACCAAAAACTCCAAAGAAGGAGCCGATTTCATGCGATTCGGTAGCAACTTCGCCACAGCCTAGCTTACACCGCAACAAGACCGCCCATCGCCTGCCGCGAGCCGCGCTGCCACGACGTGCGAACGCGTTACTGCACAGATTATTCACGGGGTCACACAAGAAGCCGCGCCATGGGATCCGCGTCCCGCCTATCGAGAATGTCGTAATGTCCTGGCCTGATAAGTCCCCAATTTCAGTCCCGCGTCCGCTCGAGAGTTCCGCAGCCGCGGCCGGCGTGGGCACCACCACACACCTGTACAGCAGGTTCACGGTATCGATGACCGTGAACGACGCGTTCTGGAAGGGCACGAACGAGACCTGCCCTTGCGCGTCGTGCCCGTCGAGGTACGCCACGTTCACGTTCACTTTGAGCGCCGACGCGAGCGCGTTCATCTGGACGTGGTCTGGCGGGCGTAAGGAGATCAGCGCGAGCCCCTGGTGGGAACGAGCGATCAGCTGTGCTCACCGGCTTCCTTCCCGACCGCCTCCACGAAGTTGTTGCAGAAGTTCTCCGGGTCGAGTTGCTCCCCCGTCTCAGGGTGCAGCAGGAACCCAGCATAGTCTGGGTTGGTCTTGATCTCGGCGGACGTAAGCAGCCGAAGGTAGACCACGATTGAGTTTGAGACTGTCGGCGTCGCCATCAGTTACAGCGCTGACGTGCGTAGGACTGCCGTACCTTCAGGGTTGTTGAACTCTGCTAACAGTTGGTCGATGGTCAGCACGCGACCGTCCACGGGGGTGACGATGCGGTTGATCAGCCCAGCCAAAGCGTCGTAGAAGTCTTCGAAGACGAGTCGCTGGAAGCCCACACGTTCTAGCTGCGGCTGCGAGGCCTCGAGCACTGACAGCGTGGACGTTGCCGCCAGGAGTGTATCCGGCGCGTTCATGATGTTCTCGATGTATGCAAACGCAAGCGCTGCGAAAAAAAAAACAGATAGATAGAACTCAGCTATTCTCGTCCTCATGAGTCCACCCCGTGGATATCTCGGGCGGCGACCGTGCTCTGTAGACAGCGTCCGCACTTACACCGATAGAAACAGTCGCCTGGGAGCCGCGAAGCATAATTAGCGCGACGGATACACAGGACGATGACGATGACGCAGACGGCCACCGCCGCGCCACGTCGTCCGGGGGACGGGGCGGGTATGGCAAGAGCACTGACCATCTCCACGCGTGCGCCGGACACCTAGCCAGCCTTGGGACACGAGCCAGTCGATCTGCCTGACAAAGCCCTGCGAGCCGTTCTCGTATTCTGCGCGCAGGGAACGCATCGGCTCGAGGGGCGAGATCAGCGGTATGCTGGGGTCGGGGCCCCCGGGCAGGTCGCCGGGGAAGGTCTGTCGATAGGAGGGTACGTCAGAGCGCGCTCACAACGCGACGTCGCGGACCGATGAATCTGAGCGTCCGCACACGCACCTCAACATGATCAAACAAGCCCACGGGCTCGAGTTCTTCTGCAGCGCAGTGGCGGGGACCACATCGATGGCGAACGATGGACCGTGCATATACGTTTGCATGGCAGCACGCGTCGGTCACCGAGGAGGACGCGCCTGGGCGAGGCTCGAGCACGCACCTTGGGAAGCGTCCGTCATGTGCACGTCGGGGTCGCGTTCGAACGCGAGCTCCTGCGCCCAGGGCTCCGGCTCGTCGACATCGGGGAGATCGGCCGTTTTTATCCTCGCTGCGCGGACCGCGTTAATGCACTGTCGCTCGCGTGGCGCGCCGCGCGGCCTCGCCCCGCACGGCGCACGCGACGCGGGCCAACGCAGCCACTGGCCACGGCCATGGGAGTGAGGTCACGTACGTGCTTCGGGCGAGCGCGCCGCGGGATCCGGTGGCGCTGTCTCGGGCAATTGCAGGGAGGCGAAGTTCAAGTTGGTCGCGTCTCCGAACGGGTTCATGGTGGCGGGCCAGTGCTGGTGGACGATCCTATCGTTAGGAGCGCCCCCTACCACTGTGCGGCGTGCTCTTATTAGAGGAAGCTGTCGCACACCGCCTCATGTGGGTGCCGCGGTCTTGGATGGTCTGCTAGAAGGTGGACTGAGCGGCTTTTGCCGGTGGGCGCAGTGGCGAAAGGACAAGTGATGATTGTTCGATGAAAAGGGTTGCCTCCTTCAGGTTGCTTGCGCGGGGTACTAAGGAAAAGGGTAGTTGAGCCTTTGAAACAAGAGATCGACGTGCCGCAGCACAGGTCATATGTGAAGATGATCGTAGAACGACAACACGAATATAAAGGTCCATTCAAAATCCACATACACGGGCGCTTGTTTGGCGCATAAGCTCGAGTCAATAGTAGATGATAGTCAGATTTGATACCACTATTAGAAAGGCTTAACAGTCTCTTTACTTTCCATCAAGCCCATAAGTTTAAATACTGGTACAAGCGGCTAGCCTTGTCTACAGCTCCAGCGCACCGACTGGTTTACAAATCTGTTCCAATTCGTACACCGTGCTACGATTACTTACACCCTCATCAACGCTGGACTTACGAGGTTGGGGACGATTTGACGGTACGTACGAGTCTAGCATCCCACTTCCGCTGGGCTCACGAACGGCTCCAGCAGTGTGCAGTACGTCTAACCAAGTTGCATGCCCGGTGGCTTCAGCTACCGACTCTTACGACCTTATGCAAGATTCACGCGAATGGAGCCGTACAAAAACTGGTCGCGGGAAGAGCTGATCGCCCGTCTGCAGCAGCTCGATCCCCACCATGACAAGCCCCGCCCACACACGCACGCGCAGCCGCAGGGCAAGCGGTTCGACTTCCACGCGTACCCGAAGCGCAAGATCGCGCTCAAGTTCACGTACAATGGTATCCATTACGGCGGGATGGAGTTCCAGCGCGACCCGGCTCTCCCCACTGTGGAAGGCGTCCTCTTCGACGCGCTCGTGCACACGAAGCTTGTGGACCGCGATGGAGGCTTGGATGGGTGCGGGTGGCAGAGGTGCGGGAGGACGGACAAGGGTGTCAGTGCAGGCGGGCAGGTCGTGAGCTTGTGGGTGAGGAGCACTCTCGGTTCAAAAGCCACCCAGGAGGAGCAGGAAGAGACACCCCAAGCAGAACCCGCCCCTGCAGAAGAGTCTTCGGAGGTCGGCCCCGGGCTTGAAGGGGACTTTGGGCTCATGGGCGACTTCGACGAACCCCCAACGAACGGCTCCCAACCATCGCAGCCCCCACCCGCAGAAGTCGAGTTCCCGTACGTCTTCGCGCTCAACCACGTCCTGCCCCCCACGATCCGCGTGCTCGCATGGTCGCCCGTCGCGGACGATTTCTCCGCGCGCTTCAGCTGCCGCTGGCGACACTACAAGTACTTCTTCTCCCCCGCCGGGCTCGACCTCGCCGCTATGCGTGATGTCGCCGCGCGCCTCGTCGGCGAGCACGACTTCCGCAACCTCTGCAAGGTCGACGCGAGCAAGCAGCTCACCGTCTTCACCCGCCGCATCCTCTCCGCGACCATCGAACAGGAGCCGGACGGGCTGTGCGTGTTCAACCTCCGCGGGAACGCCTTCCTCTACAACATGGTCCGCCACATCATGGCCGTCCTCTTCCTCGTTGGTGCGCGCCTCGAGCCCCCTACGGTCATGTCCGCGCTGCTCAACGCCGACCCCGCTCGCCCGCTTCCTCCCTTTTGCGATGGGGAGCCCGCCCCGCCCGTCGTCACGGGCAAGCCCGAATACCAGATCGCAGACCCACTTCCACTCATGCTCTGGGAATGCGGGTACGACGCGGGGGCGCTCGACTGGCGCACGGACCGCCCCAGCGCGCGCGGCGGGGACACGACGAAGAGCCCACTCCGGGGCATGATGCTCACGCACGAGCGCGCGGTGATCACCGCCGCGCTCGACGGCCACTTTGCGCGCGCGGCGCTCGAGCACCACGCCATGCCGAAGCAGTACCTCCCGCTGGGGGCGCCGGGCGTCGAGCCGCTCCCGCCGGGGGGTATACTGAGCGTGCCCCTGGGCGCGGGGTCGGTGAAGAGGGCGGGGGTGTATGTGCCGCTTTTGGAGAGGAAGAGGATGGCGTCCCCGGAGGAGATCAACGAGCGGTATCGTCTAGGCCGGGGCGCGAAGAGGTTGGGGAAGCGGGAGGCTGCTGCTGCAGCAGCGACCGCAGACGATGCCGACGAGTAGCCCACTTTCCAAAGAAAAAGAAAGAGCATCCGCAACCTGTGTATCGCTAGTTCTAGAGGTACAGTGTGTAAGGAAAAGTACATTAATTTTAGATCCACCTATCACCCATTAACGATCTGTCTGTGTTCGTGCCACCCTACCCATCGCGTTCAGTACTCACAAGGGACGGACCAGTCCTCCCATGCAAACTTGCCATCCTGGATCGCGGTGAGGCGATCATAAAGCCCACGGCCGACGGGGCCGAGCGCACCCTCGTGCGCGGGGAGCACGACATCCTTTCCATTGTATCCAACACGGCCCACGGCGGCGACCACGGCTGCGGTGCCGACGGAGAATGCCTCCAGCAGGCGGCCCTCGGCGGACCATTCGAAGAGCTGGTGGATTGACATCGTGCGCTCGCATGCGTGGAGGACGACGGAGGAGGGTAAGCCCGGGAGGATGGTGCGCGAGGGGTGCGCAGCGGCGAGCTCGAGGATCGAGGCGCGTGTAATGCCGGGGAGGATGGTGCCATCGAGCGGGGGCGTTACAACGTCGAGTTCTGGAAGGAAAACGCATGCGATGAGTCCGCCGAGTTGATCATACGCGCACATCCACACAGATACGTACCCCCATCGTCGCGCTTAAGAACGACAAAGAAGTTCATCGCGCCGGCTTCCGTGATCTGTTCGTTCAGGAGCCAGAGGCACTGTTCGTAGCCCATCTTCGCAGCCGCCTGCTGCGGGCGGAAGGTAGGCGCATAGTTGAGCGCGAGCTTGTACCCACCGGTGCCGCCGGGCCACGCGCGAACGTGGTCGCCAACCGCAAGCAGCGAGACCGGCTTGGGGCCCGTGCGGAAGAAGGGACCCGTCGGACTAAGAATCACGTACAGGGTCGCGTGCTCGGACGGGCCGACCCCCAGGCAATCGCGCGTGCCAATGATCGTTGGGCGGATGTACAGGCTATGGCCGGGCGCGGTGGGGATCCAGCGGCGGTCAATCAAGACGAGCTGCTTGATAAGCTTGAGAAGCTCCGAGGTGTCAAAAGGTGGCAGGGCGACGCGCGCGGCGGAGACCTCCATTCGCCGCATGTTCATGTCTGGACGGAAGAGGCGCGGCATGCCGTCCGGAGCAAGGTAGGCCTGTGCGGCGGCGTCGGAAAGGTTAGCGCACTGCCGGGATAGAGGATGGAGAGACCCGGCGTGTACCTTCATTCCCTCGAATACGTTGGTCGCATATTGTAGACATGAGCTAGCAGGGTCGATGGAGAACGGCCCGTAGGGTTTGATCTGGGGCGCGCTCCACCCATTGACCGGATCGTGGTGGGCGACCATCATGTGGTCGGTCATGACCTACAGGCGTTGTTAGTCTCGGGCGGATCTGAGAGAACGTACGGGATGCCCCAGAGCAAGATCCGATCGACTCATCCGGTGTGAGGAGCATCGCGAAACGTGCATCCCAACCCGATGAAGTGCTCACAAACGAATGGTCGACGGTGCGGGGGACTGAGGGTAACAGTGCTGGAGGAAAGTACTCACATGTCCAAACTTCAGCTCACTCGTAGGAGGAATTGGCTTGAGCTCAGAGGCCAGGTTTATTATGACCTTTGATGCCTATTTCAAACCCTCGATGAACATAGAATCCGTGCAGGGCGGTGGTCGACTCACGTCAAGCTCGGCGGGGGCTGAGTGCGCCACAGCAGACACGGCGCCATTAGGTACTGGAGTAGCCTGAGCGATGGCCATATGGATAGAGGATTCGAGGGAAGGAGTCAAGGGGTCGCGTGTGAAGGTGGTGGTGAGAGAGAGAAGTCGAGTGTGTTTCTCGAGTCATGGCGAGTCCGCGGAGCAGGATCTTTTGGCGGAAGGACCTTGATCACGATTTTACATCTAATCTTATCTCGCTCACAGCGGTGGATCGGGATCTGGGATAGAATCGCGGATCTGTTCCTTCGGCCAATCCCGAGGAATGACGGCATGGCAGCCCGAGAGGCCCGGAGTTACCGGCGTCCGAGTTGCGTCCGAGGAATCCTTGGCGAGGATTCTCCGTTGCTCTCTCGTCCTCTCGCGTCGCCTTCGGTCTCTCTTGGACGGGCTTGGTCGCTGAAGCCCTCTGTTTACCCATGTGGCTCCCCTGGACCGCGTTCGTCGACGCTCCTGCTGCGCATTGGACGCTATCCCTCTTATGCCTCTCTCAGGTCGCTCGCGACTCTATCGCACGTGGCCCATCAGACAACCGGTGGAAATCATGCTGGTCCAGCGAGATGTATGCTCAGACGCACGTGGGCCATGTGGGCCATGGCGGAGGTGCGTGACATCTGATTACCCTCCGAACCAGCAGCTTGTGGAGGCTGACAACAGGGCGCACAGACAATCTTGATTCGTTCACCCGCCCAGTCCCGGCGGCGGCGGCTCCGTTGCGTACGTCCGATATCTGCTACAAATATCCACTGTGGCCACAGTATCTCATACTGGACCACCCTCTCTTGCCCCCCGCCCCGCTTGAACATGTTCTACGTCGCCATGCGTTCCGTTGTGCTCCCTCTTTTCCTCCTTTCTGCGAACGCTGCAGCGTTGAACATTGTCATCTCCGATGACGACGGGTGGGCAACAGCGCAGATCCGTCAGCAGGTCAATGCTCTGACTGACGCAGGACACAAGGTACGCACTCATGCCCATGCATTTCTTTCTCGCGAGAGCTCAACTTGTGGACGTCCGTAGGTTGTACTGTCGGCCCCTGCTCTCAACCAGTCCGGGAGAGGCTCCTCCACGAAGACGCCGACCACCTTGACGGAGCCTTGCGAGTTCGACACCTGTCCCACAGGTTCTCCTGCGGAAGGCTTCAATGCTACCGATCGTGAGTAGACTTCGACGCTTTGTGAGTCCAAACGCTCTGTGCTCGCCACAGGTATAACTAGCCGTCGTTGCTAGTAGTCCACCGTCGAAGTTTGTACGGTCTTTTGGTCGAACGTGAACTCCCCGGTTAAGCTGGTGTTTTTCGCCATGCTGATTTTTGGCGGGAATCCTGATCGATGCTCTTGGATGGTCCGACGCCGCGTACATGTCAATTTCAGTTGGGAGTACCCATATGGATCACGCGCAGTACCTACCTTGAACCTTGCATTTCAGGGCTTCTCTGATCTGGAAGCGGAGCTGGGCATAAGAAGCACATTGGATTTGCTCCCAGGAAGCATCTCGTTCTCGCGCTGACACTGCCTCTTTACAGCACGCCTGAACTACGTGAACGGTTACCCGTAGGTGTTGTGTAATAACTTGCAGACTTGCTGTTGAGCACTTTGACAGTGTCGACGCCGCGCGCTACGGCATTCAGACGCTCTCGCCCAAGTTTTTCAACGGCGGTCAGCCTGATCTTGTCGTCAGCGGGCCGAACGTTGGCAGTGAGTATGCATACTCACTTGTAAGCAAGGTGTTGACGATGATTCCTATAGCCAATACCGGATATGCCGTTTTCTTCTCTGGAACGGTGTATGTTTCTATCGCATCCACTCTGTTGTCGTTTCATTGATGGACTGTCATGTAGCGGTGCTGCATGCGAGGGCGCGCGCGACGGCATTCCCGCCATCGCCGTCTCCGGCGACAGCGGTTCCCAGGTGTCGTACACGACGCTCGAGTCGGACCCGACGGCGACCTCCACCCTCGCCGCGCACATCTACTCGGAGCTCACCACCAAGTTCGTCGCCGCGCTCACGTCCGCGCCGGGCCCGTTCCTGCCCCCGAGCACGATCGTGAACGTGAACTACGCGTCGATCGACGACTGCCCGTCCGCGGACGCGTACCAGTTCGTCGCGTCGCGCATCGTGTGGGACCCCTTCCGGACGGACGCGGAGATGTGCGGCTCGGACCACCTCCCGGACGAGGGCAGCATCATCGGGTCGGGCTGCTACGCGAGCGTGTCCGTGCTCGATGCGGAGTCGAAGCGGGACCAGAACGTGACGTTCCAGGCAGAGGTGTTCGCGCGTCTGCAGGATACCCTGCCGCTCGTTTGCTTGGACTGAGAGCCTGGCGACGCGGTGCGGTCGTCGGCCTCCCCTAAAATGTTGCATTCACGAACGTGCCCCGCCTGGCACGTTTGGGGGCGGGGTTCATCGTTGTTGCGGGGGTGTACGTTTGTCTATATCCAGAGCATCTGCTCTTATACCACTCGTTTGTTCATAGTGCATACTGAGGCGGGGTCTACGCGTGTCAACCGTATGGTTGAGCAGAAGGGGGCCCGACGTCTATGTATGCACGATGCACTGCCTCCACAGGACAAGCGCCCATGTTCAAATCGCGGCACTATGAAGCGCTCTCCGACATGCTAGCTCTCGTAAGTGCTATGTCCGGACACCGTGGCTACCTTCTCCACGCACACCTTCTCCGCTCGGAGTCACCGAGCGAGTCATTGCAAATGTTTAATTGTGGTTCCGCCGGGTTTTCGTAGGGCTCAAGCGTGCTATGTCCGAACTTCTGTAAGTCTTGATAACTCTTGAAACTGCGGGGACCGTCGACTCACATTGGGATATCGAACTCATTACAGAGACCATGTATTATGGATCACATCGTCTACAACTTCATATGCACATGCACCAAAACCTCGACCATAAAACAGCGCAGTAGAAGACTGGTAGCGCTTGCGGCATGCGAAGGTCCCTACGTAGTCGAGGCATGGGCGATTAAGATTCTTGAACGACTTCATCTAGGCCGTTTCTCACCCCACTTGCGCACCCGCAACGTATAGACGACATCATTTCCCGACCGGTATTTCGTCCGCCTCGCACGGGTGATTGACAATGCCGCAAAATATCGCAACTTCTCAGTGCTCATAGGGACATAGACGGCCGTGGAGGAATATGAGGGGGTATAAAACGGGAGAGCATCGGTCAGTTGGTATGCAACATCTCAGCTCTCTCGGGACGCGAACACCCCATCGCCTCTCTACCACAGCAAACGTACCGGCCAAAATGTCTCTCTGGGCTCAAGTTCCCCCTCCCGCGACCAAGCTCGGCCGCCACCGCCCCCTCGCGCCCAGCTCGGGCCTGCATGTCTCCCCGCTCGCACTCGGCGCGATGAGCATAGGGGACAAGTGGGAGATGATGGGCGCGATGGACAAGGCCTCAAGCTTCAAGCTACTCAACGCGTTCTACGAGGCCGGGGGCAACTTCATTGACACGGCGTGCAACTATCAAGACGAGACGTCGGAGATGTTCATCGGGGAGTGGATGGAGGCGCGCGGTATCCGAGACCAGATGGTCATTGCGACCAAAGTACGTCTGGACAGTAGACTTTGGGTCTTCGCGTGGATGGAGCTGACCGCAGCTTCGCAGTACTCTACGAACCCGAAACGAGGGCGCACGGATATCAAGCAGCATACGGCTTGGGCGGGAAATAGTGTGAAGTCGATGCACATCACAGTCGAGGAGTCGCTCAAGAAACTCCGTACCTCATATATCGACATCCTCTACGTCCATTGGGTACGTCACGCCCATCATTGACGCGCATATAGTTAGCTTTGACGCTGCATTTTGGCTCCTTTTCAGTGGGATTACCTCACTCCGATCGAAGAAGTCATGAACGGCCTCCACACGCTCGTTATGGCCGGCAAGGTCCTCTACCTCGGCATCTCCGACACGCCTGCCTGGATCGTCGCGAGCGCGAACCGCTATGCACGTTGCATGGGGAAGACCCCGTTCGTCATCTACCAAGGCGCGTGGAGCGTGCTCGATCGCGACTTTGAGCGCGATATCATCCCGATGGCGCGGGCCGAGGGTATGGCCCTCGCGCCCTTCAACGTGCTCGCGGGAGGCAAGGTCCGCACAGACGCGGAGGAGCAGAAGCGGCGGGAGACGGGCGAGAACGGTACGTAGAATTGAAGGCGAGTATTGTGGGGAGATGCTTGAGCTGACCACGGGTGACGTAGGGCGTAAGATGTTGGGCAATTGGGAGCGCAACGAGCGAGAGCGAGAGGTCGCGAAGGTGCTCGAGGAAGTCGCGACCGAAGTAGGCGCACCGAACATACAGGCTGGTGCGTGGTGTTCTTAGGCTCCATGTGCAGCGAGCTCGACGCTGATACACCCTCTAGTGGCAATTGCTTACGTGATGCAGAAGACCCCTTACGTTTTCCCCATCGTAGGCGGTCGGAAGGTCGAACATCTGCACGGGAACATCCAAGCGCTCAGTGTCGCCCTCTCGGACGCGCAAATAAAGAAAATTGAGTCGGCTTCGCCCTTTGACAAGGGCAGGATGTACAACCAATACGTATGTGCCTTTAATACTATCTCCTCATCCTACTATTTCTAACGCGATGCGTGAATGATACAGGGTGACGGCTATGATTATGGCTACCTGCATAAGTTCGCGGGCCACTTCGACCGGTGGCCGCTTCAGCCTGCTATCCGCCCTTCTGGCGGCAATTGATCCATGGAAGAAGTCTTCGGTTAGCGTCGTATACTAGACTCACGCCGATCAACACGGGGGACATCTGAGACGTCTACGGCTCTGTTAACACTTGTCAGCTTGGCTCGTCTTGCCCTTGTTGACGAACTGTCCGCAAGTGTACATATGTCATGCTCCCAGACAACCTCGTTCGATCCAGAGTAATTGCACGATCGGGTTTCAGAACAGCGTGGGCGGACTCGAGTGGTTTCAGCAAGCCGATATTATAAGGTGTAGCCTTCGACGGATGGTAACGAATGGCAGCACACGGAGGTGACACACCGGTGGTGAATGAATGAAACAAGAACAAATGAGAGTTATCTGATTATTGAGAACGTTGACAGTTCTGTAGAACATTCCGAAACGGACGCCAGGAGCCCCTTGCGAACGGACGGATCGCGGAGGTTGAGCATCAGCCGTGACATGAGCGATGTCGCTAGCCTACGACAGCTAGAACATCAGCATAGACTTGACGACTTCGAGAGAAGGTACGTACACGTTGGTGAGCGTTACACTGATGCCCTTGAATGGTGGCTAGGTACAGGATTGAAATAATTTGTCCATGATTCAAATCCCTGAGATAGAATGCTAGGGCTGATAAACACGTACTCGAGCAAGCTGTAAATATGTAAGTACTCAGAATTTTGGCTCATAGAAGGCGCTGAAATACCCACAAGAAGTGTGAGAATGTTTGCGAGATGGCACACGAGGAGTACTCTGTGTTAATTATGAGTGACGTGTAGAGGTGAATATAGAGACGGAGATTGCGCACGCGAAGTATACAACACCTAGGTCAGGTGTGTTAGTCCCAGTCGAACAGATTAATAACATGGAAGATTACTCACCGTCTCTGAGCATTACAGTTAGTAAGCTCTCACACCATGCTCGTCGAATCTCGAGCGCCTTCTTCAAGGTCAGTCCGAACACGGTCGCATCGAAGGCGAGTACGCAGGACCAAATGATAGCGAGATCTCAAAGCACCGAGTTTAGCAGACAGTTCATCTGATAGGACGGATGATGTCCTTACAATGTCCCCTGTTGGAAGATAGAGTAAGTTCTCGAGCCGTCCATTTGTGGACCAGATATCCGCTTACTCGATTTTGGAAAGGGTTTCATTGCATCCAATCAGAACGGCTGCTAATACAGGGTCCTCAGCCAGTCTGCCTTTGGGGTGATTCAGATGCGTGATTTCGATGTACGCCCACTGAAAGGTCCAGAGTTTTAGAAGGCAATCATTCACAAGGGTGCAGCAGTAAACCGAGTATCTCCTCACCACGCCTACCCCGGACAGAATCAAAAAAAGTCCCAGGAGGAAATGTAAAATACGACGATTGCTGTCATAAAGCGCGTATACGCGGAAGGTCTGCAATCCTGCAGAGGGAATCTTGTTGCAAAACTATTCAAAGTTGAGATGACCTCAAGCGAAAACACATACCGCAAGTTACGATTTGTACAAGGCCAACGAGGATCTGGTGCACGAGCTGGAGATGGGGGCAGCTGTTACGGGGTAATGCGTTGTATTTTCAATTCCACAGATGTTAATCCATAAGACAGTGGACTCACAGCTACAAGACGTCAACAGAAGGTAATGATCAGCGCTACGGTCCCCTTCTTTAACTCCTGGAGGGACGGACTTACAGGTGAAAGTGCAAAGCCGTAGAACTCAAGCAATACGGGAATTTGTCCGAGAATAGACAGATATCGATTCAAAAAGAATGCAAAAGAGCCTAACGTCATGCGACTTCTCCAGTACCGCTCGACTTCTGCGAAGAAAGTGAGGGAATAATCATAGTAAAGCAGGACTAGATCATGATGAGGAAAGTAGTATCCGTCAGTTTGGCAGCCGTCATGGATAATTTGACATATGCGTGAGAATGTATGTAGCTCACCGAAAGCCACTGTATTGAAGGCCAAACGTACGGTAGCGTCAGACTGCTGAGATACAATATACCTATCAGTAGGATACGTGATGAGCACGCAAAAGCATCCATGTGCCCGCAAAACATACTGCGACTCCATGGAGGCATCCATCGTAGGCTAGTGCAGTGCCTGCGGACCTGGCAAAGCACGAACTTGAAGAGGAAGGGGGCCCGGGGGGAAAGGGAAAAGGGAAGAATGGGGGCTGGTAACGGGGCGTGGTACGTTGCGTACTTACGCTTGTGAAAAGAACCTTTGATGACAACTGCCAACAGCAACACATCAACGTGAAGCGAGAGAGCCTCTCGGAAGTAGTCCTATGTAAAGCCGCAATACGCGTTGCCGTCGTCGGACCAGCCGACCCGCGCTCGCAATCCCGCCCGCAACGCGTGCCGAAACGCGCAGCACAAGACGGAGTTGATGATCCTCCGAGTCCTTTAGAGGGACTATAACCCTAGCAGGAGGCTGTGGAGAATGTACAATGTGCTCGCATTCCGCAAGTTGGTTGGCAATGTGGTTGCTGCTTAGGCGGCGAACCAGATGGGACCGTGAGGAACCAACTAACAGAAGCAAGACGAAGACAGTTCGAAACAATGCACGTCACCCAAAACTCACGCACCGCATATTCCGAAATAAACGAAGGAAGACTTCTTAATGTGGTAATTTTCAGTACCATACTGTCGGGTAGAAGTCAAATCAGACTCGTTACAGGAGCTTGCTCGAGTTGGAGAAAAGCGACACAATTATTTGGGATGCGCCTTACGTTGCCCACTAAGTAGTGATATATGGCAGGAACCGCAGACCATGGCGCTGGAGATATTCTACGACCCAGTGGTAGATACGGAAGATGCGCCACCGCATGTTGAGGCCGTGGAGACGGCATCACGATGATTCATCGCAAGACGCCAAAGTTGGGATGAGGCTGCGCACAGTGGCTGAGGCGCTAAATGCACCTGCACTGCGTGGCGAGCGAGGTCCCGCGACAAAACTCAATCAGGGTGAACGAGTTGTATTTGCATACAGATCACTACGCGCGTGCTGTTCGAGGAAACGCTCTTAGTGATGGACGCCGGTAGGGAAGTGCACTGACATACGTACCGACATGGCGTCATTCCCAACTCGGAGCTGCGGGTCAGTTCGCGCAGACGTCCTTTGGGTGCTCAAACTAAAGTTCCAGTGCAGGGGCGAGTCGAGAACTTCCGGATCGCGGATATGGAGCATGAGCCGGGACATCAGTGTTGTCGACACCCTGTGGCAATCGGTAATGAGATATCATGGATGTTGAAGTATTGTGGTCTTGCCGAAATGAGTTGCTTACACATTCGTGATAGTGACACTAGTGTCCTTGGCTGCCGGATTCTACAAAACGGACATAGCCTCAGTTGGAATCTCAGGCGTATCGAGGACGGACTGACATCAATGTACTGCTCGAAAGGTTAGTATATCCTGCTGGGGTAACTTAAGGATAAGCCACTAACCAGATACCTTAGAATATTGCCCACGTTGAAGACAAGGAGTATCCTAGTATGATTGAGATCAGTCTTGAGTAGTGGCGGGGTATGACCCAAAGGCCTTTTTGCCCAAAGATGTACGTACGCAAAGTATATGGATCCTTCAAATAAACGGAAATTAGGCTTCAATCCGGGCAAGGGCCGGTCTGGAACACAAACTCACCGTCTTTCAGGAGTAGCGTGAATAAGCTCCCATGCCATTTCCGGCCGACCTTGAGAACCCGGTTGACCGTGAGACCGAAAACCGCGGTGTCAAGAACGAGCATGCATATCCAGATCATAACAAAATCTAAGATCATGGCGATCAGTTGAACTTCGATCTGTCCAAGCTAGCTGTACCTACAGTGCCCCCTGAACATCGAGCGGTCAAACGCTGAGTCTATGACAGTCGCAGTACGCCAAAATGAGTTCCGCACTCACTGGTTGACGGAGACACCTAGGTGACACCCAATAACTGGACCTGCTGGTGCGAAATCCTGCTGAGCCCCAGACTGCATGGTGGTAGTCTTCAGTGTCCATATTCGCGCCAGAGCGTACTGCACGTGATTTGTGTCAAATCGCAAAGATAAGCAACGAAGGATACACGCGCGGCTCACTGAACAGACGATGCAAGCAGAGCAGTTTAAAACAAGGAGAGTACCTAAGATAGGACGACTGCGATTATAAAGAGCGTAGACTCGAGAGGTCTGTAACCCTGAGAGGCGTCAGGAACCGCCATCCATTCCCAATTTACCAATCGCGCCCAGTACGTACCTCCAACTAAGATCTGCACAAGGCAGCAGAAAATACGATGGAAATCCTGTAAATGTACACAACTGTACCCGGTGGTGTCATGATCTCACTTGAGCGCTAGTGTCTTCTGTCAGGACTCACGTCTAGAGAACAAGAAGCACGATGGAAAAGTTCAATCATACATAGCTTGAGATTGGAATAAATGACTCACCGATGTTGAGAGATCAATGCCGTAGAATTCTACCATGATCGGAACATGTCCAAAGATAGATAGATATCGATTGAGGAAGAACCCTATCGAATGTAGAGAAAATTGCCGGCACCAAAATCGCTCTATTTCCATACCCAAAGTCAGGGCGTAGTCGTAATAAAGCACCGCTAAAGAAAAGCGTTATTAGTACGTCCAAATGGGGCCATGATAAGGGCAGTTGAACACGTGCACGTACTGAAGACGACAGTCCCAACAGCAAGTCGAACAATGCTGTTCAACTGCGCAGTTTCTATCCTAGAAGATGAAGAAAGAATGATGAGCAACAAGATACGGGGCGCCAATATGGCTACGTACTCCGTGAGATTGGCATCCGAGGAGGTCATCGCCTTGACCAGCGAGACGGGAAGGCGAGAGGTGCGCGGGAAGGCGAAGGGCCTATATGTGCACGGGGTACAGGGCGTACCGCTGGTACCTAGAAAAGATAAAGTGACTTACGGGCGCTGGAAGGCCCACGGGAGAGCAACGAGCTAACGTGACGGCACAGGGCCCGACGTCGGCTCGGAGGCTAGCACGGGAACGTGCGCCGTGTAGGATGAAGTCTCGGTGAAGTGCAGCCGCCCGTGCGTCTGGGCGCATCTTCACCGACGCGAAGATAATGAAATGGTGCCGCGCGGCGCCGAATCCGCATGCTGACAACACGACGGCGCGCTAGGCTGCGATGAGATCACCGACGTGTAGGGCGCAGTCACGTCTAGCGAACATGCGGCCGGAGATTGCCCGCGTAGGGGAAGCGCAATGGCCATTGGCAGCCAGAGGATCTGGCTCCAAGGTAGTTTATCTGTAGGAAAGCATCCGTGAGCTCTCTCACACCTGCCTACGTCGAGCACTATATCACACACTTACGCAAAACGCCGCGGGTTCGGCCCCGCGCGGCCGCCGTTCTCAAACCGGATTGTGGCGAGTCTGGACTTCGAACAACAGCGCCTGAGTTGGAACGCACTCGGAGTCGCTGTACTTGCGTCGTACTCGTGGCCACAGGCGATGTATACGGACGGTGCAAGCGGCTTCGGGGAACTGGCGCCTCGTAGCCGCCGAGCGTCTGGGGGATGGCCCGGTCGGAATAGATGGCGCCGGAATAGAAGGAGTGATGCGGCGATTTGACGGAGTTGTCGTCACCAGACGACAATTCGTCACGGCGGCTGCTACTACCAGGGCAAGTGAGCTAGACGTCCCGGCCCACATAAACCATGGCAGTCGGCGGGCCGATTACGAGGACGTCGAAGTCGCTGCAGAATGCCTGTAGTGAAAACCAATAGGGGATAGTAAAGACAGACAGCACAAACGCAGTATCGCGGCAGAAACTTGGGAAATGTAGACTATCATACAGATGGTACACCATGATCGGTATCCTGTATGGCTTCCCAATGAAGAGGTGTATATATTCGTAGGATTTTCGGATCGCGGATATTGAGCATGAGGCGAGACATCAGGGATGTCGATGCGCTGCCAAGGATTGAGCCAAATAAGTCGGGTCGGAAGACAATACAAGTTGTTGACTCACACGCTTGTGAGGGTGACACCTATACTTTTGAAGGCGGGCTGCAGACAGACGGATTATCGATAAGAGTACTGCAGAATTGAACAGAGAACGGGCAAGTAGGCAGGTGCTCACGGGCGCAAGCTGTCAACAAGTCGAGAGATTAGCGTCAGAGTCCCGCTAGCGTATCTAGGTCAGGCGATGGGGAACCTCACCAATGGTGATAGTACATTGGTGAGCTGGCATGCCAGCAGGATACTGTGTAACAACCCGTGAAGATGTGAGATATGATCTCAATATCGTCTGGCGTGAAGATCATACGCGAAGTAAAGAGTCCCTGTGTCTGAAATGAGTCCATATATTCGAGCTAGGGGTGGTCTTGAGTGACTTACCATCTCGCAACATGAGATCGAACAAACTTTTCCGAAGTGTTCGTCCCATAGATATAACAGCATGGAGTGTCATCGAGAAAACGATTGTGTCGAATGCCAGGATGAAGCTCCAGATGATAGCAAGAACTATGACTATGGTGAGCGCGGCCAGGGGAGGTTTGGACCATTACCCACTTCGGCCTCTGAACATTAATGACGTGAGATTTATATAACAACTGCGCGAGGTAAGCTCACTGAGCGTCCGTGCTACCGGAGTTACAGCCGAACCGATTTTGAATGGCGTCAAGCTGAAGGGGATGCGAATCCACCCGGTCCGAATGTCGTAAAAGTGTCAGAGCACGCTGGATGCAACGGTCAACAAACACATCAAACTCCCAGCGGATACAGAAAAACGGGAATAAATTACCCCACACATCGAACATGTGATGACACATGCGCTGGACAATATGACGAGACTTCTCCTACTACCGTTGTATAACGCGTATACCCGGAGAATCTGTAACACTGAAAGATGAGGAGTTCAGTTTCCCCGAATATCAGATGATAAGCCTGCCCACCCATGACCATGAGTTGCGTGAAGCCAATCAGGAGCTGGTGGAACAACTTCAGTCGATCGCAACTGCCTTGGCCTCCCATTCAGCTACTGAATACGTAGGATGAGGTCATTAAACGCTTACACTTCTGCACTAGGCGTGGCATAGAACTCATACAACACGGATACGTGTCCGAGCAAAGCGATATACCGACCAAGAAAGAATGCAAAAGAGGCTAGCGAGACGCGGCCGGTCCAGAATCGCTCCACTTCCATGTCGAACGTGAGGCAAAAGTCAAAATAAAGAAGCGCTGATCGTGTCGAGTGCCGAGGTCATTGGGAGTCCTTGTGAGGTTTTGGGCGGGGAACTTACTGAAGGCAGCTGTGGCAATAGCCAGACGAACGGCTGCGTCGTGTTGTTCATGCACCAGCCTGGTCAGTACCGGAATTCAGCTCCCTCCCGCTCGCGATAACAAGAGGTATGCACATACGCGTTACCATCCAACGTAGACATGCCCGTGGAGTATCCCATAGCGGAGAGCGAATGGCAGGACACCGCGAAAAGCAGGACCTATATACTACCACTCTCGCGACGTCCGTCCGTTGCGAGCTTGCGGAGTAGCCCGATCGGATAGAGCAGGCAGCGGAAAGGCGAGTTCTTCGGCTGCTCCTACATTGACTTATATGTTTCAATAAGCACCACTGGTCGTAGAGGCACAGCTTGTGTTTTCACGGTTTTGCCAGAGTGGACAGCCTTCTGTGTTCAAACGCATTTTACCGGTCATTTGCTGTGCTAGCGTAAGACCAGGCGCATTCATCATGTCTGGATACACACGCACGTACAAGATGCAGATGTATTTGAACTTGTAGCTACGCTTGGCAGACGTGCTCTGGGACTCGAAGGTGTCGAACCGGCCCCGCCACGAACTGTTGAGATGGTCGCCATCTAAATTCTTGTGCTTCCTGCTCCCGGGCTGTGAAAGAACGAAGCTGGACCTTGAGATTACGAAAGACCACTGGTTGACAATGGGTTGACGTGGTCACCAACTTTGCGCGGCCTCCCCAGCCGAAAAGACTCGGGCATCGCCTCATCGAGCGCTCGACCGTGCCGCCCCGGTTCGTGAGTCGGCCCGGTGACCCCCGGCGCCTGCCACAGGTTGGCTCACGATGGCGAGTTACGCCGACAGGTTTCTTTCGCACCCGCTGTCCAAGAAGCCCCGTTCCCCTCAAGATACATACTCTTGCGTAGCAGAAACTTTGGGCTCAATATTTAGCGTACTCTCGGACGCAAGCGCGGCATCAAAGCGGCTCCTCATTCGACCGGCATCAAGATCATGAAAGCGACGGCACTTATTACCGCTCGAATTCGTTCGAACGAGCCATCCGCATCCTCCGCAGTGGAAGATGGTCTGATATGAGCCACTCAAGGAATAGCTTGGCTATCCCGCGATGCGTCACAGGCATCTGCATGTGAGAGCATACTGATCAGATATCGATACTACCTCATAGTCTGAACTCGTAATTATCGATTGTGGCCGAGAGTTCACTGCCCCGGACATGGATAGGTGAGCTCCATACAACTAGCCCAACACCAGTCCGCGATGATACTACAGAAGCTGTTCGGGGGCCATCGTGTATCATAGCGATGGGCAAAGTCACTCAACGTGTGAAGAGGGGGAGGCCTTGGTCAGGAGCTGGGCAGCCAGTGGGCACTGGGGTCGGGGAATGGCGCGCATCGGGTTTGGGGCTCCCACCGGCCGACGACCAAACTCCAGGGTGCTGTAACCCAAACGGCGCCTCTCGCGTGAGAGCCATACTCAGAACCATCACCGTCGTACACCGCGCTCGCATAGCCCGTTCGGGGCCTCGCTGCTGCGGTCGCCTCCGAATTGAATGCAGCCAAGCCCCTGACCCGCGTTAAGAGCCAAATCTGCGGTGATATGTTACAGATGCGTAGTGGACTGCCAACAGCGTACATATATACATATCATGAAGACAATCTCTGGGCCACACGATCGAAGCTTGAAAAAGCTTCCGCCAAACTTGAAGGAGCGACGATGGTTGCGATCTTCTTTTGGAGGGGGTCCATGAACTTGAACGAGCCGGAGAAGACATCGGACTCAGACCCCGCTGAAGTCGACGTCGGACGGCCAGAGAAAGGGAGCATCGCGCACGTCCGGGTCGCGGATGTTCAGCATGAGGCGGGCGATGAGCGAGGTTGCAACTCTAGGAAAAGTAAGCGTCGGCGTAAAGTCTTTTCGCGCCTATGCAAATTGAAGAGCAGTGCGTACACATTCGTAGCGGTGACGCTGATACCCCTGTATGCGGGCTGCGAATTGTCGGAAGGATGGATGGGTCAGGATGAGTTGAACAACAGATGCTCGTACGGGAGAAGGGCGCACCTGGGCCAGCTGAAGATAGAGGTGAAGAAGGATTGGTGAGCAAGACCTCGCTGGCATCGCGAAGAATAGTACGCACCAGGCAGGTGAGGATGTTGGTCAGATGGCATACGACTAGCGCGCTGATGTTGCGGAACGCATCAACAACGGACTGGTAACTTTAGCATGCCTCAGGCACCGACCCGAAGTAAACAGCCCCTGAGCACAGCCGTTAATTTAACTTAGAGCCGGAGAGCGCCTCGGCGAACGCTCACCATCTCGCAGCATCAACGTAAACAAGCTCCCGCGCCACTTCTTGCCGACTTGCAACACTCGGTAGACGGTGAGGGCGAAGACGACGACGTCGAACACCATTATCGTGGCCCAGATGGCGGCGAGATCTGTGCCTCTTGTCAGAAAGGTGAAGGGTATCGCCCGATCTTCATGTACTCACAGATGCCTCTATGATGGGAAAGAGAGAAGAGAGTTGAGCTTCTTCTCTTTAGCTCTAGTTCAAGTATAGGAATAAACTCACTCTGTCTCCGACATCGTCAGGTCGCAGCCAACGCGCGCAACCAGCGTCGGATCTTGGTTGAACGGACTCGCAGTCCGCGTTTGCCAGGCCTTGCTAATGGCCCACTGCGCAGGCAAATGCATCACACGGGAGAAGAAGATGAGAGACAGCGCGATGCGTTCCGGAATAGAGCTCCGTGGAGAGATGCGGCACCACGGAAGATACATACCCCGCTGAAGATGCACCCTACAGTGCACAGGCCGAGCAAGAAGCCCAGAACTTCGCGCGATCCGTTGTACAGCGCATACGTACGAAGAGCTTGGAGCACTGCCGGAGCGAAGGATAAGTATACTTATGCCACCAGATGCCACCAAGAAGACCTATAGTAGCTTGCTACTTACGCCCAACGATCACCTGCGTCACCCCTGACAGGATCTGGTGGTACATTTGGAGATTCATGCATCTGGAGGGTACAGGTGGTAAGGTGAATGATGCGTTCTGTGGATGCATTTCAGTGTTGAAGAGGTTGCTCACGTCTGCGGGAAATGTCAAGTTGTCAGAGACAGCCAGTCATGAATTGGGACGAAAGGGGACATTACCGTTTGGTCATGAGAGCCGTATATTTCAAGCAGCACGGGGATATGCCCCAGGAGGGAGAGGTAACGGTTCAGGAAGAAGCCGTAGGTAGCAAGGGACGGCCGCCCGACGCGCCAATACCGCTCGATCTCCATGCCGAACGTCAGGACGTAGTCGTAGAACAAGATTGCTACGCGGGGTTGTATCAAGGACTCATTAGCATCTCTAAGATACAATACATGAAATGCATGGGCAGAAGACGAACTCACCAAACGCAACGGCCGAAGCGAGACGAATAGCATAATTAGATTGCGCGCTGCAAACCGCCGAAGAGTCAGCCAGGGTCACACGCCAAAGTCAGATGCCAACGAACGTACACGACAAACTCGCCGTCGGCGAGAGACGTCATATGCCCATGGAACGTGGCCAGCACGAAAACCCAACGTACAAGTTCAGGACTCGGAGGAAGGCGGGCGAAGACTCAGAGAGGGCGGGGCCGCTCCGCGTCTCGTCCCTCATCATGGCACACACGCCCCGCTATATACCAGTGCTGCGAGCACAGCGCCTGTGCGTCAAACCCCTCCCCTTTGGGATCGGCATTGCAAACGAGGAGATGAGGGAAGGCGAGGGAAGGCAGGGGAGAGAGGCATAATCATGATCGGCTGCGTCGAACTCTGAGAGTCTGACGTGCCGCCGGGGTTCGTGTGATGCGAACGTCACGCCCGCCTTCGGAGGCGTGTCACGCCTGGCGTTGACATGGGAAGGCGCGGGGCAAGGGCGTAGCCAGGCCGCGTGGGCGGGGGAGGGCGACTGTTGCGGACCTGGACCCGAGCGCGATATTTCCACGTGCGGGCCGCACTGGGAGGACGGCTAGGTGGCTGGCACCGGTGCGCTTCGCCCGCGGCCACGCCCACGACACTCACAACACCGCAACCAGTCGCCGCTGGTGGTTTTGTGGGAGGGTACCTGTTCGAGGCAGACAACGGGCGATGATATATCTCGTTACTGAACACGCTGGGAGAACGCACCCGGTGTTTGTCCGGATAGATGTTGACATTGTTTTGCAGCTCACAGCCAAGCTTCGCACTTCAGATACAGATCCATCCAAGTAATAACAATAAATTACCATGGAACCCCGATAGGCGAGAGGGGCCGCGCGTCCCCCCCATAGCGACATGTCACCACACCTCCTCTGTCGTATGTACGAACACGTCCATCCGGAGGGACTCCGTGTTCCACCGGGGCCGTCTGTGGCGCGCGTGTGGATTTCGGATGTTGAGCATCACGCGGGCTATGAGGAGCGTCGAGACGCTATAGAGATTGGGGTAGGTAAGGATACGGAACGTTTTAAGCGGCAAACACCGGCACGTACACGTTCGTCGCTGTGACTGTGATACCTCGAAATATTTGCTGTAGAGGAGATGAGATGAGTATCACGTTGTTGTTCCGTGCGATGGGCGGCCTTACAGTATCCAGCTAAATGTGGGAAAGGAGAGTTTAGATTCCCTCCCGGTACCAATTGAACGCATATAGACGCACCATGTACGTGATGATGTTCGTCGAGTGCAGCACAAGGAGGGCGCCGAAGTAGAGGGCACCTAGAAAAATCATGAACGGCCGCCTTTCGATTCAACGCGCACGTCTGGGATGCTCACCGTCCCTGAGCATGAGGTTGAGCAGGCTGCCGCGCCATTCGTGCGCGAGAGCGCGCACTTGGTTGAGCGTGAAGCCGAAGATCACGGTGTCGAAGAGAAGCACCGCGGTCCATACGATCGCGAGGACTATTCGGCCAGAACGATGTGTAAGTTCTGGAGGAAGGATGGCTAGAGTAAGGAAGTTGACCCACAATGACCCCTAATGGCAAACATCTCGTTAGCAAATCATAGACCCGACGGCCGAGTAGTCACTTACTGGGAGGCAGTCGTCGTGAAGTCGCAACCGAGGGAGGCGACAAGTGCTGGGTCCACCGCGATATGACGCATCCGAAACGCCCTCTCGTATGCCCACTGAACCGACGCGAGGGGGTAGGATCAACGGCTTGGATGGGAAAAGAAAAGGTGAGGAAACGAATAGGCAACGCACCCCGGCAACGACGCACGCCACAGCGGCCATGGCTAACAACACTCCCAGCACCACGCGACTTCCTTGATATAAAGCGTACACTCGGATGATTTGCATGACTATGTAGGCGTCAAGTAAAATGAGCCTTGTCACAATGGGGAGGGAGGGTAGTCAAACCCACCTCCTACCACAAGCTGGGTGAGGCCGGCGAGGAGTTGGTGATATATTGAGAGACTTCTACACCTGTTCGAAATGACCCATGAGCATGGCGGCGTAGGAGGAGGTAGGAGTATATTTACAGCTGCATATATGCGTCAGTTAACTCGGAATTGAGACTCTATAGAGAGTGTGGGTATGCTTACCGTTAAATCCCGTACGAAATAGAACTGAACGATGACGGGTATGTGTCCCAGAACACCCAAGCAACGGTTGAGAAAGTAGAGGCCGGCAACGAAGGAAGGACGGCTTTTCCAGTATGTGCGGACCTCCAGACCGAACGTAAGGAGGTAGTCGTAATACAGGATCGCTGCATGGATGGTCAGGAAAATTCGTTGAAGCTGTTCGCGTGAATCGGACACTCACCGAACGCTATCCCAGAAGCTATCCTGACCGCGTCGACGCATTGCGCGTACCTGGGACCGAGGTAAACATCGACCACGAGAATATGAAGGCCTAAATGTACGTACACCGTGATCTCAGCGGGAGACGCCATGAGTGGGACAGCATCGGCGAGCGGTGAAGGGGCAGCGAAAGGGTGCGAGGGGAATTATGAACCGCTGGGGAAATGTAGGACAGTGTCGTCCATGGCTATATACTATGCCGGATATAGGAAGGCGGAGAAGGGCTCGCGTCGGACTTGGAATGCGAAGGTCGTGGAGGCCGGGACACGGCCAGGAGGGCGGAACGATCTGCAAGCATTACAGGGGTGTAGCCGGGCCATAGATGGATCGATGGCTACTGACGACATGTGCATTTGATCAGGACGCGGAAAGAGCGTCGAGAGAGCCCGAATCGAGACTCTCTGCTACGCGAGAGCGATGGGGCAGTGCGTCGAGGGGCCGTCGAGGGACCGTCGAGGGGAGTGGTGGCTCGCGGAAAGAGAACTGCCGGCCCGCCACACCGGTTCTCCTCGTCCCCTTTTCGTCACGTGAGGGCGACACCATCATAACGCCGAGGTCTGGCGCGTCGGCGATCACACACTCTTTTCCGGTCTTCTCCACGCATTTTGCCTCCTGCACTCCTATCGTAGCCAAGGACGGCGACTGCGCTCGGACTGCGCTGGACGCTGCTCAGGTCTAGCTTTTTGAGAGCGATCTGCAGAGAGAGCGCCGGAACCCGACGAGAAGGTACCTATGTTTCGGCGCAGCAGTCTCGAGCCTTTTCAGGCACTGGGCTAGAGCCACCCCGTCTGTCTTCCTGAAACGGCGCGATCGATCGAATGGCCATGGGGCGCAGGCGTGCGCCACGATTTGTTACATGGAAAGCCGCGGAGGCGGACCGGAATGTAAGCAAGTAAGTAGTTGCTAGCTCTCGGCACGTTCTTCACTTCCACGAGTCCGACCTCACTTTTACGCACTCAACTGACGCTACTGTTAGGCCAGGTTCGACCTCAATTCGAGCTGACCCTGAAGTCACCCCAGAGTCTACTCGCCGCTCCCGGCATCGGTATTACTTGTCATTGGCCTCCGACTGCTGGATTTATCGAACCCCTTGGAGTCCACTGTACCCGTGCATCGCCAAGGAAACAAACGCCCCTAACTCTGCAGTGATCTCTCACCACCACGACTTTCTCTCTTTGGTTCCTGGAACAGAGCTGGAACGAGTGCCCTCCCGTACTCTTACTGAGGCGCACAAATTGGCAGTCTCCTCACAGGTGCCGTATAGCTTCGCCGGCGTGCCACTGCTTCAGAATAATATTCCCCCAAGATGTACTATCCATGTAAATCATCCGGGGCACCATGCATGCATGTTCGCTCGAGCGCCGTCATATGTAACCATGGCCGACCCGCCCGGGACCGAATATCTCGTCAAGGTGACCGCTTCGTCAGCCACCAATTGCACTGTGGCTTCCAGCCGCAAGCAGCGGCCTCGGGGCTTACGCCAAGATCGAACCTCCTCACCAACCCTCGACTCGCTCTCACGCGAATGCGCTTCCGACGTTCTCCGCAGTCCCCGCCGCGCGCAAGCTTAGCGACGTCACGCAAAGTTCGGACGCGAAGAGCGCGCTCGGGGGCAGGCGGGCAGGTGAGGGCACAAGTTCAAGTCGGCCCTGCAGGCTTCGACGCGCGTGATAGACCCGAACCCCGCCCGCGCTCCCCTACTCAGTTAACACGGTTAAGGCCTTATGACGTGCGGGGGGTCCCAAGGAACCTCACCAGACCTCACCGGTACCGCGCGCGAGGTCCGAGGGGTCTTCGGGGTGAGCCTGATGCGTCGTGCTCGGACTCGGAGTCCGGACGTCCTCATCGACATCGGCTCCGCTGGCTCACGCTGGTACCATGTATACATGTCTTCGGGGCCGGCGCGGGTTCTAGGCTTATTGATGGCGGGGGCGCGCACGGCACATGCAGTGGCGTTTGCTAGACTCGTGGTGTTCGCCATCAGCGGTGAGCGCGGTCTCGCACGCCCGCCGTGGAGGAGCGCGAGGGGCGGGCCACGAGACCCCTTCGACGGCCCTGCAGTTCGTCAATTGTACGTAGCTTCTGTGTTCGAGTCGGGAATGGCACGCTTTTCTTCTTCCTAAGACTTCCTTGAAGCGGGCGGCGCAGAGCCGCAGTCGGCGCGCGTGATCCCACCGGCCAACGAACCGTTCGTCGTTGAATAACATGAATTATGTAGCCGGGCCTCGTATCCAAAGTTCAAGTCGAACAGACAGGCTAGTACAGTCCGAGCGGAGCGCTACACATCGGTCCTCGATCGTTGTAACAGTACATCTCTATATCATGCCGCGTCTCCCAGGTCCCAGGCCCCAGGCTCCAAATTCGAGTCTTAGGCGGGCGGGGCGGGGGAGACGGACGGCGTGCCCTCGTGGTTGTGGAGGAAGGTGTACGTGTCCTCGGTCGCGGGCACGCCGTTGAAGAGCTTCACGAGGCGCTCGTACACCGGGTCCGAAGGGATGTGCTGGAAGTGTCGCCGCGCCCACGACGTGCCCGCCGCCTGCTCGTCGCGCCGCATCTGTCGCTGGTCGTTCTGTTCGGGACCGTTAGTCAGCCTCAGCGCGGTATACGGAGGGGTAAGCAAAGAAGGGAACGCACCTCGATCTTGCTCTTCTCGCGGCTCGCGAGCTCGTAGTCGCCCTCCCGGATCCCGCGCGCGACGTGCTGCCAGAGCTTTCTGCTCTCGTACTCGTGCATGTCCTCGATCGGCCCGACCGTGACCTCCTCCTTCGGCGACGTCACGTCCGTGAACGTCTCGCCCGTGTCGAGGTCCTTGGACGTCTCGTGCCACACGCCCTCGTACTTCTTCGCTGGCGTGCTCGACCCGGGCGGCGTGAGCAGTGCCTTGAACGAGTGCGAGCGCCCGGAGAAGTAGCCCTTGCCCTTGTACTCGATCTGTGAGCAGGGCAGTGGACGCATGAGCGATTACACGTCGGAAGAGCAGGCGACGGGACGCACCGTCGATAGCCAGCCAGACGAGCTCTGGATGTAGCTCGTCTCCGCAAGCTCGATGTACGGCGAACCGTACCACAGACCGTCAATGCGCAGGCGCGGGAGGGTGATCAAGAATTCCTCTTGACCGCCGCCCGGGAGGTCGACAGTAAGGACAGCATGACCGATCTGCTTCACGATGATGCTCCCGCCAGAAAAGCTCGTCTTCTGGGCGGAGTGACCTTGCAGCGCGAGCCCCTTGGACGGGTTGCAGATGAAGTAGGCAGTGATGGGCGGGTGGTGCGAGACCTGCTCGACGACGAGGTTTGTCTGTCCGCGGCCGTCGGCGTCGGGCCAGAAACCGTAGAAGAGCCTAAAAGTCTGGTCAGCATCCCAGTTAGAAAGATGCCTCAACGATGCATGGTAAATATCCGAAATGGTAGACGGCCATATAGCGAGTTCGGGCCCGAGACGATGCCAAGCCCGTGGTGGATGGGTTGCGCCAATGTCACTTGGCAGAATCTTCACGACGAATCTTATCACATGCGGACCCAATATCCCCTAATATCCCGCAGCATCGTGCGTTTCACGTGGGCTGCTCTCAGGCACAGAATCGTGTTGTCTGTCCAAGACGGGAAACCATAGTGAGAAAATACGCACTCTCCGAGGACGGGGTTTAGAGGCCTGCGAACAGAGAAGCGTCAGCATAAGAATCAATAACAGTTGCGCCGCGATAGATCCCGCACAACGCGTCTTCTTTCCCAACATAGGACACGCGTCCTCGCGCCATGGCGTGGGCTGTACAGTGACGAGACACGGCTGGATGTGATAGTGCGCGCCACAAGACTCGTGTGGGGTCCATCGTGATGACGCAACACGAAAGTAATTGAACTCACTTCTTCTCTGATCCCAGCTTCTCATTACGGGACGTGTACTGGCCCTTGAGCGTGCTCTGTCCCGGAGAATGAGCCTGGGGTGGTGGCGGAGATGCGAGGGAGACTCACGATGAACCATTTGAGAACCGCGATGGACCGCTCCTGCTCGGTTTTCGCATCGGCGATGGCGGAGAACAGTGCGGGGCGTTCGCACCAGTAGGCTGTCGGCGCGCACCAGGATCGTGGGTCAGGGCTGTGACCTGCGCAGCAGGCGAGAAGGGGCGCGTACCAGGGAACTCGGTGAGCGAGATGGGGGAGAGGATGAATGGGGGCGCGGTCAACGACGACAGGTCGCCAGAAAAGGACGCAATCCTGGCGGTTGAGAGACGTATAGACGAACGGGGAAACGGAGGAACGGACGAGGAATAGGTCAGGTGGGATTCGCTCGCCAGAGAGCGTGATCGTAGGGACGTACGACTTGAGAAAGCTAGTCCAGCTCCCCTTCTGAGATGCAGGCACGGCCTGGAACGAGGACGCGAGGCAGGAGGGGGAAGGCCGGGGATTTCGGGGGCATTCATGGAGGGTGGACCGGGGTCGAGGCAATCATGACGCTGCGCGTTAGAACATGTGGCTCGAACCAAGCTCTGGACGACGCACCTCGCCGGGCAGCTCGCTGGGGGTCTGGGATCCGGACATGGTGGTGAATTGCAGTAGAAGTGGTGGGTATAGACGGGGTCGTGAGGTTGGAGCAGAGAGCGGATGGGGAGAACGGAGAGAGGATGTGAGTGTCGGGGAGCACGATGCGAAACGCCCAAACACCGCGGACGCGCCGGCTGTGGCTGACGAACGTGGAGTCGCCTCTCCCTCCGTTGCCACTTTCGTAGCTCTCCGTCCTCGCCGTCTGCTGCGTCTCCAAAGCCTCGCTAACACATTTCATTTAGCGGGCGAGCCGTCTCGGAATACACACTCAGACGATGTGATACGGTAGGCTTGGCCGAGGAGGGTCACCGTATTGGGCGCGTTGACAGGTCACTTCGCCAAATATGTCATGATGCGCACGTCATCCTATCCTCCAAGTCCTCTTCCTGTACGCCGAAACGCTGCCTGTGTGTCTATAAATGAGGCCCGCTATGCTCCCAAAATCGCCGCAAGTGGCCGTTCCACTGCTTCCACCAGTGCTTCTGAACTTACCTGAGATAAGATAAGATGACCATATTGAGTCTTCCACGTGTTTCTAGAGGCTCCAGTCCTTTGGACCTTGTCAACGACTGCATCTTCTGATTCAAACATTCAGGCTCGAATTTCAAGGCCAACTTTCGAGGCTGAATTACCAAATTCATATATGTCGAGGATAATCGCATTTACTTCTTTCACGCATACGCGAATATCGGTGACGACCCGGAGGAGGCGGAAAATTGTAATGCGGTACGTACAATGTCTGTGGTACACGGTTCGTCTCGTAGCTTTTAAAAGTCCCAGCTGATGGGTACATGTATAGGCCAATCAGGTTGGCCGCAAGGTCCCGGCGTATGTGCGCATATCACGGTTCTCCTCGCTGCGGACACCCACCAGTGACGCGTGCTTCCGCGTTGTCGCCTTCGTTTGAAGGGCGACATGCATTCGTGTTCCTTCCCTGACACACATATCAAGACGAATAAGAGAGAACATGGTAAACCCGACGAGTGTTCCGCCAGCGTGTGTGTCCGTGAGTGTTTCATCTTCAACTCGGCGTTCAACATCATCAACCCACTGTATCTCCACTGCTGAAACTCCATCGCATTGGCAAGGCACTTATAGACACCAGTCTGGCCTATAGCTAAATTCAGCCGTTTGCCGCTGCACAGAGTCAATCCGAATGGCAGAATTGTCGCTGTCTTGCTTAAGCTTTGGCTCCTGTGCACGGGATCTGTGTAAGGGTAAGTATTCTTGTCCTCCGCATGCTCCATATCGCATCCAACGACAGCGAAGTCTCATTTCCACGGTTTACGGAGAGATCGCAGGCCGCGCACCCTTGTCGACTGCCGTCCAATCTCAGCTACTAATGTCAAGGTGACTCCAGCGCTTCATCCCACGCCGAGAGGTCCGAATGAGAACGGCGTTGCTCTACTGAGCGGACATGCCGAGATGCAAGGCCGTCCGTAACTTACGCCTCCCACGCGAACCCTCGAGGATGAAGGCAAACCCGTCTCAGCGTCTCGCAGACGACAGTCTTCTCGAAGCGGTAACCCCGTTCGAAGCGTCGACGCAGCTTTCGGCACAAGGCACGCTGCGCGCGGCAGTGTTTCTTCCCGCCACTCCATGAGGGGAGACGCCTCGAAGAGCACCCAGCAGATCTTTTCTCAGCCCTTTCAGCCATCCGCCACACGACTCCGCGATGCACTTGGAGCACTGTGGACAGCCCCAGAGATACTTAATTTGCGGGTGGAGATCCGCCGGGGGTCCTGCGTCGGTCAAGATCTGGTCCCGGGCACAAGCTTCACTTCTACACAGACAGAAGCTTATCGCCCTTCGGCCGCTCACAAGACGGCCGGCTGACTTTGAAGTACATTGACTTTCCCTCAGTCTTTGCATGTGAACCCCCTCGCTCCTACCTTGCCCTCGCGGCGCCATTCCCCCACCCGGTGTGGATCTGTCTTGGCTATGGATGCCTCTACGCTTGACCTTGCTTCGTAAGTATTCCACGTGTACTACGCAGGCGTCGGCGGAACCTCGAGTACTCGTCACCATCTTAGATTAGCCAGTGAGAAATTGGCCGCGACGGTCCGTCTGGCGTTCTCCACAGCAGCCTTCGGTGAGTCCAATCCTTTCCGAAGTCCCACTGTACGCTACTCATGCAACAGCGGTCCAGTGGTACTGTACTTCGACTATAGCCTGACGTTTGGAGACGAGGTGGAAAGGTTCTGGATGAGGAAATTCTCGCCGGCGGCTTTCGGTTTCTTCCTCAACCGCTACCTTTCCGTGCTTGGGCACATTCCGGTCATGTACGAATTCTTCGGGCCACAGGTACAGAGCGTAAGTGTCTTCCGCCGAGAATAAATGCGTTTGCTTATTTTTCTCTCGCGTTGAATGCAGACGTAGGTTTCATATACCGGCACCATCCATCCTGTTATTTGACCCGTTTGGAAGATGCTCAAAGTTGCAAATGTTCCACCAGCTCCTGTCCGGGATCACACAAATCGTCGTCGGAGGTGAGCACTCGTATTTCCCCACGACTTGTCCGCACACCAAACACATACTGCCTTTGTAGCGCTGCAAATATTCCGTGTATACGCCATGTACCATAGCAGCCGCAAGATACTCGTCTCGTTGGTCACGCTGGCTGCTGCCACGATTGCTGTCGCTGCGGTACGTACATGTACAATGTTATCGTCTCATAATTGGCTTGAATTCCAGTCACGACAGTGGGCCATCAGCAGGGTATGGATAACACCTCCTGAACTCGATGCGGTTGGCATGATGATATCGAGCTTACCTGTCGGTATTCAACGGAGCCTTGGATGCAATCTCGACACCACAGCTACTCAGTGAGCCTTCCCACAAATCTCATGTGTTCAGAGCGCGTCAACAATAGAGGTCGCTATATTAGGGGTCGTTGTATGTCGCAATATTTTGGATATCGCAACATCGCAGATCTGCTCATTTACGGGCACTTTTAGGGCTAGCTACAATATGGTCCTGTGTGCTAGTATTCGACATAACGGTCTTCACGCTCACCCTCCATCGCACTTTGGCCGTCGGAAGAACCTTGCGCGGAAGCCTGTTCACCATCATCCTAAGAGACGGTGAGTGCGGAATCTACTGCTACTAACCGGTCGCTGATGATATGCTTCCGCAGGTGCCCTCTACTTCGCGTACGTTCCCGTCTCCTATCGCCTTCTAGCTATACACCTGACATACCGGGGCGGAAAGTGTTCTATTGGGCTGCCATATGGCCAACATTCTGACGTCCCTGGTAAGCCCTCACCTTCCCCTGGTGATAATGCACTGACACGTTTCCAGCTCGCACGTGTGAGATATTTTGACACTCTCAATATGTGCGGCGGCGACCTTCACTGATACTCGCCAATCCTCACCCGTTCAAGCCCGCTTTCAAGAGCATCAGCGTCACGATAACGAACGTGTGCGCAATCCCAGCCATAAAGCGTATTGATCTTTGCTGCTGATTCCTGACCTTGACATCGTGGCAGGATCGCGTCTTCGCTCATGTCTCGTATGATGCTCAACATCCGAGATCCGGAAGTGTTGTCCGCCCCGCTCCGATGGGGATCTTCCGTTACTGATGAAAGTTATGCCTTGAGCTCCCTGAGTCGATAGGAACGTTATTTCTTGTACTTGTATGTGGGGGTCTATGCATGATTGGTACGGCGCGGCGCCGTCTTCCGACGTCAGCTTTCTTGCAGGGACAATGATCAAATTTCATTTCGGTTTCTTATCCTGTTTCTCGCATCCACGATCGAATCACTAAATCATGTGTAATCTCTCCTAGTTCAACGACCAGGACATAGCAGGCGGCGTAAATATTGACGGCATCTGAGGGATGCGACGGGCCGCCGCCAGGGCGGGGCAAATAGGGAATGCCGATAGTATCCCACAGCTCTAGCCACTCAATATCTGTGCGGTATGCGTTGGCTTATGGGGACGGGAGTCAGAGACGTTGCAAGGGCGAAAACAAAATAGGGCCGGCGCCTGTTAAGGCGCTAGATTCACATAACGTCCGAAGGCTTCTCGTGCCGCACGGGCCGCGCGGGCCGTTACCGTGCGCCACAAGTTCAAGCTGCGTTAGGCGTTGGTTTTGCTCATAAGTCCTGACCACCACCTTCTTGACTGCAAACAATCTGCAAGGACCAAGGCCCCACATGTGTTACCAGTCTACCACTACGTTCATGTCGCATTATGACTGAACTTGGAACAAACTTGAAAAGTAACACATCTCGGTCGACCGCTGGCAAGTTGGTATTCCAGCGAGTTGTGTTGCTCAGCTGCATGTACGACGCCTGCCAGTGCCGACGACTGAATGGTGAGCTATCTCCGTCAAAATGCTCACGCGAGACACTTTGAGCTTGGCCATCCACTGGTCGACTCGTCCCATTGAGACGGGAAGTAACTTTGGGAGTCTACTGGTAGATTGCGCACATAGCAGATAAGGAGCACTCGTTAATCCCGGTATGTCCGCTCGTCCAGTATTTGCGCTATCCGCTCAATAATCATACGGCGGTAGCACGTAGGACACCTCATTCCGTTGTGGTTAAACGGAATAGCCCATATTCGATGAAGACCATTCGCCAATCCTGCGCAGGCGTCCTCGAATTACAAACCACTCGGGCTTGTGTGTAGAAGATTGGTGAAGATCTAGTCTTCCTTTGGGCTATATATGCGTCCTTAGGTCCCTCTCACTTCCCATCCCACTATCCACAACTTCTCCTACCGGTATCCTCTCACAGCCAGTCTTCTATCTAAAATGTCTTCGGTTACTACAAGGCAGAAGGTCCTCTACCTCCAGTCCAAGTTCGGATCTTTCGCGGTCTCTTCGGCGGAGGTCTCGTCGCCTGCCCCCGACGAGGTGCTCATCAGAGTCGAATCGACCTCCCTCAACCCCGTCGACTGGATGGTCCAGGCATGGGGCATCCTCGTCGAGACGTATCCGGCCGTGCTTGGCATGTCTGCCTCGGGAACTGTCATCGCAGTGGGCGCAGATGTCACGAAGTTCAAGATCGGGGACAGGATGTATGCGCGATTTGATCCTTTTCAGGTGCGATCATGTTACTAACGGGTTCTCCTCGCCCAGCGTCACACAGGGCCATTATACCAACGCAACATGCACCCACCAGCAGTACGTTCGTACCCCCGAAGACCTGGTTGCGAAGGTGCATACCTCCCCTTCATCCGTGAATCACTCTAGGGGGCACATTCTAACGCCACTGACCGTCCAGATCCCGGATAGCATGTCATTCGATGAGGCAGCCACGTTCGGGACCGCCGCACCCTCCGCTGCCATTCCACTGTACAGCCCCCACCCCGACGCCGCCAGCGCACGCCTCACCGCGCCCTGGCACGAAGGCGGGCGCGGCGCGTACGCTGCACGCACCGCGGTCGTCCTCGGCGGCGCGAGCTCCGTCGGCCAGACTGGTGCGTCTCTTGTCCTATACACTCTTCATCTACACATCTGACTGCTCCACCTTTCACCGGGACTCCCCAGCGATCCAATTCCTGAAGCTCTCCGGCTTCTCGCCCATCATCGCGACCGGCTCTCCACACAGTTTCGATCTCATCAAGTCTTACGGCGCGACGCACGTTCTCGATCGAGCCTTTGCACCCACCGTGTTCCTCGCGGAAGTCGCCGCACTCACTGAGGGGCGCCCCGTGGAGGTCGTGTACGACGGCGTGGGCTCTGCAGACACACAAGCGCTTGGGTTCGACGTACTTGCCCCTGGGGGTACGCTCATCGTCGTCCTCCCAGACGCGCTCGACGCGCAGAGGAAGACGAGTGGCAAGGACGTCCGCATCGTCGTCGCGGCGGGCGATATGGCCCTTTCGCCAAATCGCGTCTTCGCGGAGGAGTTCACGCGGGCGTTCGAGGGGCTCATGCTGGATGGTTCGATTAAGGTGCGTAATTTGTTCTCTTGTTGTTCCATAGATGCAATGGATCGCTAAGAAGTACATTTCACAGCCGGGCGTTCCTGAAGTCATCCCCGGTGGACTCGCCGCCATCCCCGAGGCGCTGGAGCAGCTAAAGGCGAATAAGGTCAGCGGGAAGAAACTTGTCGTACACCCACAGGAGACCCTGTAGAATGACTGTGTTCGGGACAATTGTACTGTCCTGTCCTGTAGCAGCCACTAGAAACATTTGAATCCCTCATCGAACCCAGTTCGCGTGCGAGTGATGAATGCTTCTTGTTGAGGAATGAGACTACCTATTGCACAGATGTAAGACAGCGACTACGACGTATGTGTATGTATGTATTCTAAGGTGCACGCAAAGCAATTGCAACTAAGCCCCCCCAAAGCACTTCCCCTGCCCGCCCCAACTCCCAATACAGGCCTCAGACATTGTAGTACTCGAACGCGGGGTTACCCGGCTCGGCACTCTCGATGAGCGTCTTTGTAAGGACCGAGACGTCTTTTGACTTGGCCTCGTCAGCCATGAGGACTTCAGCGTCTTGGAGGTTCAGGGTACGCTTGAGGTACGGGAGGATCTCGTGCAACACCTTCACCTCCGAGAAGGGCACACTTCGGTTGAACGCCGTCTGTGCGCCGAACTGCGACATGCGTTTCTGCAAGGAATCACCGAGTCGTCAGAGCCCACGTCACAAGTGCATGGATATATATGCAAGTCACCTTGAACGCCTGGACGAACGGCATAGCGCGCTTGTCCTTGATGAGCCCGCGTTGGGTGAGCAGCTCGCGGACCTTCGCGTCATCGACCTTGTCGTGCTCGGCCGAGTATGCGTCCTTGACAGTTTGCACGCACTGCTCCTGCCACTCCGGGAACGACGTCGTGACGTAAATCCGAACCGCGCGGGGCCGCTTCGGGTCGTACGTCGCCTGGCCCTGCTTGCCCTTGTTCATCTTCTTGAGCAGCGAGAGCTCCGCGTCGCGCATCGTCTTGATCGTGCCCCGCATGTACTGCGCCGAGTCGAGGATGGACTGGTCGACGGACGCGGTTGGCTCCGGCCAGCGCGCGAGCTGGACGGACTTGGGTTCCTGGAGGATCGCGGTCCAGACGTGCTCGGCGAAGTGGGGCGCGATGGGGCAAACGAGGAGGGCAGCGGAGCGGATCCACCACTCGACGAGGTCGGCGTGCATGCCCATCTCGGAGGTGACCTCACGGTACCAATCGCGCGTCGATTGCAGCTCGTAGAAGCCGAACTTCAGGGCGTCCTTGTAGTGCATACTGTCATACAGATCGATCGACATCAATACGGCAGCACCAGTCATAGCAAGTCCTCGGCGACTTACTCAGCGTAGAACTGCTTCGTCTTGATGATGAGGTCGTTGACCTCCTGCTCAAACACGATGTCGTGGTAGTTCTTCTCGCCTTGGCGCAGCTTGGACTTGTCCTTGATCATTTCCTGTACAACCTTGTCAGCCTCGGGGAGGGGGCCAGGGCGGACGAAAACTCACGTCGCACCATCCGATCAGCGTGTGCAGACGGAGGATGTTCGCATTCGCCGTCTTCTCGTCAAAGTTCGCGTCCTCGATACCGTCACCGGCGTCCGCAAGGCACAGGCGCGTCGCGTCCGTACCGAACTTCTCGATGCACTGGCGCATTGTCATCGAGTTGCCCTTGCTCTTCGACATCTTCTGCCCGTTGACCATCAGGTGCCCGTTCGTGCGCATGCTCAGCGGCCACTTGTCCTCGGGGAAGAGCGCTGCGTGGTTGTACACGCAGAACGTGAGGTGGTTCGGGATCAGGTCTTTGCCCGACGAGCGCACGTCGAAGGGGTAGAAGTATGAGAACTCCCGCTTCATCGCGTCCGCCTTCTCCTTCGGGAGCGGCGCGTCGGCGGGCCAGGGGCCACCGCCGAGGATGTACTCCCAAACGTCGTCTGTCATCTGGTCCGCGGTGACGCCAAGAGGGCCAACTTGTTTGCCGTCCAGAGAACCTACGAAAAGTCAGAACACGATCGCTTTCGAGAGGGCTGAGTGTTACTGACTGTGGAGCAGGTGGGCGATGGTGTAGTAGGACATGTAGATGGTGGAGTCGCTCAGACTCTCCACCAGGAATTGGGGATCCCAGGGGAGCTTAGAACCGAGACCGTAAGTGCGCGCGCACGCCCATTTGTTCAGCCATGCGAGGACACCCTCGAACGCGTTGCGGGTCTCGACGTTGTACGTCTCCATCTTCGCGACAAGCCTGCCATATTTCAGTCAGTATCGTCACGACACCGAGTGCGGAAAGACATACTTCTCGGCCTGTGCCCTCCACGACGGCTCACCGTAGTCGAGGTACCACTGGTCCATGAGCGCAATGACACACTCGTCCGAGCTCCGGGACACGATGAGACCCTCAGGCTCTGCATACGCGAACGCCAGACCAGCCTCGATGAGCTTCTCGCGCACGCGCGGCTTCGCCTCCTGCACAGGCAGGCCCTTGAACTCGCCAACGAGCATCGTGCCGTTGTAGAAGCCTTCCTTGTACGCGATCTCCTTCGCCTCCGCGAGCTGCTTCGTGTCCTTCTGGGACTGGATCTTGAGCTGCTTGATCACGGCCGGGGCGGTCATGTCGCCGTAGGTGGGGGTGGAGATGACAGGGACAGGGTCAATCGCGGCCCAAGAGGCGTCGATCTTGTAGAACTCGGGCTTCTTGCGCAGGTCCGTGAGCGTCTGGAAGTCGTCTGGCGAGTCGGACGGGACGGAAGTGACGACGCCAGTACCCTATTACTCTTAGTGAGCTCGTGCGCATGCAGCACGATGCGCCGACATACCTTGGTCGGGAGGACGTTCTCCATGGGCAAGACGTATACCTCAGGGTTGATCGAGAACGGCGCCTTGATCTTTGCACCGACGATGAGGGAGCCATCGATCTCCGCCAGCTGGTCGATCTGACCGCGGACCGTCATGATGCCCTGGAACGCCATATTCCGTGCTGCGCGGTACGTGCAGACGTACGCCTCGCTGTCGTTGATAGCGAACAGACCGTATTTGATCTGGGTGCCAACGAAGCAGTTGGTTTGGCCATACCTTCATGCGGACGCTCAGGCGAGCTCTTCAAGAGAACAATATTGATACTCACATGGTCTCCGGCCTCAGCGTAGCAGCGACGAGGTACACCTTCCGTCCGCCCGCCTTCTCCTGGACAATCTTGCCTGCCTCCTCGGCCCAGCTGACGACCTCCATCTTGATACCCGTGTACTCTGTCGGGCCGAGCGCCTCGCCCTCGGAACGGTCGTGGTCCATGCACGGCTGGCCATCCTTGGGGCTGTAGACGGTGTAACGCTCGCCGAACTTGATCTTGCCGAGTTTGTGCAGCTTGTTGATCTGCCAGCGCACGAAACTATCGTAGTACGGGTTCGCGTCGGTCGTGATGAACGAGCGGCGCCAGTCGATGCGTGAGCCGAACATCTTGTTGTCTTCCTAGAATAAGGGTCAGTAGCCTGATCTCCATCAAAGCGAAGAATACACAGCGGAAACATGTCAAGAGCATCAATAAGCGCATACAGCACGTACACCGGCCCCTCGCGCGATTCGATCGCCATTCGGACACTCAGAGACACCGATTGTCCGTGACTGATATCTTGCCCTTGGGTTTATACAACGACGCTTGCCCACTCTGACACATTTCAATCTAGCGGGATTCGTCACGGAACAGCTCACACGGCAAGACCCCAGTTCTTCCAGCGGAATGCCCTTTCCCACCGAGTCAAGACGTCGTATTGCAATGTGGGCGTGTTCCGGGTCGAACCCTGCTACATACATATGCTCTCCGGGGAGCTGCAAGGACATGCGGATGAAGGGGGGAACAGACGAGCCAAAGGAGTGCCCTTTGTGACTATATGCGGCGCAGACCAAGCACAAAAACACGAAATGTCGGATACTCACAATGCAGATTGGCGGGTAGTACCCTACCCAGTAGTACGGGTCCCGGAACTTCTTGATCTCTTCTCGCGGGACTCCCATGGACTCCATGATTTGGAACTGGTACTGCAGCCCGGTGGCCTTCGCCGCGACTTTGCCCTTCTTCGCCTTGTCCCCTGGCTTCGCGGCGGCGTCCACGGCTGCTGCTGGTGCACTCTCCTCCTCAGGAACGAACCGTTCAAAGTTTTCGCCAAACATCTCTATCTCGCGCTCGATCTTGTCCGAGGCAGCCTACCCACGCGCGAGTTAGCATTCGCCCCCTCGCACGCGCGTGCACAAGAAAACGATAGCGCACCTTGATAGGCATGCCCGTGACGTGGAATCCATGGGGGAAGAGGACGCGCCTGCCGAGCATGCGCTGGAAGCCTGCCTCGAACTCGATTTTTGAGATGGTGAACGCATGGCCGAGGTGGAGGGAGCCGTTCGTGTAGGGGAAGGGGAAGTTGCCGAACCACTTGGGGAACCTCTCCCTGACCTCCGCGGGCGAGAGGCCCTCGAGCTCGCCCGCGGACGGCGCGTCGACCTGGAAGCGCTTCTCGGCCTCCCAGCGGGCCTGATACTTGCGCTCGAGCGCGCGGAGCTCGTCGCGCTTGCCGGTCTGGGCGAGCTCGATGGTGTTGGCGGTGGCGGCGGCGGTTGCTGCTGCCGCTGCTGCGGTGGCCATGGTGCGGCGCGAGAGGGAGGGCGGGGAGGGACGGAGGGCGCGACGGCCCAGGAGAGAGAGAATGGTGGCCAGCCTCCCGATGAAGCAAGGATAAATAAGTCCAGCGAAGTGCAAGCAATCGATGTCACTCGAGTCAGATGAGGCCGATAGAAATCATCCCTCACCCCGGTCTCCGGGGTCTTTTTATCCCCCCTGCGAGGCGTTACGGCAAACTCTCTCGCGAATGACTCTTCGCGGCGACCACTACATAGCTTTCATCTTCTGCGTCTACCCAGACTATTCGGGAAGACCTGTTTTCTCTCAAGTACAACCTCAGCAAGACCGGAAACCAAGCCATCCTCAAGGAAAGCTAGACTGAATCTGGGGTTAGGGTCTGAGCGAGGGCCCACGCAACCCCACATCGCAAACTTCTGTCTGTCTCACCATGGACTTAAAACGACACGTTTCGACCAGCGCTGTCCCACAGCTGTACTCGAGATGCTGTGTGTTGTGACTCGACATGAGGGGATGCTCAATATGGTGCTGCTCCGGCGAGCCCTCGGAACTGAACTTCTTCGCCACAAGTCCAGGTACGCACAAAAGCCCGACAACTTGAGCCTTGGAGTCAGTATAGAAACGCCGCACACCTCACATTCAGCTGGTCGAACGCAAATCTTGCATTTACCAAATCATACGCTTCGGCGGAGGAAGCGGCGCAAGTACACGCACCATCCTTGACCTTGATCCCGCTCGTTCAAAAACACGCGGAAGATCCTGGTCACCGACATACCATCAGACGAGACATGACGTAGATACAAACCGAGTCAACTCCCATCGACAAACCGGGACGCCGACAAACAAATGGGTCTTTCATCGATGCTCCAACCGGGACCGACGACGCAGCTGCCGCAGCTACTGGTAAGCTTTATCCTGGCACCTTTCCAGCGCACAGCGCTCATACACTTGCTTACGCGCAGCAACTCTCGTTGAGGGCCCGAACGACGCGGTTCTTAGCGGCGAAGATTCAACGGCGTTCTCTTCCGAAACCAGTGCTTGGTCAAAAATGGCGTCGCGGACTGCACAGCCGTCCTCTCAGCTGCGGGGATGGTTACTACCACGGAGGAGGCAAAGCTCAGGGACGTACAGATCGTAAGTCCTTGGTTGCGCGCGTCGCTCCCGACCTCGTCGACGCAAATTCTGACGATCACTTCGACATAGTCTGACAATGGAGCGGGTGTCGCTGGACTCACAGGCGCGATGCTGGCTGCCAATGCAGTTATCTACTTAGGTGCTTTCGTGAACATCGTGCTGTAGTTGGGGGGCTCCCTGGTAGCCGTTCGTTGAGGTGCACTTGCTCGCCTTCGTAAAGATTGCTTCAATGGGATCCTGATCCTGCTTAGGTCCGGAAATGTACCGTCGGTCTTTCCCGCGAAAGTCTTCTAGAAGCACCCAATCTCCTTTCGATTATATGAACAGACGACTATGCGAGCAGGTTCCCCGCATTGTTGCGTCCCGATGCCAGACGTTACTTGCCAAAAACAGTTGTCAGTTCGTCGGTGAGCGTCCTCCCAACACTTCCGCCGCATCGGAGAACTATGCCTCCTAACCTTCGCTTACGTTACACAGATCTCCCTCGCCCATTGTGTAGTATGTGGTCCGTGGCGTAGTAAGGCACGATGCGACCCAATAATCTGCCGCCCACGTGAGTAGCGGCGTATGTTGCCATCGACCACCGCCCGCTGCGATCCCTTCTTCGACTCAAAATTTGACCCTTGTGGTTCGCGCCCGTTGAAGAGATGGATAGCTGGAAGTCAAGGTGGAACGCTAGAAGTCAATACAGCTTATTCTTGACAGAAGAGGCGCAATATGACCATGCCCTTGCGTCGCAACCTTGACGCTGCGTGTAAGCCTCTTGCGGTGTATAAGTAGGATGCTGTTGAAGGAGGTCTGTAGCCCTGCCTCAGGCTCTTGCTCTTCGCTTTCTTGTCAAGAGTTCTTTTCAGCTCTCTCCTCCCCGCCATGCTCTCCAGGACTTTTGCTTCTAGCTTCTTTGTGGCCGTGCTCCTCGTTCAAGCAGGTGGGTTTCACTATCTGTACGCCATGCACCATGACTACCATTTACTGATAGTAGATTAGATGCTGCCATCGTTTCTCTTTACATACCGGGCCAGGACCCCACAGACCTTGTTCCCTACACAGCCGATAAGCTCGGTGTGGATTCTCAGGGCCGCACGTCGTGGCGGATCGCTATAGGTACATCCAGCGGATCCTACACCGACACCCCGACAGCGACCGTCGACCCGGGTGCCTTTTTCACAGGTGAGTCGTCCTCAATCTCTTACCTCTCCAGGAGGGTGTTCACGTTTGGTTTCGCACCCAGCCACTCTCGTTGAAGGACCAAACGACGTTCACGTCAGCGGTTCCTTCGACAACGATGGAGTATTCCACGACGACTGCTCGATCAAGGATGGGGTCGCGAACTGCACGGTCATTCTCTCTGCCTCGGGCTCGATTCAGACTCTCGAAACTGCCACGGAAGCGGTGAGGTTTATCGATGTTCAGACAGTGAGTAGATCGTTGTATTCGTTTCTATCACTTTCGACGGGAGGTCTAACTGACGAGCCTTTCCCCTCCTCACATCAAGTCTGACAACGGAACGGGAAAATCTGACAACGGAACGGGCAACTCCGACAACGGAGCGGGCATCATCTGGCCCGCAGGGATGATGCTGGCAGCCAGTGCTGCTCTATGCATCAGCGCTTTTGTGAACACACTGCTGTAGTAGCTGGGAGGTGTTTCTGATCACAGAAATGTACTTGTGCTGTTTCGGTTGGGGCGCTGTACGTCTTGCCAGGGAGTTGCAGTGGGACATGTGCTGTAATATGTACTTGTAGCAAACCTCTCAGGTCTGTCTCACCATGGACTTAGAACGACTCGGACGCGTTTCAGCGAACGCTGCCCCACGGCGACACTGAAGATGCCGTGCGTTGTGACTCGGCATGGGAAGATGTGCAGAAGGATGCTGCTCCGGCAGCTTCGGAATTGAACTCCTTCTCCACAACGCGAATTACACACAAAATCCCGACAGCTTGAGCCTCAGAGTCAGTATAAAAACACCGCAAGCCTCACACTCAGGTAGTCGAACGCGAACTTCGCCTTCACACTTCGACGGAAGAAGCGGCATTTGTACGCACACCATCCTTGATCTTGAAGCTTGATCCCGCTCGTTCAAAATCACGCGAAAGAAAATTGAAAGAAAATCCTAATCACCGACATACCGTAAGGCGAGACATTACGTAGATACAAATCGAGTCGACTCCCAACGACAAACTAGGACCCCAACCAAACAAATCTAGCACTTCTAAATATCTGCTACGAGTCGTATAGTAGAGAGAAGAAGAAAAAAACGCTATGTCCGCTGAGAGGTCGCGGAGAGCCTCTCGAATTGACGATGCGGGGAAGCGTCACCATCGCTAGGCCGCCGCCGGCCGTTCGCGAAGGGCGCTGCCACCGGTCAAAATCGAGGCCGAACTCAAAGTCGAGAACGACTCGAGGTTCGGCGGATACTACCGGTGGCGATGGCAGCCGGGGTGCACCACTCGGCACATCGTCAAGACGATTCTTAATCGTCGAAGACGAGTGCCGGCATGGTGGGCGGCGTGAGGCGAGCGTCGGCACATGCTACTTAGCGAACATAGCCCCCTAACCTCGACTGCCGTGCGGTCGTCCGTCGGACGGTGGGCGGGCTTGAAGCTTGAAGCTCGAAGCCTTGACCGTTGCGAGCCGTCTGGATGGAGACCGCGGGCCTGACTGTGTTGATGCGTGCGGGTGTGCCAGCAGTGCATGTACACACACATACGAATACGTGCATATACACACGGGGGATATTGAAGCGTCAGGTATCGAGGTACGACTCGAGAGTCGACCTAGCGCGCGCGACGGTGTTGGGGGTCGTTGGAGGTGCGTGTTGAAGGAGGGGCGGGGGGAGGCCATGGATGTGCATCGTCATCGAATAGCCGCGGGTGCGTCGCTGCGGCGGTTGCGGCGGTGGGGCCCTAAAGCACCGGCGAAAAGTGGGCAATCGTGGCGGGATACGCGAGGGCAGCGTCGGCTGCCGGGGCACGAGAGGGCGTGGATCGAGGGCCATGTCGTGCGCGTGTTGAGTGCGCGTGTCGCCGTGGAGGATACGTCCCGTGAGAAGTTGAAGTTGAAGACGAGAAGGGCGGAGCCGAGAGTGTCGGAAAGAGGGAGCGGAGGTTGCGGAGGTGATGGAGGGGCCAGATGGGAGGGGGGGGTGGCGGGATCGACAGCAATACTGAGTACATGGAATGCATTCGACAGATGGAGAGCGGTGGCCGGACAGCGATGGGAGCCAAAGAGGGGAGGATGTTGGTCCAATGATGGACCGAAATGCCGTTGCCGAATAGCGCCTGCGTACACCGTCAGCCTCCTGGGAATATGCGCTGACGAGAAAAAGACATACCTTGCCAGGAGCCTTGGTGTACACGATGACCCGAGTGTTAGGCAATCAAGCACTCACGAGCGCGATCAGCCAGGCATCGGGTTCATCAGCTCCGGCGCAATCCATGGCGGCCTCCATCCAAGCTTGCCATCCTCAAGAGGCCATCGACGAGTGCGTTTTCAGGCTGTAAGTCGTGACGGACGCCTTCATATGAAGTCTCATCGACGTCACCTATGTATACTCTGATGAGAAGATGATGGACGGTGAAGAGGAAGATGACGTACGATCCGCGCTGAGAACTGCGCAGCCTGCACTCGTCGGTGGCCTCGGTCTTGAGACTTGAACGAGGACTGAAGCTTGGGGGAGGTTCCGGCAGAGTCATCCATGTCGACCGCGACGGGGGATGGAGGCTGGGATGATGGTGGGTGGAGAGAGGAAGGGAGGTGAACTTGCTCTTGACGTCTTCCTCGTCTACGGCCGTCTTCATCTTGACCTCTGGAAAGGATCCCCAGGAGGGTCAGGTGCACGACGGGGTAGGGGAGGGAATGTCGAGGGGATACCGCCTGAGCTGGATATCGCCGACGACCTACTAAGTGTCAGCCCCGACGTCAAACATGAGAAGGTATAGGTACGTACTAGGTTCCCGATGATGAACTAGTCCTCGTGTCCTAGGACTGTCCTACCCATGCTGCCGACAACACACTTGAGAGTGTCGGTGACGTTGTGAACCTTGCGCGGCTAGGTGGGGGATACGGTAAGCAGAGGATCATAGCATGGAGAAAGTATGAGGCTTACCATGACAGTGGATGAGAGAAGGAGGGTGAATACAGGATATGGCGAGAGACAGCATATGGAGATGGAGCAGAGCGAAGGAACGAAGGAACGAAGGCGGCGGGAGGTCGAGACTTTATAGAGCGGGGAGGAGAGGCTGACGTCTTTGGCGTCGGTGTTTGGTGCTGTTGTTTGGCGGGAGGCTCACCGGCGGGGTCGAGGTATTCGGTTCCTCGGATTGTGACGGGGCCGCACCTGCCGTCCGCGGACCCTCCTCTACTCGCGTGCCCGACACACCCCCGTTGGCGTGCATCCTGTATAGACGTGAGCTCGGTTACGTGCCTGAATCGACTGCGTTCAAGTATGATGCTACATCACTCCCACCAACCAACACGCTCACAATGATCGATGTTGGGTCCCAGAACATTTCACGTCGTGTGCGGGCAGCGGCTGGCACCTACTTCACACCGACCAGGAGAGGACACATTACGGCGTGGCAACAATATAGCTGACATCCGAAGAGTTTGTGGTATGCAGATCGTCAGCTAAAGCCTAAGCATGGGTGCAGGTGATATGCGTACGTAGTATTTCTGAGTACTTGCATACGAAGTGATCGCATATCACAAGATGATAGTCTATTTGTGGATCCCGATGTCCTTGAATTTCTTCGCATTCTCCTCAATTGTTCCGCAGGAAGCCGCTCCATACTAGACGCGCCAAAGAAGCCGTGCACACCCGTCGTCCGGCTAGACCCTGTGCTGGATATCGCCAACGACCTAACACACGTCAGCCTCGACGTCAATCATGACTCGTGAGAAGGTATAGGTACGTACTAGATTCCCGATGATGAACTAGTCCTCGTGTCCTGGGACTGTCTTACCCGTGCCGCCGACGATACACTTGACAGTGTCGGTGACGGTGTGAACCTTGGGCGGCTGGGTGGGAATACGGTGAGCAGAGGATCGTAGTGTGGAGAAGGTATGAGGCGTACCATGACAGTGGGTGAAAGAAGAAAGGTGAATACAGGATGGGGCGAAAGACAGCATATGGAGATAGAGCAGAGCGAAGTGACGGAGGACGGAAAGCGGCGGGAGGTCGAGATACGGACATTTTGTCTAGAGACTTATATATCAATTGTGAGCGTCACCGTACCCCATACGGGGGCAGCAGGCATAGATCCAAGAAGCGCAGAGAGTCCGCATGAAGCTTGGATTCTCAACATTACTGTAGACCCCGGGAGACTCTGTTATAAGTAATTTTCCGTAGAGACGCGGCTGACTGATTTCTGCACGGTCGGGAAATCAAACCGAACTCGTCTTAAGCAATCATACCTAGGAGGAGAAGCGAGGAATCAAAACTCACGGCGGAGTATGTTTAGAATCACCACCGCGGCGGTTTGGTCGTGCACTTCAAGGCCATATTGGTGGCCAAAGGCCCAAAGCAACGTGTTCCGGGCCGGTAAAAGATCCGCCGTGTCCGGCAAGAACCCTCAAGAACCGGGTCCAAGCCTCCGCAGTACTGGCAGCGTCACGCTAAGTAGCACGCGTAGTGACGCGTGACGGTCACGCACGAGGGTTTCAGACCTGGCAGTGGCCCCTGAGTGCAAGCTTGGCCAGTTCTTTCAAGCGTCCGGTTCAGCCTCTAGAATAGTGAAACAGATGCAGTCTCGTTCGTCGATTCTTCTGCTCTCTATGACGTCGATCCTGATTTCCCCGCCACAGTGCCAGTGAACACCGTGGAGCGAGTACAGTCGTATGTTCGGCCAGCTACCCGCCTCGATCGCTGGCGAGCTTTCGTGGTTTCTGCCTTGTACGGAACTCTTGGGTGGATAACTGACGGGGTCCACGATATACTGCGATCCTCGGGTACGATGCTGTCAGTGCGGCCCTCCTCCGACTACAAGGTTAGTTCAAGGAACCGTCAACTGGGCTCTCATATTCGTCGCTCACGACTCGGAGCTTGTCAGGCTTCAGACATCGATAATCTAACGGAAGAGGAAATATGCCGTCTTGTTGTCTCTTCCACTCTTCCACTCTTGAAAGATAAGGACGGTACAGAGCTTCATCACGCGACAATTCGTAGGTTGTCAGCCAAGACCATCGTCAAATCACATCCCGACTACTTCGAAGGTCCTTCTTCCGAGAGCCTCACACTTGATCTCGTCTTTCGCCATACGACTATTCCTGTTCCTCGCGTTCGTCGCGTCATTCGGGTTGAAGATGAAGGAAGAGTCTACACAATCATGGACTACATCCCGGGAAGACAACTCGTTGACGTTTGGCCGACAATGTCCTTCCTCGAAAAGCTACGCGTTGCCTGTATCCTACGTGGATACGTACGTCAACTCAGAGCCATCCGCCACCCGCGTTCATCCATTCCTGGGCCAGTCGGTCCTGGAGACGAAGCCCGAGACTCTGAGTGCCACATCATGGCTGGCACTCTGATGACTCCACGAAAGCCGATGCAAACGTACGCGGAGCTTTCCAAGTGGTAGAACGATTATTACGAGTTGAGCAAGAAGATGACTCCGAACGTCTACGCCGGAGTACCACCCGAAGCTTTCGACGACTCACAGCCGCTGGTGCTTACTCACTGCGACCTTAACATGCGAAATATTCTCGTTGGTGACAACGGCAGGATCTATCTAGTAGACTGGGAATTGTCTGGCTTCTATCCACCGTGGTTCGAACATGTGACGTGGAAGTTCTGGTTATGGATGGGATTTGGTGGGGAGGAGTCGACCCTTGATCGTTCAGATCGGTTGTGGAACCTCGTGATACCCTTCATTACCTTAGGCCCATATGAGAAGCAGGAGCGGTACTTCTGGCGTATGTCGCCTGCGCTGTCAGTATAGTTCTTCGAATACAATCTCGTTTGGTTTGCCGTTTCACTTTCTTAGCCGGAAGCGTTGAACATCGAATGTTGAACGCCAACCAGCCATGTGTTTGCCGTGTGAGTAAGTGCGTTTCGAGTCACCGAAGTATAGGGCCTCGGCTCTTCGGAGATACTTTTATGTAGCAATATTTTCCAGAGCGAGAAATCGGAATGACGCTCGAATGGAAATGAATTAGAGAAGCATACTCGAACTTGTCATTCACGGGGACCACATCGCGAGATTTTGGCGCCGACGACTGCTTTTATGCTAGTAAAGGTACATTGCAGAGAGCCGATACACGTATAATAGCGTGAACAGGAAGCTCAAATCCGATGCGCAGTAGGGAGACATGCGAAGAAATACGTTGAAGGGGAGAATTCGCAAGAACTGCGTGGGGCGCGCGCAATGCCGCCCATGTGGTCTGTCGGACTGCCTGGGCAACAAAGTGAACAACCTGCATGTTGTCATACCTCTTCGGCACAGTGCGGCTACGGTCGATGCCGGGGGGAGACTGGCGCCGTTTAGGCTCCCACAGCAGCAGCAGATATTGGTTCAGCACAGGATTGCAAAGCAGAATGTCAAGAAACAAACAGGCATATGCACGGGATGGCTCGGGGAGAGGATCCGTAACTTGGACGGCTACGGAGAAGTGAGACTTTATAGAGCGGGGAGGAGAGGCTGACGTCTTTGGCGTCGGTGTTTGATGCTGTTGTCTGGCGGGAGGCTTACGCCTGGGTCCAAGTTATTCGGTCCCTCGAGCTATTCGGCACCTCGGGAAATATGTGACGGTGTGGGCACTGATGAGATGCCCTTGCGCTGCCCACCCACTGATACGACTGTTCAAAAAAGCGTTAGACTTCAGAGAAAGCTGTCGACATTTGAGCCAATGTCGACACCACCCTCTGAAGTCGGAGTCCCCGCACATTGACGATTTCTCCCGCAGTACTTACTGGAAGCCGCTGATCGACCGCTTCGACATCCTGGACGCCGATCGGTCACATAGTGGCGTGGGAATACCTCATGGTTACTGTGTACCCGGGTGTGACGACCGCCCATTCTTACTGTTGCCCGGTTACCGGCCGGTCTTTTCAAATAGTCAGACTACCTGTCCGGTCAGGCGTCATTACATAACATTAGTACATGTAACAAGCTGCTATTCATAGCTCCATTATAATCCCTTGTAATGGAAAGAATGTGGGATTGGCAGCGGGCGTCACAATCTGTGTGTCATGCCATGAGTACTCCGGCCGGGACGGCCGAATAAATAGTGTCAGCGGCCCGGCCGGGAGTGGGAGTATTGACATCTTTACTTCTCCGGCCGGGTATGGTTCCATTTCTTCTGACATCACCGGCCCACATCACAGAGGAGTCAAAAACTTGAGATGGTAGGCCATGATTATTTTGCTCTCTGTAGGCGTTGACACTGTACCCTCCGCAGCGAGTACTACAGAGTGCTGAGCCTCTGTTTGGTTCAAGTATACCGGGGCTCGAGCAGTACTGCACCCTGCGCGATAGACAGCATGATACGTCTGATATAATAGAAGGTACAGGGATCTCGTTGTCGCGCACGCGTCGGCTCAAATTCATTCTTCGTGAAGGTCCAATGTACGGGGGCCCAGTGTTTTATCGCATCCCTGGTGCACTCTGAATCTCGGTCAAAGTCGGATGGATCAGCCGTTGAGCTATTTGCGGCCAAACCATTAGCACGCACTGAAATGGGCCTGCCACGCGGCAGCGTTCTGGGAGCAGGCTGGTGCCGCAAGGACAGTCTCCGAGGTCCGCTGTGGTGATGGCGACCAAATGCCAGGCCCGATGCCAAGGCGTATCTGTG